>BSEG01000007.1:39525000-40757500 GCA_036245055.1 Diospyros kaki | reverse complement strand
ATATCCAAATGCATTCCTTCATGATTGAAAGGAATTCCTATAGATCCAACAAACAAAGTAAATAGGGCCAATACAAGTAGAGGAAATAACATAGTATTATCTGATTCATAAGGATATGAATAAGTGTTCTTATTGCCAAAATGAGTAATAGTAATAGAAGGTCGTTTCATCTTTTTTACATTCTTATCCATTCGATATGTCTTCTTTTTCAAAGAAGAAGTACTTTCATTATTATTCATTCTTAATAAGGTTAATAAATGAACACTTTTTTTAATTGTTTTCGACCCTTCTTTACCCCATAGAGAGATTGAGTAGAACGAGGTACTTTTTTTGCCACTGTAATTTTGAAAATGAACATTTAAATGTCCCTCAAAAGTAAGTAAATAGATCCGAAACATATAAAATGCGGTTAATCCTGCTGTGAACCAAGCTATTATTGCGAAAATGGGTGAATACAACCAACTATCATTAAGAATCTCATCTTTGGACCAAAAACAAGCAAGGGGTGGAATACCACAAAGAGAAAGTGTACCTAATAAAAAAGCAGTTTTTGTAATTGGCACATGTTTTGTTAAACCCCCCATAAGAACCATATTCTGACTTTTATCTGGAGAATATCCAACAATAGTTTCCATTGAATGAATAACTGATCCAGATCCTAAAAATAATAATGCTTTTGAATAAGCATTATAATGCTTTAAGATATAATGGGTCGAGGCTCAATTACATGAGAAAATTGCCGGAGCTCTATCGGTAATTTATGCATTTCCCAAGCCCAATTCGGAAGATTAGGATAGGAGTCTATCAATTTCAATTTAACCCACGGAAGTTGAATTAAGGGAACCGCTGATGGATCTAGGTTCGGGTTCAGCGGCGGTTCCAGGATCCGGACTTGGAGATTTATGTGCAGTCGAAGCGTTGGCTCCTGGCTTGGATGGTCTTTTCGGACCCTCGCCGGACAACTCTTTGGGCTTCTTCCGTTGAGATTTCTTAGGGCCATTTGAAGGGTCTTGAGACGAGGAGTCGACCGACTTGAGGGCCGGATTCTTGGGTTTCCGATTGGGGTTTTTTCTGTGTTGCTTTGGCTTGTCGGATGGCTCTCGGGTTGAACATTCTGCTGTAGAAGAATCATCGGCGTGAGAGTGGTGTCTGGCTGATGATTCTGGCGTCTCCGAGTCCTCCTTCGCCGGACGATTATGTGATCTTGGACACTTTCGAGTTGAATTTGAATCTACAAAACACGAACTAAAAGATGTGCACGGGTTGCCGCTTGGATATCAATGCTTTTTTGATTATTTTTATTGTTAAAGTAAAAAGGGATGAATAATGATATGCTACCTGATTTAGTCAGCCGAATTGGTGTACAAACCGAACAAATGTCTAATGTGTTCTTTAATTTTGGCCACCAAAATAGTAGAGCAAATTGGGCATTTTGTTTACCGACTCGACAATTAGATCATGTGTATCGTTATTTAATGGGGATATAGGGTCATCAATCACATTGGCCATGAACGACGCTCAAGAAAATTCATGCTATATCATGTGGTATATTGGCCATCTAAGGTTCACACTAAATACGGCCAAGCTTATTTTTTTTTTTTTTATGTTTTTATGTATTTTTTTGTGTGATTATTTAAATTTTTATTATTTTAATTATATTTTTAGATTTATATTTTCAAGTCAATTTAACTCTTATACTTTGATCTTTTATTTGTAGAGCAATTCAAATTTTTTATCGTTTCAACTATATTTATGTATATGTATTTTTAAATTAATTTAACTCTTATATTTTAATGTATAAAAAAAAAGATTAAATTAACTCATTTCACTTTATAATTTTTTTACACATCAAAATATATGGATTAAATGAACTTAAAAATAAAAGTACAGTAGTTTATCGAAACAATAAAAAATTTGAGTTATTATACAAAAAAAAGTCAAAGTATATAAGTTAAATTGATTTGAAAATGCAAATATAAAGATCTAATTGAAATAATAAAAAATTTAAATGATCACGTAAAAAACAAAAAACAAAAAAAAGACAGAAAAAGAAAAAGATTTGGCCATTAAATACTAAATTCGAACATGAGAGCTCAAAGATATTAGGAAGGGAGTTTACTAGCCTGACTTGGGTGATGGGATATGTGTATTTCAGTGCCTTTGCAAGCGCAGTGGAGAAGATTGAGCTAGCGATGACAAACCTAGGGAGACGCCTTTGGTTTCTGGATTCTCACAGCGATTCCCATTGGCGGACGACGACGATGCGGGTTGAGCTCCTTGTCCATGTGGGGGTTTGAACCCGGTCATCTGCATAGGCAATTGTTATTAGTAATAAATTGAACCACTTTGGCAGAGAGATTCTATCATAAGAATCTCAGTTGAAAGGGAAAAAGAGAAGAAATATACATACCCAGCTGGGTGAATCAACGGAGGGGCGGTCACATCCTACGTGGGAGACATGCTTCACGTCGGTAGGATGGCCAATCTGCATCTCTGGTTCTTTCTGCTCATCTGTAAATCAAAGCATTAATATTAATAATATTCTCATTCAACAATGATTAAACCAATCATTAAAATCAAATGATGGGTAGTAAGAATTACAAACCGAAGATTTGGGAAATGTAGCGTAGGCCTTTGAAGAGGCCCTTAACCTTGGTGCTCATTCTTGTCCTGCAATGCTAGATAGTAATTTCTCTCCCAACATAAAAACCTAATCTTTGTTACTGACCTTCAAAACCGGGATTGATCACAAAGGAAAAGAAGGAAAGATTAGGGATCAAACTAGTTTAACGTTTGGCTATTTTGTTGGGTGAAGATCGATGGTGTTAATGGTGAGGGGTGAGGAAAGAGGAAAGAGGAAGGAAGAATGGGGTCTCCTTGATTTTTGTTAACTACTCGTATCAAATGGAACCAGACGCTGATCGAAATTTTAGGCCATGATCAGTAGGAAATAATCATGGATAATGTCCATTGATTAATGAGTACATAAGAAAGAGATGTTTCTTCCCATGCAACCAATCTAAGAATAGTGAATAATAACTAATAATAGCAGAGGCAAAGTTAACTAATAATAACTGAATGTGAAAGTGGACATCCTTACAAGTTTCCCATCCAAAAGCAGTACAAATTTAGATTCATGCCACATTGTCATGTTTCAAACTCGATAAATAACATATTTGATAATTTAAATATTATCAGCCGTGACTGATCGCTAATTTTGGTTTTGGTTCAACAACTCTGTGAATCCGGTATCATATCATGAAGCCTTCAGGTCGTCCATTCCAACACTTGCCTGCGGAGTAAAATCATCTGTTCAGCAACTGAGCCTTAAAATAGAATCCTCAAATGCTAAAGAAAAAGAACTCCACGTATAAAAATCTTACTAAGAACTTGTGGTTCTCTTGAAGAAGCGGGAAGAAAGTTGTGCAAAATTTTTCAATATCAACATTAACATCACCAGTGCCCCCTATGACATCCATGAATTTCTTCCTTTCAGGAGCAAGCTTCATGGCAACCTGTAATTCCAATTTAGGAGGATCAGGTGCCAATAAACCACACAAAAAAAAGAAAGAAAAGAAGGTGGATAATATGATTCTAGATTATACAAATAATAACACTAATCAGGTGTTAAGAACCAGCAAAAAGAAACAAGAAAAGGAGGAGGAAGATATTATTCGAGATTGTACAATAATTACAGTAAATTGATTACAAGAAGAGCCACGTCTCTTTCTCTCCACCCTTTTTGTTGGTATTTCTTTAATAGCCTTCTTTCTCCATGCTGATCTATGAATTTCATCTTCTTCTCTTTTTTTACCATAAAATGTAAGAATTTGATTGTTGAATTTGTTAAGGATTTAATTTCTAATCTTATGAGCTTTTCTGCTTTGTCCAGGAGCATTTGAACAAGTTTCCAATCTCTGTTTATATTGATGTACATTTTGTCATTGAGAATATCCAACAGAAACCATATGCAGTTAACCACATGCAGGTAAATCTTAGGGACCAAACCAGTTTAACGTTTGGCTATATATTGAACTGCAGGTGTTTACCGTAAAACTAGAACTGGCTAGCCAGCCATGCCATTTCTTCAGTGTCTTGCCATAGGAATCAGAGCAACATTGTGACATGGTCCAGTCTGGATGCTCCAGTAAGTTGCGAAACAATTCTACCAGGAAATCCATGGCCCTAAATAGGTTATCCACGGCATATTTTAGAATATGCATCATTCTAGTTACCAACATACACAAAACATGCGAAATACGCAAAGAACTATTAATTCCTACTGAACAGAAAATAGAGTAAAATATTTTCACCTTGTTAACCAAAGAAGACCATTGGTGCAGCTCGATGAGCCTTTTGCTGTCTTGGCTTCAACCTCTACTTGAACCATGCTGTAAAGGTGATTAAATTCTGATGGGTTGGACAGATACTTGTTTTCCAATCGCTACAAATAAATATATATAAATATGTCACATAGGCAATCTACTGAAAGTTAAGGTAAAGATGGGATTCTACTAACATATGTGCATATATGAAACAATACTACTTTAGTTGGGACCACTTCCCATTCCTAATGCATCTTTTATTGGTTTAATTCAAATAAGAAAAATACCAAAAAGAATCTACTTGTATTGTGAAGGTTGAAAGATCTGAGGAGAAAGCTCCTCCTGAGATCTTTCTTTTCCAAGCAAAATAAGAAAAAAAGAAAAATCTGAGGAGGAAGCTGACAGATTAAAAGAAATGAAGGAAATAAAGTACAATCAGACTAAAAAATGGATAAGTACCCACATTTTAGAGAGAGTCTACAGTCTCAAACAGTAAACAAAACCACTACACCAGGAGAATCCATGGAGTAAACGTCTTACCGTGATGTTACCACCAACATCAGATTTTACAAGTGCCATGGCAGCTCCAAACTTGTCTGGCATTATATACACACAACAAAAAAAAAAAAAATTATACACTATGCTTGACAGAAAATCATACTGCACAAACCAGTGAAAAGAGGAGAAATAAGCACTAATAGGCATCTTCAGTAATGGAGGCATCAAAGCGCAGCATGGGCAGAAGGAAGCCCAAATGCAAATGGGAAAAAAACGCAAAATGAATCTAAACAACAACATACAAGGCGCTTACCCAACTATGTGGGGTTGGCCAGTGGCAGAGCCAAGAAATATTTTTAGTCTGAGCCAAATTATAATTTTAGCTCTAGCCAAATTATAATTATCTATAATAATATATATATAAAATCAAAAAAACAGAAAAGTTAGCTGGGGCCAAGGTCCCAGCTGGCCATAATGTGGCTCCGCCACTGGGGTTGGCTACATGAATTCTAGCTCACCAATCATTTCTATCTATGGCCTTATTTTTTGTAAGACCCTTACATAATATCATACCTAAGTACCTCCTATCTCTTTTGCTAGATACTTGTTCCATTACATTCACTCTCCTCACAAGAGCCTCAGTTGGTCTTCTTCTTATATGTCCAAACTATCTTAATCATATTTCATGCATCTTCTTTCCAATAGAGTGTTTATTGTTATGCCCCAACGATAAAGATTATAACACATAAAAGTTCTCTAACCTTCTCCCTATCACGCATATGTTGCCATATTTCTTATATTTGCACGAACAGATACACAATTTCTATATTTTTTTAATGATAATCATATGTATGGATGGCAGGAAATTTGACATTTCTAACAGCCAACAGAATATACTATTTCAAATGACACTAGCACAGCATAAAGAATAGGACTAGGAGTAGCAATGCACTTTTGTGGTAACCATAGACAAAAATATATTTTCTGGGACAAAAGTATGTGACTCAATAAATAAATATCTCATTCTATGATGTTAATCCACAAAGTTTGCTCAAAATGGGGCAGCAAGCTAGTGGCCACTAATATCTGAGCAAAAGAATGAAAATTGACTTTGGACACAGGATTAGAAAATGGCATTGTTAATATTTGTTGGTAATGAATCATCATCTGATGGTAGCTAGGGGTATAAAATGACCCAAATTACCTGATCCTGATTCATTAGAAGCACGTTCAAGATTGGCCCGCTATGTAAACAACGCAAATTTGAACAAATTCTCAAGTGTGCTACTATTCTAAAATTGAACAGACATTTAAGCTTGTCAAATTATCTGCCCAAACCTAAACAACCAGTCAAACAACCACTGACTCCAATTGATTTAACTTGTTTACAGCCCAAATGTTGACATAAGTTCTGCAGATAATTTGGTAAGGCAGCAAATCATATTGTTTTCTATTCTCTGTTTTAGTTTTTTACACATGGTAACAACTCATGCTGTGTTCACAGTAAAAGCATCCCAAAGAAGTATATCTTACCCATTTGAATTGCCAAAATCAAATACAATACAATGGGAAATTACATTTGCAAAATAATTCATAAGTGCCATATATGTGCAACTGTATCTACCAAAAGAGAAAGAGCTTAATACTAAGAAGCATGTGAAACCCAAAATTCAAGATACAAATATCTAATTTGGGCCCTTCTACAGCAAGAATTTAATGTGTCTTACCTATGACAGGTAATATTTGTTTGCAGACATCCAAGAAAGGCTTAGTGAGCATTTCTCCATTTTCAGACTTGACATGTTTCATTCCTTCTAAGGCAGGAGTGAACGCTGTTCCTTCCATTGTGTGTTACTGCATTAACATTTGATATTAGAACAAATTTAACACTAGTGAGTGTAAAAATGCTAAGTGAGAAACACTGGCTTACATGTCATTAAATCGATGTGCCATTATATTAAACATGAAAAGAAAATATCAAGTAGTGTTATCTAATGCAGGATCCATACAAAATCTGGAAACCAAGTGTCTGTTTGAAATTGTTGTGAAATTTATGTTGTCCTGAGAATCACTTTTAGGAAGAAGCAGTTTGTGTTTGGCCAAATCATTCAAGAAACACTTTTAGTGGTGTTATATGTGTTTAATGTTTGCCTTATGGCCAATTTGTTAGTCAACGTAAAACCAAAAAAGTAGGTATGGTTATCAAATGGCTTACGTGACACAGCTGACAACCATTCCGAAGAATCAGCAAATTCAAGTTAATAGCCAGTACCAACGAATCGAAAGTGATAATTGGACCAAAAAGTACAAAGAAAAATGTTTGTGGATACATCAGATGACCATGATAGAACAAAAATTCCAACCAAAACATACAACACTCGGTAGCAAAAGAAGACTGAAATAAAACTTGCACGTGCAGCAAACTATTTCTACAATTATGCAATCTGGGCATACAACCTCATATCAATAAGCATAAGAAAATGTACAAAGTAACATGGCCTACAAAGGTGGACTGTAAAAGGTATTCTAATTCATAATTTTACAGTAAATGAGTGGAACAGCTGAAGCTTGATACATTTTGATTGATCAGGGCTCACCATGGAAACTCTCTCTCAATCATCTAGCAGGATACTGAGAAAAAAATTGCAATAAAATATCATTCATTAAATGGTTCTCAACATTCGGATCAACAAAGCAATAAACCTTCACTCAACGGACCGAGTCCAGCAGAAATAACAAATCAAGTTGAGCAGCCTTTCAATCTTTTTCACAAACCCAAAGACCACGTGACAAAACAATCCCAAAAAATCTTGGACTGCATCTGGATCAGTGCACAATAATCAGATCTGTACTGGATTTTCCAATTCGTTCTTTTCCTTCCATTTTTTTGGATAATCGTGAGATCAATTAACATATTTTAATCAATTACATCCTTTACTCAATTTCCTCGGCGACTGAAGTCCAGTGCAACGACCAAACTTGCTAGATGCAGCACGGATCTAATTAGATAACAAATTAACTAAAATGCAGAAGAAAACAATCCTAACGCCGTGTTCGGATCATGCCTTTGTATACAGAAACTTCCGCCGTTCAAATTCAAGCAAAGAAAACACTACCGAGACAACAAATCGATCTAAGGAACAGATGAGAGAATATCAGAAGCTACAATTACCTTCGCAGATCAGCACCGACAATTTCCTCAAATTAGCACGCTACAAGTCGAAATTCACAGAAACTGACTTCAAGTAGAAATGCAATATAGATCTAAAGCACAAGCACGCATATATTGCATATGCAAAGGAAAAGCGAAGAGTAGAAACGTATACTTTGATTCTCTTTTACTCGCTGTGGTTTTGCCTTGCAACTACGCAACGCGGAAACAGACAATCCGGAGAGCGAATTTGTTCTTCGGCGAAGTGGTAACCGACTTCTGAAAATTGGAGTTGGACTCCAAGAGAGGGACGTGGACCAAATAAAACGACGTCGTTTGATAACAGACGAAATGGGCCGCCATGGACCTTCACACTCAGCCCGTTTCTTTGGGCCCAACTAGACTGACAAATGCAGAGTGAGGGCCCAATTGGTAAATCATCGCCCTGTACACTCGAGAAAGAAAAACCCTTCAATACCTTTATAATACGCAGCCTGCTTCGTCAAACCCTAGTTTCGCCTTCTCCTTCCTCCAGCTTCAGTGCAAGCACAGATCGCCAAAAATGGTGATTCCCTCTCTCTCTCTCTCTCTCTCTCTCTCTTAAATATATAGTATAGCAGTTTATAGAATGATATGTGTATATTAGTATCATTTTGAGTTTCCTCTTGGTTGCTTGTAGCCGTTCAAGAGATACGTTGAGATCGGCAGGGTTGCTCTGGTTAACTATGGGAAGGAGTATGGAAAGCTCGTTGTTATCGTCGACGTCATCGACCAAAACAGGGTATGCATCTACCTGACTTTTTGTCCACCTTTAGCTGGCGTTCGAATTTTCAGTAGCTTTTGGGAGTTGGATCTGTGAAAACTGTAGAATAATTCCGAATTCATCGTTGTTTCCGCCCCGTTTTCTATTCTGATTGATATTATTATAAGATGCGCAGCTTTTGGCTGCTGCGAATTTGGATAAACCAGAGAATAGGTTCAATATAATTAAGGTGTATGCTTAGTCATGTGCTTCATTTGATTTTGTATGTTTTCACTGTTTCCTTTGATCTTTATGCCGCACAATATTATTGATGAAGGTTGTAACACTGAGAATTGCACCAATAGTATAGAAATCGATGATAGTACAAAGTAATCGTGGTCTTATGATTATTTACCACATAATTTAGACAAGTACTAGAAGCTGCCATTAAGAATGGTAAAAGAGTAATGTTTCTTGTTGAAGCCCTACAGAACCTTTTTGCAATTTTACATATCTTTTGCAGATTCAACTGTCGGATTAAGTGCCCCTGATCTAGTCTTAACCCCCTATTTAATAACTGGGGAAAAAATGTCCTGTGCTGTTGATATGCTTGTTTCTTGGGCTTCATTTACTAATTGAATGGTGGCAATTTGCACGGCTTGTGTGCGGGTGCTTATGTGGGTAGCATCAAACCATGGAATTATAAGTAATAATGCTGGTAACAACTATGGTTTTGGTATTATCATTAGTTCTGGAATGGTTTGACGAGCTTTCTTCCACCTTCGCATGGTGAAGTATTTTTTAGTAGGGTCTTTATGTTCTTCATAGGTTTACAATTATATTCTTCTTATTTAACTTTTATTGTGATCAAAAAGCAAATGGAGTTTTGTATAATATTTGATGTGGCTTGCTGGGGGTACACTGAATTTTCCTCCTTGTTTTTGTGTACATATTAACTGTTTAATGAGAATATATCAACTTTTAAAGAGTGGGTTTATTGCCACATAACAAAAATCTGTACTTCCACCTACACACTGAATTTTGACATATTATGTAACCTTTGTCCTTGATAAGGCCCTTGTTGATGCCCCTGATATGGTGCGGACCCAAATGAATTTCAAGAGACTTTCACTCACGGACATTAAGATTGACATCAAAAGAGTTCCAAAGAAGAAGACCCTAGTTGAAGCCATGGAAGCTGCTGGTAAGTATGAAGTGGTCCCCCACCCCGGCCTTGCTGTCCTTATCTTGGTTCCAGAACTATAATTCTTTTAAACTTGTTTATGGCAGACGTGAAGAACAAATGGGACAACAGCTCTTGGGGCAGGAAGCTTATTGTGCGGAAGAGAAGGGCTTCTCTCAATGATTTTGATAGGTTCAAGATTATGCTGGCAAAAATCAAGGTTTGTATTCCTTTCATATTTATATTACCATAATTTCTCAATATTTCTTGTGTTTGATGAACCGAGAATGCTTTGAATTTTGGGGGCTACCTTTGGGGTTTGGTATATTAATTCAACAAGCAATTCTTTGAAGGCTTCTCCCCACACCTGGACTAATATTTTATATACTGCAGTGGTTAGAAATTTTTAGGAATATGTACTAGAGTTGGATACATGCATAGACGTTGGTTAGAAAGTGTATTCAAACTTGTTGAACACCATGATTCTTCTTTGGGGGTGTGCGTAGTTTGGTCCAAGCAGTCAATTTGGTTTGGTTAAAAAAACTAAAAATCAAACTGCAAACTGTTTGTATATTATATATTGTATGGAAATTTTATTTTAGATTCTCATAAAATTTTTGGAAAATTTGTTTTCTTTTTATTGATTAGTATAATTTTTATATTGTACAAATCGTTGTTTGATAAACCATTATTTTATGGTTTGGTTTGTTTTGGAGTATAACTATATTGTAATTTATGGTTTAGTTTCTATATTCTTCCAAAATAGACCAAACTAAACTTTGCTCGCCCCACATTTTTCTAATTCTCATATATGGTAGACAAGATGACAGACTAGGGTAGTATTTCTGGTTTCTACAAGAAGTTTTGACATGTTTTATAAATTATAAATGTGACTTCTGCAGAGAGCTGGAGTTGTCAGGCAGGAACTCGCAAAGCTTAAGAAGCAAAGCACCGTGTAGCTGCTTCTTGCAGAGAAGCTTAAAACCCAGGAGATTTTGATGTAGGATTCTGCAAGTTGTGGTGGTACCTGTTTGTTGGGTTCTAATTTTTGTGGACGATCACAGTAAAGAAGAGCCGATCACATTTTTTCTTCTTCATTTTTTTTTTGTTGTTCTAAAGGATTGTCATCAAACTCCCTCTCATCTAAAACTATCGTTGTTGTTGGAGACTTTGCTAATACCTGATTCTTGGATTTGCATTTTTTATGTTGATGTTTAATATTTGGGATAAAAAGGGCGTTTTAAGTGCAGAAATATTATCTGAACATATTTACATTGACGGGACACAAATTATGTCGTAATTAATTATTTAAATAACATTTTAGTCTTTGGAAAACTGGGATGCAGTTTTGTTCTTTGCGGCTAGTGCAAAGTTCAACCAGTTGGCTTGAAGTTCATGTTCATGGTTATGCTTTTAATTGCTTAATTTAACTAGTTTAACCAGTTGTAAATTTTATATAATTTTTTATATTTTTATTTTTTATTTTTATTTTTTAAAAAAAATAATTTTTTTCATTTTTGTTTGTATCTGTTTTCGTACAAGTTGGGTGCCATTCATGCATCTAGGCGGTTCAAAACCCAACTCAAACTGTTAGTTTGGTTGGGTTTTTATTTTAATTTAGGTTGGCTTAGCTCTTTTAAAAATTTTGATTTGGGTTGAGTTAAAATTAATACAAATTTTAACTTAATTCAACTCATACATTTATTATAATTAATATTTTATAATATATTAATTATTTAATAAAGTTAAACTGTTTATTTTTAGTAATATATTATAGACTTTATATTAAGACTTTTTTTTATTTTTTTTTATATTACACGCTATCACTCGCCTTCTTACTGTTTAGTTTCACGATTTTAGCAAGGGAAATAAATCAGAGGATTCAGCATGCAAGTTTTGACCCCTAGCATAATCGTAAATATAAGGACGGTAAAATAATATAATTATTTAAATTATAATCAGGGGATTCAGTAAAGAGGTTTTTCTCTTCTTTTTTTTTTCATTTAATCATGCATAATATAGTTATTTAGAAAAATTAAATTATAGATAATTAATTATATTCTAAGTAATAATTAAAGAAGATTTTACAAAAATGGTTAAATAATGATTTGACTTAATTGGATTGTAAATCTTTATTTTGGGTTAATTTGAATTAAGATTCATTAAAAAAATAAATTAAATTGAACCTTAATAATCCAAACCAAGCTGGACCATATACGCCCCAGCCCCGTTCAGGCATCCTCCCTTTCAATAATGGCTCCAAAAAGTAAATAAAGTGATTAAAGTAATTAAATGGTTCTCTGATAACATTAATTAGTAAATAAGATAAAGTAAATTAAATTTTGTCACGTCCACTAATCTAATCTAATTTAATTTAATTTAACAAATTATCTACTATTGTATTTGGGTTTAATTTAAGACAATCTCAACATTAATAATAATAAAAAATTAAATTAATTATTTTTTCGCCACTTACACTTTTTATCATAAATTTATAAGTCATCTGCCATAAAAAGACATTTATAAGTTATCTAAAATAAAGCGGCATTTATAAATTGTTCGGTATAATGCGACAAATTCATTAAATAAAACGTTATCTATAAATTATTCGACATAACGAGACAAATATAATAAATAAAATAACTCATAGATTTTCAAACATAATACGACATAAGATAGATACGCAGAATGCAAGAACATCCTAGATTCTCGTATTTAATCGCTTGTTTTTTTTCTTATCCGAACTGAGCTAACTATTAAGATTATAAATTTTCTCAAATCTCTGTTTCATTTGAGCAAATAAAATTTCCCAAATCTTAGTTCAAACTGATAGTTCAAACTTTACCCAATTCTTGTTTTAGGGTATCTTAACGAATCAAACCTTAATTTATGCGAAATTTTGCTGGAAATTAACACACACACACAGAGGGAGAGAGAAGACACTAAAGCAAGCTTCCATGATTCCATTGCTTTAACATTCAGACAGAAGAAAGGACAGGATAAGAGAGAAGAAAGAGAAACAAGAGAAAAGAAAGCACACATCACACCATGCAAGTTTAAAAGAGACAACTTAGATATAGATATAGGTATAGATATATATCATCATCATCACAGTTTCAGCACCAGATCCACTTCTTCTTCCTCAGACGCAGTACCCACTTCTTTATCAGCAGCAGCAGCAGCAGCAATTGTCGGCGGCCTTCCCACTTCCTTCCCCAGATCCTTCCCCCAGAGACGGCAGCTGGTGCTACCGCGAGGTGGCGGCAGCGGCTCGGGGACCACTCCAAGGGTGAGCTGCAGCGGGTCCTGGAAGAAGTTTCTTGCCACAACCACCGGCGGCGGCGTTTCGTCTGTTTCTTCCTGCGCCGCCGGTTCAGTACGGGCTCGGCTGCCAGCGCAGCTCTTCCTCTTGACATGATCGAGGTAAGCCTCCTTGACAGGAAACATATCCCCACACTTGAGGCACAGGAATCGCCTGTCAACTGGGGTTACGTTGATCACATCATACCGTCCCTCAACATCTGAGCCCGCATCGGCTATCTCGCCGGCGCCATGAGGTGAATTGTCTCCTCCTTCCATTACAGGGAGAGAAATATTATTCTAAATTTACTTCGAGAAATGATTTTCTTACTTCGACATACATACAGATATATATACTACAATGAGAGTCGTTCTTAATGCAAATTGCATCCAAAACCATTATTCATCATGCAATTGGAGTAATTTAGGAAATCGATAGTAGTTGTGAAGTTAATAAATGCTTCTCATTGTTCTAGTTTTCTTCATTTTGCTTCCTTTTATAAATGTGGTAAATTACATTTAATTTCTCCTAATTTAGTTTATTTATATATACACAAATTCTTATAATCTAAAAATATCCCTAGAGGTCCTTCTAGTTTTTTTCTTTTTTTCTCTCATATACCTTTTTCACCAATTTAAATCATCTCGAATGAGATGTTCGAGTAAAAAAATTAAATTGCTTGAACAATGGGGATCTATATTAATATAATCGTGAATTTCACAAGAAACTATTATTTTTTGAATTCCTGAATTTTGTATAAAATATTACCTAATATTCATAATTATTAAAAATTCTCATATAATCTTAATTCATTCATTTTTTAAAGTCATTTTAATTTCATATTATTTTAGAAGGGTATACAATCTTTATAAATAATTTTGAAATTATATATAAAGTTTATTCTTTCCCATAAACTATTTTTCCATTCTTCCAATTACTTTAATAAATATTCCGTACTTCGCCTTCTACCTAAGCATTCATATTAGATTTTATACATCAATATATATCTCAAAATTAATTAATCATCGAGTTTATACTAATGCACGTCGAGTCATTTTTTATTCATAAAATTTGATAAAAACTCAAAAGCGAGATCAAATTTTAATAAAAATCAAAATTTAGTATAATCGGGATGACAAATTCATAGAATAATGACTAATTTATTAAAGTGTATCGAACGTGTAAATATAATTTACCCATTATATATTTCTTAGAATTATTTTGATTTGATAAAATAAAATTAATCTTTCACTTGTTATCCTTTGACCCAACAACTTCCCAATTCCCACCTATAAAAGAAAACTGAAAGGCATCATTGATTCATAACTGATTGAAACGAGTTAATGAACCATGCATGGCAAAGTCAAATATGTAATTAATTAATTCTATCGGGGTTGTTGGTACATTCTCGAATGTTTGTTAGCATCATTGATGGACCCTTTGAATGCTAATATTTTCTAACCACATAAAGCTTTTACGAAGCTCTTAAATGCCAAGCAGAAAACGAATTCCTTCCATTCACCTCATGTTTTACATCGGGTGGGATGAAATTTCTATTTGATCCTTGTACTTATACATATTTACAGTTTATCCAAATATATAAGTGATAAGGGTAGAGTTAGTTATGGGTCCCCCAAGTCATTAATTACAACGTGGTTTGAGTTAATATATGAAGGATATTATTGTAACTTTAAGGAATGGCTATTATTGAGATTGACAAGACTTACTTGGAAAGAAATTATATATGGGAGTTCGTAAAAGTTATTACGAATATTTTAGATATTTAAATAAAAAATATAATTCATCTTTTTAAATTGTGAATTGTACAATCCATACATTATAATTAATTTGAAAATAGAGTGTAGGTATGAACATGCCTCGTTAGTTGACTATATTTCATATTTGAAACTCGCTTATAGTTGAAGAAACTAGAGATTCATAGATGCTAAAAAGACGAATGACAACTCGAACTTGACAAATTTTGAATTTTTGTATATTTGTGGACATGGGTTGCTTTTAGGAGATATCGAACAAGAAAATGAAAAATTAATTTGTGTTTTTGATTGAGTATTTTGATAGACATTATAAAAATTCTACTTAAAAGACATAAATATTTCATAAATTATTTCACAATAAAGTGTCATTTATAAATTGTCCAACATAACAAGACAAGTACAACACTAAATATGAACTAATCTTGTTAAATTCATTTTTGGATTTAATTTCTTATTGAGGAGAGATATTTTGGTACTGAAACACTTCGGTGTTTCGTTTCATAATTATATATATTATTATCTATATGAACATATATAAAGCATTTAAAGGAGAACTAGAAAATCCCTATCTCACCAGGACTTGAAAGTTTGATAAATGATAAATAAAGATTGACTGACACCACCAAAAAAAAAATAAAAAAAATGATAGCCTATGAAGAAATAAGAGGAAATAGAAAAGAAAAATAAGAGGAAAAAAAACTAGAGAAAGTCTATCATTATTGGAACTCAAAAATCTAAAAAAATATAAGAAGACTGAAAGAGAGAGTGTGAAACTTGAACTAAAAAGTGAAGTGTAAAACTGTGTGAAATTTTCATCATTGTCGACCCGTATCCCAAAACCCAACCAATCCCATTATTTCTACCCATTTTGACTGGTATGACTAGAAATGACTGAGAAATTGATCGATATAAAATAAAAACAGTCACATTTCATTTTTAATGAAAAATCAAAATGTTCAACCATTTCGACTAAAACATAATAGTATTGACAACCTTGATACGTTAAAAATTATTAACTTTGTATGTAAATTTTTAATTCTGTTTCAATTATACATCACTATGATAAATTCAAAATAAGGTGATACGATGACCTGTTTCATGTATTTCACACATTGGATCACATATCATCTTATTAGATTATTTATCATGATATAATATAATTAGAAATTTAAATGATAAACTCATCAAAAAAATTATTTTTTAATAATTCACGAATTTAATTACTATCAACATTGTGATGTGGAATTTTCCTTTTTTTTTTTTCTGGTAAAGAGAGGTAGGGGGCGGGCGGGAGTATGTATCATGTATGGATCCCTTTGTTGGGCTTAATTGCAAAAAGTATGGACTTGGTTAGGCACTTGGTTATGTTGGGCCTATGAAACTAAAATGGATCTAAAATTTGGGCTGAAGAGTGGCCCATGTGGGTTTGCCACTAAAGGTTTTGCTGGAGGCCCAAATAGGAATATAATGGGGTGGTTTGAAATGAGCCCAATAGAAGCATTCTAAAGTTGGTTCCGAATGGAATAAATTGAACCTATGGATAAGCCCAAAAATAAAAGTGAATTAGAGATTGGGTCAAGTTTTTATTTATTTTTTTTTCAATTTGGTTAAAATATTTGCCTATATTAGTTTTAAGTTCTGATTAGATGTTTGGTTGACTGACTTGAACCAAATCAATGGGGGCTCTAATCATAAATAAAACTTTTATAGAATTGAAAAGTTTTCCCATTATCAAAAGTCTATTGTTGAATCATTATACTTTTTCTATAAATTATGAATTTAACTATCACAACCTCAACAATAAGACGAGCCATAAAACTTCCAAGTTTTCTTGAAAATAATGAGAGATCAACTCTTATTAGAGGCATAAATATGTTATTTAGTAGAAATTGATTGCGTGTTCGTTTAGAAATGTATACTACATCTGATTTACCTAAAAGTTAAACTAGAGAAAAGGCACATCTTCTAATATTAAGCAGGCAAAATCCAATTACCTGGATCATCATAAAAAAAAAAATAATAATAAGACAAGTCATCACCCAAAGATAGAAGGCCATGACAATTCGAAGAGCAATAGTAATATTTCAATGTGGACCTTGCAATAACCAAATTGTTCCTTATGTGGTTACCTAGCTGTGTACCTCAAGGGATTAACTTTTATTGAATTTTGTCTAGTCCAAAAATTTGTCCAATTTATTAATTTCCAAATTATATAATTTCAATTTAAATTACCCAAGGTTTGATTTTGCCTTTAAATTGGTTTTAGGTCCAAATTAAAACACTTAATCATCATTAAATTAGTCTAATTTATTCATAAAACATTCTTAGACTTAATTTGAAGCTTATATCTCATTTGGAATCAATTCTCTTAGAATTGGAGTGTTAGGCTTTGTTCGTTTGTACATCAATTAAATATTTAAAATACAAATTCTTAAATTTATAGTTTCCATAAATAATATTATTAATCTCTAAATTTTACAATACATTTTATATACATGTAAAATTGGAGTAATGTTAAGAGTTATGATTGATGACGTCATATTCTCATTGAAGGAGATATTAGACAGATAAGAGAATAATATAGTCTTATTAGTTTTCTACAATGAAAAAACGCCACATAATTGATGATTTCGTCATCGATCATAACTCTTAGCATCATTTGTAAAATTATACATACATACATTTATATAAGAAATTATAAGTAAAAAATATTAACAGAAAATATTGCAAAATGTCTGTAACTTGCTATAGGTTATACTCCAAACAACCACAAAAATAACTAAGCAAATCAAAAGAAAACCACAAAAGCAATCTAACACAAAACTAACCTTAGATCATATTCATATAAAATATACAAAAAACTCGTATTATCAAATTGGATCCATAATCAATAGATCTGAATCTTTGAAACCCTTTTTGGTTTTCTCAATTGCATTCTTTTTTTTTTCTTCAATTAAGATTTAGATTTAACAAAAATATATTTAGAGTTATTTGTAATGTCGAATGGATATATATATATATATAATTGTACAAAAATTTTAAAATGTTAAACCAATGGTTATGGATAGTTGTTGTTTTTTTGTTATTATTTTTTTTTATTTGTTTCATATATATAGAATATGGTAATTTTTTGATAGAGTCCAACAGAATATTTAAAGAGTGGCTAAATTATAACAAAATTAAAAATTTAGTAGTTATTATAAAGTCGAGATCAACTACGTTATTTTTACGTTTCCAAACAGATCTTTATATGTTGAAAAAAATAGATTTTAGTGGGGAGAAGTGAGAAAATGCGAAAACCTTGGGGTACAAATTGAAAGCTGTAAACTTCCTTGTAACTTCCTTAGACCTTCGTCCTCTCTCTCTCTCTCTCTCTCTCTCTCTCTCTATATATATATATATATACATCCGCGTATATTGTGTTCGTGTGTGTATATATAGCTCTTTATATATAAATCTCTCGAAAATATTCATCGACGGAACGTCGAATCTCGCAGACTCTGTACAGTGGCCGCTGATCGAAAGGATGAACATCTTTTCCAAGAAACCCACTGCCAAAGGTTTGTGCCCTAGTTGTGTTGTCTTGCTTTCGGTGTGTTATTCGCAGCACAATTATTTGACTTTTCTAAATTGCAATTCGGGCGGGACTGGTCAGGCTGCATTATTCTTTAGTCAATTACTCGAATTGTGTGTGTTTTGTTTATGGTTGACTCGTTTGAAAATTTGATGCATTTCTTGGTTCGGTTGTTTAATAGGGGAAATTTTAACCTCTTTCCCTGTTGTTTGATTGTAGAGGCGCTTCGAGAGAGTAAGCGAGAAATGGCCAATGCGACCAGAGGTATTGTAGTATGTTTGCCGGGTCTAGTTTTCATCAGTCCAAAAAAGCGGGATATTGCCATCAGTTTTCATTGATATGCTGATCAATCTATCTCGTAATTGGACTTTTTTTGATTATTTCGATGGCATTTTCATTCGTTGGGGTTGCTTCATTTTGATTATTTATCATTATTGTTGCGTGCGCTAGGTTTATTGTTCTTTTTGGGATTTCTTGATCTAGAAATTTGGGACTCTCTAGTCAATTACAATCCTTATTTTCTGGTATCTTGTTTATGATCTCTCTCTCTACTATGTCCATATGCATTTGATTTGCTATGAAGCTGCGGGCTCCTCTATTGTTGTTTTGGTTATTTGTCATGGGCGCCATCCTACCCATAACTTCTGGACTAACAACTAGAGTTGGTTGCCTAGAGATTTAAATTCCAACGTGAATTATTCAGTTGGATTGCAGTGTTGAAAAGCCAGTGCTGTTTTTCCCCCTTTCTAGAGCATATTGAACAATTATATCCATTGTTCAACGTGGAGAAATATTTTCACTGAAAGTGGCTTCTCTTCAATCATACTGGAATTTGTAAGATTTTCTGTTTGTGGGTGGGGACTTCAATTTTTATTTTCACCCATTGCTGTTTGAAATTTGTTATTTGAATTAATGTCATCCAACTAATCTCATTTTCAATTTTCTGCTCTAAACTTTTAGTTCAGTATTATATATGTTATAATTGATCCTAGAGAAGTTTGAATTTTCAACTTAATGACTTCCTTTGAATTTCTCTTCAGGTGTCGAAAGAGAAATTACCACCCTGCAACTGGAGGTATGCTAAGAGCTTCTGCATGATTATTCTATTGTATGTATTGGTGTTTTCTCTTACATGAGTTATTGTTGAGACAGGAAAAAAAGCTCGTTGCTGAGATAAAGAGAACTGCTAAAACAGGAAACGAGGTACATTCTGTTTTTATATTTGACTAGCAGGTCAAAGACTTACTTTGTCTTTTTCATTATATATATATATATATATTTTCCTTTTGGGGGTGGGGGTAGGGAGGGCGAAGTTGGTGAAGAAAGATGAGGAAAAGTCACTTTTGAATGCATCCCTTCATAGCACCACACATTTGTGGACTAAGCCTGGATAAGTTGTCTTCATGACTGTTGGGTTTTTCTTTCTAGGCCTATATTCTAATTGGGGCAACTTTCATTCTATTTCATGATCTAATAAGGATCAATCTCTGCAATTTGCATTTTGAATTATTCCTGCTGTTCTCTGATCTACTCTGTATTCACATTCTGCAGGCAGCTACTAAAATTTTAGCCCGTCAACTTATCAGACTTAGGCAACAAATAGGAAAATTACAAGGTAGTCGAGCTCAAATGAGAGGCATAGCAACTCACACACAGGCAATGTCTGCCCACTCATCAGTTGCTGTTGGCATGACAGGGGCCACTAAGGCAATGGCAACAATGAATAAGGCAAGCTAGTAACACTTGTATACGTGTTCTAACATTCATTCTGCATTTGCACTTACATTATTCATATGGCCAATCCCACCTAGTGGGATTAAGGTGTGATATGTTCTTGTTGTAATGGGTCTAGTTCATTTGCAGCAAATGGCCCCAGCAAAGCAAGCAAAGGTGATACAAGAATTCCAGAGGCAATCAGCACAGATGGATATGACTGTAAGTTTGTGCATGCTTGTTCCGAAGCTCATTTTTTCAACTAAATAGTTGTGGAATCTAATCTTTTAGCACTCAACAATGCAGACTGAGATGATGTCTGATACCATAGATGATGCTTTGGATAATGACGAGGCTGAAGAGGAAACTGAAGAGTTGACAAATCAGGTGCTCTTTTTAAATTGCTTTTTAGTGAAACTTGCTTGGTTGATTTTTATGCTGAGAGTAATTGTGGTTTTGAACTCTTTATTTATCATAGATTCATATTTCATATTAGTTTAATGAATGACTTAATGCAGATTATTAACTTTTGTGCCCTTGACTTTATTCTAATAACTAGTCAGCGCTTTAAATTGTTAATATCACAGTGGGCCAATAGTAAATAATGATGCAAATAACTGGCTCTGCATGTTCAGTATAATATGCGTGTCATGTTTTATAGTGTTAAAATTTCACCGTGCTTCAGATATGCTCGATTGAGTATGGTTTATTGACTTACCTCTTGGAGGCCATTGACCATGGAGTGTGAAACAAGGATTTGATGGCAATATTCCCTTTTTTCCCCTCCTTTGCAGAACCAAACTGTGGACTTTGAAATGTTTATGTGATCTTTCTCAAATTCTTTTATTGATTGTTGTTATTTATATTTCATTTTGACAGGTTCTAGACGAAATTGGAGTTGATGTGGCCTCACAGGTCTGTATTTATAGTACATTTTGAAAATATCCTGTCATCTGATGCTGTTTTCATATGTTAAAATAGTTCTAAAACTTTCACTCTTGACAGTTATCAGCAGCACCTAAAGGAAAAATTGCCAGGAAGGCCACTGAGGATATTGGAAGGTATCTTGCTGCGTCTTTGTTGTGTTACTTCTCTCTATTCTTCTGTGTCTTGCCCCTTATTGAGCTGGCTGACCATTATATAAACAAGCTGTTTTTAGGATATCCTTTTAACAATAATGATGCATGGAAACTAGGGCCCTGATCAGTCCGATGCCTTGCCTAAGCCTGGTTATATAGGGCTTAAAATTAGTGCTTAAACCTAGCCCAACTGTCTTTCCTAAGTTTAAATACAAATAAACAATGCAGTTGTAAGTTTTGTTTGTATTATGAAGCACCCAGATCTCTTGAGCATATTGATTTCATTGTGATTAATCTACCCTTGACCTTTAATAGAATAAAGACCACTAATCTAATATGGTATTTTAATAGTTCTTTCTTGTGTAGTATTTTTATTTGGGCTGACCGGAAAAATTCAACGAACTTTTCTTGATATATATCTAAAAGACTAAAACTACTACAGTCAAATCTCTAAAGTGAAAATTTCAGAAAAATAGATGAAGCGTTAGAAGTTATCTAAAAAGGAAAGGTTGAAATCTATCTGAAGCATTAGAACTTAACATTCTAAAATTTCATTCAACTTTTCTTAATATATGTGTAAAAGACTAAAACTACGATTGTCAAATATCTAAAAAATGAACATTTCAGAAAAATATATCCTTTTAGAGCAAGGAAACCCATCTGAAGCATTAGAAGTTATCTAACAAGAGAAGGTTAAAAATTGAAACCTATACCATTCTAAAAATTCAACGAGCTTTTCTTTATATATTATATTTAAAACCTACCATGGTCTAATCTATGAAATGAAAATTTCAGAAAATATATGCTTTTAGGGCAGAGAAATCTTAATGCTCATGTCTTCTTCCATGGATGGCATTGGAACAATAATCTGTACATTTTTTCTGCATCTTGAACTGTTGCCCTTCAACCTAACGAAATGAATTTCAAAGTTTGATGGTGTAGTCTCTAAGACCGACACACACTCTCTGCAATCTAATCCCTCAAGAATTCAATGTTATGCCCCTCACTTGAAACACACAGTTTACCCGATAGACAACAAAAGAATAGGAATTGAAAAACAGCAACAAGATACACCAAATTTATCCTGGTTCAGTCTTATAAATGAGACCTACATCCAGACTGCCTTAGGCTTATGGAATCTCCACTATCTTGACAATCTTTACAGCAATTACATGAACTAGTAAAGTCTTTTTTTTTTTTTTGAAATAATGAACTAGTAAAGTCTTCTCTTCTTCCCGAGTCTAAACCCCTAGACTACCAAGAGAAGAACACCCCAAGAGAAGTACAAATCTCTCAGCCTAACTCACCCGCACACCCTTACAAGATATCCCGAGATTTCACACCACTAACCAAGTTCTCCCAGCCCCTATTTATAAAGGATAGAGGCGGGCAGGGCAGTTACAACTAACTGCCCTAATTGACCGGAAACTAACTAATTAATGGACAGCTATAAAACAAAGGGAAAAACATTACAACAGAAAAACTTATGCTAACAGATTTATACAAGAAATTAAACCTAAGTACATAAACTCATCTAACACAAATGTCTTCACAATTCTTCACCCATTTGAATTAGATTCTCTGTACTTTAGCTTCCTGTACTGCTGCTCCATCTTCAATCTGATCTGGAATAAGGTCCAGCTGCTTGATATGATGTTGAAGCTTTGAAACTGGAACAGCTTTAGTGAATATATCTGCAGCATTATTTTCTCCTGCAACTTTGATTAGATTCACAAGTTTATTTTCAATGATATCCCTAATGAAATGATACCTAATGTCCATGTGTTTTGTCCTCTCATGGTGAGCCTGGTTCTTTGATAAATGTATAGCACTTTGACTATCACACATCAAAGTGACTTTAACCTCTAAACCTAGAAGCTCTCCTATTAGCCCCTTCAACCATATAGCCTCTTTAATTGCATCAGCAACAGCTATATACTCTGCCTCGGTAGTGGATAAGGCTACTACATGTTGGAGGCTAGACTTCCAACTAATAGAGGAATTCCACAATTTAAAAACATAACCGGTTGTGGACCTACATTTATCAAGGTCTGTAGCGTAATCTGCATCCGAGAAGCCTAAAATAGTAGGTTTTTCTCCTATTTTGGCTCCACCATAGGACAACACATTCTTGCTGGTGCCCCTTAAGTATCTAAGCATCCATTTTACAGCCATCCAATGGGATCTACCTGGGTTTGCCATGAAGCAGCTGACTATACTCATTGCATGAGCTAGATCGGGGCGTGTTCATACCATTCCATACATCAGGCTGCCTACAGCATTTGAGTATGAAATTTTCTCCATTTCTCTTCTCTCCACCTCATCTTTAGGGGACTATTTTGAAGTTAATTTGAAGTGAGGTGCAAATGGCACACTCATTGGTTTTGAGACAGTCATACCAAACCTAGAAAGCAGTTTTTCTATATAGGATTTTTGAGATAGGAATATTTTTCTATGCTGCCTATCCCTATAGATTTCCATCCCTAGAATCTTCCTAGCCTCACCTAGCTCCTTCATTTCAAATTCAGCCTTTAATTTCTGCTTTAGTTACTGAATTTCTTTATGGGATTGACTTGCAATAAGCATGTCATCCACATAGAGTAGTAAGTATATTGAAATGCTAGGGGATATGTGCTTAAGATACATACAGCAGTCATAGGAACATCTTGAATATCCTTGGCCTATCATAACAGTATCAAATTGGCAATACCATTGCCTAGGAGATTGTTTGAGCCCATAGAGAGACTTTTTGAGCAAACAAACTTTCTCCACCTTATCCTTAACTTCAAAACCTCTAGGTTGGTTCATATATATCTTTTCTTCCAACTCTCCATGAAGGAAAGCTGTAGTAACAACAATCTGCTCCAATTTTAGGTCTAATTGGGCAGTGATGGCCAGCAAAACCCTAATTGATGTATGCATTACAATTGGGGAGAAAACTTCATTGTAGTCAACCCCTTGGATTTGGGTAAATCCTCTAGCAACTAGTCTAGCTTTGAATCTAGGCTTAGAATTTACATCAGCTCCTTCTTTTATTTTGTAAAGCCATTTGCGGCTTACAATCCTTTTTCCTTTTGGTTTTTCTACCAGTTCCCAGGTTTGGTTTTTCATAAGAGAAGATATTTCTGATTTCATGGCTTCTATCCTTTTTTGGGAATACTTAGATGCTATAGCTTGGTCATAGGACTAGGGCTCTTCATCAGAAATTTTGGAGGCACTATATAAAGCATAGGCTACTAAATCTGAGTAGCCAAACCTAAGAGGTGGCCTGCGGACTCTAAGCTCCCTATCTCTAGCCACACTATACCTATTTGGGTTTGGCTGATCACCAATGCTGGAATCAGCATCACTGTCAGCTTCTTCTCCCTCATATTGAGAGGTTTCAGCATCCTGATCTTCCTCTTGGACCAGATCATTTTGGTCCAGATCTGGTTCAGGTTCTATGTCATTTATTTCAGACTCTATACCTTGAATGTCTACCTTCATAGAGTCGTTATTTTCATCTAGATGCTTCTGGGTTTCATTTGAGCTTAGACTTATGGTAGTTGACTCATCAAAAGTTACATCCCTAGAGATTATTGTCCTAGGTCCTTCTTGTTCAAGGTTCCATAGTTTATATCCCTTCACACCGGTTGGATAACCTGTAAAGAGACATTTCCTAGCCCTAGGTTCAAGCTTGCCTTGCTTCACATGAGCATAGGCTAAGCACCCAAATACCCTAAGGTGAGCAAAACTTGGTTTATGGCTTGTCCATTTCTCATTAGGAGTTTGCAAATCTATGGCTTTAGATGGGGTTCGATTGAGAATATGGGCTGCAGTAGAAGCTGCTTCCCCCCAGAAAGTTTTTGGAAGGTGTGCATGGAATAACATGCATCTTACCCTTTCTAAAATTGTCCGATTCATCCTCTCAGCCACCCCGTTTTGCTGGGGGTTTCCAGGGGCTGTTAGGTGCCTAATTATGCCATTTTCTTTGCACATTTCATTAAATTCCTTATTGCAAAATTCCAATCCGTTATCTGTTCTAATGGTTTTAATTTTCTTGCCCATTTGTGTTTCTACCATTGTCTTCCAATTTCTAAAGGTCCCATAAGTTTGATCTTTAGATTTTAGCACATAAACCCACAACATTCTAGAGTAATCATCTATAATAGAAAGGAAGTATCTAGATCCTCCATGGGTTGGGGTTTGGGCTGGTCCCCATAGATCCAAGTGTATATAATCTAAGGTGGACTTAGATGAGTGAATGAGAGTCTTATTAAACCTAAGTTTTGCTGCCTTCTCATAGATGCAAGACTCACATTTGGATAAAACTGAGGCTTGGTTATTTTCTAAGATCCCTTGTTTAGCTAACTTCTTGAGCCCTTGCTCACTTATATGTGACATCCTTAGATGCCACAGTTTTGCCAAATCTTGGGATTTGCTACTTACTGCTGCAGCCTCACCACTTAAGGTGGAGGCTTGCAGTATATAGATGTCATTCTGCAATTTTGCTTTCATGCAAACCAGTGATCCTTTGGCCACTGTTATGGCTCCTGTCTCTCCTTTGAATTTTAGGCCATTTCTGTCTAATTCTCCAAGGGAAACTAAGTTCCTCTTGAGATCAGGCACATGCCTAACTGTTGAGAGAGTCATAACCGTGCCATCATTCATTCTTAACCTTACATCTCCCACTCCTATAACCCTGCACTCATGGTCATTGCCCAGCAAGACCTTACCCCCATTAATTTCTCTATAGTTTTGCAGCCAATGCCTCCTAGGGGTCATGTGAAATGAACAACCCGAATCCATCACCCAACTGTTATTTCCAGCTATTTCTGTGATAGTCAAGGCCTTTGAACTGTCATATCCAAGGTCAACTAAGTTTGCTCCACCATCGGATGTTTTCTTTTCAGCCATGTCTTTCTTTCTTTTAGGGCAATATCTCTTGATATGTCCTTCCTCCTGGCAGTAGTAACACTTAATAGGACCCTTTCCATTTCTAGACTTTGATCTAGACTTTCCCTTTTTCCCTTTTGAGTCCTTTTTGGTACTCCTAGACCTTACGGTTAGGGCATCACTGGGGGTGGTTTTTACTTCCATTTTTATTCTCAATTCCTTTGAGTTTAGGGATCCTATTACATCTTCTAACGATAGTTTGTCCCTACCGTGTTGCAGGATGTCTACAAAGTTTTCATAAGACTTAGGCAGTGAATAAAGAAGAACTAGGGCTCTATCTTCGTCCTCATAGTTTACTCCTATATTCTCTAAGTCAAGGCATAGCTTATTGAATTCATCTAGATGCTCTTGACGTTTCTGATTTTCTTGCATCTTATATGTGAAGAATTTGGCCTTTAAATACAGTCTACTGGATAAAGTCTTCTTTAAATAAAAAGACTCCAATTTCTTCCAGATTTCAGTGGTTGTTTTTAATTTTGAAACTTCTCGGAGAACTTTGTCTCCAAGACTTAAGATAAGCATGCTGTATGCTTTCTTGTTTATTTCCTTATCCTCTAAAAATATGGTTTTAGGATCCTTACCTTCAGAGCTTCCCTCGGTAGTTACCTTTTGTTCGATTGCTTTTTCCAACCCGAGACTGCACAGCAAGGCTTCCATTTTGATCTGCCAGAGGCCAAAATCGTTGCTGCCGTCGAACTTCTCCACTTCATATCGTGTGGCCGATGAGGGTGCCATGATCGCCTACCAGAGCTGATTCTGGTTTCTTGAGAATCTTGAGAATCTTGATAGAGTTGCTAGAGTTTTATCCCTGGAGCTCTGATACCAGATTGTTATGCCCCTCAAGAACTCAATGTTATGCCCCGATAGACAACAAAAGAATAGGAATTGAAAAACAGCAACAAGATACACCAAATTTATCCTGGTTCAGTCTTATAAATGAGACCTATATCCAGACTACCTTGGGCCTATGGAATATCCACTATCTTGACAATCTTTACAGCAATTACATGAACTAGTAAAGTCTTCTCTTCTTCCCGAGTCTAAACCCCTAGACTACTAAGAGAAGAACACCCCAAGAGAAGTACAAATCTCTCAGCCTAGCTCACCCGCACACCCTTACAAGATATCCCGAGATTTCACACCACTAACCGAGTTCTCCCAGCCCCTATTTATAAAGGATAGAGGCGGGCAGGGCAGTTACAACTAACTGCCCTAATTGACCGGAAACTAACTAATTAATGGACAGCTATAAAACAAAGGGAAATCATTACAACAGAAAAACTTATGCTAACAGATTTATACAAGAAATTAAACCTAAGTACATAAACTAATCTAACACAAATGTCTTCACAGATGGATATTAGTAACTTCATGTAGGTTCTATTTTTGAAGATTGATTAATATATGTAACTCTAAACGACGATTCTATTTTGAAAATGGAACATAATGAACGGGTAAAACAATCCTTACCAGCCTACATGCATAGTAGTTGGCCAGCTGATGTTTAGGAATCAGATGTCTTGGTTTCAACTATTTCAGGCTTACATGATCCAAGTGATCTGCAGGAGATTATGTTCATATGCTCTGATTAGTCTTGACTCAAATATAATCTGCAGATAATTTAATACATTTTAGAGGAAACACTTGAGGATGAGGTCTTGATTATGCGTAGTATAATTTATCTGAAAAAAGGAAGCTACATGATACCTCTTATATGACTTAGAACTGTTGTTCTCAATTTAATAAATGTGTGTATACAATCATGTGAAATTTACAAACTCAGTTAATTCTCTTCTCAGTATACCTACAAATTAGTGTCAAATCACTATACCTGCAAATTGATTGCATAACTTGCAATTAACCTGTCGAGTTCCATTATTGACTTATCTTTCTAGCTTTTGCTTAGCTAGTCTTGCAATTTGCATATATCTCTTTACGGTGGCGGAGAAATTGCATCATCATAGAAATAAGTGGCAAGATAGAATCCATTTAGCCGACCCACCTACGGTTGCTATCATTATTGTTGCTATAATGGCAGAGGAACTGTGACTTGGAAAATGATGCATCAATTAGCTTTCTTTCCTCGGATAACTTGTTTGATTCATAAACACTTTTTTCATGTGGATGATAATGATGATGATGAATGCTGTTTGTCCGTATGCTTTTAGTTATCTTATGTGGATTTTTTTGCACCGTATCCTCTTCCTTTCAGTTCTGGCATCGATGAGTTGGAGAAGAGGCTGGCAGCCCTTAGAAATCCTTGAGCGTTGAAGATAGAGAAGCTCTATGCCTGTCTGCCTAAGTTGATAATTGGAAACTATTTGCTTTGGACATAGTTACAGCGTTGTATGTTTGTTTCCTCCAAATTATGGCATCCAATGGTATTAATCTATGTAATTATTGGAAAAGCATGCAGCCTTACTCATTCGATGACCATGATACCCTACTCTTACGATTTCGTGGGTGTATTATTTTCTTTTTTTGGTGCCTATATATGACGACTGTATTTCCTCGTATATTGCAAACCAAATACTAGGGCATAAGAACAAATATAGCAACGCTAAGACTGCTTTTCAGTAAATAGGCCGATCATGACTTCGACTTGCAAAAACCATGTCTACGTAAAAACAAGGATGAGAGCAATGACGATCTCGTGGCAAAGATTCGTACCTACGAAGCAGAGTATTACTTGATCTTGTAAGCCATTTAAACAAGAAATTTTCTACTGTAACTACTTTAGGTGTCATGCGTAATTGAAAATTAATGGACCATTCCATATAGATTTCGAACCTCTTTAGATGAGTATAAACATGAGCTACAATGCCCAGCAACACCAAACAAATAAGAAGAGACGCCAAAAGACGATTGTGGGAGGGAGGAGGGGGCGGTGGAGGTGGAGGGATGTAAGACAATGTTTACAATATACAAGATTGTGATAGTGCTAATGCTTCAATATATAGAGTGGTCTTTCATCAATTTGTTTGGCACATGAGTAAAATACTACTCGATGGCGAAAGAAATCCAGTAGCTTACTTCCTCAGTGAGAGGAACTCAAAGCTGCGAAGCGTATCATCACGGGGGCCCTTCATCATTGTGGTCCGAGTAAATGGTGATGATTTTAGCTCAACCCCTGGTTGAATTCTTTGTGTCGTAGAAAAGCGTCCGCCACTAGAGGCCAGCCGGCTTGGGCGCACTTCACTCGTTTCACCAGACGACGTGGGTCTGCTGGCCGAAACAGCACGTTTTGAGGAGCTGCCATTTCGTGAAGATCGGCCTCTTTCTGAATCATATTCCTGCAAATGCAAATGAGAGAGAAAACTATTCATATGGTTGTCTTGCTTCTGACCCGACTAGAATATAGGGTAATTATAGGCTTTAAAAGTGTAAAACATCAAAATTACTCCGTGGACAATAAGTAAAAGGAGGCTAACCCTAACCCCTTCTATTCAATAAAGTAAACTAATAGGGGTAAAATTAGGGATCAAAAATGATATTAGCCTTCAGCTCTGAAGATGAATGGCTTTAACTTTGCAACGTTAATATTTATATTAGAGCCAGTGTGTATGGCTATAAACAGAGAAATTTTAAGCCGATACAACTGAGAGTTGATATAGAATAATTGGAATCATTATGCTCCATTCATTTTCAACCAAAATACATGAATAATGCTCATAATTTCAATAATGTCATTGCAAGTATTTAGATGCATATTCAACATATACAAAATTATGTCCCCACCATTTTCTATCCAGTTCAACCAATAACCAATAAACAGCTAGAGCTATTCATAGTCCTCTCAGAGGTCAAAAGCTTCTACGAATTGATAATCTTTTTTTTTTTTTTTTCAAAAACATCCACGTACCCCAATATTTGGTGAAATCTTTTGAGGGCATAAATAACACAACAGAAGATAAATATACCCCTAATTTAACAACTTCAGTACACATATGCTAATGGTGTGTTTGATTAGGGGATGGAATGTTTTAACACAACATCAGAGAAAATAAAGATATTGTGTTTGAATCTCACTGCTAGCCTAAATATTTAAATAGTGGAATGATATTGCTTGCTTACAAACAGAAATCAAACACAAGAGGAAGTGTGTTGAGACTACCAAAATAAATAGAGAACAACACCTTTCTTTAACAACTTATGTTTCAGATTAGTTCCTGATCAATAATTTAACAAAATTAATTTCCATAAGAACACAAGTGATCCTTGGAGGAAAAACAAATCACCATCGAATATAAATTTCACAGAACTATAAATGTTACCACATCTTTGGACGAAGGAACATCATCAGAATTCTTGTTTTTGGCTAGGTCACCATGCCGACCATAACCTGAACCTTGTTTTCTGGTAAATACTTCAACTGCACCCGAGAATTTATCTCTGATCTCCTGTCCCACTAGATAAAAATGGATGAAACATGCATGTCAAAGACAATTGATTAATCAGAGGCAGATGTACACTCTTGAAAATGTAACAAGAAATTAAGTGCCATAAAAAGTGCCTCCATCCATTTTAGCCTAGGTTGCACGGAAACGGGAAAATGGGCATTTTCCTAAAGAAATAAGTGTAAACAGTTCTGAAATAGGAAATGTTTCCCGTTTCAGGAATGCCAAGATGGCACCTAACACCTGTTGCCTCTCCCATCACTATAAATAGGGGTCCCCACCCCCAAAAAAAATAAAAAATATGCCATCTCTCCTCCTTCCATTCAAGTATTTTATACTTTTGAGAGGCTAATTTAGACATCGGAGGGTCTACAAGGGGATCCTCACCAGTGCCCCTAATCGATTTTCTTTCTAGACAAGTCATCCATCACTCAAAGGGATCATCCATCGTTATCATTCCATCTTGAGAGAGTCATCCATCGTTGTCACTCCACCCCAGGAGAGTCATCCATTGCTCTAGAGAATCACCCGTCATCCAAATAAACCACCCTTGGGCCATCCTTAGACGGTCTCCCATACCTAAAGTCAATGTTGTAGTTAAGCAACAATTGACGTCGTCTATGGAAAATCAACAAATGGCCAAGAAGCACTCACTCGTCATGGCACAAACCCAAAGCAGCCGACATACCATCTCTCATGGTGCTCATTCACCCCAATGAGGGACCCTCTCTCATGCTGAGGATCATCAGCAGCTAGTTTGTGAGGGCCAGCCACCCCACACCCATTAGTCTTCCTGTGAGGGCCAACTACCCTCCACTTATCAATCCCTCCGTGAGGGCTATCCATCCCTCATTCATCAGCAACCACCCTTCACAGGGCATTCACACCCATTGAAGATTCAGTTTCAAGTTTCGCCCTTCAACACCTCACATGCCCTTTCGGGCCCTATCTTCTCAATCACATTAGCTTGAGTGAACAAGCAGCGTCTATGGTTCCCCGAGCTAAGTACGAGGCCATGCAACAACAACATGTTGAGGGGATGCAAGCCCTTCGTAAAATTGCAGGAATGTTGCAAAGTTTGGTTCCTTGTGACGCGATGCCAACCACCTTGAGGAAGTTTATACTAGAAATGACTCCGTCATATGGGCCCGTTAGGAGATACTAGGAAACAACTCTTATCAGGAGGCCATTCCTAAAACTCATTCTCAATCTGCATTTCCTCAAAGCAATCAACCAAGGTCTCTCACACGAGGGGCTCGTACCCATGCTTCTCCCCGATGAGGAAATCAAGAAGGGGCTAATCGTCGAAGGGCATGTAGGCAAAGCCCTCAAACGAGGAATACTCAAAAATCGTGGTCAACACCCCCACAAAGAGAGGTCAGAACTCTCCTAAATTAGTAACAAAACGAAACAATGAGGCCAATGACAACCCTTTGACCTTTAATGCTCAGGAGGCGACTAATATGAAAAAAATGATTGAGCAGGTGCTTCAACAAAAAAAGTTATTACGATCTCAGAGGAGCAATCCTGAAGGAAACTTCCATTTGTGACAGATGTAATGGAAAAACCCTTTCCAAAAAAATTCAAGATGCTCCAAATAACCTCTTACTTGGGCAAGGACGACCCTTATGATCATGTGCAAAACTATGGATCTTTGATGATGCTCCATGGCTAGGATGATGAGATAATGAGCCGGACCTTCCTCTTGACCCTAGTTGGACATGCTTAGGCTTGGTTTAATAGTTTACCCAAAGCGTCCATCTCCTCATTTGGACAGCTAAGGACAAAATTTATTAAATTATTTGTTATTAACAGCCAGAGGAAGAAAGACGCGACATATCTCCTCAACATTAGACAGAGAGACAAAGAGACCATCTATCAGTATGTGGACAGGTTTTGGAATGCCACCCTTGAGGTTCGTGATCTACCGGTTGAAGTGGCAATATCCGTTATGTTACAAGGAACACAATTAACTTCCCTACAAGAATCCTTATCTCTGGACCTGCCAACGTCCTTGGTAGACATGTTCGTCTGGGTGAATAAATATATACTCCATACGGAAGTAACGAGAACTATAGGAGGAAATGAAGACAGGGAACAAAAAAGAAAGCAGCGAGATGTTGAAGAAGGCCCTAGTCGGAGACAAAAAAGGGCCAGGAGATTGGATAAAGCCAGACCCCTATTTAATTACTATGCCAAACTCAACCAACCTTGGTCAGCTATACTAGCAGCCATAGAAGGCTCGAGCCACATCAAACTTTCGAAAAAGGTTGATTGGCCTATGGGGAAGAATTAGGATGAGTATTGCTGATCCCACAGAACTCGCGGCCACTCCACTGGGTAGTGTAGGGAATTAAAGAACCAGATTGAGGCACTTATCTGAGAAGGGCATCTACAATGGTATGTAAGAGGTGAAGGAAGAAACGATCGGGAACCTCAGAAGAGGGAAGAGAGGCCCGAAGGCCAAGACAGGCAAAACCAACGACAAAATTAGGGGAGAAGGTATGACGGATTGGTCGTTCCCCTAGATAATAAGCCCACTCACCAGGTTATTCACGTCATCTCTGGTGATTAGACCTTAACCAGAGACACCTCTTCTCAAAAGGCCTATGCTCGTCAGGCTTATTAGGTGAATTCAGTAATGGAAGTACAAGACAATGAAGAGTCGATTGTTTTCACTCCCGTCGACAAGGGAGATGTGATTACACCCCATTCATTCCTATGGTGATTTCAGTTGTCATCGAAAAACACGCCATTGGGAGGATCTTGGTTAATAGTGGCAGTTCAATCAACCTCATTTACTGGAATTGTTTTGAACATATGCATATCTCCCACTATCGATTGAGAAAAGTCTCCTCCCCATTGTATAGTTTCACTAGGTAAGCAATGCCAGTCACTAGTTCGATTCAGTTGCCAATTACGCTAGGTTCCAACCCACAATGCGTCACCTAACAAGCCAATTTCATAATAGTAAAAACCTCTTCAGCTGCCTATAATGTGATTTTGGGGCCCCCTACTCAATGATATGAGGACAATAGTCTCATTGTGTTACCTATTGATGAAGTTCCCTACGCCCCATGGGGGTTGAGCAAGTCGATAATCAAAGAAAGGCCCACACTTGTTATGTCTCTTTCATGAAGGAGAAGAAGGAGGAGACCTTATCAATTACTGACCAAGCCATACATAAGTCACTCGTCAGATAGGCTATACACAAACCTCAACCGGTGGAAAAGCTAGAAGTTGTACAACTGAGTGAGACCAAACCTGGGAAACATGCTTAAGTGGGCTCACAACTCCAAAAGGAAGCAAAAAAGGAAATCGTTGAATGTTTAAAAGCTAATATGGATATATTCGCCTGGACGTTGGCTAACATGCCTGGAATCGGCCCAGAAGTAATTTGTTATTATCTGAATGTTGATCCAAAGTTTAAACCTGTTTGGTAAAAGAAACAAAATATCACCACTGACAGGTTACTAGCGTTAAAAGAAGAAATAAGCACACTGTTGGATGGTGGTTTCATCGAAGAAGTACAATCCTTGACTGGTTGACCAACGTTGTGATGGTCAAAAAGCCTAATGGAAACTGGCAAGTGTGTGTTGACTTCACTAACCTCAATAAAGCCTGCCCAAAAGATTCGTACCCCTTGCTCCGGATCGACCGATTAGTGGATGAGACATCAAGATATCAATTGTTGAGCTTCCTTGATGCCTTTTCAAGATACCACCAGATTATGATGTATCCCCCAGACCAAGAAAAAACCTCTTTTATCACGAATTATGAAACCTACTGCTACAGGGTCATGCCTTTTGGATTGAAAAACACTAGAGCTATATACTAGCGAATGGTGAATAAGGTGTTTAAGAACTTGCTGGGCAATATGATAGAGGCATATGTCAACGATATGATCATAAAAAGTTTAGAAGAAGAATCCCACGTTAAAAAGTTAACTCAAGTGTTCAGAGTTCTCCAACGGTACAATATGTGGTTAAATCCCATAAAGTGTGCGTTCGGAACTCAATCAAGGAAGTTCTTAGGGTACATGACCATACTAAGAGGAATCGATGCCAACCCTGAAAAAATACAAGCCATACTAGGCATGACACCCCCGACAACTACCAAAGAAGTGCAACGACTGATAAGAAGAATAACAGCCCTAAGTCGATTTTTGTCTAAATGGCTGAGAGAAGCCTCCCATTTTTCCAAACATTAAGGCCTGAAAAGGGATTTGAGCGGACAGATCAATGCCAAAAGTCCTTTGAAGACTTGAAGGAGGTCCCCTTCCCGATACGACCTAGAACAGGAGAATCTTTGTACATGTATTTGGGGCAAGTGACAAAGCCGTGAGTGTTGTGTTGACAAGGAAGAAGGGCCAAGTTGATAGTCCAATATACTATGTCAACAAAGTACTATAAGGAGCAAAAATGCAATATCCTTCTACAGAAAAGGTGGCCCATTCGGGTACGCCATCTCTTCCACTCACATTTCCTTCTTGCATTCAAGTATTCCATACTTTCAAGAGGCTAATTTAGGCATCAGAGGGTTTGCATAGGGAACCTCACTTACACCCCTAACCGATTTTCTTTCCATATAGGTCATCCATCGTTCGGAGAGGTCATCCATCACTATCATTCCACCCCGAGAGAGTCATCCATTGCTCTCACTCCATCCCGGGAGAGTCATCTATCGCTTTAAAGAGTCATCCATCATCCGAATAAGCCACCTTGTGCCATCTTTAGACGGTCTCCCATACCTAAATTCATTGTTGTAGTTAAGCAACAATAGTAGGGGGTGAGGGTTAGGTGATGAGAAGCACGAGCTTGCAAGGAGGTTGCCCAAAGGTGGGATCCAACCTATCTAGGCAATTGCTTCCTGAATCAGTAATTGATACGCATGAAATGTCACCTCATTCCCAAAGGGTAGTAGGGAAAAGGATTTTGTTGCTTCACTCAGTTGAACCTTTCAATCCTTTTAAGTAATAGCACTAAATTTATAGAGTAACACCTCAACTTTTCACGTTTACCTCCCCAATTCTAATTCTGTAAAGTGAGAAATACCTGAGATCCTTTCTGGTCTCTCTGCAGATGGCCCAGGATTTAAGCCAGTATTCCCGCTAGGATTCTAAAAATAAGGAAACAGAATTTAGCATCATTACTGGAAGGAATAAAAAATCCATAACATGAAGTGTACATGCACTGACCCGTCCTCTAGAACTGGCACCGATCTGAGGATACTTCAATATGGTCCAATCAAAAACATAATCAAACTGATAACCTGCAGCAGAAACAAAACAAAATGAAAATACTAGTGTAACATTGTGTAAAAAGAATTGAAAATTAATCATAAATATTTGGGAAGAACAAAATAGGGCATGAAATTTTACATCCTAAAGGACTTACTTTAAGTTTATATTTACCTTCTCGAATAAATAAGTCGCGGAAAAGTCTCTTCAAATATGAATAATCTGGCTTGTCTTCAAATCGCAATGACCGACAATAGTGGAAGTATGATATGAATTCTGATGGATATGATTTACAAAGTACCTATTGAACACAATTTAAAGTCATAAAGTCTTAATGTGGTAAACAGAGCTGCATGATCATAACCAGATTCATGCCCATTGAATCTGGGAGTGATAAAGAACCAAAGACATGCCAAGGTAGCAAACAACTACTCTGCAAGACCACCCATGAAGAAAAGAGTATTGCGCTTTGGTGAAGCTGGATTGAACTGAATAGCAAGTAAACAACAATACATCACGTCTTAAACCCTCTAGCTGGGGTTGAACTAAATAAAAAATAAATGCAGAAAAATATTAAGACGGTCTAGCGTATCAATGCCAGGTTGTGAGCTCCACAGCCCATGAACCAAAAGGTATGGCCTGCAGGCCCAAAAAACGAGAGAGAGAGAGAGAGAGAGTTTTTAAAAAACTTATATAAGTGTAAGTTGTAACTCTTCATTTGTCAAAATTTTGAAACAATAAAAATATATTGAAGCATAATTTAGTATATAGATTAAAGGGTAGAAGGGAATGGAATGGAGAAAGACAGACAAACCAAATGTGGAAAGAAATGGCTAATGCTCTGAGAAGCACAGCAAAGGTAGTCCTTGGAGAGACAAAAGGTAGAGCCCCTAACCTTAAGGAGTCTTGGTGGTAGAATGAAGATGTACAATTGAAAATTAAAAATAAGAAAACTTGCTATAAGGCGGTATATCAATGCAACAATGAAGAAAATCAAAAAAATTATAAAGAAGCAAAAAAAGTAGCAAAAAGAGCTATTAGTGAAGCAAGGTCAAAAGCATATGAGAATCTATATAAACGACTTGATACAAAAGATGGAGAAAGGGATATATATAAATTAGCTAAAGCAAGAGAAAGAAAAACACGGGATTTAAATCAAGTGAAATGCATAAAAGATGACAATCAAAATGTTTTAGTAAATGAGGGAGCGATTAAGGAGAGATGGAAGGAGTATTTCACAAAATTATTCAATGATGGTGGTGACACAAGAGTTAGGTTGGGACATCTTAGTAACTCCGAACGGAATGTGAGCTACATATTCTATCGACGCATAAGTTCAAATGAAATAAGGCAAATTTTAAAAAAGATGAAAAATCATAAGGCAGTGGGACCATATAATATACCAATAGAAGCATGGAAATGCATGGGAGAAGAGGGCATCTCCTGGCTAACGCAACTATTTAACGCGATCCTTAAATCAAAAAAGATGCCAGATGAGTGGAGGAAGAGTACTTCGGTTCCTATATACAAGAACAAAGGAGATGTTCAAAACTGTGAAAATTATAGAGGAATTAAGTTAATAAGTCATACCATGAAACTCTGGGAGAGAGTAATAGAGCAGAGGCTTAGAAAAGAAACAAATGTGTTAGAAAATCAGTTTGGTTTCATGCCTGGCAGGTCAACAATGGAAGCTATATATTTACTGAGGCGTCTAATGGAAAGGTATCGGGATCATCAGAAGGACCTACATATGGTGTTTATAGATCTAGAAAAGGCCTATGACAGAGTCCCTAGAGAAGTATTATGGAGGGTTTTAGAGAAGAAATGAGTCAAAATAGCCTATATACAAGCCCTTAAGGACATGTATCATGGTGTAGAGACAAGGGTCAGAACATGCGGAGGGGATACTGAACCATTTACAACTACAATAGGACTGCATCAAGGTTCTGCACTAAGTCCATACTTATTTGCCTTAGTAATGGATGAACTCACTAAAGATATTCAAACAGATGTGCCATGGTATATGCTATTTGCAGACGACATAGTGTTGGTGGATGAAACAAAAGAAGGAGTGAACACTAAGCTTGAGTTGTAGAGAAACAATTTAGAATCTAAGGGATTTAAATTAAGTAGAAAGAAAACAGAATATATGGAATGCAAATTTAGTAAAAATGCAAGAGTGGATGATGTTATAATAAAATTAGAAAACCAAATCTTACAAAGAAAAGACCATTTTCGATATTTGGGATCAGTGATTCAAAAAGATGAAGAAATTCACGAGGATGTCGCACATAGAATCAAGGCAGGTTGGCTAAAATGGATAAATGCATCGGGAGTGTTATGTGATGGTAAAATCCCATTAAAATTGAAAGAAAAATTTTATAGGAGAGCTATAAGACCAGTCTTGCTGTATGGCTCAGAATGTTGGGCAGTCAAATACCAGCATGAGCAAAAGACGAGTGTAGCGGAGATGAGGATGTTAAGATGGATGTGCGGACATACAAGAAAAGATAAAATTAGAAATGAAGTTATTCGTAATAAGGTAGGAGTAGTGCCAATCGAGGAGAAGATAAGAGAGACTAGACTAAGATGGTTTGGTCATGTGAGAAGGAGACTAAGAGACGCTCCTGTGAGGAGAGTTGATGAAATGGAACAATTAGTCACAAAAAGAGGTAGAGGTAGACCCAAAAAGACTTTGAGAGGGACATTAAAGTTCGATATGAAGTATATGGATCTAAATGAAGATATGACAAACGATAGAAATACATGGAAGTCTAGAATTCATGTAGCCGACCCCACATAGTGGGATAAAGGCTAGATATGTTGTTGTTGTTGTTGTTGTAATTTAGTATATAGATTGTTTTAGTGTATCATTTGTAAGAAATAAATTTGTGTGTAATTTTTAACTTTTCATTTGTCAACATATAGAGACAACAAAAATAACTTGAGGTACCATTTAGTACTTGGCATTATCTCAATGTATTATTCTGAATTTACATAGCAGTTGCTCTGCCAAGGGCCCAGTGGGCCAGCCCATGAGGGCCATGCTGGCATAGCAAGACCCATTTGACACCTTTATTCCAGCATCACTAAGGTAGACTTATAACTGTAATGAAATCATATGTACCAGGAATATTTTTAAATCTAGTTAGCAACCCATATCCACAAGATTGGGATGAAACTAATTTCAGGTTTGAGTACTCAGGACCGCCAAGACAAATGGCCCAACGCACAACCCATCAGTAAGTACACATACATGGCACCTAGAAAATAACTTGACCATGAACACCCACCTTAGCACCGCGCATCAATTTACTTATCACAAGAATGTAGCAATAAAGGTGATTAAATGCAATACCTCTATTGGGGTCAATATCTTCTTTTCACTGATCTTGTCATATTTTTGCTTTTTGGTGCCAGCTTTCAGCCCCTGCCAGGGAAGACTGACACAAAAGAACCATATGCAATATAATGAGAGTTATGATGAAGAACCAAGCTAAAGTTAGAGAATACAGACCCCCCCCCCCCCCCCTCTCTTTTTCTCAAGGACTAATAAACAGTGAAAGCTACTGTATATTTCTAACCTTCCTCTTAGGAAATACATAAGCACATAACCAAGAGATTCCAGATCATCCCTTCTGCTTTGTTCTGTCAGCAAAAGTAAGAAAAACTAAATAACATACAGTGTATGTGCTCAAAGAGGTTACAACTTATCTCTCATCATTAAGGGGCAGAACTAGTGACAATGGTAAATTACTCACCAACACCGCGGTGTGTATTAACACTAGCATAGCGAGCAGTGCCCGTGAGATTCTTATTTTCTCTGCAGGAAAGATTGGGAATTACCATAAAAAAATGATAACTACAAAAGAGATATAGAAACAAAAGAATATCTATAAGATAAAAATAAGTAAAAAAAATTAGTAACTGAAGTTGATTTTGACCGAGGATATTAAAAATGATTTCTGTACAAATAGGTTTAATGAAGTTGAGATCAACATAGAATCATACCAGCAAGCTTCTAATAGAGAAATCTTCTCCTAGTGCAATAAAAGAAAAGCAAAAGAAGAAGTATCTTTCTCACAGGGACAATATAACTCCAAGGTAAGATTTTTCAAAAGGCCAACACGAAAAAATGCCAACTGCAGTTGACTTAAGAGGGAAAATATCTCACAGAATAGGTGTTGGCGTTCTGCATGTATAAGGAGGTGGCAATTGACTGATCGCTTTTTTGTTAAGGTGGGTCACAGGTTTGGTCTTCACCCTTGTTTATGTTCTGAATTTCTCAGATATACCTAGGCAGACAGTGATTCAATTACATACTCACGGAGGTGGCGTGGGTGGTAGCATGCCAGCAGTCTTCAATAGTCATCCTAATTGTCAATTCTTCTGAGACTAGCTTTTTTCACAGATGCAAAAACCTAAGGAAGGATCCCTATAGCAGATAACTTACAGACCAAAAACCCTACTTAATTGGTGTTGCATGCCATGTGAAGGGGGAGAAAGTGAAGTTGGAAAATCAACTTTTTATTTTTGGTAAAGTGGTGCAGATGTTTGGTTTTTAACCTTGGCCTGCTCTGAATGCACACCCAACATGCATGGCTGATTTAATTAGTACTAATAGTTTAAGAACTAATACAGGAAGTGGGATGAGAAACCAATCTTGGAATATCACCCTTTGTTCTCACCATGGGCATTTGGTTAAGGGCAATATTCTTGTTCATTTGAAGAACTGCAGGAATACACCAACAAGCTGAATTCTATTTTTTTCAGCATTTTTAATTAGTCAGGTGATACTTGTTAAAATAAGCAAAGGCGTTATAGAAAAAAGCTAATGAACATAAGAAGGGATCAAGTTAACTACAGGCAGTATTTGTCCCTGACAATAGTTTAAATATTGGCCTGGATTCTACATGCACTTACCAAGTCCCACTGGCAGTACTACATGTTCCCTTTTATCCTTCCTCTAAAGATCTATTAAGTGAAACTTCAAGAACTAATGTTCAAAAAATGGTCAATCTTTCATCCATTAACAAGTGCTTTTTAGGTATAAAATTCGAGCTTTAAGAGAGAACAGCAGGAGTTGCAGCAGTAGGTAACACTTTTTCCCTCTATGCTAAGCTCACATAGAAGAAATATCTATTTTGCACGTAAAGGCCCCTTATCAAAGTTGACTAGTGAATACAGAAACCAGCTTTTTCATAATAAAATCCAAAAAACAGCAAGAATACATAAAGAAGTTCCACAAGATAGAAATCCTCAGCATAGATGGAAGAAAAGCGTTAAATTATGAATTTTGAGCACAATGTAGATCTGTTACCTGTATGGTATGTGTTTATGAGTCTGAAGATCCCGATACTTTTTTGCAAGCCCAAAGTCAATAATATAAACCTGTGACAAAGAATTGTGACTGAGAAATAGATAAAAAAGGGTTCAAATGTTTCTTAACAGCTAATAACAAAGTTGATTTCTTCCTTCAGTAGTATCACACATGTTTTCTATGTTCAACCACAAACAGACACAGTTTTTACCTTCTCGTCAGATAAGTGGTAGGACACATTCACCTTTTGGCAATCAACCGAATTTACTTTAGATAATCAGTGTAATAATGGAGTATGCAAAAATCAAATGCAAAGAAGAAGACAAATGTATTACTGATAGCAACATTATTGTGTATGAGGCCTCCTTACCCCGCACTTACTAGCAAATTAGATAACTGTGCACTTAGTTGCCACATAGTCAGTTCACTTAATATTAAACTAGACATTTATATAATTTCTTGGACCATTTTGGATTTGAAATAAAACAAAATCTGGGGTACTAATATTGTTTATCAGCTTGAGAGAAGTTCCAAAACTTTGATCAAAGATTTGGTGATGTGAATGCAAAAAAGTAAAATCAAATAGAAAATGAAAATGCAGAAATTAGCATAATTCCACAGCAAGTCTACGAGAAGAGGCATGATCACCTCGTTAATCTTGGTGAATTACTGCTTTATCATTATCTAGGCTAGCTCTCTCCTGGGTTTTAAAGGTGTCATTGACTCATTGGATCTTTTGGTTTTTCCAGATGACTTGATATTCTCTCTTCTACTATTGATATGTGTGACATTCAAAGCAGAGAAATAATACACAGTGCAAGTGTGATATGCTTTTTGCAAACAGACAAAATTAATCAGTCAGGAAACTGTGTAACACCCACTCAAGAGAAACAGTTTGCAAAAGGATAAGAAAATGCAAAAAGAATAAAAAGTGGCGGTAAAAAACATCAATAGGGAGTTAACTTTACTTTGATAACCAAATACAGAACAAAGAGCGCATTTATCTAATAAACTAAGCTCTAAAGTTTAAACATAAAAAATAGGCTCAAAGAACACAAGCAACCTGGTCAACACTTTTTAAGTAATATACATTCCATAGTTCAATAATCTACTAATACTAATATATAAGGGGGGAAATATAGTTTGGTTTTTCCCTTGAAGCCCTGTCATGTTTTCACAAGTCAACTTTGTCCCTATACAATTCAGTTATTTGTATTAATTTTATTTTCAATGATTTGAAGATAAAAGGGAAAGAGGAAGATGGGTGGGGAGTGTAAGGTATAAGAGGATCCACCAACTGTTTGGAAAACTCAGCGTGTATGCCTCCACTTTAAGTGATTTGTATGGCAGTAACTTATAGGGGGTCCCCACAAGGAAAAATAACGCAAATTAGTACCAATGCATTCAGAGAATGTGCGATGCCTTTTTAATAGGTTTTTCTGTCCCAAGCCATTGATAAGGTGCGATAAATGCACTTTTTTTTTGTTGGTGCCTCAACACTTTCTATTGAGACTTGTTTTAAAATAAATGCATTTATTAGCATAAATGCAGCCAATAAAAATTGTTTACACACACAAGAATCCCTTTTCTATTAGGAAAAGAGTAAAGTAACCACCAAACAAGGACATTTAATACAACTTGCAAAAAAAGAAAAAAGAAAAAAGATATACATGTTAATGTTTTACCTGATTTGCTCTGCGTCCTAGACCCATTAAAAAATTGTCAGGCTTGATATCACGATGAAGGAAACCTCTAGAATGAACATATTCCACTCTGTTAATCTAGCAAAAATTAACAATGAGTTGATCAGTAGATTGGTCACTTCATAGCTCAAGGGAGATTTATTGATTAAGAGAGGCTACGTCTACTTACCAACTGATCTGCAAGCATTAGAACTGTTTTCAATGAGAACTTCCTGTTGCAATAGTTGAACAAGTCTTCCAAGCTCGGTCCAAGGAGATCAATAACCATTACATTGTACTCACCCTCAACTCCAAACCATTTGAGGTTAGGTATACCAGCTACATAAAAGAAAAGTCAGATCCATCTGAAAATTAAGAATGCAAAAGATAAATATATCATGCAACAAAAACCACCACCTAAACAACGGGGTGGAGCTAAATGCAAGGGAGAGATGTAACAGGAAAAGTAGAAGGAAAAACAAGGAAATTAACTTTTATGGGAAAAATTTAATTTGCAGATAACTTTAGGCTTGTTAGAAATCCACATGGGAATGCATGCATGCACACGCAAAACACACAGAGAGGGAGAGAGAGTTACTTCCTCCTTGAAGAAGCATATAAATTTTGGATTCATAATGAAGTTGAGGGTGCTTGGTCTTGGCAGGTTCCTGGAATCACAATCATAAATATAAATAAGGTTGAGCATTATTATACCAAGTGGCATAAAATAGCATTTCAGTCAATCTCAGAATAAAGACAGTTCAATAGGAGTTAACAAGAGTCCAGATTAATCTAGTTTTACACCAGCACTACATCTCAAGAACATTATTTAGGAGAAAACGATCCCATTTAACTCAAGCTTGTACAAATAGTGTGAAGCTTCACTGCATACAATACAAAGTTAACTTAAAGAGCCACAGTTGCTACTAAACCAAAACTACAAAGTACGTGTTCCATAATTTTCTTTGTTCAAGCACCTAAGGATCAACAGAGATGGACAAATGTAGTCAAACAAATGAAACGAAAAATCTGAGTCAGTCTGAAGTAATAGAGGCAAAATGTTCGAAGTCCTGGAAATCAATATTTCAAAAAATCAGTTTGCTGTCAGAACATAAGAACAGCTACCAACAAAAAAATTAGGCCAACTTCATTGCTTAAAATATGTTCCTAGTTGTCAAAGATTATCAGATCAAAATAAAAATGTAACTGAAGCTTGAAACATAAATCAAGCTAGTGTTCCTATTAGTTGCGTGCGGCAACTCTTCAATTGTCATCAACTTCGTCACTAAAAGCCGATTCTACTAGTTACACATTGAAATACAATCCAGGGAAGATCTTCAGATAATAATTCAGTACTAAGAGCGAGCAGCATACCAGCTTGACACCCACTTCCTCTCCAGTTTGTATATTCACACCTAGAGAATGATGCAATAACATTACATAAACTTCTTCAGAAACACTCAACCAACTGAATGTTGAAGAATATTAGGTGCGTGAAATATAAAGATGAAATTGAACTGAGAATGTGCATTACCTAGATAGAGCTCTCCAAAAGAGCCACCCCCGATTTTCCTCCCCAACTTAAACTTTGCGCCAATAACATGATCCATGATCTGGTAGCCTCTCGAGTAAAATTCCACCAAACAACCCGCCCCCAAAACCGATCAAAATTTGCCAAATCAACAGCCCACCGGATCGAAAAACAACGGTTCACTCCGATTACGCAGCTAAAGAAATAAATGAATTAAAACAAAAATTGGGAAATCAATCAACTCAACAGGATGGTTTCATTCACAATCAAGGACCCCCCATCCCCGGATAATATTCTAACCCTAAATCTTCAGAATCCAACCCTAACTCCGAAACCACCATTCATCATCAGACGAGCAACAATCCCCGCACGATTACACACAAATAACACATGCCAAACGACAATCGAATAATGAAGATTTTGGGGACCGATTAAGCGAATATCTGACAGAAGAGAGAGAGAGAGAGAGAGAGAGAAGAGGGTTTGATTGATTGATTGATTGAATTACAAAATAAAGAAGACGAGAGAGAGAGAGAGTAGTAGGGTAATGGTAAAGGAAGAGCAGGTGGCCTTTTTTCTGCTATTTTTTATTTTCTTTTTATATATTTAAAATAATATTATAATTAAAAATAATACATTTCATCTTAAAAAATATAAAACTATATAGTTTAATTAAAGTGTAACGTTATCTTATTATAAAGTATAGTTTACTTAGTAAATTATAGCTTCTCTGAATCAGCCGCCTAACGCGATTGCTTCTTCTATCTTCCTACTAACAGACGCGCAACCGCCTCCCCCTCTCTCTCTCTCTCTCCAAATAAAATAATATATTAATATTAATGGTGAAATCCATATTTTTTTCTGTATTTTTACATATTTTTTGTGTAAAATTTTATATTATTTTAAATACACTCTTAAATTTAATTTTTAAATCAATTTAATCCTTTGACTTTTTTTATATAATAACTTAAATTTTTTGTTATTTCATTTATACCTCTAAACTTTTATTTTAAGTCAATTTAATTCATGCAGTTTCATATATAAATAAACAAAAAGTAAAGTGAGATAAGAAAATAAACGTCACATTTTGTTTATGTCAAAGTATGAGGCTTAAATTCACTAAAAAATACAAATTCAATCATGTAATTGAAACAATGAATAATTTAGATTGTCATACGAAAAAAATGTCAAAATAGAGGATTGAATTGACAAAAAATACAAGTTTATAAATGTAATCAAAATAATGAAAAGCTTGAGTGATCATGAAAAAAAAAAAAGTACAAAAACAAAAATATAAGTTTGACCAATATTAATAGATAAGTCTTTGATAATGATTCAATGGAAAAATGCTACTTTATAAGAGAAAGTTATCGAGAGGTGTCAAAATGATGAAAATATAAATATAAATTTTAAAATAAAAAATTATAAAAATAGCTATTTAACCTAACAAATTTGTGGAATGCCCTAGAAAATTAAAGCAAAAAATCTCAAAAATCCTAGAAATATCCCTAGAAGGTCGAAGACTCAAATAACCCTAAGAGTTTTCCAGGCAAGCGTCTCTTATAGACTGCAAAGAGTTTTCGAGGTAACTTACCCTTTAGCATCTCCAAGGTTCAAGACTCATTCGAACAGTTTTTCAGCCCCAAGTCATCAAATGATTTTGAGGAGTCTTTAGATCTATCTAGAGAATATTTATCGGGACACTTTGTCCTCGAAAATACCTCCAACCCCTCCAATCTCACTCGATGCATTTGGTGTGCAGTGAGATAACACCATCCATTTGGCATAATTCCTTTAGAATTAATGGCCAATAGTGATGTATATATATATGTTATATGTATAAAGATTATTATTATCTACAAACTAGTGCAGTAGGAAGTATCTGGCTAGTTGGACAGCATAGTAGAGCTCTTTTACAAAATTAAGCCAATATATATATAAATTTAGAAAATGGTATTTGGACACATATACTCTATTTGGTCTATTTGAAAATTTTAACTTAAAAATTTATTAAAAAAGACATTCGGTAATACATAACAACTTCTTTTGCATGACTATTTAAAAGAAAAATACTTAAATACACGTAATACTGGGACTCGTTCATATATCCAATAGTTAAGATTTTGTCACGTCAAACAAAATATAACAATTCGCTAATTGACATGACAAAATCTTAACCATTCGATGGCCATACATTGGGTTGGGGTGTTATAATAAGTGAGTAAATAATTATGTCCTCTATATAGAGGCGGCATAAGAAGTAGTCGTCCAAGCAGACGCAGTGAACAAGCTTGTCCCCTTCCAACCCAACCTGAGCGCGCCATCGCCCTGCACAAGGCTATAGCCATTAGACCCAAACATGTTCACTATAAGCTGAGCTTGAGCCATGGAGTTTCCGCTCGCCGGCACCGGAAAAAACCCATTTCCGGGGAGGTGAGTCCTCCAGTGGTGGCGCAACTTCTCCTCGCCGCTCCGGGCCGGGCCTCCGACCGCCAGCACATTGCTAATCTCCTTGAAGAGGAGGCAGTGCTCGGCCCGGTGGCGGCTCTGGTCGTCGATGGCCAGAGAAGCTCCGAGAGAGTCGAAAACGGCGGAGTAGTAATGCAGGGAGCCCACGAATCTGTCCAGGAACGAGCCTCCCTGCGCCATGTCTTGCTCCACCAGGGTGAAAACCCTCGGACCCAGTTCTCGGAGGATTCTCATTGTTTTCCAATCGGAGCCGGTTTGATCGTAGAGCGAGTGTTGCAGCCAGTGCACCGCTACTTCTTCTTCTCCTCGCCGGATTCGCAGCGTCGAAGCATCGTCTAGATCTCCCAATCTCTTGGCGACGGGGTGGAATTCAAACGACAAGCCCAGCCGCTTGGCGAAATCAGAGAGCCGTTTCCCGGTCTCGATCAGAAGCTGGTAGAAGATAGATAGAAATATGAGAATCAATTGATCACAAAGATGCAAATATGTTCTTATTGGTGCAACTAGAGAGAGGAGATCAATTTGCAGAACCTCCATAGAAGGCCCCATTCCGGTCATTCTAAGGTGGGGAGGGCCGCTCTGGCTCCGCCGGCCGGTGGCGAGGATGTGGAAGAGCCCCGGCCATTGCAGGCCTTGCATGATATCGACGTCGATGATGTGAATTCTGCCGTGGCCGTGAAAGGCCTCGAAGATGGCCTGGTTGGCGGTGAAGTGAGCAAACTTGATGAACGGAGAGGTGGTGTTGAAGGCTTGGACGGCGGCTTGGAGGCTCTGGTGGTGGATCAACGGGCTGCAAATTCCTAGCCATGTGTTGACGACTCTGCTCGCCATGGCCTTGGAGAAATAGGCCACAATCCGTTCTGCACAGGAGGGTCCATAGGGAGAAGCCAGTTGAGTCAGCTCGAGCAAGATTCTGTGAGCTTCGCCGAGATTATCAACCGATATAGCCACCGCAGATTCGAAGAGAAGTGTCATTAAGCTCAGCCCATGCTCCTCCTGGACTTCTAGTACTTCTTTCTTCTCTTCTTCTTCTTCCCCGATCTCATTGCACCATGCCGTAATATTCTCTTCTCCGGTGGCGGTTTCCGGCGAGTCTCCGATGAGCTGCTGCGTGACATGTTCAACCCACATGGACAGCTCATTGTCATACTGGTTATAGGGCTGCTGGATTAGATCAAAAACTCCATGAACAGATTGAACCCCTTCTTTGATCATGATCCCAGAATGATATATCGATGATGATTACTAATCAATCGAAGTCGAATGATTGAGTTTGTGGGTGCGAGAGGCGAAGGAATTAATCGTAGTGAAGAGAACAGCAGCGACGGTCAGGTGATTAAGGAGATTTTCAAGAGTGACTTGCTTAATTATTAATCCCAGGGCGTGGCCGGCATAGTGAGGACAGGGAGAAGACGATGACCAGCTAATTGCCAAACACGTAAGGCTTAGCTTGTGATTTTTCTCTCATTTATTCAATCTTTATTAAGATTACTTTTTCCTCTGATTTATATTCGATCACACTACGACAATCATTAATTAGGTATAGAGATGGCAAACGGGCCGGGCCGGGCCGGCCCGGCCCGCCACCAAATGGCCCGCGGGCCAAACGGGCCGGGCCAAGTTGGCCCGCTTAAAAACGGGCCAGCACATTGCTGGCCCTAGCCCGGCCCGCCGCGGGCCAAGCGGGCCAAACGGGCCAAGCGGGCCAAGAGGGCCGAACAAGGGCAGGCGAGGGCGAGGCGAGCGAGGGCCGCGCGGGCCGAGGGCGAGCGAGGGCCGCGCGGGCCGAGGGCGGCGAGGGCGAGCGAGGGCCGAGAGACAGAGGGCGAGCGAGGGCCGAGGGCGGCGAGGGCGAGCGAGGGCCGAGAGACAGAGGGCGAGCGAGGGCCGAGGTCGGCGAGCGAGGGCGAGGGCGAGGGCTAGGGCCGCGGGCGAGAGGGCGAGGGCGAGCCGAGGGCGAGGGTGAGCCGAGGGCGAGGGCGAGGGCGAGAGGGCGAGGGCGAGGGCGAGAGGGCGAGCGAGGGCCGAGAGACAGAGGGCGAGCGAGGGCTGAGGGCGGCGAGCGAGGGCCGAGGTCGGCGAGCGAGGGCGAGGGCGAGGGCGAGGGCTAGGGCCGCGGGCGAGGGCGAGGCGAGGGCGGGCGAGGGCGAGGGCCGCGGGCGAGGGCGAGGCGAGGGCGAGACCAGGACGAGGGCGAGAGGGCGAGGGCGAGACGAGGGCGACTGGGCGAGAGGGCGAGGGCGAGAGGGGAGGCTGAGGGAGGGGTGTTTAGGGCTAGGGCGACTGGGCGAGAGGCGAGGCTAGGGGGGGAGGGTTTTGAGCGAGGGCGGCGGGCCAAGCGGGCCAAGCGGGCCAGCCCGGCCCGCCACCATTTGGCCCGCCGGGCCAAGCGGGCCGGGCCAAATTGGCCCGGCCTGAAACGGGCCAGCAAAATGCTGGCCCGAGCCCGGTGCCGGGCCGGGCCCCAACGGGCCGGCCCGTCGGGCCGGGCCCATTTTGCCATGTCTAATTAGGTACATCAATGTACAAACTCTTATAAACGGAGAATTTTAAAGTTAAATATGTTTATTCATCGAAAATTTACCTATTATCTAATCTTACATACATCACGATTGATTCTATAGACACACGTCGAATTTTAACTTATGGGACAATCCCATAATAGATCACGATCCATTTTAAACGCATGCGATTGACTACACGTGCTATCCCGAAAGGTTAAATAAGTGTAGTTTTAGAATATCTCATATCAATATTAAATTAAGTTCAAATTAAGAAAGGGGGGTTATGTCCCCACGGGCGTAGCATAATTAGTTCTCAGATAACAAATTGTACCTAAGGATATAGATTCGAGTCATGGCAGTCGCAGTGTGGGAGTTTCACCCTCCTGTAGGAGTGGTTCCTTGTGGGTACCATATACTGTACCTTCTATCTGGTGCACTGCTTTATACATGATTAATTCCTCCCATGTACATAGGATAGTATGTGAAGAGCCCTTAAGATGAGGGAGTTCACCTTTTATACCCAAAAAAATGAGGTTATATTACACTATCAATAACTAATCTAAAATTTATGATATCGGACGATAAGATTAGTGATCTTAATATTGCATGCCTGCCGTCATAACATCATCAATAATTACAATGGAAAAAGTGGGAATTAAAGCTTGGTTCTAATCCATACAAAAAGAGATGATATATCTAATTGGTATGACCCTTGATAATAATCTAATAATGGTACAAAAGAGACTTAAGCAAAGCAACAACATGAAGTAGGGCCATTTCATTTGGAGGCCACTCATTAATTGATTGAAATGGTATTTAAATATTTAGTTATGATATTCTCAGTAATATTTTATTTATATATTAATATATATATTAGAATTTATATCACATTAATATAAATATGTAATGCATTAATATATAAATATTATTAAAAATATAATATCCGAATAATATATGTTCTGTAATTAATACAGTACTGTACAACAACGGCGACCTCCCTGGATTTACATAAATGTGTGGACTGGACACTATGGAGCAGTGGGCCAATTAGGTCTTGTCGTTACAAGACAGTGCCCCCCAGTCAATCCATCTTCGTGCTAGGCTGATTAATTAATTAATTAATAATCTAAGTACCTGAATGCAGAATGAAGTGATGATATTTTTACAATTGTGAGTTATATGTGTTGTTTGTATATGGTTGTCTTGTTTCTAATTATGGGTGATTATTATTGACTTTACATTAATTTAATTTTAATTATAATTTTTTGTGTAAATTTTAATTTTATCGAGAGTCAAGAAGTGGTGTACGAATCTCTAAATTAAGAGTGTTTAGATTTTGGATGGGATTGGTCTATCTAATTTAGAATTAATTGAATCTTAGTATAGCTCTTAGTTTGAGACTAGTAAAATCAATTGAATATAAATAATATTATTTATTAATTATTAATTGAACTTTTCAAAGTGACATCATTTTTCATATCTTCATCTCCACCACTTCTTTACAGACTACTCAAATTAGAGAGAACGTTAAAATACTAAATTATTTAAAACGAAAAAAATTATTTTTTTTTTTTTTTTGAGTTAGAAGAAGGGTATCAAATGAAGAATATGAAGGATATATTTGTCTTTTTCAATTTGTTGAAGCGTTGAGATTATTTTCAAGTATGTTAATATCAACACTCCCACTAAGTTTTTTCTTAGTTTTCTTCTCTTTAAATCTTAATTAATTGTATTTACTGTCCTCTAAAAATCTCTATTTATTTTTTTTATATTATTTGTATGTGATTTTATTATGAATTATTTAATTTAATTTTAATTTTACCTTTCTTATATAAGAGTCACACACTTAAGATATTGGATGGAATTTGAGACCTCAATGATAGGGGGAAGCATTTGGTTGATTCGATAATTAAACTAATCGAAATATTAAAATTGAATAAATTAAAGTTGTGTAAAAAATTGAATTAAACCGAATCAAAAGACCGAACAAACCAAAAAACTTAAAAAAAGGAGGAAAATAATAGAACCAGACAAACCATGAAAAATAACCAAAAACCCCACAAAAATGAAGGGAAAAAAAAACAAAAAAGTTTGAAAAATTTAGCCCATTTGGTTATTTTAGTTATTTTTTCAGTACATAAATTACTAAAATTATTAAATTTAATAACTAAACTAAAATGACATTTAATTAAAATTGAACTGGATCGATTATCTTAGTTAAACTGAAGATTTGAACACTACTATCCATTGATGAATTTAGACTTTAGGAGATGGAAACAAAGGAAATCTCAACCCACAAATCCCATGTACTTGCCTATCTTCATGTCTCCTCCAAGATTCACACTGTGCGTCGGTGGGGAGATGTCACGGGAGACGACAGCACGAACGACGATGCATCCCTGCACTCTCATAGCTAAAGTTTACGTGCTTCCATTAACATTGTCGAACACTTGAATCATTATGTCTAAATGCATCCTTTATTTATTTATTTATATATATGTGTGTGTGTTTATTTAATAAATGAGAGTGTTCAAAAAGCAAAAAATAACCAAATTATCTCTAAATAACAGCCAATCATAACTTGTGACGTGTCCCTTTAACCCATCATAACGAGTAACTAAGATTTATTTTAATTTTAAATAAATATATAAATTCATTAACCCATCAATAATTCACTACTGACCTAATCAATAATAAACAATTCAGTTTGTGAATGGTGTTGGAGATGTCCTCAATCTATAATGAGAAACTACTTAAATCGGCAATGGATGGTGGCTTGATGACCCACCCGCCAGCAACAAAGACAAACATCATCATAATTTATAAATAATTATTGTGCAGAACACATGGATCATGTCACACCCAATGCAATAGAGAAAAATAAAATCATTAAAACAACTCATTTAAGTACAAAAACAGCACTATTATTGTTTAACTTCCAATAAAAAATTCGAAAAAATGTAGCTTTCATTGTCATCAAAATGACTCCTACTTTCTTGCCCTTGGTGAAAATATATATACCCATAATAAGTTTGGCTTAAAATGGCTAAGCCACCACAGAGGAGGCATTCTGCTTATTCCAGTGACACCTGCATTGAATTGAATGTCGGATTAGGTCTGTGAATGGGTAGGGTCTAATTCAAATCTAATAAGAAGCAAACCCAACAGATCTGGCCCCACTAATGTTTAGATCCAATCTAGATGTAGATAGACTGAAAAATCAAACCTAACCAAATAAATAATATATCAAATAACTTACTACTTGTATGTCAATGTCACAGTTCTTTCTTGAAACAATGACCAGAACAGAACCTATTTGAGCAGCCAGTTCATGACAGAGATTAGTACTACGTACCTTCAATGGTCAGCTGTTGTCCACAGGCCTTCTGACATCGCACGCCTATCAGACTTTATCTTAATGGCCAAAAGTTACTGATCCGCGTATACGATGGTTGTTAGTACAAGAGCTTATTTCGCTTGAAAGTTGAATGGGTTTACACGTGGGGCATGATCAACTTCTCCATCAGAAGGAATGGAGGGAGTAGCAGTGTCAGGATGATCCTTCCCTTTTCTGAGAAAATTCTTGATGAGGGGGCAAGAGATTCATGAAGCTCCCTTGCGGAGGTTCGTTAGCTGTATCTTGAGTATCTGAATCTTCCCCTGTAAGCCAGTTCAAACTTTCTTGGGTTACAGGGAGCATAAGAAAGAAACATATCAAGAAAATACTTGGAAGGTAAAAAAGTTAAGCCCACCAAAAAGTGACTTGATGGTTGGCTTCTTTGGCTTCGGCGTCTTCTTCTTTAGTTCAGCTGCAAACAGGAGTAAATGCACACCATTTATATGGAAAAATCAATTATAGACTAGGAATACAGTTGTACATGCAACTAAACTAATGAATAGAGGAATGAAGATTAGAATCCTTGGAATCTGCAGAAGAAGTCAATTGTAAAGATTTCAAATCTAGTCATTTTAGGTTACTCCTCAAATTCATTAGTCATTCACGCTTTGGAATTTGGATTTCCCTATAAATAGGGGCCCCCACCCCTTACTTTAAGTGGGCCAAAGTTGGTGCCAAGATGTGAGGGGCAAGAGTGCGCTAAGGTGAGTGCCATTGGTGCCGTGTGAGGGCCCAGGTGCCGGTGAGTGCCATTTATGAACAGTAAATGAATAGGATTTAAGTTATTTGGATTCACTTCACAGCCTTTCTATGTACAATGTGAAACATCATGATGTGTGATTTTGAAGAACGTGTCATAAATGAGAACTTTAATGGAAGAAAGTTATAGTTATGGACATCTACATTTGTTGGATTGTATATGGAAGCATCATGATGTTTAGTATGATATGTTCATCTTGAATTGAAGGCTTAGATGATTCATGCTATGTGAAATGAACTATAGTCAGTAGGAACAGTTCACTGGTTAAGAGAGAGAGAGAGAGATACCCATTCCGGGAACTTGAAAATCATTGACGATTTCAAAGTTCTTATATGTATACCCTACAAAGTTAATGTCCTTTGCTGAGAGCATCTGCAGGAAGGAGAAGAAATTAGAGAGAATAACGCAGTAGCGAGTAGACAGCAAAAAAAAAAAAAAAGACAAGTCCAACACAATGCAATTGAGAGTCAGTGCTAGTCCATCCTAGGAAATTAATACCCAGAGGGATTTCTTTTAACAAATTTTATGCATTGGTTCTCCAACACAATGTCACAAACAACATTTGTTACGTCTGGAAGTAACCATCAATGTGAATGGTGATAATTTGTCTTCAACCATCTAATTTGAATAGCAAGGGGCTCAGGCCAACCAATCCAATAGTTTTATTCCCAACTACTTACAGTTGGTTTCATGAATCATATTCTTTAGTTGACCTTAATTGAAGCCGTATCCCTATTGAGGCAATCAAATCCTCTCTCACCACCTCAGCCAATGTCCTCCTCACCCTACCCCCTCTTGTCTCTTGGCACACTTAACCTACAAGTGATGTATAGTTGGTCTACATGGCTAAACTATTTGAATGAAACTCCTTCATTTATTCCCGATTGGAGGTGGAAGTCAATCAATTTGATCCTTGTGTAATTGGCTTTAGAGATTTCCAAGGCAGAAGGATAAGCCATTGTGGTCACATTTAGATGCAAGATTATGATTTCATGTGCTCTAGTACACTCAATTTGTTCACTCCTAGACTTCCATTATACGACTCCTGTGTCTAATGCCATGATAATCTACTCTGTTTTCAATAGATCATAGATCACCCCCATAATATTAACAATTCTGGAAGCAGTGTAAGTAAAAAGTAAGTAGGTCACACCTAGAAGTCCCAATTAATTGTGTTTTGACTAGATGGAACCTGTTTACCCAGTTCAGATTTATGCAATCCAGTGCCACAGTAAGTCAATCATGTCTTTGTTCAGAGCCATAGGAAGTTCAAAACAATTTCAGACCTTCTATTAGCACTTAGATCGAACAGCTGTTTGAATGGCCTAGTAAAGTAATTTACTGTTTGACAAAGCATGACACCAAGTAAAGTAATTTATTGTGTGATAACAGCATGAGCTTGTCTTTCGCTACTTTAGCTAAGCCAACTACTAATTATTAGCAAAAGTGTATAATGGAGTTCTACTTATTCTGACACGATAATTTTTGGTTAATTTTTCTAGTTTGATAGGGTTTTGTGAGTTATAAATATCTCACAAACGTAGGAATTTTATTTAGATTTGTATTATTGATTATTGAATATAGAATATTGGCTATTGATCAGTATCTCTCTCTTCATCCTAGTGATTATTGAATATAGAATATTGGCTATTGATCAATATTTCTCTGGTCCTCCATCAATGTGGAAGCCAAAGCCATATTAAGTTTTACAAAATTACTGAGATAGCACAGTAATCCACGAGAATGGAAGTAGCACTTATAGAATTCATGCTGGCTTCTCATTAAGAAATCCCACAAAGATTTATATCGGGTAGGTTTACCTTTCTCCATGGACCTGTCTTTGATGGAGCTTGAGTTAGGTTGTCAGACTGCAGACACAGAATAGGCAGAGAATAAGAGAAAGGCATAGGGAAAGTAGCGATACCTGAGCAAGTCACCTACGTGAAATCAACAAAAGAATTACAGGAGAAATTGGGAATAAGTTACCTCCTCAAACTTCTCAAAGTTTTGAGTGTCCAACTCATCATTGACCTCGGGAATGAACGCAGCCTCCATTTGGTATATTCTCTCCCAATCAACTCCACAAAAGAAGGGATGAGCCTAAAATAAAAGAAGCACCCAGGTGAATTTCTTTATTTGCTATTTACTAACAGTAACAATTACTAACATAAAACAGCACACACCATACAACACCTTTATTTCTTCTGCACCTTTTGAACCCAGCCTCTGGTTGACACTACACAGTAATTTGCTAATAAGATCTTTTGCTTCTGGGGATAATTTTGCCTCTTCGGGAAATTTTAGATGTGTTCTCCAGTTTACTATCTGCATCAATGAGAGATGAAAGCCCTTATAAATATAAAGATTAGCAACAGGCCAGTTATGTCTAACATTATGACATTAAACATTAAGATTTACCAAAAGAAAAACCGATAGTAGGACGAAAAGATAAGAAATGGGTGATAGAAACATAGCACTATAGCATCACTGGAATGGTTATCACAAGTTAACTATATGAAACAAAGTGGACATTAAAAAGAAAAGAAAGATTTAAAATAGCTAGTTCATTTGCTTAGAGCCAGCTGTAACATAATTTTGGGACACCTGACTTAGGTGTACTAGTGTTTGAAAAAAAAATAAAAAATCAAGACCCATTGTCCTTCAGCAAACCAATACGTGGCTGCCAAAATTTGGTAGAAGGCAACTAAGATAATGAATTGTAGCTAAAGATTGCCATTCATAAAATATCAGATATGCAGACAAACTTTGAGCAACAATTTAGGATACAAGCAAATGAACCACTAAAGTCACTACTTTTTCTAGATATCCCCCAATGCAGTCCACAGAAATTCCACAAACCCCATGGTGGATAAACAAACTAACTAAAGATGGAGATTTAGCCTTCCCTTGAGCATTAAGTTCGTGTTTAGATTCATATCAAAACTAGGAGGAATTCAAAGGCCTGTGGCTATGGCAAAAATGCAGAGATACCAACATGGAACCAGTTTGAGATTCATTTCGATAACAATATAAATAAACCTTAGGTATAAAATGAAGAAAGATGAACTGAAATTTCTTAAATAAGAACATGCATGCGGAGAATAAAATGAACAGGAAGTGGAACATCCCAGGAAACTGATATTCAGGGTTACAAAATGGCACAATAAATTCAAAATAACAATGGGATTTAAATACATCAGAACTTAGTATGTAAAATGGGCATCCCCAGTGTACAAGGCTCCAACTTTGTGAGATTGGGGGATGGTCATATTTTTAAACAGCCTGTGCCATACTTTTTGCAAAGAGTTTGTTTCCACAACTCAAACCCGTGAAAGGAACAACCTTACCTAGCTACCAGGGTTCACTCTCAACTTAGCATGTATAGTAAATAAAAACAAACACAATGCAAAAGTAGCATCAGAAGTTACCTTTCTACATGTCGACATAGCATCATCAGAATAAAAAGGTGGATACCCCACGAGCATTTCATACATAATGGCACCAAGTGACCACCTAGATACCAAGAACTGTAAAGTCTCTGAAAAGTCTAAAATCTAATTTCATGAAAACTAAATTAAAGAACAAATGAATTTATATAGATTATGGAAGAAAGAGTATACATAATAAAATATCATGCGGAATACACTAAAATTATTTGTCGCCTACAGACATCATAAGTCTCTTAAAATAAATGCATAAGGCACTAACCAATCACATTCCATTGCATAACCTTTCTTCATTAAGACTTCTGGAGCTATGTAATCAGGTGTACCAACGGTAGAATATGCCTGCCATATCCCAATGACAAAAGTAAAGAAAAAATATATATAAATGAACAAATAAATAAAATCTAAATTTGTTCTTACTAGTGCAAGGAAAAGGTTATTTTCTAGTTTGCTATTATTGGGGTATTTCGTCAGCAATTATGAGTCAAAAACTTTTTCCCTCCAAGCAACCATGCAAGGGCAAGCTCTGGTAAAGTGCTAAATTTATCTTAATTATGATTGATAGTGAGCAAGAAAGAGAAAGAAACTTCATTTAGTTAAAAGACAGGAATTTACGAGCATCCTCCTGTTTTTCTGCCAATGCTGCAATTTCTCTTGCTGGGTACGCTTTGGAGCTGAAGAACGTTCAGCATTTTCACTGTCAGCATTGTCTGAAGTATCATTTAAGCTTTCTCCCACTGAAAAATCCTTCTCTTGGAGAGTGTTGCAGTCTAAAGGTTTACATAGTCCAAAATCTGAGAGTCTCAAGTGGCCATATCTATCAAGCAGCAAGTTATCAGGTTTAATATCTCTGTGGAAAAATGCAACATAGCAGGGATCAGAGTATCTGAAAAGTAATTATGTTTATGAATTGATTAGCTAAAAACATGATTAGCTAGAAACCTATGAATGTAATTGTGTTTGTGAATTGATTCAATGGCCAATACTGTTTCTGCAACATAAAATCTGGCCTCATCTTCAGTTAATATATCCTTTCTCATAAGCAATGTCATGACATCTCCACCAGGTAGGTATTCCATTATGAGGTATAGAAACTCATCATCCTGGAAGGAACAATATAGTTTGACAATGTAATTGCTGTCCACCTCTGCAAGCAGATTTCTTTCAGCTTTCACATGCTCAACCTAAAAGAAACACAAGGGATCTTCCAGTAATTATAGTGAACAAACCACAACACTATCATCTGTAAGGCCAAATACTTCCACACCTGGCCTCTACGAAGCATCTCTGATTTCTTAAGCTTTTTCATTGCATATACGTTACCAGTTGTCTTTTCCCTACAAACTCTGACCTGCACCAGATATAACCAAAAAGATACAGCAAAGAAACTAAATCACTAACAAAAAACTACACGGAATCTTTTCTTTCAGTAAAGTTTCCACTCAGTTATCTCAGGAGCTAAGGGAACTGAGCAGGAAATAATAAGCATGGGACCGCCTCCCCGCTGGAGGGGGCGGGGAGAAGAAAATAAATTTGATTGGCAGCAGTATGCCAAATGCTATAAGGCAGTCCACAAGCAACCACACCCCACAACAGAGAAGAACCAGGAGATTTGGGCAACTTAATCACACTAAAATGTTTAAAATACATACCTCTCCAAATGCACCCTTTCCAATCATAGTCAGTAACTCAAAATCATCAGCACCCATCTTATGCCGCTGAAGACGCATGTACTCTGTTTCCTTCTTCTCCAAGAACTTCAGTAGGTTGTTTTGATCTTCCTCTGACACATCAGCATCAGCCAACTTCTTCTCCAATAAATTACGTCTGCTCAGGGGAAATAGAGGGGTACGCTTAGACACTATATTGCACTCTAAGCATAATAATTCAAGCGCTAAGGTTCTAGTGTTGGACCAACCCCTTCTCTATAGTATATAAGCAGCTTTAGTCAAAGGAATTATAGAAGTATGAACACATGGACAATAAGAAGATATAAAAGTCTTGAAAACATGATATATGGGCAGATATATCACAAATATTGTTCATTCATTATTTCATGTGCTCTAAAGATATTCACATATGGCACACACATAGAGTACTGCTTTGTAATCCATATTATCATAATAAACAGAAGGGGGGGGGGGGGGAGTCCCACAGTCTGCTAATATAATTACATTAATGCATTTGCTTCATCCTTTTAAACCAATTTTATATAAAATTTTACTAAATGACACATTGGTTTTATCTTTAAAGGGCAGAGCCAACAGGTGAAAATCACAATTAGGAGAATGGTGATTCTATTTGTACACTAACTTTTGACACTTATAGAATTATAAGTATCTCTTCGAGGAATTAGCAACACTTCATAAATTATCAACCACTTTTCAAAAATTATAAACGTTTTTGCTATGTGTAAAAAGTGCATATAATTTTTTAAAAATAAACACTTTTATTATGTAAAAATGTTTATAATTTTCAAAAATTAGAAACACTTATGATTTTTAAAGTGTTTATAATTTTTGAAAAGTAGTTGATAATTTATAAAGAAGTGTTGTTAATTTCTTAAAGAAGTACTTATAATTCTATGAGTGTCAAAAGTTAGTGTGCAAATAGCATTACCATTAGGAGAATGCAATCCTACTGAACCAGAATTGCAGGTTCAGGAAGAACAAGATATAAAAGCCTTTTCAATATCTTTTTTTTCTGATTTGTTCTCTTACATTCAAAATTCTGCCTTCCTCACCTAGACATTTTGGCCTAAGTGACACGGAAGTCAGATTTGGGAGAAACGAAGAACTATGATTGCAATCTATTAGTTCCTTTATATTCGCATCAGAGTGTGTGAAAGACAGATTGTGATCTCTTCTAAGGAGTTAGGATACATCATGAGAAGATGATGGACTACATATTTAATGATTTGTAATTTTGTCTTGACAGGCCTCTACATGTTAATACAGATTGCCTTAGACTTTTGGGAGATTTCAGAATATAGTATATTATTCCGTGTAGTAAGTTTTGTATAGTACTGATAAATCACATTGGTACTTGTCTATTTCTGTATTAGTTGCATCTATATAGCTGCTCAACATCTTTTCCCTTGTCTTTTGAAAATGAAAAATCTAATTTAGTCCCATCACTAAGAGAGCCAAAGGAGCAGTTCTCCTATAAGGGCATAACGGGAATCATCAAATTTGGCCATGTTAGTTCATAAAGAATGAAGTATAAAGGGTCCAAGAATATACTAGTGCATGAAAACAATTTTCTTGATGATTATATATGACATATGGCAACATCAATGACAGAGAGAACACAACTTGACTGCATTCTGTATAGACTAGTTATAATCAGAAAAATAGGAAATTAATGATTCCATTAGAAGCAAAATGTTAGAGCATAAAACAATCAGCAACTACGTATGAAAAATAATAGAAACCAAAATGACAAGAAAAAATAAATTATAGAGACTAAAAAAAAAAAGAACTAACCAAATATTTAATATCTTTCAAGGGGCATGTTATGTTACGTACCGCTCCTTCCTCTCCTGCAGGATTTTCTTTTGCTCCCTGTAATGGTTCTCTATATACTGCTTTGCCAATGCAACCCTCTGTTTTGTTATGTTTGAAGCTTCTTCATCAGATAAAGAACCATCTGCTTTTCCCGTAGAAGTGGATTCCTTTTCCTTAGACGACGATGTCAACCGATCCCGTGATTGAAGCTTATGAAACCAACCCCTAGCTGAGTCCATTACTCTATACAATCAATCAAGGTTTGAATATGAAATCCACCACCAAACATCTATTCTTGAACTGCCGCAACTCGTCCCTCAAAAGGCAAATCGACTCTCCCTTCTATCTGCAACAAATACTAATGAAAATCAATGATGATTCTTATGTTACAGATGAAATATTATTTTCTCGAACTTAGCAGTCCCGCAGAATTTGAAGACAACAAAAAAGGGACAAAAAAAATGCAAGATAGAGAAATAGAGAGAGGATTCCATTTTCACATATTTCAAAGAAAATTCGTTGAGACAAAATAGCCCAAAATGTACACAAAATTCTCCAGAAGCATTTCGGATTCAAAACCCAAGTAATGACGTACGAATTTGAATTGCACAGAGAATCCAGCGGATCCAAAAACAAAACTCATCAAACACGCAAAGACATCAAGGTACAAATTAAGAACATGGAAACCCCTAGAACTCGAAGGACGAAAGGCGAAGCAGAGAGATGGACGGTTGTATCGCGACGAGACACGAACAGAAAAGTCGGATTACCGTTAATTGCCGCACCGCAGCAATTCAATCCGATGATTTCGGTGGCCGGCGAGCGCTGTTGTTTCAGAATCTGCGATAAATATTCTTCGCTGCCCGCTCTTTCTTTATATATAGGTTTTCCCCAACTGCGCAAGTGACCGTTGCTAAATCTGTAATTAGAAAGTAGACGCGCGTTGGGTGGTTTGGGGGAACAATTTTAGAAGTACCAAAAGTGAAAGGATACTAAATTAGGAAATATATTTTAGAAAATAAAAAATAAAAAAACCCTTGATCGAAAACTTAAAAGGTCCTTGATCAACACATTATCTTGGACTGAAACTGTCCCATCCTCGATTTGAATAAATAAATAGATAAATTACGAATCAAAACTCAAAATTTGACCTTTTAAATAGATACAGATTATCGACATTCACACAAAAAAAAACTCGAATTCACAACTTTAAGAATACTCAAACTCTCAAACATTTATAGTGGACCATTTGATCTCGGTTGATCAAGTTATCCACATCAAATTTGAAATTATGATGAATTTGACAATATCACAAAACTAAACTAATATAATTTGACTAAAATTTGATATAATTGAGTTACATCTTAAGTTCTAAGAAGAATAAAATATGATATATTTAGACTGAATCATCTTAATATTTAAAATTATTTATAAAAGAGTTTTTATATTTAGAATAAATTTAAAATTAAAGTTTCATTTACTTTTATTTTTTAAAATAAAATTAATATAATAACTTGGTTAAAACCGATTACATACTCAACAAAAATTATTCACGAATCACTCATCGAGAGACATAAATTATAGATCCAACCGCTAAAATGCCTTGATATGTAACAGTTGACACTAATTGTTTAAAATTATTAACTTTTAAGTACAATTTAAAATAAAAGGAATATTAGTATAGTAGAAAATTTATTTGAAAAGTTAGTTATTATTTAGAGATCGAATTTTATTAAGGTAATTAATTTTTATTTTTTAATCAATATACATAAAAGGGTATTTTAAAAACAAAATTTATTAATATGATTTATAATATTAAAATCTAGTATTTACTTATATAATATTATTATAAATAAATATTATTTATTTATAATAATATCATATTCATAAGACAATTATTTAGAGGTTTATCTTACATTGTGTAATTCAATTTTTCATATTACTTTAAATCAACTAATTAGTTGCATTATCACAACACATTAATTGTACGCCCTCAATGTGTCCCAACCATGACCCTATTATATTCCAATCATTTAGATCATCAACAACATTCATCATCACAACATGTTCTTGATGTGACAAAATTTCTTTACCTCGATCAAATAATAAATTTTTATTATGTATTTGGTATCATCATTTTAACTTACTAAATGACTATTTTGCTTTGTAGACATAAATGAAAGAACTATTTATGTCATTAATCAAATCATTTTGCTTTGTAGACATAAATGAAAGAACTATTTATGTCATTAATCAAATCAATAAATCACCACCATAAACCTATCGACATGGACAACATATTTTTAAAATCACTACTTGCCAATGATTTTGCTTGTCATAATTGAAAATTGGAAGTCTCACCCAACTTCGAATGCTAATAAATTATTTATTATAGGAGTAGCTCCCCCATTAAATGAGGTTGTTTATGACCTTATAAGTTTCATCAACTATTAAAAAGAAGATGATAATAAAGAGATATTGCACTATGAGTTGAGGGGTAAAATTGTATAATTAGATTAAAATTTTAATTTATAAAAAAGTAAAATAAAATTATTTGACAACTCTAACGTAGTTGTTAAAAATTGAAAACTTTGCCCAATTTTCAATGTGAATGAATTATTTACCACACAAGAAACTCCTAAGTTGGATGAGGTTGTCAATGACTCTTATTAGTGTCATCGCAACCAAAAAGAAAACAAGGAGTGAAAAAGGTAGAATTAAACCATCATATATATTTGTTTCGTGAAGTATTGCACTAATACAATTTGACTAAATTTTTAATCTTGTAAGAATAAAATCAAATTATCTCATGAGACTAAATAGAAAGGTTTAATTATACCTGACATAGTATTCCAAATATAAAATTATAATATGAGATTCGATTTTGTTTTGACGAAAAGTTGAGTATTAATTGTGTCTATTTAAAAAGTCAACTTTAAGTTTTCACCTATATTTATTTATTTGTTCATTTAAATTGTGGAGCAAGTGGACCATGAGTCTTGATGAGGGAAAACTCTTTGAGTTCATAATTATTCTTATACAGCTAGTAATAGTAAGGACACGTGTTTGACGAGGGTCCAATATTGATCTCGGGAAGAACACGTGGTAGAGACATCTCAACAAACCGACTAAACCCATTGTTCCATAAAGATTCACCAGGTTCCTCGACATCAATCATCGCTTCAAAGATCATAGAGATAGGGACTATCACGAACTCCTCGAAAACGGTTATCATATCTATATCATTAAGATCATGGCTCCGCAAGGGATGGGAAAGGGATCCGGGTGATTTTCAAAAGGGAAATTTTTATCTTGACTAGAGCATAAAAAGACGGGAAGAGATAAGAGTAAGGGATCTTCTTTTTTTTCTCTAAGTTCTATACTGCATGTTGAAAAATTTGTGATAAATCAATGAACAAATTTGATCGTCGGAGTGATAACGGGAGAGCAAGTCCCCGACTTTATCTTTTACAGGTACTTGATCTAAGGTAGAAAAGAGTGATCGGCTTTCACATCATCTAGTCTATTCCGAGAGTGAAACATCTCACTTTAAAGACTAATTATGTATCGAGAATCACTCGAAAAACCCGAAGTAGATGTTTCCGGAACCAGCCACCCGCGGGCGGATCAGCGCCGCCGAAGCCAATCGACGAGCGGCTGGGATGAAGCCACGTGCGCCGGTCAGCAATTTAAGCGGCGAGGGGTATTTACGCAATTATGTTGATTTATTTGCCCCATCCCATCGCACAAGAAAGAAGGGCCGCGGGATAGTAATCGGGCGCCCACCGCTCGCTTCAGAAGAAGCGTCGAAGGTTGAACTGCTGCCGTTCGATCCTCTACGGGAATTGAAAATTAAGATTGCAGGTTCGTCTAGGATTTCTATGGATTTCGAATCTTCAAGGCGTGTCTGTCTTCGATCTAAATAACGTGAAAGTTTCAGACGGAAGGCGAATTCGTCTACGAGATTCCACTGACGAGCTTCGGCGAGTGATCGGGGGCTTTGTAGGTCCTCAATTCGTAAGATTCGATCCACGAATTTATCCGTATCTGTTTGCGTGGTATGTTTGTATGCGCATATCTGTATGTATATGTGTTGAAGAAAGCATTGAAGTGTTAATTTGATAAATTTGTACTACATTTTGAACGTGTGTTGAGGAGTATGTCTTATATGAGCAATGAGTATTCGAACTTGCTGTTTGGCATAGAATGACAAACAAGTGAACTTGAATTTTACTATACTGCGTTGTTTGGCTTGTTGCCTGTGTAGCTCCTGACTAGAGGATTGTGCTTACACATTGGACGTCTTCCTAGTATTAGCGGGACATTGTAGGTATCGATGCTTCAGTTACTAGAATCTCTACTCTACCTGAATATTAATTGACTGGCTTAAAGTTTTTGATGATGCCATTGGATTAAACATCGTGCCCTTGTTATTATAGCAGGTTGGTTCTGTTGACCACAATGTGATATCGGCTGAAGTAGCTGGTGCGACTAAATGGAAGAAGAAGAGGAAGATAGAGTTCTCTTGAGCAGTTTGGGTGTCACAGCTGCAAACCCTGATGATATTGTGCGAGACTTATTAGCGGAGGTTGTAACTTTTATTTTCATATCCATTTTTTCTTAACTGCTAACTTATTTGCACTTTTAATTTTGCACAATCTAAGGGGTTGGTTGCATTTGTTGTTTGATGGTGACTTTTATTGCTTATGCATCTACAGTTGCCATATCTGTAGGTTGACTAGGGCTTGTTCTTTCACATAGCTTTGGAGTCACTGTGGATAAGTTCTTTAGAATTCCACGTTGCATTTGTATCACTGCCATCTGTATTACTTGCTTACTGCAGATCGTACTACAGATTGCTATAAGAAATTGTAATTAAAATAAACTTGGATTGAATTGGTAAATGCTACAAGTTTAATAATTTTCACATGCTTCTCTATCAAAATAGAATCATGTAATTGTTAAGCTGTGTAGAACTTGCAGTAAAAGCATGTTTACCTTCAGTCATGGTCACGTCTGTGGGCAAGCATGAGCGAGATGAACAATAATGTCTGCAAGCCAGCACTAGGGAGTGCAAATGCAAAATGTGTAACCGTTATGTGAACATGATGAATATATTCTCAGTATACATCTTTGTCATCAAATTGCCACTTTCATATGTTTATTATTACAAACATATTTTCTTCAAGTTCTGTGTTATTGGTGTTCTCAATTCCATGGTGAGTTGAGAAGAACTGGTGCCAGATAACAAGCATGATTAGTAAGTATATATATATTCTTTTTGCCTTGTTCCCTTATGAGAGAGAGAGAGAGAGAGAGAGCACTATCTGATGATAATTGTTACCTGATGCAGGAAAGAAATCATGCTGGGGAAAGTAGTGGAGCTGGGGGAAGCACAGAGGAGGAACCTCTTGACAGTTCAAAAAACAGCAAAGGGTCATCTACCAGCCATGCAGAACTCTATAATAAATTGCGAGCTGTAGAAATTGAAATAGATGCTGTTGCATCTACTGTTGATCAGGTCAAGAACCTTGGAAGAAATGAAAACGATGTCTATGACACCAGAGAACAGGGAGATAAAGAAGATGAATCTCATAATGATTTAACCTTACAGCATGCGCTAGCAACTGATAGACTCAGAAGCCTGAAGAAAAGAAAGGCTCAACTTGAGAAAGAAATCTCAGATTTGGGGGCGGATGAACCTACCAAATGTAACAAATATGACAATGTGATACAAGATCTTGTTAGAGAAGAGCCCAGAACGAAGTCAAGATTGAAAGAAGTTCAGAAATCAAGCAAGAATCTGAAAAAGCGTCAGAAATTAGTATCATTCAATGAAGATGGTGATTTTGATGCAGTGTTAAATGCAGCATCAACGGGATTTGTTGAAACAGTGAGTTTAACATTTTAATCTGCTTCTATTATGTTGGATAACAAGATCTGCAGTAGGATAGAAGGGATTTATGAGGCTGATCTTATTGTCCCATCTAGTGTTATTAAAGGCCCAAAGTGCAAGGCGTAAGGCGAGGCGTGCTCCTGGTGGATACTAGGCGTATGTTGACTAAAACAAAAAGAAAAATGTCCTAGTTGAAGAATAAGGTACAAATAGGATATAACTCCTAATAGCATATTCATGAATATGTTATCAAAAAAATTAAACATATACTAACTAAAAAAAAATATTAAAAGAAATTATATATCTGTAAATTTTAGTAAAACACACCCCATCATATTTTAGTAACCCGTGTATAAGCATCACAAAAGTTAAAAATTTTGTAAGAAATTTTAAAATCTATTGTCGGCATATATATATATATAATGAAAAAAACAAAAAAAAATGCTAAAAGATGCTATTTAAAAGTATTTAACTTAACTTAAATTAAATCTTAAACAATTTATAGGTCTTAAATTCTAATTAAAATTAACTAATTATACACTTTAAATCATCTAAAAATCATCTTCATCATCAAGATCAAACATTTCCATATTTTCATAATTAGAAGCATCATCTCCAATATACTCTTCTTCCACATCATCTCCCTCCCCATCTTCCTCAAGTTCAATTGGAGCATTTGAAGTAGTAACCCTTTACTCATTGTCAATTTGGAGTTGAAGCAATTGTTGTTGTTTTTGATCTAGTTGCATGGTAAGGTTTTTCGACGCGAGAAGCTCTAGAAACATCAGCCCATGTCAAATCACCATTCTCTATCAGCTCTTACGTTGTTGTTTTTTTTTTTCTTTTGATTTATTGTTTATTTAGTATTTCAGCCCATGTCAAATCAACATCCTCTGTCGGCTCTTATGTTGTTTTTTTTTTCTTTTGATTTATTGTTTATTTAGTATTTTGTAATAATTGGAATTGGAATCTCAATAGTTTCCTTTCTCCATTAGGATTCTATTAGATATAGTTAATTTTTTAAAAAGTTATAGCAATAAATATAAATCCTAAACAGTAAAAAATTAAATAAAGTATTAAACAGTAAATATAAACCCTAAAAACAGTTTAAAAAGCCGAGGCACACCTAAGCCCGAGGCTGCGCGTGAGGGCCTGGTGGGCCTAGGTGCGCCTGGCTGGTCTGCTCCTGCCTGGGAGCATTCCAGGCGCCAAAGGTGCTCCTAGGTGCACCTTTAATAACACTGGTCTCATCCTTGTACAGAAATGTCCATTTCTATTCTGATTGTAATTGGATGTTTAAAGCTTGCTTAGTGATATGAATTGGGATCTATAAGAACTAACTGAATATGCTTTATGTCCTAGGAAAGGGATGAGTTAGTTCGGAAAGGAATTTTAACTCCCTTTCATAAGCTCAAGGGCTTTGAGCGTCGTATTCAGCAGCCAGAGCCGTCTAATAGGAATAATGTGCTTGAGGAGGAAGACAAGACTGATGATCTTGCTTCAACCAGTATAGCTAAAGCTGTAAGATCTATATCAGAGGCTTCTCAGGCTCGTCCAACAACCAAGCTGCTTGATTCAGAGTCACTGCCAAAACTTGAGGCACCCACTTTTCCTTTTCAAAGATTAAAAACACCATTGAAGATCCCCCAGTCACAAGAAAAAGAGACAAAGAAGAAAAAAGATACATTCAGGAAAAAGAGAAGACCATTGCCAGGGAAGAAATGGAGAAAATTAGCTTCATATGATGAAGAACTTTTGGATGAATGTGGTATGTACAGAGATTTTATGCATTTTTAATTTTATTTCTCAGTAGTCGACTCTTGAGTTTCTTATTTCATTCAAAGAAGCAGATTACCTTGTGTAATATGGCAAAGTGAACACATGCATCTGACTACAATCAAATGGGATATACAAGTTCCAACTTGTATGGTCATACTTGCTTTTATGTTAGTCACCAGGGGGAAATTTCTCTCTTACCCTCACCATTTTAGAAGTAATTGGAAACTTTTTTTTCATCACTGTTTTTACTTAATTTGTTAAAAGTCATAACATTTTACTTGATATGTGATAAAATATGCTAAATAATCTAGTAGTTGAGTTTTGTGTTTCTAAATTAGGTCGTGTTACACTTTTCAATTGACTTTCTAATATAGTTTTAGGCATAATTTATCATAATGCTATTTGAGGTTCCTTCTATTTCTTCTTTTTGTTCTTGCCCATAAGTTTGTTCATAAATATTCATTGAGATAAATATCTCTCAATGCCCTGTTATATTCTTTTTGACTTCGTTTAAGCTTACATGACTTGTATTACAGTGCATCTATTTGCTTCAAGATTTGTTATATCTTTATATTCATATAGTTTCACATAGATTTGTGCATAGGACACCATGTAATTCTGAATTATTACAGATTACTGGTGTGGGATTCTTTTATACATTTTGTGCATTCAGTTATCATTCATACGTCTGGGAATATTGTCTGGTATTGAACTTGTTTGTTTTGCCAAAAATACAGAGGATGATATGATGACATTCAGTTATGAAGTTGAAAACCAAGATGGTGAAGATGTAGATGGTCCTTTTGTAACACTTGAAGGTGGTCTGAGGATTCCGGAAACCATTTTCAGCAAACTTTTTGACTATCAAAAAGTTGGGGTACAGTGGTTATGGGAACTCCATTGTCAAAGAGCAGGTGGAATCATTGGAGATGAGATGGGCCTTGGTAAAACAATCCAGGTCTTATCTTTTCTTGGTGCATTGCATTTCAGTAATATGTACAAGCCAAGCATAATTGTCTGCCCTGTTACACTCTTGAGGCAATGGAAGAGGGAAGCACGGAAGTGGTACCCGAGCTTTCATGTGGAGATACTACATGATTCTGCTCAGGATCCGAGGAAGAAACACTCTGAATCTTATGAAAGTGATTCTGGAAGTGAAGAGTTGCTTGACAGTGAGAGCAAACAAAATCTATCTTCTAATAATGCCAAAAAATGGGATTCCTTGATAAACCGTGTATTGAGATCACATTCTGGTTTGCTGATTACCACTTATGAGCAACTCCGTTTACATGGGGACAAGTTGCTTGATATTGAATGGGGTTATGCGGTTTTAGATGAAGGGCACCGAATTCGAAATCCAAATGCTGAGATTACTTTGGTTTGCAAGCAGCTGCTGACAGTTCATCGCATAATAATGACTGGTGCACCAATTCAGAACAAGCTTACTGAATTGTGGTCTTTGTTTGATTTTGTTTTCCCTGGAAAATTGGGTGTATTGCCTGTGTTTGAGGCTGAATTTTCTGTTCCCATATCTGTTGGTGGTTATGCTAATGCTTCACCATTACAAGTATCCACAGCATACAGGTGTGTTTTGGAATACCTTTGAATTTTTCCTGGGTTCTAGATTCTATCTTAAATTCCGAAGACTTGATCTGATTGCAATTCTTATTGTTCAATTAATTTTAAGTGCTGCACGTAACTCAAAGAAAAAGTTGGCAAAATTATGTGCTCCTTTCTAGAAAGGCAAAGGGGGAAAAGAAAGAAACAGAGAATTCATCGCTCTACCCATCTGCTTAATTTAACCTGAAAGTACTTGAACTTGTCTGAGTAGCATCCTTCAGAAGCCTTTGCAACATTCTCTAATATTTTACTTGTATTTGATTTCTTGATGTTAGTGCATTAACATAGTTTCTCATGCTAACAATATGCCAACCAGACCAACCCTTTTCCATACTGAAGATTTTTTCATCCCCACTAAATCTGATATACTGATGGTGTGCAGTAGTTCTAGTTGACGACCTAAATAGTGATATTTTGCAGGTGTGCAGTGGTTTTACGTGACTTAATCATGCCTTATCTTCTCCGAAGAATGAAGGTCGATGTGAATGCACAACTCCCAAAGAAAACCGAGCATGTCCTCTTTTGCAGCCTAACTGCTGAGCAGCGATCAGTGTATCGAGCATTTCTTGCCAGTTCTGAGGTGGAGCAGATCATTGATGGGAGCAGAAACTCTCTTTCTGGAATTGATGTGATGCGTAAAATTTGTAACCACCCTGATTTGCTTGAGAGAGAATATTCTCACCAGAATCCAGACTACGGGAATCCTGAACGCAGTGGAAAAATGAAAGTTGTTGCCCAAGTGCTTGAAGTGTGGAAGGAACAAGGTCATCGTGTTCTTCTTTTCACACAAACTCAACAAATGCTTGATATTCTTCAGAATTTTCTTATTTCTGGTGGCTATAATTATCGGAGAATGGATGGTATGACTCCTGTACAGCAGAGAATGGCCTTGATAGACGAATTTAACAACTCTGATGATATTTTCGTCTTCATTCTCACAACAAGAGTAGGTGGTCTAGGTACAAATTTAACTGGAGCAAACAGGGTGATTATCTTTGATCCTGACTGGAATCCTTCCACCGACATGCAGGTTGGTCTGTTATGACTTTATTTTTCCCACATTTTCTCTATGATGCATATACTTCAACATTCTCTAGATTTACCTGCAAAAATTTTGTATGAAATTTGACGTCTTGATTACATATATTTCATTCTTTCATGTCTGGAAGCTCATTAATTTGAGTTGTAGAAGCAGCCTCTTCGGGACAATAAAAGAAAGACTTTAGGCTGTGTACAAAAATGATCTTCCTCCAACTCTTGTAAAGTGAGGAGCCTTGTTTACTGTTAACATCCTAATATATTGAACTTTTTTGAGATGTGGGTTTTTTGGTCCCTTCTCTGGACCAAGAGATTGTCATCCGTGTAAAATTTTCTTGCAAAATCTGTTTGGATGCTCATGAAGTTTGGGCAATGAGAGTTTAACCATTTCCATAGGTAAATTTCCTTGGAAAACCCTAACATTGGTGTACTGAGGCCATCTGTTACTTGTGACAGGCTAGGGAGCGTGCATGGCGTATTGGTCAGACTAGGGATGTAACTGTTTACAGACTGATAACCCGAGGAACAATAGAAGAGAAGGTGTATCACCGACAAATTTACAAACACTTCCTTACTAGCAAAATATTGAAGAATCCACAGCAGAGAAGGTTCTTCAAAGCCCGAGATTTGAAGGACCTCTTTACCTTGAATGATGATAAAGACAGTGGCTCTACAGAAACATCTAATATTTTCAGTCAGTTGCCAGGAGAAGTAAATTTTTTTGGGATTCAGCAGGACAGCCAGGATGGACAGAAATCTGTGAAAATGGCATCAGAAAATGCTGATGCTTCAATCAATCAAGAGAACAATTCTGATTTTGAACCATCCAAAAGGAAGGGCAAACAGAAAGCTAATCAGAGTGATGGTGGAGATGACGAAGAAACAAATATTCTGAGGAGTCTTTTTGATGCTCATGGAATTCACGTAAGTTTCTCTGCAGTTCCTTTATATGAATGTTAGTTTTTTCCCCTTACATTGAATTTTCTATTTTACACAGCATGGTCAGAAGACACTATGTTTTCATCGAACCTGTCATGGAAGAATTAGGTTTTTCAACTTCTACATAGGTAGCACTGAGAAAATAAGAAACTTTGTTCTGCATTGATGTTAGGAAGATGGTTCTATCACAGTAGGATAACAGTTTTATTTCCCCATGTCTATGTCAAGTCAACTTTGTTCAAACTGCAGTCGATAAAATTATTCCAGCAGATTATGCTAACTTTTTTTAGGGGCCTCAAAAATTCTCCATCCTTTAACAAAACTGTTTGGACAGTCCTTGAACTCTGTAAAGCACCATGCTGTGCTTGGGGAACAAATTTTTGGCCTTCATGGATGCACTTAGAATCAGTTTTAGTTTAGGCTGTGTCCATCTTTCAGAAACAGAGTGAACCCCTCAGGCATAGATTCCTATCACCCTAACCCCTGCAAATGATAACATTTTTCTCATTCATTTACTTGAATCATCATTCTGTTCAAGTCATTTTCTCCAAAAATGCAAATTTAATTGTGCTTAAGATGTTCAAATTTTCCTCACTATTCGTTCTTTCTTCTCTCTCTCTCTTCCTAACTGTTCGTTTTTTCTTTGTTTTCATATTTCTTCCTCTGCAGAGTGCCGTGAATCATGATGTGATTATCAATGCCCATGATGAAGAGAAGGTGAGGCTTGAGGAACAAGCTGCTCAAGTTGCTCATAGAGCAGCAGAGGCACTGCGTGAGTCGCGAATGCTTCGAAGCCGGGAAAGCATATCTATCCCAACATGGACTGGGAAAGCTGGTGCTGCTGGTGCACCTTCGTCGGTTCGAAAAAAGTTTGGATCAACTCTAAACTCCAAGTTGATTAATAACTCTAAACCTGGTGTAGAATTTTCGGGTTCAAACATGTCTAATGGTATTGCTGCGGTGGCATCTCCCTGTAAAGCATTATCTTCAACTGAATTACTTGCAAGAATACGAGGGAGCAAAGAAAGAGCAACGAACAATGGGAGTGAACATCAACCCGGTTTGACTTCAAGTTCTGCCAGCACAGAAAGGACAGTTGCCAACAATCCTTATAGGGCATCCCGTACCCCATCTGGGCTGCAGCCAGAAGTATTGATTCGTCAGATATGTACTTTTGTACAGCGAAGCGGCGGTCGATCTACCTCTGCCAGCATCGTGGACCATTTCAAGGACAGGGTACCTTCAATTGATTTGCCATTGTTTAAGAATCTTCTCAAGGAAATTGCAATTTTAGAGAAAGGTTCCAATGGATCGTCATGGGTTTTGAAACGAGACTATCAATGACAATTTGTTCTGTTGGACTATGGGCGTTCTTTGCTTTGGCAGCTGACTGTTTTGTTTATTTACTCTTTTTTAGTCAAATTTTTAGTCAGATTACTTATACTTCCATAGGCACAACCACCCAGAGAAAAGCGCACTTGCCGGTTTGCTTTTCGGCTTTGGCCATTTTTGTTCAGAACCCTTAGGGTACCAGCGATTCGCTCTTCCGTACATATCTAATTTCATGTATAAATGTCTTTTTTTTTTTTTTTGTAAGTAATTTCCTGTATAAATGTCGTGACTCAGAGAATTAAAAGGAGAATTAGGTTATAGTATAAACCAGCAGATGAAGATTTATTTTACAGTTACAATTATTAACAGAATTTGTTAATAATATAATTAAATAACTGTTAAAAATACTAAAATTGTTGTAAATAACTGTTGTAAATATCAAGTAATTTTTGTAAATAATTGTTGTGGAAGTCATATATAAAGTTATACCACTTAAGAATTATCAAGAAATTAATAGAATTTTTTTTTTTTTTTCTTGTATCTGTTCTCTGTTTTCTTCTTAAATTCTCTCTTTTTCTGTGTCTTTCTCTATTGTCGACTACAAATTCTATATTCGAAACTTCAAGATCTTTACTATAGCTGCATGTTAGATGACCACAATTAGAACTTATCCATCTGTGATTTATTTTTTTTTTCTTTTATGAATACAATACTTATTTATTGAAAGCCTCTCCGATCTCCCCAAAAGTAGTTGTAGAGGGTGTTTGGCTAGGCTTTATTTATAGTTTGCCCAAGAACCATGGTCTATGCTTCTTTTGTTTTACCAACTAAACCACGGTCACTCCACTTTGGTTATAAGATTAAAGAGAAAAAAATGTTATAACCATAAACAATTTTGATAAATAAAATTCACAAATTGATGTTACGTATATAAATTTATAATAACTTTATTAAAAATTCATAATAATTACATTTAAAATTAACAATAAATTTATTCACTATTATGAAATATTATTAATTTTAGATAAAATTATTATAAATTTGTGTGATATATTAGTTTATAAAAATTATTTATCAAATTTATTTACGAGTACAATAGAAAATGATGGGCACGTTGGGAAACAAGAAATTCTCAATGGGTCTCGTGATGTGTTTTCTCCTTGTCACCGCATGTGTCCAGTTAAGGTGTATTATTAGTGTGAAATTCTGGAGTGCCAGAAACAGGTACGAACGGTTGGGATGTTTGCATTGGCCTGGTTGGTTAGGTAAGTGGGGGATATCTTGGTCGAAAAGGTAGGCGAGTTAAGAGGAAATTTGTACCAGTCAGCAGTCATAAAGAAAAAGATGTGCACGTTCAGTGAATACATGGGGAGGAACATTTATTCTCGCTGTAATACATTAAATGAAATCCAGATGGACAGAGCAAAATCCAAAGAAGCATGTTCAATAAACATTACTTACAGAAGAGGAGAATTTGGTACCGCGAATTTCCTTTCATTTCTTTGATTTCCTTTCTCATTTGCTCAGTCTTTTCTCAACATAATAGCATACAAAGATCACAGTCATATTCAAAATACACACAATCAAAATGCTGCCCATCCAGCTCCATTAGTCTTGGCCGATCCTGATCCTGCTGTGGAGGGAAGATTCTTCTGCACATGCCAAAATCCAAAAAATGCCGACAATTTAATTCACATATACATGGGCTTTCAAATATTATCAGAAAGATTAGTTCAAAATTACTATAGTCACTACATTGACCCTTCAGAAATCAGCAAAAGTTGACCAACAATGTAAAATAATGAATGAAGGTCTTAGTTGCTATTCAATATTTATTCACCAAGCAATGCGCGTACAAAGCAGCTCATGACCATTGAGATTGCAAATCACTCACCAAGATCCCCAAGCTAAATGGTATGACAGATAGTGTAAATTCAACTGTACCTCATTCATTATTTCTTTCCGGTGGGTCCAAAAAAGTAGAAATAATGAACTGGCCTTGAAGAACTTATAATACGCGCATATCATAATTGAGGTAAGCCCTTTCAAAGGATACCATCGCCTAAATAGCAATCATGAGAACAACACTTTCAAAGGATAATAGAGAAACTATCAAGACATCCTTCCCTATAGCAAAACACGTGGGCAACTTCACGCTTTAACATGATATGAGATTGCAGCATTTCCCCATGGGCTGATTCATCATCACAGAAAAGGCAGACAATATCAAATTATCAACAGTTGGGGTAAAATTGAGCTTCAATTATTACTGTTCAACCATCAACATGTGAATGGCGGGAGGGGGGAGAGATTACATGGAAAGTCACAAAACTTCATTAACCACAATGAGTAGAATGAGTTTCTGCATCTGTATCAACGGTGAAAAGGCATGAAATATCTTATCTTAGACCTTAGGTACCAAAGTAAAAAGGCAGCACACCCCACGCCCCCCTTCCCCCAGGCAAAAGAATAACAATAATAAGTAGTAAAGAGAACTATAGTATCTCTACTGATGAAAGAAATAGTGCAGGGAAAGCACCTCCCACCGCCCCCACCCCAATTAAGTACATGAAAAGACAGTGTATGATCCATAGAAAAGAAATGACTGACAAAGTTTTGTGATTCATAAAGCATATGCCAAGTTGACTTCATATTTTCCAAAAACGCAGACTAAAAATAGCAGATCTAACAAGGAAATAGAAAAATACCTCTAGTGGAGAGAGATCTGAGAGAGAATCAGTAGAATGTCTCACATTTTCTTGGGGCCCCTTTAGGCCAACACCTTGACGGACAGAAGTCATCCGAGTAATAGCTGGATCATTAGGTGGGGGTGGAAGAGGAGACCTGATTTTTCCACCTCCACTAGGTGGAGGAGCAAGACCCATTGTCGTAGATTTTCCAGTTCCAGAAAGCCCTCCTGACAACCCAGCAGCTGAAAGCATGCCAGTACCAGTAGAAGGCTTGTTCTTGACATTTATTCGGATGGTTTCACCTTCCTGCAGACAGAACAATCGGTAGTCCCATCAGAAACAAAGAAGCCCAGCAATTCAATCCCAACAAATACAACACGGTAGCTCTGTAAACAACCATAGTTTCAGAAGAAATCTATACTGCTATCAAGTGAGACATAATTTATTTTGTTTTAATCTGCAGTCACAATTCAATATAACAGGCACACGAAAAATTTAGGATAAAGGCCAGCAGAAAAAAAATAAATGTTTTGATCTACTGCCGAAGCACTCCACCCATCATATTGATGAAATTATTCCTGTGGACTTATTCCACACTTGCACTTGTAATTTTACATACGACACCTCGCCCCCCCCCCCAAACAAAAAAAAAAAAAAAAATAATAATAATAATAATAAGATAAGATAGCAAGAGAATGAGCTATTCTGCATCATCCACTGTATGACTAACAGCGTTGATTCCAATTGACCACTATTGCTAACATGTTCGAAGTGGAAATTTTCAGATAAATCAAATGGAGAAATCACATGAGATATAATGACTTTACAAAGGATACCACCATTGATAGAGATGGACAGATGGATGGAGGTCTAGAATTTATGAAGTCAAGACCCTATCCTGCGATATGAGGCTTGGGATTTTTATTGTTGTGAGAATAATTGCAGAGATGAGTTTAGCAGTGTCCTAGTTGGGGCTTGGGCTGTCCTAGTTGTCAGAGATCAGTTTTGTCAACTCCCTCCTTTTGAGTTTGGGGTTGTATTCTTACTAATCCCTGTTTCTAAGGAATGGGAACCTTACTTCACTTCTTATGCCCCTTAAGGGAGTGTTTTCTATATGCATTATATATTAAAAAAGTGCCAAGCGCTCAGCACGTCTTTAGATTGTTTACTACGTCGCGATTAGCATGATATAACCTCATTTTTCTATGGGATCTCACTATCTGTCACCACTGAGGGAAGCCCCACTGAATCTTGCCATTGTGAAAAAAGATTGACCAGCCACTGGGACATGGTCACCATCAGAGATCCAAGTGAATATAAGCTCCGTAAGGACAAGCAATTGCGTATCTCCGCCCTTGAGAAGACACAGGAATAGTTATAACTTCAAATCTCCATAAACAGAGTGGGATGCATGCTTTTTTTTTTTTTTTTTTGGGATAAGTGGAATGCCATACTTCAGTAAAGCTTTCAAATGATTAGATTCCACTCTGTCGAACAGCTGATCTATCCATCGATCAAATAGTTTGAACTAAAATGTGTTCAACAGCCACCGCAATCCTATCCAGATAGATGTAGACATAAACAACATGGAATTACAGGAACACACCATACATTACCGCGAGCTCGTTCTACTCTGAAACTTGATAATCTACAAGACGTCTAGAAATGCGTACCTTCAATCTGTGATTGACAGCAGGGTGAATATCTATGTGACCGCCGGAATTGGCTTGGTCGCCGCCACCGCCCTCCTTCTCATGCTCCCGCTTGACGTACTTCTCGTGATGGGAGAGCGCCACGTTGAAATCGAAGGCTTCGTTGCGCTCATTGAAGCCGAGGCCGATGAAGGCGTGCTTGCCGCAGCCGTCCTCAATCTTGAGGACGAAGTAGCGGGAGGAGTCGAGAACCGACTCGACGGACGAGTCTCTCTGGCCGGGGAGGACGAAGCAGGCGGCGAAGAGATCGCCGGAGTTCGGATCCTCGAGTCGGATCTCGCAGCGGTCGTTGCAAGAGACCACGCGGAGGCGGCCGGACCAGATCTTGTCGGACTGGAGCCACTCGCCGCATTTGTATCCGCCGCTGGTGGTGCGAGGCGGGATTTTGTAGACGGAGACTTCGCGGACCACCAGGAGAGTGTGCTCGAACGATTCCTCCTCCTCGAACGACATCGGTTTGGTGATGGATGGATCGACGAGCTCCGGGGAGAGGATAGGGTTTTGGCGAGAGATCCAAAGATAATGGTACTACAACAGCGATTGGCAAGTTCTTCTTGAAAGAAAAGCTTTGGAGTGACGCGGCCGATACGCGGGCTTTACAAGCGAGAGGTGCGGTGGCGACGGCGGCGGCGGTGGTGGGGAGGCATCAATTATAATCAATGCGTGCTTGCAGAGAGACTTGGCTTTCAAGCGCGTTTTTAAACGTCAACTGTTCTCAGTGCCGAATAAAACTATAAAATTGGTAAAATTAAAACTCGATCCACTCTATTAAGCCTGCCTCCGATATCTCTACCCCTTATCTATTATATTATAAATAATTTATTTTTTATTTTAATTTTATTTCAAATATTATGTTTGCTATAATAATACTTTCTATTCTTTTCTAGTTAACTCCCTATTTTATTTATTTATTATTAAATTTTAATTTTATTTATTTACCTTATATATAATTTTTTATTACATGAAATAAATAATTAAATACATAAAATAATCAGATACACATATACATAACTAATAATTAAATATGCACATACACAAACTCAATAATCAAATACACGAATCAATAACTAAAATATACAAATAGATAATATCACTAATTCAATATACAAATAAATTAAAAATTCAATTAAAAAAATCACAAACTAATTTGGAAACCCAATGAATAGCAAGCCGCAATAAGAAGTTCATTGTCTATCATTTTGCTTATCATCACCGTTGTTGTTATTGCTCGTCTCTGCCATCATTTCTAGATTTGGTCAATCTCTTCCGTTACTGCTTGTCGCCTTTGCTAGTCTTTTTGTTGTACCTACAACTTGTCTTTTCCAACGTTGATGGCTATTGGGGGGAGGAGAGATGACGATGTTGTTCTTAGAGATTTGAGTTACCATTATTGGCGATTCTTTTGAGGTTCGCCATAAATTTGGCGATGGCAAAAGGCTATTAGAGTTGCGATTTTGAGGTCGGTTCCCTATAATTTGGTGATGGCTATCCATTTGAAGAGCTCTTGAAGCCAACTTAAAAGTTTTGTTATAATACATTTACTTTATTATTTCTTTTTAACAATTAAAAAATGAGAAAAGACAAAATCTTCAGCACCATTTAATTATCTTCAAAATCTACGACCAACACACCTTAAGGTATGCGAATAGAAAAGTGAGTCGCAAATTGAAACTTGAACTCTAGTTCCATAGGTATACGTAGATTATCAACAACCACAATAATGAATACATTTATTTATTAATGTGTATTTAATATATGGTATTGTTTTAAAAATAATAGTTAAATTATAATAAATAAAATATTTGTATTACACAATTTGAATATGTAAATAATTTTATTAGTTAAATAAATATTTTAAAATATATTATATTTATTTTATAATATTTTAGTTAAAGACAACAATTAAGGACGTTAACAATATTTAGATTTATTATCCCCCTAAATTTTAATAAATTTGTGATCAATTTTATCACTACACCAATATTTATTATTTAAAATTTTGTTTTAAAAATAAACATTAAATTATAATTGTTAAGCATGTCGACGTTCAAAATTGGTTGACTGTGATTCTTTTGGCCCGCCTGGCGCAATGGATTTGAAGAATGTATACGTGATGTCTGATTTTTGTTCTCCTGTGCCTCGTCTCCCTCCCTGTAAAGTACTCCGAAGCTTAAGTTAATAAGCGAGTCTAGGGAGAGTAAAGAGAGAAAAATATGTTAGTTGGAAATATGTCCTACCCCTTCTTACCAGAGCTGACCCATATATATCGAGAGATGTTCTTTCTCAGGTGTAGCATGTCTGTTCTAGGAGATGAGACAGAATACCTAATGCCGGCGAAGGATGTCCATGCTGCAAGAAGGTACCGATGGAACCTTCATTAATGTGGATGAGACCAGTCATTAACGGCGAGAGGACCCGTCATTAATGAAAATGGGATTTGAGGCGGATGCGAGGAAATCCAAGCTCTGCAGTAATGATGTCGTTATGAAAGGACCAAGATGGGACTGACATGGACTAGCCAGATGGGCCGAGAGTGATGGGCCTGGACCGCATGGCTGGGGACGGCCCTTGGCCTGTTAACTCGTCAGCTCGTCAGGATTTTGGCCTTTTATCACGCGAGCTGGTTGGCTGAGTCGGTAACCAGCGAGGTCGCTGGGAGCTCGCCCAGATGACATTATTCCAAGCCGAGTTTCGGCCATGCGCGAGCTCGCCTTGGGGGTTTTAGTTTGAGGCCTATCAGCTCATTTGACAGTTGGACCGGACCAATAAGTTGGGCCCAACCCTTATAGAGTAGGACGGAAAATACCCATAACATCAAGCCTCCCCAGCTCGCAGTGCGACATTCGAACTGAGAGCTGATACGTTTCGGCTATCCCTGAAACCAAAGCGCCTTTTCAACTTTCCGCCCAATCGCGTCATATCACACAGTTTCATGTAGCACGTCTTGTCTGCGGCACATTTAATGCGCACGTTTCCCATAACCGCTCAATCATCTTGTCCGTAGGTCCCACACTTTGGTGCATCGCCGTTGGATCTGGGGAAGCTCATCAGTCTTTTCCATCTGACAATGGTGTACCACTAACTATAAAAGGAGGGATGGAAACTTACCCTCTTCTCTCTCTACTGCATCATTTCGAAAACTCCCTTGGCTACTGAAACCACTTTCTCCTCGACTCCAAAGTTCCATTGTTGCTGATCCTGCGATTCCCTCGTCCTCATTCTTCGACGGGATTTTTTGCATTCAAACTCAGCAACCATTCATCGGAAAACTGTAAGTCTCTTGAACCCCTTTGATATGTCTTGTTTTCGACCTTACCTCTTCCTTTTTTTTTTTTATTCGGCCTCCATATTGCGCCATTCGGCGATGGTGGTTCGTTCCACAGGAATGGTTCCTGGGAATCTTAGGGGGTCCTATTAAACTCAGGAACCTCGGCTCTGGTCTTCCCCTTTTCTGCCTATCTCTTTTTGTTTCATTTTGGGTCATGCCCTGTTGCGAAGCGCACGGCCTGATATTTAGGGAGTTTCTTAGGTGCTCCTGACTCGCCATTCTGATTTGACCTTCTTTTCCCCCTTCTTTTTAGATGTCTACATCAAGTCGGAAGCGCCACAACATAAGGGTGGAAGACGATGACACTTCCAGCTCGTCAAGCGCCGGAGGGAGGGTGCTACCGCGAGCTTCACGAAGTGTGGTTTCGTCTGACTCTGAGGTCGCTGAAAGGATTCCTCAACGCACCGCCTCAACAGTGGTTGCACGAGCTTCCGAGGAGCGTGCGGCTCGCGAGGTTTTCAAATGTTATCCTTCAAAGATGACGTTTGCTGAGCTGAAGTCGTGCGCTTCAGAGTACAGGTTCCCCTGAGGTGCTCGCGTGATGGTGCCTTCACCCGACGACCACGCTGCTTTCCCTCCCGCAGGATATGTGGCCGTTAGCCCTCAGCACTTATAATTTGGTCTTAGGTTCCCACTCCATGCCTACCTCGTCACCATTCTAAATGATCTGAAGCTTGCCCCCTTTCAGCTGACCCCTAACTCCTACGCCCAAATAACCTCTTTAGCCTTACTCTTTAGAAAAAACGAACTCTCTTTCCCTACTCCCAAAAATCTTAGGTACCTTTACTCTTTCAAGGGTACCAAGGACGGGCTGTATTACATGGCAGCTCGTTCGTCTGACTATAAAAGACTTTTGCCACAAGGGAAGGCAAATGGTAGGTCTAACGTAGGGGACTATAAGTCCCATTGGTTCTATATCTCTTGTTGCTCCTTTCACGACCTTAACAACTCCAGCTTCGTCCTTATGCCAAGTGAGTGGTCTTTCAACTTATCCCTATAACTGTGAATTGTTTGTATACTCTGTATTTACGAATTTTCTTCCATCTTGATTTTGCAGACGTTGCTAGTGGGAAACCCGAACTGACCACTTCCGAGGCGGCAGGAGTAAAAAGTGCTTCCGAGGCAAAGACCGACGAAGACGATTGTGAGTTTACCGACTGCCTACTCAGGGATTATCAGCTCGCTCCTCCCCTAGAATTTAAAGAAATTAGGAAGGAAGACATAGGGATCCGGGGTCAGAGGGAAATAAGGTCGGCCCTGAACATTGCCGATTTTGGGGTGGATTCGGTTGGAGAAAATCAAGTTCGTGAAGAAGTCATTGTTGCAGCCCCGCCACCATTATCGAGAGTGATGAAGCTTCAACTCCAGCGCCCTGGGGCTCCTGCGATCTCGAGCATACCTCAGGTTGTTCGCGCGGTCTCTTCTCCGGTAAAGGTTCAAGTTGCGGGTACCCCTAACGATGCGGAAGGCGTGACCCGCGGCCCCGCGAACTTGCCAGGCCCCAACCCCGTATCAACAGCGGCGGGCTCCTTGGAACCGGCTCCTACTGGCACCTCCTCGCGGTCTGGGGCTGATGCGGTGACGACGAATCGCGGGAAACAAGTGGTCCGCGAGGAGGTTCCGAGTGGAAATAGGAAAACTCCGCCGGCCCCGCAGATCGCCCAGCAGCCTCTGGCCGATAAGAGGAAGAAGGCGGACACTGCTGCTGCGCCGAGCGCCTCCTCGGTTACGGCCGGCGAAACATACTTCGCTCCTCTCCTGGACAACCTGAACAACGTCCTCGGCAACTACGCCAGGAATTTAGATAGGAGGGAGGTGTCGGGCGACGCACTCGACAACTATGTTGTGCGCCACTGCCTCCTGGTAAGGGACCTGCTTTCTTTTTGTGTTTTGTTGTTTTTTTTTTTAAAAAAAATGTGTTGACCTCCGAGCTTTGCAGGCTTCCCTGGGCGTCTTCAAGCAGAAGGAGGAGATAACTTGTTTCTTGAGGGAACGAGAAAAGCTTGAGATCACTGTGGAGGCGCTGAAGAAGGAGAAGAAGAAATTGGAAGAAAATCTGACCTCTGTGACCAATGAGTCCAAGAAGTACCGGAATAAGGTCGAGGGCCTGGAGGATCGGGTGCGAGACGCCGAGAGGGCCAAGAAGGAGGCCGAAGACGAGCTAGACCGCGAAAGAAGGATGCATCAATCGACATTCTCTCAGGTGACCTCGAAGCTGAGCAAGGCCGAAGCGGGGCTGGTTACGACGCGGGGTGACTAGGACGGGGCTCTTCGACGGGTCGAAGCGGCGGAGGAAGAGATCGAGCAGCTGAAGGTCGATGTCGAGGCTTGGGTCTCCAAGGAGCGTGAGGAGGTTGAGTCCGACATCTATAGTGCGTTTCTCTTCACTTTATGGAAGGCGCACCCGGATCTCGACGTCACTTGCTTTAGCGAGGAAGCGATAATGGCTATGAAGAGATATGCCGCCGAAGCCGCGACCTCCCAAACTGGAGTCCCTGAGCCCGGACCTTCCCAGGTTATGGTCGACCTATCTGCGGAAGACGCCGCCGATCCAAGTCCTTAGGATGTTGTGGCCCTGACCTCGAACCCTTTAGGCCCTTAGATTTCTGTTTCTCCTTTCCTTCAATTTTGTACTCGGATCTCTCAAATAGTAAAGTTTCCTCATTGCTTGAAGTTCTTGTTTCTCTATTCTTTATATATATATATATTTTTGTAGACTGAAAGTTGAACATAAGGATGCTCTCGAATCCGATCAACACGATAACCCCCCTAACAGGTCTTGGGTAGAAGTTAAGATTGATGCTCAAGTAAACCGTAGGCCAAAGCATAAGAGCTAAGTTGAATAGGACCAGCTCGCAGGCTATTATTTTAATGCGTGGTGACTTGTTATCAAATCATGCCACTAGGGTCAAGATGAATGATTTAAGTTTGTCAATCACAATTTTTGGAAAAAACTAAAATGATTACTCAGGTAAGTCACAAACCATAGCATAAAAGCTAAGTTGAATGGGCCCCATCTCGCAGGCTATTATTTTAATGCGTAGTGACTTGTTATCAAACCATGCCACTAGGGTCAAGATGAATGATTTAAATTTGTCAATCATAATTTTTGGAAAAAACTAAAATGGTTGCTCAAGTAAGCCACAAACCATAGCATAAAAGCTAAGTTGAATGGGCCCCAGCTCGCAGGCCATTTTTTTTTTTTTTGCGTGGTGACTTATTATCAAACCATGCCACTAAGGTCAAGGTGAATGATTTAAATTTGTCAGCCACAACCTTGAGAAGAAAGTAAAAATGACTGCTCAGGTAAGCCACAAACCATAGCGTAAAAGCTAAGTTGAATGGGCCCCAGCTCGCAGGCCATTTTTTTTTTTTTTAGCGTAATCGCGAAATATAATTTAAGTATGAAAGGTTCATCGTTCATGTACGAAACGAAATATTCATATAAAGTGGCACTTAAAAGGGAAGCATTTGTCCAGTAAGTAAAAAATACACGAGAGAGAGAGAAGTGCTTTCTTATCGGAAATATTGTCTCAGATGCTCTGCATTCCATGCCCGCGGAAGAATTGCTCCATCCTGATCTGTAAGATGATATGCTCCGTTGCTAAGGTTTTCCTTTATCGTGTATGGACCCTCCCAATTTGGGCCTAAAGTCCCTTCACTGCTCTTGCGGGCTCCGGGGAGGACGAGGCGCAGCACAAGGTCTCCTTCACTGAACTGTCGGACTCGGACCCGCCAATTGTAGTATCTCGCCACGCGTTGTTGGTAAGTTGCGATTCTTAATCGAGCTATCTCTCTTGCTTCTTCGATTAGGTCGAGATGTGAAGCGAGTAGTTGATCGTTGTTCTCTGGGTCGAAAGTGGCCATCCGCTGACTTATTACTTCGTTTTTCCACAGGGATCATTGTTTCAGATCCATAGACCATGGAGAAAGGGGTCTCTCCTGTGGTTGAACGAGCAGTAGTTCGGTAGGCCTAGAGTACAGTCTGTAGTTCGTCTGCCCAGGCTCCTTTACTGGCCTCCAACCTAGTTTTCAATATCTGCTTGATTATCTTATTGACGGCTTCAACCTGGCCGTTAGCTTGTGGATGGTCTACGGCTGTGAAGCTCTTCTTGATCCCCAACGATTCACAAAATTGGACAAATTGCTCGCTAGTAAATTGTGTTCCGTTGTCGGTGATGATCTGCTGAGGGACTCCAAACCTGCAAATAATGTGGTTCCAAACGAAATCTTCTGCCTTTGCAGCGGATATTTGTGCGAGCTCCTTTGCTTCTACCCATTTGGTGAAGTAATCCACGGCTACAATAGCGTGCTTGCAGCCGCCACGAGCCGTTGGGAGTGGTCCGATCCGGTCGATCCTCCACATGGCAAACGGCCAAGGACTACTCATTTGTTGTAAGTAGGCAGAGGGAACCCGTGGTACCTTGGCAAATTTTTGGCACGCATCGCATCTTCTTACCAGGTCTGTAACATCTTGTTTCATGGTGGGCCAGTAAAAACCCTAGCGAAATGCCTTCTGAGCTAAGGATACCCCCCAGCATGATTGCCACAGTGTCCAGCATGAATTTCAGTGAGGACCACTTGGCAATCAGGCTTATCAATACATCTGAGTAACGGGGCTAAAAACCCTCGTTTGTACAGCACATCATCAACAATACAGTATCGGGCCGCGCGAGCTCGAGTGCGTCTCGCCTCCAGTTTATCAGTCGGCAGCCTTTCATCTCGTAAGTAGTTCACGATTGGCTGCATCCATGAGTCTGGCCTTAGCTCTATCCGTAAAACCTCATTTTTATCCTCTGTGCTTGGTGCTGCTAGAAATTCTATGGGAATTGCCTCCAACGAATTTGCATCAACAACTGACACCAGATGAGCAAGCGCATCAGCAGGTGAGTTTTGGTCCCGTGGGGTTTGATTCACGTCGTATTCCTCGAAGGAGTGAAGGAGCCCTTGGACTTTGAGGAGGTATGCCGACATCTTCTGACCCTTTGCCTGATATTCTCCTCGTACCTGGCGAACCACGAGCTGAGAGTCACTAAAAATTTTTAGTCAATTTGCCTTGACCTCTTTTGCTAAGCGCAGACCAGCCAGAAGTGCCTCATATTCTGCTTCATTGTTGGTGGCCTTGAAGCCGAACCTTAGTGCATAAGGTATCTTGTGTCCTTCTAGACTTATCAGGAGGGTGCCAGCTCCAGAACCGTGCTCGTTGGAAGAACCGTCAACAAATAGCTCCCAGATGGGAGAGAATGAAGGGGGGGCTCTTCAATTGGTTCTGTGAATTTCGCGACAAAGTCAGCCAGCGCCTGCCCTTTTATGGTCGTTCTGGGCTTGTATTCAATACTGAATTGGGCGAGCTCAATAGCCCACTTGAGTAAGCGGCCGGATGAGTCAGGTTTCTGAAGGATTTGTTTCAATGGATGTTTGGTTAACACGCCAATTGGATGAGCTTGGAAATACGGGCGTAGTTTTCTGGTCGTGACAACAAGAGAGAAAGCGAGCTTTTCCATAGGGGAGTACCTTGTTTCAGCATCGAAGAGCCTGTGACTGACGTAATAGACTGGGTATTGCACCCGATCTTCTTCTCGTATAAGTGCGGTGCTGACTGCGTATTCAGATACTCCCAGATAGAGGATTAGTTCCTCTCCGTCTTTTGGTCTAGACATTAGAGGAGTCCGCCCCAAGTATTCTTTTAGTTGCTGGAAAGCGTTCTCACACTCCTCCGTCCATTCGAAGCTTCTCGCTTGTTTCAAGATGTTAAAGAATGGGATGGATTTGTCGGATGACTTGGAGACGAATCGGCTAAGGGCTGCGATTTGTCCATTAAGGCTCTGGACTTCCTTAGTTTTGGTTGGTGCCTGCATGTTCAGCAAAGCTCAGATTTTCTCGGGGTTGGCCTCAATTCCTCTCTCATTGACTATGAATCCAAGGAATTTCCCGGAGGCCACGCCGAACGAGCATTTAAGCGGATTTAACTTCATCCGATATTTCCTCAGAATTTGGAACGCTTCCGTGAGGTCGCTGACATGGTCATTGGCCCGTCTGGATTTTACTAGCATGTCATCTACATATACTTCCATGATTTTTCAATCAGGTCTCCGAACATCATGTTGACGAGCCGTTGGTATGTAGCTCCCGCATTTTTTAACCCGAAAGGCATCATCTTATAGCAGTATAACACCCGATCCGTTATAAAAGAGGTATGTTATTCTTGATCAGGGTTCATAGGGATCTGGTTGTATCCTGAATAGGCGTCCATGAAACTTAGGAGCTGGTGGCCAGCGGTAGCATCAACGAGCTGATCAATTCTTGGAAGAGGAAAACTATCTTTTGGGCAAGCTTTGTTTAAATCTGTAAAATCGATACAAGTTCTCCATTTCCCATTCTTTTTCTTTACTAGGATCGGGTTTGACACCCAGGTCGGATATTGGGCCTCCCTGATAAGCCCGCTGGCCATGAGCTTATCCACTTCTTCTTTTAATGCTGTGTACCGTTCGGTCGTCATCGACCTCCTCTTCTGTCGCACTGGTTTGTAATTGGGGTTGACATTGAGTCGGTGCTGCATTATCCTCGGGTCTATTCCTTCCATGTCCTCGTGACTCCATGCGAAACATCCAGGTTTGCCTTGAGGAATTCGGTTAGCTGGGCCTTTATACCAAGGGAAAGGCCCTTGCCGATTTGGAGCAATCTTTTGATGCCATGACAACTGATTTCTACCTCTTCCACTTCGTCGGCCGAGCTAGCGGTGCGGTCGCAGTCCACATCACGCGGATCCAGATCGTGGTTGGCTTCTCGGCTACTGGGGGTTGAAACTTCTTCTCTGGTGATTATATTTACCCCATTTGCTTTGAACCCTATTTTTAATGCTACTTCGTAGCAGCGTCTTGCTGATTGCTGCTTGCCCTTTATGCATCCGGTGCCCTTTGGTGTTGGGAATTTAACCGTCAGGCTCTTGGTCGAGATAATGAGATTGAGGTCGTTCATGGCAGGCCTTCCCATGACGACATTGTACGCGGATGGGCCATCGACGATGAGGAAATCTGCCATGATAGTGGTCTGGAGGTCTGATTCTCCTATCGTTAATGGGAGCCTTATACGTCTTTTGGGTGTTACAGCGTCACCAGTGAACCCGTACAACGGTTCTGGAGAAGATATCATCTGGTCGATCTTTAGCCACATCTGGTCGAAACATGCCATGTACATGACGTTCACCGAACTACCAGTATCTAGCATGATTCTCTGCACTTCCATGTTACCGATGCTAGCTCAGACTACGAGGGCATCGTTGTGCGGCCAGTGCACCTTTTTGGAATCGTCCTCGGTGAAGGAAATGTCAGCTAAGGCGATTCTGGCCTTTTTGGAAGGTTCCGTTTAACTGATGTTCCTGACGAGCAGAAGGTGGCCGGCTTCTCGTACGTACCGTTCATGCGACCTGTTGGAGGTTCCCGCGATATGAGGTCCTCCGTGAATGGTAAAGATGGTTCTTACTGTGGGTGCCTGGTCCGGCTCGGGAGCTCGGCGTGGGCTCTATGGGGTTGGCTGCTTGGATTGCTGCTTTCTGGGACGCACCACATACTCACGTAGCCGGCCTCTCCTAATCAATTCTTCAATCGCGTCTTTCAGCGCCCAGCATTCGGATGTTGTGTGTCCCACCTCGTTGTGATAAGCGCAGAACTTGCTCTTCGTTCTGTATTTGTCGGGAGTCCTCAGAGGATTAGTCTTTCTGAAGTCTTCTTTGTCACGCTCTGTAGCGAAGATCCTATCACGAGAATCTGACAAGACGCTGTAATTTTCGTAACGACCTTGACGGACCGGTCGTTCAACTTCCTGGGCGAACTTTGCCTTTTTAGCAACCTGATCATCGGGAGCCCACCATTGCCCCTCTTTGCGAGATTCCTCTTCACCCATTTTCTTGTTCTGGTTCGAGAGACCCTCTCTCTTTTTTTGGTCGCTGGGCTTCTTTAAACCGAACGCCTCTTCCCAACGGACCTCCTTCGTAGCTCGTTCGAAAAATTCGCCAAGGTCTCTCACCGGGGATTTGTAGATGCTTTCGTAGAGCTTACCATCTTTGCAGAGCCTGACGGAGATCGCAGTCAGTATCCCTTTGTCGGATGGGTTCTCCACATTATTTACTTCGCGTCTGAACCTCTCAATGTAATCTTTCAGAGACTCGTTGGATCGTTGGAAAACGGTAGCGAGGTGGCATGTTGGGGTGAGCTGCCTTCGGAGTGACCTATATTGATCCACAAATTTGCTCTGACATTCTTCCCAACTAGTAATACTGCGGGGGTGAAGCCTTCGTAGCCATGCTCGGGGTATGTCTCCCAGTGTCGCGGGAAAAACTCGGCACTTGACTAACAAGCTGGACGTTTGCAGGTCCATCTGGACGTTGAAAGAGTCTAGATGATCATAAGGATCACTATCTCCATTATACTGAGGAATGTTGGGGACCTTAAACCTGCGAGGTAGGGGCTCTATCTCGATTTCTCGGGAGAAAGGGGTTCTTTCCTCGCAGCTCCCCCTCTAATTGTGCGCTCCATGCCTGGCCTCCAGTTGCTGAATTCTCAGGAGTAATTCCCCCACCATGGGGTCTTGATTTGTCGACCGCCTGGTAGTGAGTTGTTCTTCTGGTGCGGTGTCCCGTTCCATGTGATAGTGATCTCGCGGGTTGGGCCGTACCCTGCGTTCGTGATCAGGAGTATGGTGGTGGTTGGCATGGCTGCTACTGATCTTTACCAAGGGGTTCCCCTGCTGTCGGTTTCTAGGTTGGCAACTTTCTCCACTGGGATCCTCGTGGCCATTCCGAACTGGGCTTACCTCGGTCTTCTGCTCGGTGAGGTGCGTCTTTGGCCCTTTATCATGGTGGCGCCGTTTTTCCACCTCCGGAGAGTGCTGGTTGGAGGAGCGGATTGAGCCAGCTCGTCGGTGGCGCCTTCCGGCCTCATTTTTCTCTTCTGGGGGGTGTGTCTCATTCAAGGGCCGAGAAACGGCTGCTTGCCTTTGTGCTGTTTGAGTTTGTACTTGTGCGAGAGTCTTGACCGCATCAGCAAGTTGCATAATAGTATTCTCCAAAGTTTCTTGACGTTGCTGCAAGATTCGCGTCATTTCTGCATCGGTGGCAGGAGCCATGGGCGGGTAGGAGCATTCCCCGAGGACGTTACAGATAGGTTCGACCGGAGGAGGCCTGGAGGCGGATGTTGTGGTATCTCCGATTTGCGAGATTCCTGGTAAGCGACCAAGATGATTTACTGGTCGGTTGGTAGTCGCTCCGAAACCTCTCGTGTTTCTGGTTTTCGGCATTAATGTATTGACCAAAGCGGGCCCTTCTTCTAGCGCCAAAATGTCGACGTTCAGAATTGGTCGACTGTGATTCTTTTGGCCCGCCTGGCGCAATGGATCTGAAGAATGTATATGTGATGTCTGATTTTTGTTCTCTTGTGCCTCGTCTCCCTCCCTGCAAAGTACTCCGAAGCTTAAGTTAATAAGCGAGTCTGGGGAGAATAAAGAGAGAAAAATATGTTAGTTGGAAATATGTCCTACCCCTTCTTACCAAAGCTGACCCATATATATCGAGGGATGTTCTTCCTCAGGTGTAGCATGTCTGTCCTAGGAGATGAGACAGAATACCTAATGCCGACGAAGGATGTCCATGCTGCAAGAAGGTACCGATGGAACCTTTATTAATGTGGATGAGACCAGTCATTAAACGACGAGAGGACCCGTCATTAATGAAGATGGGATTTGAGGTGGATGCGCGGAAATTCAAGCTCTGCGGTAATAATGTCGTTATGAAAGGATCAAGATGGGACTGGCATGGACTAGCCAGATGGGCCGAGAGTGATGGGCCTGGACCGCATGGCTGGGGGCGGCCCTTGGCCTGTTAACTCGTCAACTCGTCAGGATTTTGGCCTTTTATCACGCGAGCTGGTTGGCTGAGCCGGTAACCAGCGAGGTCGCTGGGAGCTCGCCCAGATGACATTATTCCAAGTCGAGTTTCGGCCATGCGCGAGCTCGCCTTGGGGGTTTCAACTTGAGGCCTATCAGCTCCTTTGACAGTTGGACCGGCCCAATAAGTTGGGCCCAGCCCTTATAGAGTAGGACGGAAAATACCCATAACATTAAGCATCATTTAATAAATTTTAATTTTAATTTTTTTATTTGTAAGTTTATAGCACAACCCACCACTCTAGTTATATATTACCATGGAAATAGTTCGTAAGGTGAGGATTCGGTTGGTTAAGTAATTAAATTGCTCAAATTGAATAGATTGAATATTTTTTAAAAATCAAAACGAACCGATTGAATAGTTGCTCAATTTGAAAAAATAAAAAATAACAAGGTGCAACCACATATAAGTAATTAAAGATGAACAAAATTTTGATTAATCTAAAATAACAAACCAAATTGGCCAATTTTAGTAAAAAAAAGACTATTGTTTTTTATTATTTTATTTTTTTTAGTGAAAAGATCAAACTTAATCGAAATAATTAAAAAACTCAAATTTAAAAATCAAACTAAAGTAGTCTACAAATTGAATTGAATCAAATCGTCAACTTCGACCAGTTCAGTTCAATTATTTTGACTTAACTAAAATTTTGCTTACCCATAATTATGTATGTGTAAAATAAATAAAAAAGTTATATTATACGACACTCGATGGCTATACTTACTTTTTAATTTATTCCATAGGGTCTCGAGTTTTGACTCTCATGATAAGCCTGTCTATATACTTAAGTCAGTTTAAGATAAATTATAAATTTTAAAAAGAGTGAGATAGGTTGAGTAAAAAAAATTATCTATGATTAGAGATTTCTCAAAGTTTTTACAGCACAAAAATAATAATAATAATAATAAATAAAGTAACTTGATAATTAATTATGATTAAAATGTAATATCTCATTGGTTGAAAATGCACTTTTAGGCCTCATAGGAAGAAAAGGTAACAAAAAACCATTTCTCACGTAAAGTTGTTATTCCATAGTTTCTCTCTTTAAGTTACGCCCTTGTTTCTTATGAATTAATTATAATTAAAGTACTGCATAGTCTTTCAAATGATCTAACAACTCTTATTATATGTCTAATTGTTATAATTTTTTTATAACATGATATTTTTTTTACGTCTACGTTTTATAGAGTATAAATAATAATTTTATTTATTTTCAATTAAGATAAATAATTAAAATATAAAATTTTGATATTTTTTACATTAAAAATTAAATACTATATTTTTTAATTATTAAAACAGAATAATAAATTAATTAATCTATTTAAATATTACTAATTAGTTATTCATGTAGTGTGTCATTTTTAAAAATAAGTGCGTTCATACACACGTTAATTTTTCGTTACAGTAAAGATTTAAAATAATAATTTTTAATAATAAAAATATTAAATATTAATATTTTATACATCAAATATTAAATATTAAATTTTTTAATTATTAAGTGAGTGTGATATATATTAAGCCTAAAAATATTATTTAAGTAGCATCCATCGCCCGTGTCTATTAGACGTGTGGACAGAACTGTCCTTTTGAACAATAAGTCGGGACAATAATGTAAATGGAATGTTCTTATCATAAGAATTTCTAGGGTTTTCGTTTGCCGGTCTTAGTGTTCGAGCAGTACGAAGAATCAGAATCACTTTCCTACGTTTTCTCTGGTAAGCTTTCGGATTCTTCGCCATAACAGTGGTTCTTCTTGTTATATCTGTTTGGCCTCCAGGAAAATAATGGGAAGCGGACAGAAAGTAAATTTTTTGTTTGTTAGTGTCATCTTGATTGTGGTTGGACAGGGCTCAATTAGTGGAGAATTCATTATTTGTTGAACCTAAAAGATCCGCTAGGGATGGTTGTTAATTCCAATCGTTGTTTTGGATTTTACAAGATAACTTATCGCGTTACTGTTGGCTTTTCAATTTTATGTGGTTTCAGCAGTTGAAGGATCCGAGACAATGTATCTCCAGTTTTACATAAATGAGAACGGTGACAAGGTGTACACCACAAAGGTATATGGTTCTGGTCATTATTATCCTCTTTTCAGTTTGATGATATTAAAAGAAAGGAATTACTTACTTATGAGATTTGCAGTTCTAAGTAACCAACATTGCCATAACCCATAAGTACTCTTTCACGATACATGTTCCTTAGTTTTTTGAGCTGTTTTCCTGTTTGGCTTGTTGATTCAGCCATATATAAAGCCATTTACGAAGAAATTCTGTTGCATTCTGCCTCTTTGCTCATTGAAGTTATATAGTGGCATAAAATTTTAGGTGGAAGATGGTTAAAATATAAAACCGTTGCAGAAGTGTATGTAAACTCAGAACTTGCATAGATTTTCAAGTTAATTGCAATGGAGGACAAGTGGCTTATTTTTTCTTTTAATTGGATTTTAACTTTTTTGTGCGAATCAAATAGTGTTGTATCTGGTGACAAGGTGTATTGGATTCTTTACCAGAGCTTGTGCCTGTTCATGGTTCATGATGTCTGCAAGATTTATGAAACTTGACTTGGAATATGGCCTGACTTCTCTTTAATAGATTAATTTGTACCACAGTTTCTTGATGATTTTGTTATTGGCTTATTGGTGATTGGTGCAACTTGTGAATTGTGATCAATCCTGGTTAGGTCCTGGCAAGTTGGGTGCACTCAACCTAGTCTCATTCAGTGCAAATGGAAATTGGTTTCAGTTTGAATGAATTTAAAAAATAAAAATAGAAGATTGATGAATTATAACTATTAGATGTAATTAAAGTTGACAGATCCAATGCAGTTTTCTAATGAAAATTGACAGCTCATTTTGTGAACTCATGCTCTCTCTCTTTATTTGATTTCGTTTTTATTTTTTTTATTTTATCATGTGACATTATTGAATTGGACACAATGTAAAGGGGCAAGCAGAAGGAGGTGTGAGACTGATGGGTTATGTACCAATTGTTGGAAATGGCATGTCAAACACCATCGGAAAGAACATGTGAAAACCAATTCTTATAAAAAATGAAAGTAATAAAATGAGCTATAGATATTGACATCTTATCTAAATTGGCAGATCTAGTGCAGCTTTCTGTTGTTGGTAGATGATTGCACATCTTCTTTCTTGAATAGAAGTTTAAATATTGTATTACTCTACGAGACGATGCATGAAGAACTTGTTGTACACAGTCATGTGTTGCACCCCTTGTTCACATTGTTTTGCTTGTACTTTTTTAAAGGTATTTATCCCTTTATAGTTGTGCATGTTTTAAATAGGCTAGCAGGTGAAAGTGATGGGTTTTACCAGTTACCTTATTCATCTGCAGTACAGTAGTTACAGAGCCTGAACCTTGAAATCACATCCTGAAATGTGGATAAGGTGATCAGGAATCTTTCTGTCCTTAATTCATTTTCACCCAAAAGAGGTAGAGCAATAAAAAAAAAAAAAAAAAAAAAAGCTTGTTAAGAAACCTGTAGATATGATACGAGCTATAAAAGCGTTGCAGGAAATATGATTGAGATAGAGAGGATTGGTGAGCTAGAATTCATGTGCATTGTGCCCACTTAATGAAATTAAGGGTTGTTGTTGTCATTGGAACTCATTTTCACCATGGTGTTGGAACTTCATTATCTTTCAAATGTTAAACTATTCGATCCTTTAAATTTAGTCAGATCAATAATGGAGAGCAGGCTCATTTGGTGTGACACTGGTTACCTATATTTGTGCTCAATGGCATTGTCCTTCCGATGCTGACCTAATTTCCACCTATCATAGTAAATGTAATTTCTATAAGCAGTCTGTACTTTCTCTGCAGTAATTTGCATATACTTTGCTGAATATTTGGTAAGCATTATGAGTTTTCTTTATGCAATTGCTTAATTGTGGGTTTTGTCATTTGTTTTTCTTCATTCTTTTATTTTCCTATGGGAAGGGATCCTGCTCCATGGGCAGCTACATTATATTTTGCTCTGTATTGACATTTAATTTGTTCTTCTTAATGTAGAAAGAATCACCAGTTGGATTGGCTACCCAATCTGCTCATCCAGGTACCTTGTCTGTATTGATTGCCGAGCATATTTTATAGCTGTTGATGAGCTCTGAAACCAAATTCGTTCAAATTCTTTTACCGTCTGAACCCTTATTTTTTAGATACATCCATGCATTATGATTGGCTTCATAAAATACTTTGGTTTTCTCGGGAAGAACTGAAAATAATGACTGCATGCATATGGGTGAACTGGTTTGTTAGTTCTGTAGCTTGGTTTTTTCATTGAAAGTGAGGCACTTGAAAATTGAAAAGTCATATTGAAAGATCTTGCTTTTTGCAACTCCTAAATCAATGTAGTTTAAGAGTGTTTTGCAAAAGCTAGGTTGTCCTAAACACAACTATGAATGTTCTGCTTGTCGTCAGTAGCCTTGTGCCGAACATGACTTGTTCTATATGATTTTCCCAAGAATTGTTTAATTTAGGTATTTCACTTCAAGTTATTTTAGATTTGCTATCAACTGAATTTTTATTTCATTTTTTAGTTTCTTATACTATAGCCAAAGCTACAACACTACTTGTGTCCTCGACACGACAGATGTTTTGGAGGTGCCTAAGAGTTTGCTATTTTTTGAAAGTCTCTTCATGCATGTGATGGCACTTCTGCTTTTAAGAAATACAACTTCTTAGGCTGTATGCACATAGATGGTTTGGCACCATGCCAATGAAATTTAACGTGCTTAAAATATATAAGCATTAGCAAAAATGAGAGTTGGAAACTTGAATAACATGTATGTTTGGTTCCTTATTTTGTTGATTGTAACTAGTCAGTTGGTTTGTTAAAGAAAAATCATTCTTATAATCTACTGCATATTCAATTTGTTTCAAATGTTGTAACATAAAGGCAAATTTCTTTTTGTTATCTTTTGAGGTGAAATTAATATGCATTCCCTTTCCCCCTGTCCGCCAATCAAAGTGTTGTACTGTTTCTCTTGGTATGTATATGTTTGATCCTAGCGATATACCAAGTTATAAATGCAATTTTTTAAATAAGGGTAGATCTCCACTAAGTTGTCCGACACTTTCCCTATCACTACTCTGAAACTGGTTCACATGTATGTCCAATTGTGGCATCCAGTTCATCTGGGTCCAAGTCTGGTAAAACCTTTAAAATGTTCAAGCAGGCTTCTCTTGTTATCGAGTTTGAGTGTAATCAAAGTCATGTCTTTTTGTCAAAGCCCTAGATGAAAGGACAGAGTGCTTGCTCCACTCAGTAGTCATACCCTTCTACTCTCCATCCACACTTCACATTTCCTTCCTCCTCTTAGATATGTGTTTATGTGTTGTGTATACTAAATGCTAATCACTAAGCTATATGTTTGAACTGTTCACTCTGTTCTATCATCGAACAACAAAAGAATATCCTGCGTTGATAATTTTTCTTTTAAACTGCAGCTCGCTTCTCTCCCGATGACAAATACTCGAGGCAAAGAGTACTTCTGAAGAAGCGTTTTGGATTGCTGCCAACCCAAAAACCTCCCCTGAAGTATTGAAAACATTGCACCTGCTCTTCTGGGAGCAGCATTAGAGTTCAGATTTGAGAGCTTGCTTTATGTTGCGCCAAAGGGAAAATAGAAGAGCTCATGTAGCCGTGCATATTGTGTACGATGGTAGCCAACAAACAGTAAATGTCCTGATTCTGAAACTAAGCCATATGTGAGACACACTTATGGTTAGATACGTTGCATATTCAGTCATTCGATTCCTGCAAATGGGTCTTTTGGCATTCTCTCTCTCTCTCTCTCTCTCTCTCTCTGTCTCTCTCTCGTTTTTCTTTGTTTCTTTAAGATATAAATCATGCCTTCTTTCCCTTCTGTCACGCTATTTAGAATAAAAAATGTTATTTGGACGTTGAGTTTTGACATTTTGTGTGATACTTAACATTAATAATCAAAAAATTAGCATAGAGAATTCACTGCACACGTTTGAGAGCTTAGGTTATTATAGATTGTGGGTTTGATTATGTTTTTGTGCAGATTGTCATCATCTGTCCATTTTGAGGGGCCAAATCCCTCAAATTTCGGCTTGTGATCCATCATGCCATACATCTTTAGTTGAGGCAAGGCGAACGGTGAATTTTAGAAAATGGTAGGTCATATTTGAGCCAAAGGCTAATTTTATTTTGGGAACCTTTTGAATTTCTCATGTCAAAAAAAAGAAAACATTTCAATTTTGAATTCATAAATCTTGGTGATTGTAGGATTCTTATCAAAATTAATACTATTTTAAAATTTATTTTTCCAACACTTCTATTATTCTCAATTTATTTTGAAAATGCTACTGATTCTTTTAGTTTTTTTATTAACTTACCATAATAAAAGGGTCATACTTTTAGTGATGAAATGATTTTTCAAGAAAATATATAAAGAATATTTCTAAAAAGCAATTTGTTCATGGTTAAAGTATATTTTATGTGTTTTATTGATTGATAATGGATATATAGTATTCTAAAATATTTTATTAAATAATAAAAATATTTAAATATTAATATTTTTAACCTATAATAAGAAAATAATTAAAATTATTTAATTTCAAGATGAAATTAAAATTATTTTTGCAAAATTACAATTTTATTTAATCTTTTAAATTTTTATAATTAGGTTTAAATTGATTTAATTAAGTGTGATTTTATCAACATATAAAATTAATTTAGAGATAATGTGTTTATATTAAGGAAAATGCTATTTGTACATAAGCATTTTTATAGAATGCTTTATAGGGATGATATATCGCAATATTTTGACATCAAAATATCGCGATATGTCGTGATATTTGTTCATCCCCTTATTTCTTCTTTCTCCCCCCTTCCTTTGCTGCTGCAACCGACCACCTGTCGCCATTCTTTGCCTCAGTCGCCTCGCCTGCTCTCGCCATAGCCTTGCCTCTTTTCGACGCTGTAACCTTTGCTGCCTCGCCTCGTCTCCTCTGTCGCCTCGTCGCCACCTTTCTGTTGGAGTCGACAATGTGAGAGGGAGAGTAAGAGAGACAGAGGGAGAGAGATATGGTATTGAATCATTTATTGTAGGGCAAAATGAGTATTTTCATTATCTTGTAAATGTTTCTATAACGCACATTCTATACAAATAACATAACTCTTATATTAACTTGACATATGTCGTGTTATATAATAATGATATTTGTGATACTTATGTGTATACATAAGGTAAAAAAAAATATATAATTTGTAAAAAGAAACAAAGGGTAAATTGATTATGTGTAACAAGTTATATATATATATATATTTTATTTATGTGTACATATGAGTCTAAAAAATATTATTATTATATGACATTTAACATATTAAATCAATATGAACATATTTCCTCTAAATTGATAAATAAAATTATATTCAATTGAACTAATTTATAACTAATCGTCAAAATTAAAAATATTAGATCAAATTAGAAACTCACGAAAATAATTGAATTATTTTCACTATTAGGTCGTTTTTTTATGTTACAAGAAAAGTGTTTAGCCTCTAAGACACATGCCAAATGATTATCTCATGATAAGATAGGATTCGCACTAATAAGTCGTGGATTCGATTTTTTACCATGCATAGTAAGACAATAATTTCACGTGTAATTTATCTCTTTTGTTGAAATTGAGAGTGTAAGTGGAGAGGAACTGCATAATAACGTTAACTCTAAAAAATATTTAAAATAAATAAAAATAATTATAAATACCGTTCGACTTTGTTCTCAATTTTCAGTTGAATGGTTCAAAATATGTTCTTTAAACTTTAGTTTAATTTGAAGCCAAATTAATTTTTTAATATTATATAATTCTATTTTTCACTTAACATTTTGAAAAAATAAGTTGAAAAAATAGAAGAAAGTGAGAGCGTCAAAAGACGAAAACACCCCCATTTATTTTTACCTTTTTTTAACATAAATCACACGTATATACGTTAGAAGGACGTTTATCGGAAAAAAACGGTATCAAACCATGGGCAAATTGGGAATTTACAGTATAAAGCATCTCGTTCTCGAGTTCTCGACCCATCAGTCTCCGGGCGCAGTCGAAGGAAGTCATCCAGCGAAGAGTCATAGTGGCTTAGATCCTCTCTCACACTGACCGATCCTCCGAATATATCCGTACGATCTCTCTTTGTAATTGAATTTATAGGGTTCCAAACTTCAATTTCTCTCACTTCTCTGATCGTCGTTGCTGCAGCTGTTCTTCTTTTGCAGGGATGGCCAGAAATACTGGATTTCTGGTTATACTATGTATAACATTGGTCTGCGAGGCGGCGGCCTTTGACCCGATCTCGGACTCTCACCGATCTGCTGCACTAGAGCTCTTCACGCCAGTTGATGGATCTTTTGGAAGGTGAAGTTAAACCCTAGGTTTTTGTTGATTTGTTTGACTAAAATGAATGTTATGATCCGATCGGCGTTTGATCTCATCCTTCTTGTGTCTTTATCTGATTGTACGTTCCCATAATGCTCTGTTTGGTTATTGAGAAACCGGTCCGTGGAAAATGAACTGCGCACTTGTTTTACTTGTGGGTTGGCCCTTTTGCGCCATTTATATCTTAACCTATTTCGAAGGGAAAATAGAAAGCGGGATAAGTAATGTGGTAGTTCGTGATAATTCGTTTCTAGTTACATTTGAACCTCCCAGCCCATCTCTTCAAGGCTTGTCATAGTCTTTTCTGTAGCTTTTCCTTGGCAATAAAGTAAGGAAATATAGATGTTGATTGATGTGATTAAAGGTTTAACGGTGTGCTTAGTTTTGTTTTGTTTGGCTTTCTTCTGGTTTGCATTTCAGAGAGCAATTGATTTCATAATCATCTTATGGTTTGCCTTAAGATGATTAGGATAGTCTTGGAGTGTGAAAAGAAGATTTGTTGAGTAATTTCATTAACCAGAAAGCAATGGGGATATCTGCTCGCATAGGTTGAGCATATTACCGTTGTTACAGCCCAGGTCTTTTAGAAGATGCTACTATTATACTTTGCCAAATTTATATTGTTTGGTATATGACATGTCGACGGTTTATGATAATATTCATCCCATAGTCATATTGCTATATGAATGCATTCTAATGGTGCACACAAAATTCTGTTGTCTTTTTCCTAGTTGATTGTTTATCTTTCTGATCTTTTGCACTGTAATTGCTTTGTTAATTTTTCTACAGTAAATTTTTTATTGATTGGAGAGATGGCACCTAATACATAACTTTTACCACTAAATAATTGCAGTAAATCGGGCTTAATCCTGTTGGTTGCAATCATTGAAACCTTAGGAATTTTTAGGTAAAATATTATCCAATTGAAAGTTATGTATTTACAGCTTAGAAGAAGCATACGAAGCCTTGAGAACATTTGAGACTCTTGGAATCGGAAAGGAGCTTGATATAAGGACTCGCACTTGCCCCCTAGTGGCGGACACTATTCAGTCTTCATCTTCAGTTTTAAAGGATTTGTTTTATGCACTGAGGGTCAATGCATTATTAAAATGCAAGATTGATGAGAAAGTCTTTGTGGTAACTTCAAGCTTTCCAAATTCCCACTGATAAGTTATTTTTAAGGGTTTCCTTATTATCTTTGCACTGATACACCACATTTGTTTCTTTTCCTCATTTCTCCTGAAGGATGTTGCTTCAAGACTTAAAGCTTCTCTCCAGGATGCTAATTCGTTACTTGATTTTTACTACCCTGTAGGAAGTTTGATGAGTATTAAGGTAATTAATATGTCGGAACAATGATTTAATTTTTACCTTATTCTGCATTAAGATTGTACCAGGTTTACCCTTTGTAATGTGGCTGTTGAAGCAATTTTCTTTTCTGTTTTAACTGTATTATATTGGGTCCTGACTGTTAAAAATTGGAATGGAATTTTTTCTTTCTTTTTATTGTTATTTGATCTCCTGAGTTCTCTAACAGTGATTCCATTTTTATTGATTCTATGCAGGATCAAACCTCTGAAGTTGATGTGCTTCTTCCTGATGCTGATGGTATTTTCCAGTCAGTAAAGGTTGGTAACTACTGCATAATATTCGATGTTTTACTTATTCTATTGATGGTGCATATAGAGTACAGAACTTGTTTTTTGTGCCCCTTAATTTATGCTAAAAAATTTCAACAGGCTCTCAGCCAAAGTGATGGAAGGTGGCGCTATAGTTCCAGCAACCCTGCATCAAGTTCTTTCGCTGCTGGTAATAATCTATGGCCAACACGTAGAATCATAAATTATCATTCTCATGTTTGTTTTAAAATTGTTTGTTTAAGAATTAGGTAGTGGTTATGTTCATAGATTGAGGTGATTGGCAAGCTAGAATCTATGCAGCTAACCCATGGTTTAGTTTGCTGTTGTTGTAAGAACTTAGGTATTAATTAGCTTGTTCATACAATTCTGTGGTGTGTTAAATTCTTGCAGGTGTAGCACTTGAAACACTTGGTGGAGTTATCTCACTAGCAACTTCTGAGATTGACCAAACCAAGGTGAGTTGAGTTCTATTATGGTTTCTTCTCTGGAAAGACATTGTTCTCTTCGAAATATTTAGTATTTTTATTACCTTCTTGTCATCAATTTCTTCTTAGACAAGGAGTCTTTTGACCTTCCTTTTAAGCTGACTCTAGAAAGTCTTCTTCCAAGGAATGAGGAAAGATACAAGCTTTATAACTTCTTCTATCTCTTGTAATTCATACTTGATAAATTTTGAAATCCTTGTTTTCGCTTTTCTGCTATGTTAGGTGACTACTGAGAGAGCACTTATTTGGATTCCTTGTCTTTAGTAGTTACTGTTTTTACTGCCTGCTAGTACACCTATGTAGTTTAAGAATGGAAACAGCGAGTGTGGCCAACAAAATAGTGGAGGGATGAAATTGTGCATCTCCAATATCCACTGAACATGTTCCTTTCACTGAACTGTTCTTTTTCATTTTTGCCTGTAGGCTTTTTAGTATTTACGATAATTATCTTCTCATACAAAAATCTCTTTGAATTTTCATTTTTCTTGGGAAATCATTGTATATAATGTGTTTGTTGTTATTTTCATCTTTTTAATTGACTACTTCTACCATTGCCAGATTGGAGCACTTAGAAGTGGTGTAGTCAAGCTCTTTGACAGTATTGAGAAATATGGTATGCATAGTTACTGAAGCTTATTCACCTTAATTCTTTGTATTCTTTTTTATGATTTGTTTGCTTTACTACTTTATTTAGGGTTCTGTATTATACCTTTTTCTTTCCCTGTTACATAATAAGACAACAAATGGTCCATTGCTCTTGGAGGAAAATTGTTTTCCTTTTGTTTTGTCAATCTGATGAGTGCTAGATGTAGTCATTGGCTTATTCCAGACTTGACACATCCTAGGAAAAGAATCTATGATGTACCTATAACATTTGTAGTTACAGGACTCACACATCTTGCTGGTGATTGGCTACATAAGGTGCATGCACACTTCATTTTGGATCTCATACCTCCTACATGTATTGTACATAGATACGCGTAGGAAAAATTGGGTTATGTGCATTGGACAAGCCAAATGATGTGTCTTGATTTTTTATATTAAATTTTTATTTTTTGTCTAGGACATATGCTTCCATGATTTTGGCACGATGGGTGCCTGATTATATGACGGGTTTTCTAACATCTTCATCAGGGTCAAATATACAAACATAATAAATATCGGGATAACAAGTGTAAAATACAAATTTGAGCCTAATTGCAATTCTTATAAAAATAGTTGCCTTTTCTTTTGTATGCTAGATGATGATTATATTGTCATTCATATAGATTTCATGGTATTTTATATGCTAAATTAGTGGTATTCTCTATCATATTTTGTGTTTTTTTGGCCATTATGTTTCTAACTAACAAAAATTGTAAAAGAATGTTATTTTTTGTTGCATTCCTATTGTATTCTCAATCTTATGTTTCTAACTAACAAAAATTGTAAAAGAATGTTATTTTTTGTTGCATTCCTATTGTATTCTCAATCTTATGTTTTCCTGATTTCTGGATCTCCTTTTCTTAACTCCCATTTCTGGTATCAGTATACTTTTCCGAATTTTCAGGCCTTGTGGCCATGGTTGTGTCCTCCTTATAAGATTGGTTTGCCGAGCATTTTTTTTAAATGATAGTGTGATTTTCCCCACCTTTGTGTATGCTGGTAGTCCTCTACTCAAGTAGTTGGAACCACAACTTTGTTTTTTTTTTATATATATATATATATATATAGCTGAAATAGAAGTTTGATATTTATCCAAAAAATTAATAACTGAATAGGATAAGATGGGAAACAAAATGTATCTTACTACATAGTCATTCCTTTTGGAGTGGTGCCTATTGAAGATAAGATGAGGGAGTTATGACTAAAATGGTTTGGACGTGTGAGAAGACCAATAGAACCACATGTGTGGTGAGTGAATGAAAAGGAGGAACTTTTTAGCAACAGAGGGGGAGGAATACCAGAGAAAACTTGGTGGGAAACCTTGAGATATGACATGGGATATCTTAGCTTTATAGAGGCAATGACCATGGATAGAGATGATTGGAGATCTAGAATTCATGTAGCCAACCCTATCTGGTGGGATTAAAGGTTGTGATTGTTATTGTATTCTTGCAGATACTTTTAAGGTAAACCACTGTCTATTATTCTACTAATACCTTTAGAGAACTGATTGTGTGGGTCACCTAAGTTGACTGAATGTACCGTAGGAGACATATATGATCATGCATATCACTTCGTAATAGCTAGCATTGATTTAAACAACATAATATCTTTATTTTCATCTTATTAAGGATGTAACATTTTCTGTTTTAGATGATGGGGCCTACTACTTTGATGAGAAACATGTTGATGGGCATGAACATCAGGATCCTCTTTCAGCCACTTCATCTGTTGTTCGTGGGCTGACAGCTTTTGCTACAGCTACTTCTGGAAATTTAAATGTGTGTAGGGGCATTTTTTTTCTGGAGTTTATTTCCTTTTATATTTGGCTTGCTAACACCCCCCCCCCTTTCCTCTTCAACCCCTGCTCAATTTTCAGCTTCCAGGCGAGAAAGTATTGGGTTTGGCAAAATTTTTTCTTGGCATTGGAGTCCCTGGAAATTGGAAAGACTTTTATAACCAAATTGATGCATTAGCTTGCTTGGAAAGCAACAGGTAGCTTCTTGAAGCATTCCATTCTTGCCTTTTTGGTATTGGGTTTGGCAAAATATTTTCTTGGCACTGGAATCCCTGGAAATTCGAAATACTTTTATAACCAAATTGATGCATTAGCTTCCTTGGAAAGCAACAGGTAGCTTCTTGAAGCATTCCATTCTTGCCTTCTTGTGATTAGCTCCATATGACTTGTGATGATATCTGATTCTGTAAATTATGTGCTTTGTGAAGACTTGATTTGAGTGCAACAAATGGTAGCAGTACACTTTGTATCATTGCATATAGGGGTTGCATTTACGTGCTCAGTTTTCTTTCAATATGTATTCTACGTCATATTAGGAAATCTAATGAGTTATCTGTGGCAGCTTGCCCTCCCCTAAGGACTGTGAGAATTAATTAAACTAATTTAATTGCCACTTCTTTTCTTTTCTTTTTTATTTATTGATGTACAGGGTTTCCATTCCGCTGATTTTGTCACTTCCAGCTACTGTCCTTTCACTGACTAGAAAAGACCAGCTCAAGGTGTTTCATCTCTATACACTTATTCCTTTGTGTCCTAGAATGTGCTTTAGTTATATTCAATTTTTTGGGGATAAAGATTTTAATTAGTAACTTTATTGACACCTATCTTACCTTTATTTGCCTCCTTACTGCACATGTACCTGATATCTCATAAAATGCGCTCTTCTTCACTATCAACACGCTCTTGATTATGCACATGCATACTTTCTTGCTATGTTATGTTTACTCTTGCTATGCATGCTAGACCCTTCCCGCCCTTGCCCCTGCCCCAATAATCATAATAGAAATTGTCATGTTCTGGCATATTGATCATGTGGATTTTTAAGTAATGCAAAAGGCCAAACCCGCAATATAGTTCCTTCTTTCCCTCTTGAGGTAGATGGGTTTATCAAGTGGCTGTTAACACTTTGTATCAGTTGTCGATTACTTCTTCCTAACCCAGTGGTAAATGCATTTTTTTTAGGTTTATAGATAATTTGTATTCATATATCAAGAACAGGTGTTTGTTGCAGTTGCTTAGATTAATAGATTTGAATGTGTTCTTGCTGCATTGTTTAGCAGCTTTAGTCTGTTTATGTTTTTCTTAAGGCTTAGCTTCTTTTCTTTTATAAAAAAAAAGGGCTATTTATTGTTTTGCAGAGTTTCATGCATTCAGCTTATATGGCATTATTAATTCTCATCCTGATAATATTTATCAGGTCCGTGTGAATACTGTACTGGGATCTATACCACCACCTCTATCAGTAAAACTTGTGCAAGCATCCACCTCTGGGTCAAAGGTTGTTTCAGTAATTGAGAGCCAGGTGTGTTTTGATTACTTTTTGTTTTACCAGATGCACATACCTGGTTTATTATATCATTTGCCTGACTTGTAGCTTAATGATATTGTAATTTCTTTGATGCAGGAACTAAAGTTTGATCCTGAAAATGATGTTCATGTCTTGGATGCTTTTCCTGGAACTGTTGATGTAGGCAACTATATTTTTACATTTGAGGTAATGCATTTTGATATTATCATTTTGTGTTGATCTTTTCTGCTAGGTATTAGTTTCTATTCATCTTATTCCCATTCCCTCTTCTCTTTTCCTGCTTATCTCATGCATCCAAGAAGATGAATTTAATCTGTTTTCTATGTGAACCCTCTTTTTGTCATTTTCATTTTTCATCTCTTTTTGGTAGATTGCATTACATGATTCAGAGCACAAGAAAATTTATGCAACTGGAGGTCAAATCAAAGTACCAGTATATGTCACAGGAATTATCAAAGTTGAGAATGCAGAAATTGCAGTACATGACAGCGATCTTGGAAGTGTGGAAACTCAGAAAAAGTATGCATTATCTTTTTAAACATGGATTTGTTGCCCCTTCTGGTTGTCCATTATATGGTCTTCCCATCGCATGGTCCCTGATTATTTTCCACTGTTATTTTTTCTTTGAAATGCTTGTTGCTCAATTAACTGTTGTGTTTAAATTAAAGAAGATTTTTTTGGCTTATGATCAATTTAAATTTGATCACCTCTTTCCAGATTTCAGATGTGACACCAATGTTGTACATGATATGAGAAAAATGCTTAAAAATGGAAACAAATATATGGTTTTTGATCCTTTCAAAGTGTTATTTACCTGCAACAATGCTTATATCATTACTAATTTTGCTTTGACATGGTAATTTATGAATTATGTTATTATTTTCTTCAGGCTAGATTTATCTGCAGGAAAAGCTCTTTCTTTATCAGCCAACCATCTGCAGAAGCTGCGCCTATCCTTTCAATTGATGACTCCTCTGGGCAAACCATTTAAACCACATCAGGTTTTTGTCTTTCAATTAATTTTTGCTATATTAATGTTCTTCCTATACTAAGTCACTGTGACTTTGTTTTTGTGTAGGCTTTTCTGAAGTTGAGACATGAGACTGAAGTTGAGCACATCTTTGTCCTGGGGAAGTCTGGGAAACAGTTTGAGATAATATTAGTAAAGTTTCTCTTTTCAGTCGAACTTTAGATTCTATATTTTCCCATCTTTTTCCAAATGAAGCCTGCAGAATTGCTTGCTAAACTGTAGAGAAGTTAAAAAATGGTTTAGAACTTTACAGAAACGCATATATGCACTTATATGACAAGATTTTAGCATTCGTCAATATTGGAATGGGATGTGACCTGGCGTGACATACCTCCCCTTAGTAGAAAATTGTTTTAGAAATCAACAGAAATTACTTACTACTGATGCTTATTGAATTAGTTTCCTTATGCTAGTGGCATTTCATTGTGTAGGATTTTCTTGGACTGGTTGAGAAGTTTTTCTACCTCTCCGGTACATATAATATTCAACTTTCTGTTGGTGATGCTGTCATGGTAAATACTGTTGGTGAATTTGAACTTTGTTATTGTGTTAACTTATTTTCTCATTGGCGTTTTTGATTTTGTTATTTTTTTTTCATTTTCTTAATATATATTGTTTTTTGGGGCGGGGTACAGAGGGCGGGCCATGTGGTGCTGACATTGTGTAAGTTTGACTTCTGAAATCCTTGTCCATGTGATTTATCATTTTTTTGGTTTCAGGAGAACTCTTTCGTACTGGAGCTAGGCAATATTGAATTAGATCTCCCAGAGCCACCTGAGGGGGCTGCACGCCCCCCTTCTCATCCTATTGATCCTCTTTCGAGATATGGACCCAAAGCTGAGATAATTCACATCTTCAGGACCCCAGACAAGAGACCACCAAGAGAGCTTTCTCTTGGCTTCCTAGCCCTTGTTCTCGTGCCATTCCTTGGATTCTTGATTGGGGTAAGTCTTTGGTCTGGAGACCTTAATTGCATAAGCAAATTCTACGTATAACACGTGCCTTTTAACCGGAGATTGCTCACACTGCAAACTCTAATGCCTCTTTGGCTAAAAGCACAAAAATAAATTGGCTGGGCCAATATGGTTGACGTGTTTCTTCAGTAATGATCTGTAACTATTCTAATGTGAATTTTAACTGCAATCTAGTGTAGTAATATGTTTTTTTAGAAACACGAGTCACATAATTATAAAATCACGATTTCCCCTTCCACTAGCATGACAGAAAACAGAAGAGTATGAGAGAGAATAAATTGATAAAAAAGCTTTTGCTTCCGTCTGTTGGGATGGAAACTGAGTCAAGTACTCTAGATCTCTTCCAATAATTCATCGAACTTCCAATTCAGTAACAAAGTTATTGGAGGTCCTGGGTATGTCCATTATTCCCTTCCTCCAGTTCCCCCCTGATTGGTTATTTTACTTAAGAGGAAGCTGCTATATCAGCTACATTGAACTACGGAACGAAATTGGGCAGTTACTTACATTGCATACTCTTTCTGATTCCTCTCACAGTTACTTCGTCTTGGCGTAAACGTGAAGAACTTCCCTAAATCGACCATACCTGCCACATTTGCCATTTTGTTCCACGTTGGCGTTGCAGCAGTTCTCATACTCTATGTGCTTTTCTGGTTGAAGGTCTGTCTCTCAACTTTACACTATCCTCTTGGACAATTGTTTTGTTTAGTAATTTACCAATATCGAGCAGTTTGAGGGCAAGTTTTCTGTACCCAAGTGTTTCCATTTTATGAGCAATGCAATGTTGCCCACTGGCGGGCAACATAGCATTTGCCCGCCAGTGAGGGGGGCTCGGGCCCCATGCACGTGGGCCGCACATGGGCCCACGTGCATGGGGCCGGCGCCCCCTTCACTGGCGGGCAAATACTATGTTGCCTGCCAGGGGGCAACATAGCATTGCCGTCCATTTTATTTCCCAGATTTGTTAGGTCACCTAAAGTGTTATCCAAATACTTCTAGAATTTAATGTTTAAAATTTTTAAGTTTTTGAATCACTTTTATTTTACTCCAAAAAGGATAAAAAAAAAGAAGAAAAAGAACATATTGCCTGCGATTTCTAAGGAGTTGGGTAGTTGGATTACTGTCGACTGTTCATCTTCCCTCTGATGATGATGTTATTTCTCTGCAGTTGGATCTGTTCACAACGTTCAAAGCACTTGGCTTCTTGGGAATCTTCTTGATGTTTGTTGGACACCGAACTCTTTCGCACCTAGCCTCAACATCAGCCAAGTTGAAGTCTGCTTGAGAAAAATGGTTGTGTTTGCAGGAAAACCTTTTATTCAAACTAAGGAAACAAACCCTCTTCCATCTAGAGAGACGTGTGAGCCATCTTGATTCAATTTTGTCATAAGATTGCTAACTGTTTAAAGTCCAGAGTAGTACACAATTGAAGTGAAACGTCCTCTTGATCCATCCATATGATGTCCCATTGCGGTGGGGTTTTAGAGAATATTTAAGGAATAGCAACGGTCTACAGTGACCTCTTATGATTTTCATTTTAATAATTAGAACTGTTAGCCAATGAACTAACTACATAGTTGCAGCGCCCCCTGGCTTGGTTAAATAAATTTGATGGTAACTGGTAAGTTGCTATCGTCGACTTGGTTAAATTTTATGATTTTTGGATCGTGAAAATAACTATTGCGTGCAAGAATAACAGTTCAAGTTCGAGTTTTGTGAGAGCACACGTCTAGATTTTTGTCGCAATCATACCGTGGTTTGATGCATGATCGACACTTTTTAGGTGGAACTTAAAAACCACCTTTATTTCGTTTAATTGCTGCCCTTATGGCATACAAACAATTTATGAAATAAAAATTACAAATTTCAAAATCTGGAAATAATATTGGATAATCGAATTCAGAATAAAAGTATTATTTAAATATTTAATTTATTCATACATTATGTTACTTTTCATGTTAATATAAATGAACACAATATCTGCCGGATGCCATCTTAGTTTAAACCGCTAGTATAAAAGGTCGGTGACAGCTAACAGCCTAATAGGATGGAATTCAAATTCCGACGCTCGGTCCTGAATGGCGCGCGGGCGCGCCTCGCTCTCTGCATTTTTTTCGCTCGCTCCCAATCTAACGCTTCTCCGGCGCTTCTCTGTGTCTCCGATTCCGAATCAGATCCTCCTCCTCCTCCTCATCTTCTTCTTCTTCTCGTTCCGTGATCTCATTCTTCCATCGTCTTCTTCTCCAACATATTCACGGAAAGCCTAGGTAAGATCTGCCGATTCTATCTTATCTCACAATCTTGTTCTGAAACCCTAACCTAATTTCTTCTCGATTTTGTGCTTATTTGATAACGCCGAGTAATCGGAAGGACGGGAATGCTGGTGACGGTATGCGCCGGCAATGCCGATTCGTCTCGCTTCTCGCTTTTCTTTGTTAGTTACTCTTCTTGCTCTCTCTTCCACACGCATACATGCGGATAGTGCTGCTATAAATGCTCCTTCTCAACTTACTTTTTTTTTTTTTTTTTTTTGAGTGTCCTGAATTCTCTCTTGCACTTGGCCGATTTTGGAACCAGTCCGCTGCGGCGGCTTATTGGATTTATTTGGATATGCAGGTATATTGGCTATCATATATCTATTTTGTTTGCAAATGTAACTATCTACATTTTGTAGGCTAGGTTTTGAGAGTTTGGCTTGGGTTTCCTTGCCAAGATCTTCATCATGACTGTCCTTATTCTTTTACTCACAGTATTCTAACGCATTTTTTATTTTATATTTTCAATCAGTGTTACCCAAAGCGAGTTATAACGCCTTCATATAGGTTCCTGGAGTTGTTGTACAGCGGTAAATTTGAAGAGTTCAGCAGTGTAGCGTCTCCTACGTAAGGTTTGATTACTTCAATGAGGTTTATATGATGCTCATGTTAGGTTTACTTGTTCTTCAAGTGTTCCAAGAACGAGCTTTTTAATTGGGCAGGTAAACCACTGAGGTCAACGCAGAAAATTGAATATTGAATTTGTTGTAAGATGACATATTATTTTATAATATGATTATTATATTATTAATATATAATATATTAAAACTTATTTTAATTTAACCAAATATATTATTTAATTGTATAATCAGAATATTATTATACTAATTTTAAATTAATTATATATTAATAGTCATTAATACACGTACACATTGACTTATTTTTTCATGTTTTATTCATTTCTTCTTCATCGCGCACACAGGTGTGTATCTAATTCCAGTTTTTTTCTATTTGTTTAAATGCCTCGTGATAGTCCCAGCTTCTGTATTTTGGGAACCCATACAGATTTGAAACCTTATTCCCTATATCCTAGAAGCATGAACTATTGCCCTAAATCCTTCAAGCCGAGGGCAGAGCGTGGCAAATATTGTCACTGGAGCTAAGGATTTAATATGTAAATATAATAATATGCATTTATATATTAGCATAGGTTCAATCAAACTATAATGTTTAAAAATAAAAAATATATGTACATCGCTAGTTTAACAAAACTATTACTTACCCTTTTTTTTAGTATAAAATGTTGGGGTTGATCCTTACAAACTCTGATAAATAAATTTTAACTGTCACTTGACAAATCATAGTGTATATGAAAAAATCTTGAAAGGAACAAGGGGTAATTGGAACTATCATGCTATACCCCCTTTTTTTAATTTACCTCTCTTGCATCTAGATTTATAACGCTTCGTGGATGAATTTTCAGGTTTTATTCCCTTTTTGTTTTTTATACACATATTTTTAGATTTTTGTAGTTGATGGGTGTGATCATACAAGCAATAATGCACTTGGTCCCATCAAACCTCTAAAGGTAAGCCTGTTTGGGTAAGAGTAATACCAGGATGGGGACAGCTTGTGTCATCCTCGTGTTGCACCCTTTTTTTAATTTACTTCTCTTACATATAGATTTATACTGCTTTGCGGGATGGATGATCAGGCTTTATTCCTCTTTGTTACTTATATAAATGTATGTATAGTTTTAAATTTTTGTGGTTCAGGGGTACGTCATTCCAACTCTAATGCACTGGCTTTGATCAGATTTCCGAATTTTTGAGTCTGCTTGGGTGAGAGTAGTCCTAGGATGGGTGACAACACCATGGGAAGTCCTCATGTTGCATTGCTTTTTTAATAATCTACTTCTCCTGAATCTAGATTTATAATGCTTCTTGGGATGGATTTTTTGGTTTCATTACTTTTTTATTATTTATATAAATATGTAAGTATAGTTTTTAATTTTTGTGGTTCATAGATGTGATTATACTAACACTAATACATTGGATCTCATTAGATCTCCAAAGCTAAGCGTGTTTGAGTGGGAGTAGTACTAGAATGGGTGACACTTTGGAAGTCTTTGTGTTGCGCCCTGGTTTAATTTACTTGTCTTGCATCTATAGTTGTAATGCTTTGTGTGATGGACTTTTAGGTTTTATTTCTTTTTTCATAATTTACATTGATATGTATGTATGTATGTATGTTTTTCACCACTATCTCAAGAAACTTTTCTATTTGAAGATGTTGAAACTTTATCTCATCATTTGCTTGCTTGAGGGTTGCGTCGGGAAGTGCATCTGGTGACAAATTAGTTGATGATAATTAGTTGTTGACTTTGAGATGCATTAGTAGTTATCCACTAAATATTTGACCATGTTTGGTAAATGCTTTCAAGAATCTTATTTATGGATTTTATTTTTCCATCTAATCACCTTGAATTTATCAGTGTTCTAAAAATCGGGCTAGGCGCCCGCCTAGGCTCCGCCTAGGCGCTAGGCAGCCGCTGGCCGCCCTGATATTACCCTAGTCGGGCTTCCTAGGCGCCGGCCCGAGTAATCGGCCGGCTTGGGCGCCTAGGCGGCGCCTAGTCGACCAGCGCGCCTAGGGCTTTTTAGGGCTGTTTTTGCTAAATCATAAATCGAAACTGTTAGCGTCTCCCCCTCTTCACTCTTTTCTCACCTCAACGTTGCTGCCTCAACGCCGCCAAGCTTCATCGGCCCGCCAGTAGCTCACCGCCGTCACTGTGTCCAGCTCCATCCTCGCCGCCAAGCTTCATCGTCACTGCCTCTTATCTGTCGCGTCCTTCTCGTCCTCGTTGCCTCAGCGTCGTCGCCGCCGCCGCCCCTGTCCTCGCCGTCGAGTTCCATCTCCACTGTGGCAAGCTCCGTCGACTCGTAACCTCTCTCTCTCCCTCTCTTTCTCTCTCTCGCTGGGTTGTGCGTTTGCTGCTTTTCTGATTTCTTCTTTATGTTTTTTATTTTTTATTTTATTTTATTTTATTTTCTGTTTATATATAATTATTAGATTTATATTTAGTTTTTATTATTAATTATATATATTCTATAATATTTCCAAAAAATCTGTTGCTTGCTTATAGTATATTAATGTTTTTATTATTGGTTTATGTTGCATTATTAATGCTTTTCAACTTTGATTTAATTGAAAATAACATCAAATTACACCACAAAATTTTAAAAACAAAAAAAATAACAGTTTTTCTAGGCTCCGCCTAGGCGCCCTAGGCACTAGGCCCCAGTCTGGCGCCCGACTAGCGCCTAGCGCCTTTTAGAACACTAGAATTTATTAGTTTCATGATTTATATATTTACACGGTACAAAATCTTAAGTTGAGCCTCCTATAGGCGTGATTTTCTTTTGACACCTAATCACTTTGAAAGTATTAGTTTTATGATTGACATACATTGTATGAATTCTTGATACATGTATATATTTAGTAATTCATTGGAGGATTTTTGTCATGATCTTTCATGGATCATCAATTGGTCTTTAACCGTAACCTCAAAGAGTATATTGCTATTCTTGATTCCTCAACGAACTTGGCTTTAGGTCCCTATGCTTTGGAATGATTTCTGTGACAATATTATACAAATCCTTTCCGAAATCGTAGGACTACAGTTTTGGCATTTCCTTTGTTGTCCACCTCATCTGGCTGTTATTTAATGATCACCTTTGATCAATGGGAATTTTGCAATTCTCACTTTGTGGTTTCTCTCTTCTGCTTGGGTAGGCTGAAACGAAATTAGAACTTCATTGTGAAATTGGTAACCTGAATTATAGAGAGCAACGTGGTTTGGACCATATAAGCTGGGAACACTTCCAGTTTGTCTAATTTCCTTTGCCATGTGAGGTTCAGGCCAGCTAAAAAGGAAGTGGTGATGGTTAGATATAGATTATAGAGGAATTGAAATGAACGTGCACCTCTCCTTGAATATAAACACTCGCTTGCCCCTCTACCTGTTAAGCCTAAATAATTTAGGATTATGCACGTGTTGTGGACATTGTTTGTTGAGGTACTTAGGCTAGGCTTTATGCTACAGCTAGTGGTAGTTGGCTTGTTGTTATCTATTTTGTCATCCTCTTTTCTTTTCGTTATCACATATGTGATAGCTACACCCATGGTTACTGTGAAATCACCTTTACCTATTTATTCGCAGATCCAGAAAGCCAGTTTTAGATAATCATCATACACACATGGTGAGGAAGAACAAGCAAGAATTCATTGATTAGTTACTGTTAACCACACAAAGGATGATTGAGGGGAATGTTAGAAATCCTTTGAAGGGGATATTCAACGAAGGCCTCTGGGAATATGCTGCTATCTGGAAGGGGTGAATAGTACAGGGACTGGCGGGGATTGTTGTGATAAAAGCTTGTTTTTTACATTTTAATGAATATATAGATCAATATATTATACTAGGCGAATAGTGGATATCAAGGTTCCTTAAGTTGGAAAATATATGAGATGTGTCACTTTCAGGAAGGAATCCCAAGCCCGTGTTGTGTGCGCGGTCACGTGTAATTCTGTTGATCTCTATATTTATTGTAATTTATTAATAGCAAGAACTCTCATACAAGATAGTTTGATATTATCTTGCAATGTAGTTTCATATTTTATTCGACAACCAGATTTGCAGAATCATTGATGTTACTTCTTACACCTTTTTTTTTTTTTTTTTTGTGTGACAGTGATTGTATAAGTGCCATTCACTATATTTAATTAGTTGCATGGGATTCTGATTGATCTTTGAAATTTGTTCAATACGAAACCTACTTGTAATTGTTCAACAAATGGGGACAATTTTCAAACTGGGTGTGGGGCTGGAGTGATCGGAAAAAGCCAGCATCCGAGTGATCTTTGATTTGGTAAGCCTGTTCTAAAATGGTAGATTTACTCTTTTGATCATGATTTTTATATTTTTGTTTGTTTTTGTTGTTTTCAATAATGAAAGCAATGAAACTTTTAAAAAATACCATTGTTTTAGTGTAATTCTTATTTTTATATGCCAAAGATTTTAGGAGTACTTTTTTCCCCTTTACTCTTCTATACTTTTAGATAAATTTCTTGAAAATGATTTGCCAAATTAATTGATATGGTATATAAATCCTATCCCATAATATTACATGTAACATCACAATGTTCATATCACTAAAATAAGCAAAATGTTCTTAATTGTATAACCTGATCGATAATATGATAGAAGTCCCTTACACTTAGTAGACATATATGTATATAAGTCTAGATCAAGAAGGTGTTAGGATCCTATGTTTTTAATCTATGATTTCTAATTGACAGTTAAAAAAGAATAAAGGGAACCAGAGAATAGAAAGAAAATGAGAGAATTTAGGGAGAAAATAAAGAGTAGATAGAAAGAAAAATGAGATAATTTCAATATAATTGCTTGATTTCCTACATTTTCATTCTCTTCAAAATTTTCTTGTCTTCAAAAAAATCAAAGGAACTGAGTAACTTGAGGAAATTGAGTTAGTAGATCTGGCAAAAATTTCTAAATATTGTTATTTGGGTCCATCCTCAAAGAAATTTTTATCAGCCACTTCAATTTCTTTATAAAATTTTTGTATATCAACCTAAAGGGACTGACACCCATTAGTATTTGTTATTGTCAATTTGTGAACCCAAGTAATGGAAACAACATATGTTAGCGAACCTATAACACCTCAATGAAGGAGAAATTTATGGCATGGATAGAGAAAATAGGAGAATAAAATGGAAATTGGAAGGAACATTTCCTCTCATGACTTTTCATTATATTATCTATTATATCTTAGTTATTATAATATTATATATAATATACTATTTATATATCATATTTATTTTGTTATATATATTATATTTACAATATAGTACAAGAAAGGTTGTGTTAGAGAAAAGATCCCTCTAATTTCCTTCATAAATTTGTTGACATGTGGTATTTTTATTGGTTGGATACAGAAATATGTCTCATAAGAAGCTTTCCTTAGAATGAGATACCACCTATACCCTCTGGTAAAATAGATTTTTTCATGAAGGGGTCTTCCACAAACATAAATGGCTATACTCTATCAAGTGTTAAGGTTTGAGTCAAATTGAAACCATAGGTTCTTTATTGCTCTATTAATTCTCTTTTATGTTCACATATATTTTCAGGGTTAATTTAAGAATCGGAGACAGCTCTTGGAATAACTTATAGTGATTGGAAGTCATCTGATTGGAGATTCAACCAATCAACGGTTAAGATCTTTTATCATTGCTTCAGGTAATTTATATTCATTATTATTAATAATGATATTTTGCATCATCAATGATTAATTTATTGAACATGTTCTCTTTTGATGTAAAGACAAACGAAAAGAACATAACCTATACACGGATACGTTCATATTTTTATTTTAAATTTATTTGTTTTACTTTAGTCTAATGCAAAATATTATTTCGAAACACAGCATAAAAGTGGAACATAAAATAATAATTCATGGTATGGAAATGCCTTTTTTATATCTAAAAGTTGAAGGAAAAGTAGAGTACGCTTCTTTAATGTAAACTAGGAAAGTTCACATTTTGAAAAACATGGCATGCCATCTTTGGAATGTTTCACATATTGTGGTTTAGAGAACATTGTAACAAATGGGGATGAGCTATATTATCTAATCTTTAGTGGCTTGTTTGGTTGTTGTAATATGGGTTAGCAAAAAAGAATATTTTAAAGTAGATAAAGTTGATTCTTTGCACCTTGTGCATGTATGTTTTTTCTGTTCGAATAACATATATGAGTTAGTGTGGATTTCAGAGAACAACTGTGTTGAATGAGTGGATGTAACCTTTTGTTTCAACCATTAAATTTTATTTAGGAACATCAATTCTGTCCTTTTGTCTCATCCATTAATTAAGATAACCTTTGGAGAATTAATTCCACACTAATTTTCTCTCACTATTACTATGGTCAGCAGTATCTTTTTTTTAGCTTACGTTACATTACTATTAATTCCTTTACCCTTAAATTTAAGATAATTTTAAAGTGAATAATTAATCAAGTCTATTAGAACAGAAAAAAAACTACTCAAAGGAAAACTTAACCACGAAACCTTTTTTCCTCACCTAGTGGCTAGCCTAAAAAACAATAACAGGACCTTTTAGTTAGCTTCAAAGTGGTGGTTGTCAAGGTGATATAGATTATTATTAGTTAAGGCTAGGAGACAGACAAGGAATGAGCAGATCAAATCATTAAGGCATTTCAATAAGTTCTTGGAACCGGGACCAGTCATGGTTGGGCCTCTAGACTAGCTTCTCGTGAAATTATTTTCTGGTTTGGACACATTTCCTTCGCTTTCAGTTTTGGACAAAAGACAACAGAATGACACATCAGGAGACAGAGGGGCAAATTGCGTGGGCGAAGTTTGATTAATGAAATATATTTCACATAGAAAATCGCTTCCTTAGCATGAGCTTGCATTATTTAATTGCATGACACCAAATAATTTCACATCTTTGTCCTTCCACCGCGTCATCTCGGGTCTCGCCCCAGCTCAGGCCTCATTTTCTAGAAAAAAAGAAATTATTGATTCCTCCCGCGTCGGCATATCGCAGATTGCGGCTGCTTAGGCTGTTTATTAATATTTTCTTTATCTTAGATAAAACTGTAGATTATTCGCTTAATAAAATTACTTACAGATGAAGCTCTTATAACTAATTATTGGAGTTACGCGTTTAGAGTAAATGTCAAGATTTAATAATAAATTAGCAAGTGATCAATTATTTGTTATTTGGAGTTGAGATTGTAATGTAGAGTTGCACTAAATTCTTTTCATTTTCTTTTAACTCTGTGTATTCTAATTGGAACATTTACTTTGATGAATTTTCGCTTACTTGTCTTTATTTTGATTTGCTCTCGTGGGACACACATTGGGGCTGGGCATACTAGGCCGTCTTCCTTCCAAGAGTTAGGGTTTTGCAGTGGGAAATGTTTGGAGCCATCCTATCCACATGAATTCCAAGTTGCATAGCATAATATAGTTTCGTGTCCTGAAATAAATTAACGTGGGTTTGAGTTCTACATGCACAACTTGTACACACACACAGCATTTTATAAAAAAAAATAATATTTGTACATAATAGATGACTAAAGGATGATCAAAAGACGTTAAAATAACAAAAATACTCTCACCTGCAATTGTTTTCCTTTCTCTTTTCATGGCCCCCTCCTCTTTCTCTCCTTCCCATAGGTGCCTTAGGCAACTGTTAACGATTGTCACCTAACGGCGACTGCTATTGCCCTTGACTCCGTCGACAGCCGTTGCATCTTCTTGTCACCTTGCTGAGAGGATCCCACTTAGGGTAGCATCGTCATCGCCCCCATCGACTGTTGCTGCATCCTCTTATTGCCTAGTCGAGAGGATCACACCGACGATTTCATCGATGTTGCCCCTGCCATTGCTAACAATTGTTGCATCCTTTCTTCCCATAGCCTCACGCCAACTGCTGCACTGTCGTCACCTTCACCACCAGGCCACCGGTTCTCTTTTTTGTCAAGTTCGCAAACATACTCTCCCTCGATGAAGTCCAATTCATGATTGCTAAAATTGTCCAATTCACGGTCGAGAAGTGCCTAAAAATGACAATGACCGTAGTCGATGAGAGTTGGGGTATAGGTAAGGGCGACAGAGGTGGTGCGAGGGCAACGATAATGGTGGGTTTCTCAAAATTAAAGGGTTTCATGAAAATAATTTGAGAGAAGGTATTTTTATTATTTTATTTTATATATATAAAGTTGTGTATATATATCTATGTACACATAACATTTCTCATTTTTCTTTTATAGAAGATAGGAAGGGTTTGATTATTTCGTAGAACTGTTCAAAAGGATTTTGTACAGGACGGACCATATATGTAATGCCACGCGGTTGCTTGTTTGATAGGGATTGCATGAAATTAGGCATCGTAGTGTGCGTGTTTAGGGGTGTGGGGGGCTGCGTGGCAGCTTCTATTAGGTTAGCGTTTTGATCTTTTGGCCTCAAAACTTAAGGCATACGCATTTTATATGCCCGAGGATTAGAAACAATCATACCCTCAGCCAGCTGTCGCCGCAGCAAGAGCGCTACATCATCCCTTTCCAATTCATGTGTCCCCATCTGTCCAGTCATATGAAGTCTCTTCCTCACCTACAAACACTTAATAATTTTGTGCCCCCTCCACTATGCCGCCTAATTTCCACTTCACCTCCAATATATCAGTAATATTTATGACGATGCAAAAAATTATCTTGACTATTAGTAAGGCCGTTAATATGTGTGCGTGTGTTTGTTTGTGCATATATATATATATTGGTTTTTTGGTACCTTGGGTCATAATCCTTTTATGCCTGGCAAGGCATTGCCGTACCATTAGGTGTTTTGATAGTTATTTGGGGCGGCAGCTGCCTTATATTCGGGGGATGCAGATTGTTCACGTGGCAGAGTAGAGTGCATGCTTACACACGGGTTTTTTAAGAAAGAAGGATTTTTGGTGTCCTTTGTGCGTTTATGTGTAGGATATTAGAGTTGTGTAAATTTTATGTCATATAGATTTATGTAGAACTTTTGTTATGAATTATTTAAGGAATTAAAGAGATTGAGAAATAATGTGTTTTGTGTCAGGATTCGATTGCTAGTTACTTATTGAGAAAAAGAGATTAGAGATTGGATCCTATTTGAGAGACTTGTACTCAAATAGACTCGAGCTATCTGGGATTTTGCATTTTTAATTGTAAAGGGCTAAACTACGGCATTGGAACGCAAAGCATTGATTTGCACTCAAACAAAGAAAAAGCCCAGAAAGGAAGAAAGAAATCATGAGGTTTGGCATGATTTAAGGGATGGATTTGGCCAGGAGGAAGCTTGAACTTGTAGTTAACAAATTCCCACGTTTTCAAGGCATCAGCTCAGCAGATTCGAAAGTGACAGTTTTTTTGAAGTTATAATTGGAGCAGTGTGTGGCCGGGAATGAGATGGCTATGGAAGTGGGGACATTCATGAATAATGCTGAATCAGCTCTCACTGATATAATTATAGAGCGATCCATCATGTGTACCCGGCAGCCCCAAGGCCGCTTGTGGAGCTATGCTGTGACGAACATCTTGTCGCTATAGCCCTTTCTCACCATGTTCATGCCAACACGCCATCGCCGTAGTGCACGATCACATCTTTCCTGCCATTAATTCCAAACAGTAGAGTTACATGTTCCTGCTCTTTTCCTTAACTTTAATGAAAGCAAGAGTGCTGATATGTTTTGTCTCAGCAACATTTACATTTATGTTGTCTGACTTGGGCTTGTAAGAGAGAGTAAGTGGGGTCTGTGGCCGGACTCACGCCCACTCCTCACAATTGTTTTCGTCAAGCAACATAATAATTTTTACAAAAGAAAATTATCCTAGAATAATCAGAGCTTCGGCTTCCTTCTCTGAGGTTTTACTTGCGGACCACTCATATCCCTCCCCCCCCCCCCCCCCCCAAAAAAAAACCCCCATCACCTACTCTCTCTCTCTCTCTCTATATATATATTATATATATGTATGTATTTGTCTGATATTGATTTGTACAATTAACTGGAATAGGACCTGTAATAATTATGAAATCAAGATATTGAGTGACAACTGGTTCGGTTCTACTTTCACTTCTATTCTTCTTTAGTTCAGACCTTAACAGCTAAGATACAGCAGGTCGATCGACGTGTACGTATGAACAGATGAATTTCAACCATATCGTCGCGCATATATATATATATATGTAGATAGATAGAGAGATATATAGATTGATTGATAGATAGTGAGGATAACGGTAGTTTGCTGGGTCTGCCTTTTTTCTTTTTTTTTTTGGCTTGGTTATAGGTCTGTCTTGTCCTTGCTTGCTTTTCAACTTTATTTGTGGCAAATGTACATGTTTGCCGTTCTCATTTTTAAAACAAAATAAGGGTTAAATATTCAATTTTAAAATAATCTTTTATTTTTATTAGAACTTATCACCATCTTTGCAAGTACTTTAAATTTCTAGCATCATTAGTGTTTCACTCTAGATGGTTAAATGCTGACTTGTAAAATCTTTTATGCACGCATAGCTAACATTTCGACTTGACTAATTGATTTAACTAGTCTGCTAAATTTAGTTAGATATGGTACGTTGTTGTGTTGATAGTTGCTATGGGAATTTGAGTTGCCTTCTGCCTTGAGATGAGCTAATCCTAGTACCATAAGCATATATAAAAGCCTTCTCGTAAACATGATGGTACGTAGGTCATTTTATTTGTTAAAGTAATATTGAAGGACATAATTAATGGTCGTTGTTATTTGTTGTTCGAATATTAATTTAATATAATAGTTGATAATAATCATAAAATATTTAGCTCATGTTCTAAACATGTAATAATATATCAAGACTTGATTTTATCAGATAGCCAATGGGTATAAACTAGAGAACGGTTCAAAATCATGAAATAAATAAATAATAATAAGTTAGATATGAAAATAAAAAAATAAAATTCATCACATGATAAACTTAAATGTTCACCTTGTCATACCTATTATTACAAGGCACTAGTTCCATTACTGGATTAATATGATACCACTATTAGTACTAAATATCATTTTGGATGTGATGTTGTCATCGTAGCATTAATTCTCTCTCTTTCTTTTCTATTTTTTTTTTTCATAAATTTTCTCCTTTTGCTCAAGCTCTCTCTTTCTTGCCAAAAACACTAATTCCTGAATAATGGTTAGATTAGTATATAAAAAAGATGAAGAGGAAAAGTTATGGTTTCTCCATCATTTTATTTTCCTTCAAGCTCATTTTTCTTCATCTTCCCTCTAAAAAATTTTAGGATGAATTTAAGCTTTTTTTTTAAAAAAAAATATAGTGATTAAATTCAAAAAGTTTAACCTTTTAATGGTAATATAAACGATTTGTCGTACACATTTGGGAGTTTGGGATACTGTGAGATCGTGAATTTGATTTTACTTTCGTACAAAAATGTGTAATCTTATGTGTGTACTACTCTAAGAGTTAGTTCTCAGACTTTAGTTTACGACGAACTTGTCCGTACACTTAAATCAGGTTAAGGTGGATTAAGGATTTTAGAGAGAATGGGATAGTCCAAGTCAAAAGATTGTCTGTGATCAAGGATTCCCTAAGTTTCTCACATTTCCCCCCCCCCCCAAAAAAAAAACTCAAAAAATTTTAAGGACTTAATTGGGTTTTTTTTCTAAAAAATGTTGAAAACAATAATTTTTGAATTTTAGGACATAACAGTTCATGTCTTTTGGTGTCTTTACTTAAGTGCAGATAGAAGTTTAATCGGTGAGCATGTTTTTTTTATCATTGATAATACATGCATCTAGCATTAAGTATGATTTATGTATGGGTTAATACATATTATATCAAAGAGTCACCTGTATATATTTATACCTCAATGTGTTTGGAATTTACAAATTGTGAATGAAATTATCCTTCTTCGAATACTTCTCTTACTCCCAAAATAAATAAATAATAATGGAAATAGGTTGTGGTCCATCAAGTTGATGTAGTACCCAAGACAAAATCAAATTACTCAAATCAATATTAATAATCAATGTTAATAATTAAAGTTGGTTTTTAATTATTATTAAGTTATTTGTAAACAACTATGAATAAAAATTTCCCCTTACTAGGATTTTACGATCCCAATCTAGTTAATATTCTTGTAATTAAGAAACAAACTAAAAATAGAAAATAAGCAATATTAATGACCAATTTGATATACATATATATATATATTTACACTCAAATTGATTAGATGATTGATTGTACGTTAACCCAATCAATATTGGTAATAGATTATATGATCACAAAAATTTTAGCATAAAATCACAAAAAGAATTTGTCTCGTCTGTCAAAGTGAGTCAAGAGTACGTGACTTATTTAGGCATGATATATCATCTTGTGTCACATAATTTTGTTATGAATTGTAATTTATTTAGTGAGAATTGTTTTAATGTGGGGAATATGTCAATTTGATATATTTCTTTAGCTTCATGGATTAGATTCACGTGGACAAGACGTACCCTGCAAGAACAAGCTTCACAGTTCCTTTTTACAATGTAATTGTATGTGCATTTCCTCATATGTTCGCGTCGTCTTGTTTTTGGGATTGTCTTGTTGCTTGTAGGTGCCATTTTCATTTTTTCGAGGAAATATATATATAGTATGCGTAGAAAACAAAAATAAGTTTTATAAGCCAAATTATTAACTGTTCTTATTTCTTTTCTCCTCTGGAGAAGTTATTTCCACTATTATCAAGCTCTGATCAGATTGACCAACTGAACTAGGTTGCCTTCATTCCATATATGCCACAAATTGTTTATCCCGCCAGGTTCAAACCAAGATAAATTAATTAAAACACGTCTTGTTATTATCACGATTTAAATAATTCCATTAATTTGATAATTGTAGAGATTTCATTGTGTATAGTACGTGTACTGTCTTCATTTTTCACAATTGTCATGCGGTAAAAGTTTCCTGCTTGTAAATTAAGATGATCACATAGAGAAAACATATTGTTATGAGAACAGGAGAATATATATATGTTGTTATTTCATTGTACCTAATTAGTTGGTAATAATGGACACAAGCTGTTGGTAGGAGATACATAGGTAGTACGTATATAATTAATTAGGTCCTACACTTGGCATGTATAAGGACGTCTAAATGCTTTTCTAGTGCTGTAGATTCAAAGAATTTGCCAAGAGTTTTGATGAAAGAGAGGAAGAAAAAAGAAAAAAGTAGTCCTTTTATCTTGTGCCTCAAGCTTCTTCTGATCATCCAATGAGTTTCTTGAGAGAAAAGGCAGTTAATTCTGTTGTCAACAAAGGTGTAAAAAACCAAAGAAACAAGAAATAAAAAAATAGAAGTGTGACCAATATCTAAAGTGATGTGAATCAAAAGTGCCTGTCAACCACCATCCGAATCTTAGGATAATGAAATAAAATTATAGAGTAATAGGCTTGAGATGATCGCTGACAACACCCATTTTTTCGAAAGAAATTTTTTTGACAAAGGTGGATCAGAGAATGTTGGCTGGGCCCTCTCCAGCTTTTGTTAGCTGCTGATTTGGCTACATCTGAGTGGATCATCCCCATCCCTAGGCATTATTTTAGATGCCCAGTGGGACCCACAAAGATATATCCAAATAATTTACAAATGATTGTGTTATTATTTTAATATATTATACATCTATATATTATACTCAATTCCCAGAGTGAGTACCATGCGAGAAAGTGATGATCAATGGTGGGATTGGAATTTGGCCAAGGGCCCAATCTTGCCACGTGGAACCCTTAACTTATGGAAGTGAATTAAGGGAATGGACACAAGAGGAATTATTGATTCCCATGGATAGGAATATCAAGCCGTTACTCTTTCTCCAACATCATCTTGTACCTCGTCAAAATTGCTCTATAATTTAATCGAGTCTCTAAAGAAGTTCCATGCGCCTCAACCCTCTAATTTAAATTATCATTGTATTCTTTCTTTCTTTCTTTTGTATTCCGAATTAAATATATATTTGCAGAATAATTATACACACGTCATCTCCCACCGTATCACGCAGTGCAAAGAGTATATACCTTTTGTTGGAGGTCCACTTTTTGAAGGATATATATTTCTATAACAGGGTTAATTACTTAATTAATGATTTGCAAATAGTCGTGTGTGGTTGGCTTGTATATTCTGTTTGAAACTGAGTTAATGCATGAACCATTAATACTTTTACAAGCTAGTTATAGCCTAGGAATCTATTGAAAGACAGTATTGATCTTTTGGTCGATTTTTGCTTAATTAAGTTGTTTAAACAAAGGTCACAGGTTTTGATGCTCTCTCCTTTCCATTTTCAATTGGGTATTGCATAATTGTCCTATGGTATCGTTTGTCAATTAGTTTGGGTTATTGTCTAGGTAATAGGGACCTTATGTTTGTGATGTTCATTTCGTCGTGTATATATAAATATGATGGGTAACATTAATGATATTAATTACAAAAAATTGCACTAGCCAGCCGTGTCTATCCCTTTGTCAATTAATTATGTTTACAAAGGCCTAACGTGACCTATTAGACCTAAGATCCTAAATTTGCTTCTTAAGAATCCCCTTTAACTACCTATATATACAATGGCATTTGGATCACTAAATCAAACCCCATTTTTTATTTACTTTATTTGAATCTCTCTCTCTCTCTCTCTCAGTATTCAACCCTATACCATCATATATATCCTCAATCAGCACCACCAAAAAAACTCAGTACACGTGGCATCTCCCCTTATCCTCCCAGCTGTATATGATCTTTAGCTACTGTCTTTGTATAAGTTACAGTGATTTAGCATGTCGACGAACCTTGTATCATCTTGGCCTTTCCTCTCATACACAATTTCAAACCAGTCCACAATTTAATTAATGGTTGCCTTAAAATTTGTTTAGATAGAACGATATGCACTTTATTTTTTTTGGCTTGATAAACGGCCATAGGCCAACAGAAAAGGAAACAAAACTCACTGCTGCTAGATAGCTACATCTTTGTTTCCTTCACTGGATCCCCGTCTTCTTGCTATTTCTACATCTTGTCTAGTGCTCGGCCTATACGAAATATATTTGCGTGTGTGTGTGTGTGTATATATGTATATTGTTTACAGAGAGCTGGCCTTCTATGTACGCAAGAGACGTCCAAGTCTAACCATTGATGTTGATGAGTAAACTAATTAATAAACAAGTTGCCTGGACCAGTTCTTCTGGACTCAAAGCTTAACCTTGTTGAATATTAACAGCCATTTGAAGATTCATTAGATCGAAATTAAACTACTTGTAGTGCTTCTGCGTACAGAGACTTCTGCAGAGTAGAGTTAGACTTTCTAGCTGGCTTACAAAAAGTTGTTGTTTCTGATAATCTTTGGCCACAAGCTTGAGAGACAGTAGGGTTTCAACTTTCAAGCACATCATTGCCCTGCCTATATAAGATTCATTTTTCTTGCTTTTCTGTTTTGTATATGAATCCAATTACTACGCGATAATGCCTTCAATAGATGAGTGACAGAAGGTACAGGATCCAATTTGGCTTGTCAGGATGTTCGATTTAGTGACCCTTTCCTCAGTTCTACTTTAGGCACAGAATCTAAGCAAAACCCATATGAGATTAATTTCAATTATAGCAAGTGCAAAGCTAGCATAGGCCAAATTTAGTGAAAGTAGTGGGGATGGAGTCCTTGCTTTACAGTAAATTAATCTTATTCACTTCACTTGTGTACGATAAGCAAGATTAAAGTATAACTAACTACTAATAATTTAATTTAGTAGTCTACAAGATCTTACACAGGCTTGATGTTGAGTCAAGGTCATTATAATCTGGTTAACCATTCCGACCATTCTATTGTAGGATAAGCAAGATTAAAGAATAATTAACTAACTACTAAGAGTTTAATTTCACAAGCTTAAATGTCGAGTCAAAGTATAATTAGGTAACCGTAAACTATCCTATCATTAATTTCTCCCTAGAGTCGTTCTTCTCCACAGTGGCTTTTGTTTGTTTGTTTTTCCCTTTTTAGTTTTCACCAACTTTTCTGCTGTTCCAAACCATAATTTCGGGTTAAACTGGCTTGAGATTATTATTTAATTTCTTCTCTCATTTTTGCTTTAATTGGCTAATTAATCCTGGTTTCTGTTGACAAAATAAGTTTCATCCACACATCTATTTCATATATATATATATATATATATATGGCTTTACTTTGTGGTTCACTGATACATATATATGCCACATAAGGCAAATAGTTTCTTAAAATGTTCGCAAAACACATGTTTTTTACTCGAGTAGGTAGCTGACATATCGCACTCGGTTGGGAATAGGGTGGGTAATCTTGAAAATTTAGAAGTATCTGCGAAATTAATCTTAGATGTATGGTTCTTGTGTCACATTCAAACAATTGAGCATTCTAGCTGATCCATTATTTCCATCCCTTGAGCTAAACTGCCGGACCCGGACCCATTCATGTCGTAATCTACTATGTACAAGCATAATTATTATCATTATATATATCATCCATATTCTGACAAAAATATTTTTTGTCATTATTTTCATTATTATTGCATTGCCAACTACGGATGCTAGAAAAATTCCACAAAAATACATGTGAATATTTGTACAATTCGTGATGGCTTGAGTGTTGTTCATCATTAGTAGGCCCTAATCTGGTGCCCGCCATTGCGTCAATATAAAATTATTCCACTGATCAGCAATGGATAGATGTGACTTTTCTAACTGCATGATTGGTATTTGATGTCAAGCTGTTTCATTTGATTTCTTTCGATGTTGTCCGGGTCGTGAGACTTCGATCAAATGGCAATGGATGAACGAGAGTATGTTGTCAAAGAGAATGGCCCCACTCAAAGATAGGACCTACCCATGATCAATGAGCTTAGGGATACCGTATAGGCTTAATCAGGGAGATGAATATCGCTAGTCGTCAAATCTAGCTAGCAAGCTAATCTATGCTACCCCTTAAAAGTAATCTCCTCACAGGCTCTCTGTTCGACGTAACACTAATTAAGAAGCTTCTTGCTTACTACTTTCAAATATATAGTTTAATAGGTTTAATTAATTATATAACTGTAGATATCAACCTAGTAAATTGTTTGGAAGTGGTAAATTTGTGGGTTTTGCGTTTTTTATGTATATTGTTGGTGCCCAAAGCTGATACTATATCTAATCTCTTGTGATTCATTTATCATTAAACTAAAAAAAGAAAACTATTGCTCATTATTATTATTATTGTTCTCTTTCTTTCTATTGCAAGAGATTACTTGTGTCTTAAATATTCTTCATAACTGCATTAATCGCATGCTGAAAGGCCGATTTTATTCTTTTTTTTTTGGGGGCGGGGCGGGGGGGTTATCTTTGGTGGGAGCAGCCTGACAATCAGATGAGCTGGATAGTCCCAACCGTCTGATCAAGATAATTGGTTTTTTATCCATTAAAAAGTGAAAAAAGGGGGAGAAGGGTTGGTTAAAAGGATTACAAGCATTTGAGATGAACAGAAAGTGAAGAATAAGTATTTTCTATTTGTCGTGTTTGTTCCTATATATATCACCCACTGGAGGATATCATGAACTTGCTTAAATAAATAGAAGTAAAAAGGAGTATTTTGGATGTTCTCCGAGATATAAATAATTTGGATTTTACCCATTAAATGGCATTAAGTTTCTCCCTCTACATGTAACAGCCCCTTCCCCACCAAATGATTTCTTGCAACTTTGGTTTTTCTTGAAAATTACTACACAAGCTTAACTACAAGAATATTGTAAGAAATTCTAACCCGCTAAGGCCTTATCCCTCTCTCTCTCTCTCTCTCTCTCTCTCTCTCAATATATTATATATATGTGTGTGTATAAATAAATCTCGTACATACTTTTCTCCTTCCTTATATAGTTTCCAATTCCACGTACAGAACTCAAGGCTTCTTCTGTAGAGATAACTCGTAGTAGTTATATATCCACTGCTAAACAATCTTTTTCATCCGAAACAACAGAGAAGCAATGGGTTTAAGAGATATTGGAGCATCACTGCCTCCAGGCTTTAGATTCTATCCCAGTGATGAGGAGCTGGTCTGCCATTATCTCTTCAAAAAGATTGCAAACGAAGACGTTCTCAAGGGTACTCTGGTAGAAATTGATTTGCATACATGTGAACCATGGCAGCTCCCTGGTATGTCCCTTTTCTTCTGCTTAATTTCCTATTTCCATGGGTAGTGCTTCTCTTCTCCTTAATTTCTGGAGATGCTTTCATCTCCCTGCCTGGTATCTTCTTAGTGATTTAACGTATAGTTTTCACATAACTTCTTCGTCTCCAAACCAAAACCAATCAGGTGTCTTCTTTACATGGAAAACATGTTTTGGCAAATAAATTGCATATATACACTTAGGTTTTAGCTGCAGGTTTGAGAACATTGAGACCCTGTTGTTCACATAGCAATAAAAAAAAGTCTGGGTCCTTGTATAACCAGACAGACATGTTCTTGTTTAATGTCCTTTGTGGGCGAACATATGCACGTCACAATAATGGTTTCCAAGAAATACTGGAGAGGAGGAAGAGAGAGGTGATAGAAAGATGAGGGAGATGGTGGACAAAAATATCTCTAAAACTTCCAAGCAATGGCTCCATAATTAGCTTGTTTAGTTAATTAAAAATCCTAAACTTTATCAACTGTATGAGACACGGAATATATCTTCTACTATTTCAAAAGAGATATATAGTATTTTCCTGTCTCTTACTTTTCCTTTATTTTCCTTAAAGCAGGATGGTAGTCAAAAAGGACCTTTTCTTTAAAGTGGGAAGTGACTCAAAAACAAGAAAAAATACAAATTAAAAGGAGAAAGAGATGCTCTTATTCCCTAAGCTAGCTTCTGTAGTCAGTGGAGAGTTCTGAGCTATATCAGAAATGGAGCTAAAGCTGCAAAAGCTTACTTTCATTTGCCTATAGATAACCTCCTTTAGTTATTGATTTGCATTAAAATAGTTCAATATTCTTAGAGCCCTTGTGACCTAGCAGCTTCGCTTGATATTTCTTGTGTGAATCCAGTTGGAATGAATTTTATGGCTTTCTCTGGTGGCTGAGATCCCCCTTCGGCCATTCATGCATGCATGCAGCCTCAACATTACTCCAAAAAGTCAAGCCTCTCAAATGAAATACAAAGGGCAATGTTGTTATAAAGTCCTAAAATTGCAAATCTAGGAAAAACATGTATTAATCAAACAAGAAGTGACCTATTAAGCTGCCCTTTTTACTCTCATACTTTATAAGTATTATTAATGATGAGAGTATCTCTTGTCCAAAAGAGTTACAATTATTAGAATAAGATTGTTTCTGTATTTGTAGTTATTAGAAATTAAAAAAAAACCCATCTTTTATAGTAAACTTTTAATTAATTCTAAATATATCATTGATCACAAAAATATCCTAGCTAGTTGCATTTTCTTTATAAAAACTTTGTGACAATATCATTTTCAAAGCCAATGATTGATCTTGACCGTTTAACCACTAGGGTTTTGGCCCTGATCAATGGGCTCCAAGAATATACTCCTCATCTTCTGCCTCTTGGTCCTTTATAAGTACTGCAGGCACCGTGGTGAAAAATTATTTCACTTTCTTTAGGGAATACAAGTGAGAGTATAGTGTGCCTAGTTGACAATAATATTAAACATATTCACTGTTATTTTTCTTTTGTGTATATTATAGTAGAGGATTCAAATTTAAGATCTCGAGTTAACTTACACTATCACTCTCCATTAAATTTTAGGATAATACTTTATAATTTATAAATATAAATTTTAATTAATTTTTTTATTAGAATAATGTGAAAATTATTTTTCACTTTATGTAATTCATTAAGAACCTAATTAAAGTATAATGGGTACTTAAAAATTGCTAAGACGAGTCTTTGAAACCCATCTTCCAACATTCCTAAATCACAAATATATCATGAACCACATTTTGGCATTCTTACAGTGAGAATATGATTCTTAATAAGTACTCTTAGGACCGAGAAAAAGAGAGCTATGAGTGACATTTAGAGGCTGTTCGGTTTGTATCTATTCACAATTCAATTATTATTTCATCCTTAAATGTGATAGCAGTCTCAAAGTTGCTATATATATATATATATAATGCTAAAATGTTTCTTAAACACTCAAATTTGACACTTTGATTGACACTTTGCATTAGTGTTTTGTATATTTACATTTATATAACACAAAATATAAGATATCAATACAAAATGTTATAACAAGTGTCAAATTTGAGTGTTTAAATAATATTTTTGTATTATATGTAAGAGGAGAAAAAGGCAGTAAATATCAAAAGTGTAAATTATATAATAATGTTATAACGAGATTAAAAAAGGGGGATTAGATTTAGACAAGATAAAAAAGAAATGGAGATCAGACAAACTTGAGAATCTTTTTAATCAGTGAATATAGGCAAAAGACATATCTGATATAGACTTTCTACCATTTGAGTTGAAACAGAACTTTCACAAGAGCTCTCCTAGAAAGCTACCATGTGAGAGGGAATCTTGCAAAATTCAATTGACTTGTGCCTAACTTTTTATTATTTTTTTACTCAAGAAGAATGACACTAGTATAAGCAATTTATGTAGAAAAGTGAGAACTGGTTATGCACATTGTACAATTTGTATATTAGTGGGACATTATGTATTTGTAAAATATAATTAATTAAATTACCTGCGTGACATTATAAAAGATGAAACAGAATAATCACAACCAAAACGATCCCCAATATTAATCTAATTGGAAGATTGATGGAAATCAACCATTGAACAACATATATATAGGTACTTATGCTTGACAAACTCAAATCTTTAAGGAAGCACAAAAAGCCCAGAAAATCCAGCGAAAATGGGCTTTTTACTACAAACAGCACCAACAAGCCCATGTTACTTTTACTTCTCTTATGAATAAAAATAAATAAACAAATTAGCCAGTTTGTTTGGCAATTGCGTGTATACCACCAAAGTGACATGATAAATAACATTTTTTAGAATTATATAAGGTAATAAACAAGCACTCGATTGGTTGTCATTGGATATAAGCATTGTCATTCTCTACAAAAATGTTGTTTATATATGTGTCATTCGCCTTTTCTTGGTCCACCTGTCGTGCCAATAGGTTGAACGATTTGAACCCCATATATGTCAGTTTGTTAACGTCCATGTCCATTCAATTATAGCATCTCTTGTCAAACTGCCAAAAACCAACCCAAATTATTGTGCCCTTGCAGAGGTGGCAAAGCTCAATTCCAGCGAGTGGTACTTCTTCAGCTTCCGTGACCGGAAGTATGCCACCGGCTTCAGAACCAACCGTGCCACCACCTCCGGCTACTGGAAAGCCACCGGGAAGGATCGCACTGTGCATGACCCCAGGACTAGAGCTATCGTGGGGATGAGAAAGACGCTGGTTTTCTACCGCAACAGAGCTCCTAATGGGATCAAAACTGGTTGGATCATGCACGAGTTTCGCCTTGAGAACCCTCACATGCCTCCCAAGGTTACTACTTCCTACGTTCTACTGCTCTTAATTTCATCATCTTTATAATGTTTTCGAAATACTTTTTATTGGCTTCTTTCATCTGATCACGTCGTGTGTGTGTGAGAGAGAGAGAGAGAGATAGAGAGAGAGCTTTGTTTTGAATCCCAGTGTTAATTTGTTCTAACAAATCCCCTTCTCCAAGGTACAGGAGGACTGGGTCCTATGTAGAGTATTTCACAAAGGCAAAGGAGAGAACAGCAGCGCCAGACTCAGCCCAGAAAACGTCTTCGAAAGCTCCACAGCTCCACCCTCTTCTCCTCCTCCTCCTCCCAACCACCACCCCCAATCCCTGCCCTTTCTGCAGAACCACCACCCAGCCATCCCCTCTTTCTCCCAAACCCACCACCCTTCGGGCTGCCTCCTCGACTTGTCACCTTTTAACCACCCTAACTTTCTTCACTCCTCGACGTCTCGCGACATGAACAACGCTTCCATCGGCGAGATCAACTCCAAGTGCGAGCAAGACTTCGAGCTGTTACTCGACATGGGTCTCGAAGAAAGCAGCTTGGGAGATGGAGTTCATCCCAGCTTCGGCGAAATCATGAGATTTGATGAAGATGATGATGCTAATAACGGGCTGATTTTCCTCTGAATTAATTAATTAATAGATAATATTCACAAAACGCGCCTTTGATTTATTGGTTGAATTGTGATCCAGGTTCAGTTAGTTAATTTGGTGTTTGGTTTTGATATATATATATTATGCATATATATGGATCGTGCGATGTTGTTGGTTGGACCCTCAATTTCATCCTAAGATTGATAAAGTAGGTGAATATATCATAGGTATTTGTAGATGTAGGAGACACTGTATGTATATATTTGTGTATATTGGCGGTTTGTAATGTTGTAATTAACTATTAATTATATATATATTCTTTCTCCTTGTCCATTTACAAATCATTCTATTTGTCTGAAATTATTAACAATTGTATTACATTTTACCCTATTTTAAAGAATTATGAATAATAATTTTATTTTATCAAAAATTTTATTTAAACACTCAAATTTGACGTTTATAGTGACGCTCTATTTTAATGTTTTATACTTTATGTTATATCAATATAAATGTACAATATATTAATATAAAGTATTAATCAAATTAATGTTTAACTTGACTATTTACATATAATTATTTTTATTATTTTATTTACGGATATTATTTGTAAACTTAACTTTAACACCTAAGTTAACATTCAAATTTTATTTATTATATATTTGAATTAATATAACACACAATATAATATATCAATATACAAATATTATGACAAATGTCAGAATGAGGCAAGGGTTTAGTGGATCATTTGATACTTAAATCAATTACTATATTTAGAAATTATGCAATAAATGTGTAATACATATTGTGCTAAGTTTGGAAACCAAAATGACGTAACATAAATGGTTGAATTTGATCTTTTGAATGAACCAGGCAAACTAACCATGGACATGAGCTTGAGCCCATACTCTCTTTTGTACTTATTACTTCGAACAAATTTTATCATTTAAGTTTTGTCTGTTAGACTCTCAGATTAAATTTGGGGTATTGGACGTATCTGTTACAACTTAAAAGTTGTAAGTTTTAGCTTTTAAGTTAAAAAAAGTAGGAATGTAGTGTTTGTTTTAACTTATAGAATTCTAACTTATAACTTCTACTAGTTTTTAGAAGGAATAGAAGCTGACTTTTTCAAAGTTGGGGTATCTTAACTTCTATAACTTCTAATTAAACAATTAAATTTTTGTGACAATTTTGTCCCTGTTTTTAACATAGAATTATCCTCTTGTCCACGCAATCAAGTGTCTCTCTTCTCCACCGCCATCTCTATTTTCAGATCTCTTCCTCTCTCTCGCCATCTCCCCCTCTCTCTATACACTAATTATTTTTTTTATAACACTTGAAACTTATACATATACACTAATTAATTTTTAAATTATCATTCTATAACTATTAAGGATATTATGGACAATTATACAAATATAAGTTATTTTACAACTTACGATATCAAACACCACAACTGCTTAACTACAACTTCTGAGAAACTGTAATAAACAGGTTCACAACTTATTCTAAGTTTTAGAAACTATAATCGGATAAGATATAAACTATAATTTCTTTAATTAAGCTACAACAAACGAAGCCATTATAAATTTAAAAATTTTATTTAAGAAGATAGATCCTATCATCAAAATTCATATACAAAAAAGACATAATTGATGAACAAATTCACCATTAACTCGTTGATCCTTATTTTTATTTTATTATATATATATATATCCAAAATTAAACCCAGGAAGTACTTAATTAAGATTTTTTCTTCTAAGACATGATTAAAAATTAAATTCAAAAACTTCAAATATATAAAGACAAATGTTTTAATGAAATTATAAAAATTATTTATAATATTTAAGGATGTATGATATGATAGAGTTTTATCTCTTTGATGAAAAACATTTTCGTATTTATCCGGGTGTTTCATTGTTTACTCTAGCAAAAATATTATTTGGACTTTCAATAATATATTATATATTATATATTATATATTGACGTGACATAGAAGGTAACGTCTTAACATAAAACTCTTTAAAAAAATTATTACAATTAAAATTTTAAATATTATTTTCGGATGACGTCACGTGCGCCCCACAAAGGAAACCCAATCCGCGTCGTGGCTTCTTGACGGAATCATAGTACAGGTGGGCCCAGGTGCCGTTTTAATTTCCCTCCTCCTTTCTTTCTTTATTTATCCACGGGCCCACCAATTTTCCAAAATTTCGGCCCTGCCCCCACACGGCACGGCCGACCCAACTCTCTAGGCCCCTCCCCAATTACCTATTCCAAGCAATAAACAAATTTTTCTTTTTTATAATTATTTTGTTTCTTTCTTTTGTTGGGTAGCAACCAAAAACCTTAAAAATATAATTAATATGGTGAGACTTTTCGATTGTTGTTAAGATAGTAGATTTATCGACTATCTATTGAGATTGTGTTTATATGTTAATTTATATATGATTAATTTAATCTAAATATTTCATTATCTATTGTTTTCAAGTAAAAATTCTTGTGAGTGTCTATTTAGTATTATTATATACTACAACATTATTAAATGTATGCTCCCTGTGTCTAGTTAGAGTTACAATCAAATCAAACCTAATTTAAATTCAAACTCAAGCCTTAAAGTTAGCTTCGATTTGAATTCATTAAAAAATTGACGAGTTAAGTTTGGGCTAAAACTCAAGCGCTTGCTTGTAAACTCGTTTAACACCTCAAAATTGATTTATGTATTGCACTATAAGCTATGTTTTGTTTTATTTTCCTTTGTTTTATCAATAAATAAACAATGCTTTTGTGATATCAAGAGGAAAAAATAAGAACTTTTTTTGTAGCTCCAAGGAGAGACAAAGCATCAACCCCAATAAAAAGAGAGACAAAGCTAAGAAGGCACAACCAAAGAAAGAAGAAGATGCAAATAATTGAAAATATAAAGAAAGAGAGCTGGGAAAAGATAAATTTTTCGTGAAAAAATGACACAAACAAAGGAAATGCAGTAAAAATACAATCAAATTAAGAGAAAAAGATGTATATGAGCACATGTTTTATATGCTTTACTAAATGGGTTGGGTTTTCAAAGAATGGAGCACCAAAAGATAAGTATATGGTACTGTTAATTATTGTTTTTAAAATAATAATTATTATAAATTATTTTAAGATAAAGTATATTTATAGTATCTTACTTTTAACATTTAAATAATTTTATTTTTTTTGGCGATAAATATATTATGTTTTAAATTATTAAATTAGTTAATAAAATTATTTAAATATTAAAAATAAAATATATTAAAAAACTTAAAGGAGGGTCGTGATTAATTGCATATGTAAGAATACACATATATATATATATATGTGGATATATATGGTGAAGAAAAAGATTAATTACATAATGGGACCACGTGGCAGCCGCCCACGCCCAAAGTATTTGGATGGCTGCCACGTGTGAGGGTGAATAATCACCCACCTCCGCTCCCAAACGCCTCGTATATAAACGGGATTTAACGCATGAAATTAGTTTATTTATTTATTTATTTTATTTTTTGTCAAGTGAAATTAGTTTGTTTGGTGTCCAAATGGTTGAATCGAAACTTTAAATTGAATTGAATTAATTAATTAATTTAAAAAATTAAACTAATTAATAATAAAAAAACTTAATCAAACCTATTAAACTGAAAAAATGTAAAAAAAAATGAAAAAATCAAAATAATTAATAAAAAAAACACACAAAATTTAAAAAAATAACATCATTTTATAAATATTAAAATAATATCATTTTAAAATTTAATCAATTTGATTAATTTAATTAAAACATTAAAATTTAATTTATAAAAAAAATTAATTAAATTTTTACTCTCACATACTCAAGATCGATCCAAGAGATTGGAAGTTCTAGGCCATTATTAATTTAAGTATCCCCAACTAAAACATGTGTCTCGTTATCGTATCCCTTGAGTTGACCTATTTTGCACGTATCTATCCTATTCTAAAATCTATAATTTATCTTAAATACGAAACATAACGTAAATAAATACAAACTCAAATCCACGACCTCGTAATAACTGAATCTCTCAAATAGGTACAGTGAATCATCCATGCAGCTATGCTACTCACAAGCTCGTGATATTTTTAATTATATTCATATGTTAATATGTCGTGGATTCATATTAATGTAATGCTAAATATAAAGCACCAATATGTGAAAGTTCTCAAAGGTAACACAATTGAGCTTCCAAGAAAACATTTTCGCGTGTAACATTTTCCTATAAATTAGGGCAAGCCGAGCCGGGTGATCCAATTCGGGCCACCGATAAACAGCGGGTTGCATTTGCCGGCGAATATGGAGTTCACCGTACGAACTACAGCGGCGATCATGGGTTTTGCCTGGCACTGGGATAAAGTAATCAGATAGAGGTAGCCCTCGTTTCGTTTCGTTCAACTTGATTTTACTGTTTCTGGGCGGCGGAATTCCAACAGCTTCTGGTCGAACATTCGGAGAAGTCCAAGAGTTAGGGTTTTGCGAAGGAAGTTTCCGACAGCGGCGTGCCCCCCTCTCCTCTTTTTGGTCTTCTCTCTGGGTATGTTCTCTTCTCTCACATTTTCTCGATATTGTTCTTCGAGTTCCTGTGGCTATTGTACGCTTGTCTTTATGCTACACTTTCAATTTTATTCACGTTCATTTGATGGGGAGGAACGAATTTTCATGCCTGTTTATTTGTCTCGACGCTTGGAAGTGATGGTATCAAATGATTCGGTTCAAATCGGGAATGTCGTGGTAGGGGTGACTCTTCCTATATGGGTTGTGAATTGTTCTACTGTGCCGCGTCGTTCGCAACTTAATAATTGTGGAATGAAGCGAGGGACCAGTTTAAACGTGACAGAGATCTGGGGCAATTCCTCCGGTTTTGGTCTGTCATTAGAGAAGTACTACCGGAGTGTGGACTTCATTTAACTTTTACTAATTACGGGTTGGGATTTAGATTTTCAGTATGATTTTTTTTGTTTTAGTATGGAGGTCTTCTCATACTTTGTTACCATTTTTGTGCTTCTGCATGCATGTACTGACAAGATGTCATGCTCTCGTGCATTGCTATCAACTTCGTTTCATATTGCCCGGATCATACCTTTGTCAGGAACGCCTGACTAGGGTTTCTTCGAAGATACAATTGAAAGAGAGGTAGAAAGAGAGATAAATGAAGTAGAAACAGAGAGAAAGTAGGGAGAGAATTGAAGAGAAAAGAGAGAACTTGAATTCTGTTATTACTGAACTGTCCCAATAAACCTCTCGAGTAGCTTAAATAGCCACTCTTACAGGAAGTTCTGTCAGTTACAATTTGTAACTGACAGTATTACCGTTGTCAGCTCTATAACAGACAATTAACAACTCCTTCTAAAAATGTTCTGCTGCATTCAAGATCTTGGACATCTGTCTACATCCGGATCGTGACAACCTTACACGGTAAAAACCTAGTACTAATCTTATCTATTTAGTTATGGTTAAAATATCAGCTGGAATTCCATACCTGCGTGCTTGGTGCCACTTAAATCTTGTCTCACACAAAGACGGCGCTCCTGTTGTTACATGGCTGCCAGGTGTCTCAAGGATGCAGATATCTCAGTCATGTTATGTAACATATATAATATGTATTTACATATACGATTATAACAAGGATGGCTATATTATGATTGGGTATATAAAGATGACCATCCCCTGTCCTTGCAAAGTACGGAGTCTTGGGCATTGGTGATGCTGCTATGGATTACATAAATTGTAGGCACTTAATTCTGTAATTTCGGGGTCAAGGAAATTTTGTAGAAAAACAAAAACAATTGAATGACTATTGCTAGTTGGTACTATGTATTTATATGATGATGGAAAATTATATTTGCAGATAGGAATTAAAAGAGACAGATTTTACGTGGTTTGGTAAAAATTACATACAGGTGAAGGAGGAACAAAATTCACTACATGAATAATGGGTTACAAAAGAGAGGGTAAGATATGTCAGAAATTCAAACTCACTGTGTTTTGGATTAGATATACAAATCCTATCTTTACCATACTTTGAGTTAGATTATTCACAAGAGTCAGGCCATATAATTTGTTTTTCTGTTATTATCAATAGTATAATTTGTCTTTTTGTATAATCTGTATGTTAATTTGGAGGCATTAACGGTTTTTATTATATTGTTATTTGTTTGTGACATGTTCTTGACAGTAGTGATGGTTTTAAATACTTCTATAATGTCATTCTGTATATGAAATTTTATTATAGTTGTATATATATATTTTATAATATGTATTATTAATTTATTTTACTGATATATTAGAAATGGTACTCTACCCTGTTGCCCCCTTTGGTACTAACACAATACTGTACCAATGACAAATTTGGTACTGTACTACAACAATGCTATGTTGTTTTGCAATGAGCTGTTCTCACTACAAGGTACAAGCAATGATTCTTGTATTTAAACCTACCATATGGTGATTGCCAGACTGGATACTACTTCTCTGCCCTTATATATGCTACAAGAAAAAGCTATAACATAGATTGATGTAGGATACCTTAGGTTTTGGTCTCTACCTAGAAATTGTGTCTGTTGGTTAACCAATTCTATGGGACAAAGAGAAAGTAAAGTTTAAGACCTTACAGGGTGATGGCAATTCAACGGTGGTGTGCTGGACCATCCGTGGTTCCTTACCCTCACCCTCCAACAACAAAGTTAAAAGAAGGTTTAAGACCTTTTATGTGTAATTTTATAGATCGGGTGCAGAAAGTTTGTTTGTTTTCAAGATGTGGCAACTTAAAATAGTTTTTAGTTTTCTCCCACCACTGTTCCTTGCATTATGTTTTTTCATGACTGATGAATTTATTTTGTTGGTGGGATTTTTCTCTTGTTTAAACATTTGTAAGAAAGATGAAAAGCAGAGGAGAATTGCTGAGTCAGCATTTGTTGCATCTTTATTGAGGTAGCTGTTGAACAAAAGAGATGAGATGGATATTGAAAATTTCACCTTTTGGTTTTCACTTGCCAGCATTAGAAAAGTTTCCAAGACCAGATGTGACAAAAATCTTGTTTAATTGCATTTGATAGAACAAACCAGAAGCAATTGGCACACATTGTGCTTGCAAAACCTAAATGCACAATCAGGCTTGTCTCATTTTGTTTTTAACTATGCATGTGTATATCATATTCTTTTTTTTTTTTGGTAATTGAGATCCTTTTGTTTTCCTTCCTCATGTTGTGGATATGCTTTCTAACTTTTAGGGTTTTTATAAGCCATGACAAGAAGGATCAAAGGGCGCTAATGGTGGGTATTCATTGTATAATACTGCTGTGAGAGAGGTACTTTGGCTTCCTAATTCCACAATCAGGTTATTCTTTTTTGTAGTTTCTGAAAATCGAGCCTCCATATCATTTCTCTTATTGTTCTTTTCTCATTTCTATTTGTTTAGTCCTAATGGGGACCTCAACACCAAGGACCTGTACTCAGACTGGCAGAGAGAAGCTCTCAGTTCCACCTGGTTTTGTGTCACTTTCATCCTTTACACTGAAGTTACAAAAGAGTGAAGGAGGCTGTAGCTCCATGGGGAGTGATGTTGAACTAGAACCAGTGCAGATGGACGACACTTGTAGCGTAAATGGCATTGCAAAGCCTAAGAGATTTACCAGGCACAGACCGTGGATACTTTATGATCATTACACTGAAAATCCTGAGGAATCCAATCCTGCCAAGCTTGATGTGGTCTTCTTTTTTCTCTCTACTCTTTTCATTCATGTGTTGAGCATGAATAATGGGTCATAAGATGTGGTTGCCATCAAACTGGAAAATTGTTTTATGTTAGGCAGTGTTATATATCTTAGATTGCTTGGTACACTTCTAGTGTGGTATTGGCCCCCCCGAATCCCTAATGCCTTTGTGAGGATTAACATGCAGTGCCTTGACCGCCTGGTCGTACCTCCCTTAGTGGTTTTAATAGCACTTGTTTTGGGCTGGGGGCTTGCCATCCAACCTGAGAGCAAACCAAAAACAATTACTTGTAGGTGCTGCCACCTACCCTCTTATATAGTCGAGGCCACTCAGTATACATCTGCTGTGGGATTAACTCACATCCTGTGAAAAATAGGAACTATAAATTGTTGTCTTTATTCAGCTTGTAAGATAAGCTTTCTGTTTATTGTTCCTAATATAAAGAGGACTAGCTCATTGGGAATTAGAATAAGGCTCTAGGAAACTTGACCGAGGTGGTGGTGGTGGTGGGTTTTTTTTTTTGGGGGGGGGGGGGAGGGTGGACTTTTAGGTGCATTATTCTTTCAGATGTCATGTTTCTTGTTGCATAACCAAATTGCATGCTATTTGAGCAATTCAATGTAAATACCTTTGCCACTGAGCCCTTCTGTTTCCCATTCTCTTGAGACTCTACCGAATAAACTTTGTGGTCTCTTTATGTAGCCATGATGCCTTAGAACAGAAACTTTTGGCATTTTTTCTTCTGGAATCTATGGGCTGTAGGCAAATATATTTTTCCCCTCAAAAGTGTTTGGTGGCTGGCAATACTAGAGAGCTGTGGGTCTCTGTAAACATTTAATTCAAAATACCCCATTCTAATTTATAATAATTTTAATGTGGAATATTATCATCCATAACGGAGCCATTTTGAAAATAAGGGACCTTGACATATTTCTTTCTAATTGGTAAATTTTAAGTTCACTTGGATTGGCAGATTCCCAAAATCTCTTAACATCATTTAGATGGCTCCTGCTGTGTTCTACATGGGATAGTTCTGTCCCTGAATATGGACTTCTAGAAGCCCAATGCACAAGACTCCCCACTTTGCAAGGATGAACCTTCCCCTTGCTCTTTTTTTTTTTTTTTGGGGGGGGGGGGGAGGGGGGGGTTTGTAGGGGTGGGGACAAACTGTTTTCACAACTCAAACTTATGACTAAGGAGCAATCTTATTGCTACTATGGCTTGCCCTTTGACTATGGACTTCTATGGTTTAAATTATTTTAAACCAAACAAAAGACAAGTCTGAAGTGGCTGCTTGGAATTCATTTTAGCTTTACTTGGACTTAAAGTTGCTTGGGCTATAATTGAGAATCTTTCCTTTGGCATGCTCAAGTATCGTGGTAAAGCATATAGAATCAACCACAAACTAGCTGTCTATTATCATGCTTCAGGATTTAATTTTCCCAAAAAGTTTTGGCACTATTTTGTTCTAGTCATTATATGTCATGTTGGATTCATAGTCAGAGTTAAAGGACTAGCTGATATTCAATTTCTTTTGCAGAATCCCCCATCGAATACTTGCCCTCCCAAAGGGATTCTCTATGGATGTCCAGGTTGTAGTAACTGCCAGAAGGTCTGTATTATATACTAAGCTGATTGTTTTCTTTTGTAGAACTGCTGATGTCTAAAACTTTGCAATTTATACTTGTTGAATTGACTCCAATGCATTAGATGTTCTGTAATGAAGTCTTGGAACCAGTTACAGCAGGATGGCATCCAGAAGAGCCATATGAAATTGGCCTTGAAGAGGCTCCTGTTTTCAAGCCATCAGAAGAGGTATGTGTTTACGCATTTATGTATATTTTGTTTTTCTGATTCTGACTCATGTTCTCATTTTTTCCCTCCAATTTGGAGCTTTGCAAGCCAGATAGTAAATATAAGGAATGGCACGCATGATGGATGCGCCTACTGCCTGTTGTTTTCTGATTTATTCTTTTCTTCTTGTTTATTCATTTTTCCATTTCTATTTGTCTGTAATATTTAAAAGGAAAAGCTGAATTAAAGTTATGCAATTTGGGTAACAGTGGAGTTATAACATCAATTTATATATGTGTACTTAAAATAAATGTCCTTGAAAGAGGATATATAGGAAAGAAAGTGTTACAGAAAATTGTGACATGACTTAAATATAGGGGAATGCCATATTGCTGGTTGCCCTCATATAATGATGATATATCTTGTCTATCTGTATGAGTTTTGAATCTTTCTTGTAGGAATTTAAGGGCACGCTTAAGTACATTGCAAGCTTACGCCCACAAGCAGAGTCCTATGGAATTTGCAGAATTATTCCTCCCCTTTCCTGGCAACCACCATGCCTTCTCAAGGAAAAATGGGAAAGTTCTAAGTTCACTACCCTTATTCAACGGATTAACCAGCTTCAAGATTTGTGCTTAAGGAGAAATCATAAGGGAATTCATGAAAAGATGAAGGGGAAAAGGAGGAGGACTTTGGGAATGAGTTTGCAAAGTGAATTATTTGAACCTGGTCCAGAGTATACATTGGAATCTTTCAAGAAATATGCAGATAATTTCAAAGGGCAGTATTTTTCCATGGAGGGGAAGGTTACAGATGTAGATGTAAATTCTTGCATGCCCGAGTGCCAGTTGGAGCCCTCAGTGGAAAGGATTGAGGGTGAATACAGAAGGATCATTGAGAGTCCAACTGAACAGATAGAGGTCTGGTGGTGAAATCAGGGATAACAGTGTTGATAGTTTTATTAACTGTGTTTATTTGGAAGCTTACTTTATCATCGTATTGTGATATGTTAGGTGCTTTATGGTGCTGATCTGAATGGTAGAGTTTTTGGAAGTGGGTTTCCAACAATGTCAAATTCTGCTGATGCATCCACATATCCCGATTATGTGGGATCTGGTTGGAACTTGAATAATCTTCCTACATTCACTGGTTCTCTTCTTGTTTTTGAGAGCTGTGAAACCTCTAGCATTTTGACCCCTCAAGTCTTTGTTGGGATGTGCTTTTCATCACATTGTTGGGTGAGATTCTGAAGCTTTTCATTGTTGGGATGTGCTTTTCGTCTTCCGGTCGTTTGGATTTTGGAAACAGACTGATTTGGTTATTTAATATTCACTGTTGAGAAACAGGAAGTTGAAGAACAACACCTGTATTCACTGTTTTATATGCATTTGGGTGCTCCTAAAGTCTGGTATGGCATACCAGGAAGATATTACTATAAGTTCGAGGCTGCCATGAAGAAGTACTTTCCTGATTTGTTGGTGAAAAATCCCAACTTGCTCCATAAAATGGTAAGCAATAATGTTTATGTCGCTGCTGCTCATGTTAGAAAATGATTCTGTTGCTTGAAAATTTAGATGGGATGCAAATGTGTAGTGTTTTTGGGTTCTGTTCACTGTTATAATTGGTGAAAAATAATTGCAACAAGAACATAATCTCAAGCTTTAATCCCACTATGTGGGTTGAAAAGCAATTGCAATGTGTTTAATTTTGTTTGTCAGATTAATTTTTGCTACTTACATCATCTGTATGAGAAAATTAGAAGGCAAGCTGATGGTGTTCTATTTATTAACATGCAATCACTTTATTTCCTTATGCCCACTTCTTCTTTTACTCTCCCTCCCTCCCACATCTAAATGGGCTTTTAGTTACATGACACACTTTTCGATTCAAAGACAGCAAATAATGTTTTAGCCCACTATACAATATTTCTCATTCGGTCTTGGTGTCTGTATGTGACCTTTAGAGGATAAGCTTTTGGTTGATTGTATTGCCAAGCATTTTCCAGATTTTTATGAAGAGGCTGTACTCACTCTGATACTTGTTTTGAAATTCCAATGTCCTTTTTGGTGAGAATAAGTTTATACTTGAAAAATCATGGAATGCCAATTGTTCCTACAAATTGTGCTTCTGTTAACATAAATCCTGATCTAAGATGATGGGATGTTTCTTTTCTTTTACAGATAATGGGAGAGTACCTTTTTTGAAATTTAATTTACTTCCTTTTCCCTTTTGGTAACAATATCAGATTTAAACTGCTATTTGAATGCACTTTTGCAGTAAACTCTGATGATTTGTGTAAAAGAAAGCAATGAAATGCAAAACAGAATAGAAAGAAGAGACACAAGGATTTGGTGATTTGGCCATGATGGCCTATGTCCTCCCACCTAGCTCAAATGATACGGGTTACACCCATATATAGAGTAATAAAGATGAAGTTTTTTTTAACTTCCCTTGACCTAAATCTCTGGAGTCTAGATATTGTTATATTTGAAAATTCTAACTGTATCATGCAGATTATGCAGCTCTATTCCCCCCCCCCCCCCCTTTTTTTTTGTTGTTCCCTTTGTGGCTGTGCTTATAGGTGAAGGTATTGTTAGGTGCTTGTGCTTAAATGTGAAAGTTAAGAAGCACAGAATGCATCTATGAAGGTATTCTGTCTGTTTTGTTTGCATCTCTACCATTTTCCCCCCTTCCTTTTTAATAACTTTTAAGCTGCAAATGAGTGCAAGTTTGGCAGGGATGATAAGGTTGTTCCTTGTGACTGCAGGTCATGGGTTTGAATTGTGAAAACAGCCTCTTTGTTTGTTTGCTGAGGAAAAACATAAAAACAAATAAAGCTCTTGTAAAGCAAAAACAAATAAAGAAAAAAGGAAAAGAAAACAGTCTCTTTGTAAAGCAAAGGTAAGGCTGCATATAAAAACTAGCCTCCCTGAACTCTTGCAAAATGGGGAGCCTCATGCTTTAGGGAGTTTTTTATTTTTTTAAGTTGCCAAATAAAGCTCAGCGCAGGAAACATTCTTCATATCTTTTGTTATCATAAACTGATTTATCCCATAAACAACATCAATATACCTGAATAATGAACTGTATGGATTGTTGTTCTTTTGGCTGCACAATCTTCGTATGATATATATGTATGAATATACATATATGTATCAGAGGATATGGCTTCACATACACCCAATTGGAAGAAACACAAAAAATCTAGCAGATGGCTGAGTAACTTGGGATTATGAGTTGCTGATTTGAGTTTAGTTTATAAATATGGAGATTTCTTCTAGTCTTTTTCAAAACAACCAAATGAAGGTGATTTTGGAAGAAGGCTCATTTGGGTCTTTCATAGTTGTGAGGTGGTTGAGGATGGCTGAATTTACTTTCCCAAAGAGCAAACATTTGAGCTTGTAGCCATCTATCACGCTGCAATTTTCATGAGAGTAATATGTTGCGCCCAACCCCCCCCCCCCCCCCCCCCCCCGCGTGGCCGAGCCTTATCAGATTGATTTTAGTTACAAGGAAGAATTGAAGTGCAAAAATTTTAGTGCAGTTTCAAGTGGCAATTCTTTTTGTTTTTGTTTGGTTTGGTTTGTTTTTTATTTTTAATTTCTTTTCTTTTTGTTACTATGAAATATGTTTATATTTATATGTAGAAGAAAAATCTCCCTTTGTGTATTAATAAATATCTGCTCTCTCATGGATTTACAAAATGCCGTATACAGGTCAATCAACTCTCCCCCTCCATATTGAAATCTGAGGGTATACCTGTTTATCGCTGCGTGCAATATCCTGGGGAGTATGTCCTTGTGTTCCCAGGAACTTATTTTTCAGGATTTGATTGTGGCTTCAATTGTACTGAAAAGGCCATGTTTGCTCCCTTTGACTGGTTACCTCACGGTCAGAATGCTGTGGAACTCTACAGCGAGCAGCACAGGAAGACATCAATCTCCCATGATAAGCTATTGCTTGGGGCAGCCTCAGCAGCTGTGAGGGCACAGTGGGAACTCTTGTTAATTAGAAGGAACACTGAAAATAATCTAAGATGGAAAGCAGTCTGTGGAAAAGATGGAATCTTAGCAAAAGCACTCAAGGTAATCCCCTAGATTTTGTGAATTTGTGTTTGTTTTAGGTAAACAGTAAAGTGTTGGTGCTGGTTCTGAATTCCAAAGTTCTACCTGGTCTAAATTGAATGAAAATTTCATCTTTGTGGGATTCAGACTTCATATGTTGTTTTTCTGGATTGGTTGGGGGCTGCAGAGGGGCCCTCATTTAAACCCGTTGTGTGTTCTTAATTTTTGTGAAGCAAAATTTCTTGGTGAGATTAAGGCTTACTGAGGTGGTATGTAGGTGACTCAAAGTTCTGTTGGCTTTATGATTTTTATGCTGGTTACTAATCTTTATGCCGAAACCATATGTAAGATTTAACTAACTGAGATTTTAAAATGTGTCCTTTTCTTGCATAGGCACGCATTAAGCAGGAAGGCATAAGGAGGCAGTATCTTTGCAATTCATCACAATCAAAAGAGATGAATGTGGAGTTTGACTCTACCAGTAAAAAGGAGTGCAGTATATGTCTCTGTGATTTACATTTTTCTGCCACAGGCTGTCCATGTTCACCTGGTAGATATTCTTGTTTAGCACATGCAAAGCAGCTGTGCTCTTGTGCTTGGAGTGCCAGGTTTTTCTTGTTCCGATATTCGATGATTGAGCTAAATTCCCTTGTTGAAGCTTTGGAAGGAAAACCAAGCGCAGTTTATAGATGGGCTAAAGAGAAACTTGGATTATCAGTGCGCCCTTATGTCTCTGCAGATAGGGTGGAAGCACATGATACTGTTGGAGATAAACTGCCATCAGACACTGGAGTGAAGCAAGATGAATTGAAATCCCCCAATCCAACAATGATAAATGGCAGCTCTAGGACTTATTTGTCTGAGGTATGTCCAAAAGTGGAAGGACCATTGCTCCAAGCAACATCCTTGAACATGCCGAAGGAGGGAGAAAAAAGCGCAGCATTTAGAGCCAGCTCAATTGGTGCCAAATTAGGAACAAAGAAGCATTCACAAGTTTTATCTGATGAAAAAGAAATGCCAGATCTGGGGTTTCAGTTGAAGGGAAGGTTTCCCATTGCTCATTTGAATTCTCAAGCCCATCACAGAGAAGAAACAACATCTCATGTGCTTCCACATGGTTTGCCTCGTGCACAAAATATTTTGACCAGGACAAGTTTTGCTGAAGGTCCTTCAAGTGTTTTGGCTTCTGAGGAAAAAATAACTGAAAAATCTTCTTACTGTCAAAGATCTGTTATTGTTATCAGTGATGATGAGGATGAATAACTGTGGTAAAGTACCGCAAAATAGGAGTTTATTTTAGGTTTTATCCAGTCTTAATGCATATCGAGTTCTTATACTCCAAAATACGTTCATGTAATGTAATGTGAAATAGTAATTGATTTAAGGTTTTTTTCCAGTTCTAATTTTTGTTGAGTAATTATACTTAAAAATACATTCATGTAAACCTGAACTTAAATTGACCACACGACATGTTGTTGATGGTAGTTAGGCTATTTGATAGCCTTTGGGTCCCCTCACCCTGAAAAGAAAAAAAAAGAAAAAGGAAGGGGCTTGTTTGAGAGATGGACTTTTTCTATTTGAGCATTGCTTATTGTGCAATAGAGCTGTTGTTGATGCAGATGTCCAGGAATGCTCATCTAGATTTGCTGTATATTCAACACTTTTCTGGAATGCCGGCAAGGACAATTGAGAAGCATGTTATAAAATGCCTCACCTCAAAACTTGGAACTTAAAGGTAGCGAAGAGTGTTTTTCTGTGATTTCTTGTTGGCATTATCACTACTGCCACCATTGTCTAAATCATTGTTACTGTTGTGATTGTCATAGTAATAAGAATTGTACACCTGAATTCATATTCAATGGGTAATATAAAATCAAGTACCTTTCTCCATTATTTATTCAGAAAATCATATAAACATACTTGCAATATTATGCAATTTGAATTAACTTTTTTTCTTACTGCATAATTACTTATTCTCTGTTTCTTGCTTTGTGATTGTGCATGGATTTTCTCATTTATGTTACTATGTTTTCATCCTACATTGCTTCCTTTTTACAACTTTTTTAGTACACTGTTAGCTTAAGTTTTTCTCCTCCCACTTGCACTCTTTCCTTCTTTGCCCTTGATTTCTATTACCAAAAGATTAACTCCCTCTAGAATAGTTTGGCCTCTGTGCACAGTTTTCAGGATTAAGAAATAGACTATGTCTTTTTATGACTTGCTCAATGATTTTTTCATGACTCTGTATGGTATGGCGCTTGTCACAAGGGCGAGACTTCTATTTTTTGTTCTTTTCATGGAGTCCTATGTGATAAAAGGAATGCTAGTTTCTGTGTAAAGTCAAATGGGAATCTAGGACTCCTCCCAGAGTGCCTTCTTTGTGTGGATAACTGGCTTTGGTGCCCTCCTTTCTACTGATAAGTTGAGGAAGCATGAGTCTGATAGATTTTTCGTGTTTTTGGGGCAGGCTTGTTATCCTACCTGCCAAAAATCATTGTGGTCAACTCCCCCATTTTCTTTGTGGTAGTGTATTTGGTGTGAAAGGAATAGTAGAGACTTCCATTTTTGTATAAAAGGGTCTCGTTATCCCTCATCTTCTTTTGGTTTACATAGGAGACTCACTTTTATGCGTCTTCCTTTGATTTGTTTCTGAATGACCTTTTGATCCCTGTTTCTAGCTAGCTGAAACCTCTATTTCTTGTTTATTCTTTGGACAAGGTTTGCTCCTTAAGGCAGTTCTAGTTATATGCTTGTTTATTAATCAGAAAAGTTCTTCTCCATGCCATTTGAAACGTACAGTTCATGGGTGTTGCAAACATTTTCATTTATGTAATTTCCAGCATGAGTCATTGACCATTGTTTTGCTAGCATGCATGCATTTCAAATAACTATACATTAATGCTTGCATTAACATAGAAGCATCTAAATTCATCTACAAGAGTCAGTAAAATGTGGATCAGACCTATGGAGTGAATTAAGAAATGATGTCTGTTTGTGAGGTGTGTATCTGATTGCATCATTCTTAATAGTACTTCGACATGTACTTATTGAGCAAATTATTTACAAACGTGTATGTATAATGGATAAAAGTGATTCTAAAATGACAGTGTAAGAATTACTTGGATTCATGGAAAAAATTTCCTTAATAAATTTCTGCAGTTCGATTTTAACCCTGAAAAAACCCTTCTAATATGGTACCACATCCCATTTGGAAAAACATTATCTGCTTCCTAGACCCATTCAATGTTTCAATACCATTCACTTTGTAGCAATGCTTTTAGGTTGCACGTTTTCCTGCTACTGGTATCCCCGCAACGGCCTTAATGACATCTCTAGGAAGAAAATATTTTTTCACTCCTGGGTAGGAGTCTGATCAACCTGTGCTCTTAACTTTTAACTGTTTCTGGCCGGGATTTGTTTGGATGAAAAAGGAAGTAAGATACCTGTTTCACCCAGCAAACACCATTTCCATCATTGCCGGGAATTGACTCTGAGTGGTGTATGGAAAATCAAATAGAAAATCTGCACAGTTCAAAGGCCACCTGAAACATGCAACATGACAATGCCAATAATAGATTCATTATTGACTACAGACTAAAAATTGCAGAGATTCTGGTGATTCTGTTGTCTGCATCCTCTCTGAGCCGTATTGCTTTTTATAAACAAATCCGTAGCTCCAGTTAGTCTTTGAGCATCTAAAAGTTTTGCATGTTTGATTTTTCTTTTGTTGCCAATTACAGAGATGAGGCTCTCTGTTTATGTATCCTATTCGGTCAAAATCCAGGTTTCTTTCAACCTCTTGATATTTATTTTGTGCCCTAAAAGTTCAAGCTTTTGCTACTTTTAGTCCATTCGTATCAATGACTCATAGCACGTGTTGTCCTTGCATATTTATCAATATATATATATGTATATCCATGTGGTGTACTTGCATATGGGCATTCAAATACGTTTGGAATTTAATTTTGTTCAGATTAACTGATCTTTTGGTTGCCAAGAGCAGAGTGTTTCGTTTCTGTCTTAGGCTTGTGAGTCTAAGCTTGTAGAGTTTAATTAAGTTCAAAATCGACTGATCTTTTGGTTGCCAACATTACCTTAGGCTTGCTGAGTCAACTGCCTCCGAGAAGTAAGTTTTATGAGTTTTGCAGGATGATTTGCTGCACGGTTCTTCTGAAGTTCTGTGCCCCCATAAATTCTTCTTCAATCTCCAACTACGCAGTGGCTGCCCCTGATGATGGAACTGGCCCCAGAAGCTCCTTTATCTTCTTGGATGTTAAGAGACGAATGAAATAAAATGCCGATGTTCAATGGGTAACAACCAGGATTGAATTCCGTGGAAAAGCAGTGTATCCAGCAGAGGTAGTCTGATGACAGGTGAGACTTGGGTTGATTTTGATTTTGGATTAGTCTATCGTATCGTATAGATCCAGCAATACAAAAGATCTTGAAGTACCTAAGTTGCTTTACCAAATATACCTGCAAATTCTTCTTTTTGTTATCTAATTCAAGCTGTAAATTTAAAGCTTTAGAGAAGAAAAGAAAATGTCATGCTAGGGTTATCAGAGAAGATAGGGAGACTGGGAGCTTGGTGGAGGGAGGAAATGTAGGGGCAGAAGTAGCACAACCACCCCTAGAGAAGGATACAGACACTCTTTAACTGTTTCTTTCTTTACCAGTTGTATGCCACTGTCTAGCTCTGTAAGACAGGACCGTGGTAACCATGCTATGAAGTCTAGTCAAAAAAGCCTAGCTGCATTCAGTTCCGGCCCATAAACATTTAAAATCTGTACCTATTCATTCAGAATGGCCTGCATATCACTAATTGAAAGACACTTTGAGATCTGTGCCCTAGGGCTTGAATCATCTGAAACTTTTAAGAGGAAGAGGCCTGCATATGTTTGGTCCTCTTTTATCATTTTTGTGTAATTGGTTTGGCATCTCAATTACATTTATATGCGTCTGTTTTACCTAATTTGACTTCATGTGGAGGAAGAGGAACCAGGTTTGCACCCTGGTTGGGCCAGAGTCCGTTGATGAAGGTGAAGTAGTAGTTGTTTTGGAATAAAGGGAAGAGATTGATAAGACAAGCGATGACTATGGGTGTGATGTGATTATGGTGTGGCACTGGACTGGACCATTTTGTCTTCATGAAGTGACTTAGTGACTTACATATTCTGCTTAAACCAATTGCTGATGAGTGCATATGACTTTTCCTTAACTGAGGATCAACTAGGTCAGGTGAAGTGGGTATTTCTACCCCTTAGAAATGGCATTATCCAGTGGCAAGATCAGATGATGGGAAATAACTTGACACTCTCTCTCTCTGTCTCACACACACACACACACACACGCACAGTTCTTTATCTCAGATCTTTAATCACCATAGTTGGGTGGACTAGTATTGTCCACAAGTGTTGCAAAGCCGTGCTAAGTAGTGCTGCACTAACTCAAATGTGATTTAGTTTAATTTAATTTTTTATTTTTTTAAACTTAATTTAGTTCTGATTCTATCTTGGAGCCTGATTGACATTTAGTCTAGTCTACAAGCCCCTGATCTCGCCCAACTTGTATATTATTATGTTTCTCTTCATTTGTCTTTTGAGGGGCTATTTTGATCATACACCAAATTACAAACCCTCCTTTGAAGCTTTTTTAAGAGACAACTCATGTTTTAAAATATTTAGATTAGGGATTTGGGTATTGACCCTATTGTAAGAGACTTGATCCGTATAGTTGGATTCACCTCAATCTAAGTCTAGGTCTTTGCTAGTCTAGATTAGCCAATGGGTCAAGATCTAATTGATGACATAGCACTATCGTGGTTTGTCTCTTGCCTCACGGTATGTCCATATAAATGTACATAATTTATTGTATATGAAGATTATTTTGCTCTATTTTTAATATTAAAATTAATTTTATTATTGAAGGATGTATTAAGAGCTTTTATCTTTACATGTCGAATAAATTTTGGACAAACTTGAGATCGAGAATAACTACCGAAAGCACTCAGCGTTGGACAAATTCGATGGTGATCAGCTCTTAACACTATCAGTCTTTCTTTGTGCTTATTAATATTTTTAGTGTTCATGTTAAAATAGAGTTGGTATATCTTGATATTTTGATAACATATGAAGATAGGGAAGAAGATATGCTATTTGGTACCTCCTAATTTAATATAATTTGAATTAATGGAAATATTATTTAGACCTTTAAGAATGTCTATGTGATATTTATATTATATTAATTAAACACATAATATAATTAGATGGTTAAAATGAGAGGGATGGTCAGAGTTAAGAGACATCAATTTGTTGGAGCAGAGGAGAAGAGTTAAGAGACAGTCAAAACGGCGTTGTTTGGACCTTTGAAATTGTAATTTTATTTATAATTTTAACTATATTAACATAAAAAAAATATTAATTCAAACGTATCATTCTAATGGGATTTTAACATTCAAATACCATAATTTTATTTTAGGAAAAGAAAAATGAAAAATCATTTTTGGGGGGGGGGGGGGATGTTGATGGACACTCCTGTCGACAACGCGTAGGGTGACAAGACAATTCGGGAATCAGAAGTGGACCATCATGCCATATGCAGGTGAGGTGGGAGGGAATTCAGATGTGGGCGCGACAATTACGGGTAAATCATACCAAAAGTCATAAAATTTTAATATTTTTTTTAGTTTGATCACTAAATTTTAATTTCTTGTAAAATGATCACAAAATTTTAAAATATTTTGTAATATGATCACTAAAATAATTTTTTAATGATTTTAACCAAAATTGATGACGTGGCGCTGACATGGCGCTGATGTGGTCATTGTCACTTCAACAATTTTGATTAGAAATTATTCAAAAATCACTTTAGTGACTATATTATAAAATATTTTAAAGTTTTGTGATCACTATGTAAGGAATTGAAATTTAATGATCAAATTAAAAAAAAAGTTAAAATTTTGTGACCTTTAATATGATTTATTTCGACAATTACCATCTTCGTACGATCGTCGACGTTTCACTTGGCATGTCATCGCCCTGATTCCGCCGCGTGGCGTACGGGAAGCCTGATTTTTTATTTATTTTTATAAACCATAGTTCATATATATATGTATATATATGTATAATTCATTCCTTTGCTTTCCTTTTAGCTACTGTAGCGAGGCAGACATGGTTGGCAGGAGTGCACGTGGGTGTGGTCTGGGCAGAATGGAGTGGAGCCCACTTAGGTCAAATCCAATGTCCCTCACTTGTCAGATCCACAGTAGTTTCCGCAATTCTCGTACCACACCTGTTCCCTCCAATAATTAATTAATTAATAAATAAATTACGAAATTGGCGAGCTAAGCCACGTGGCCGCATCTATGCCCCATTCCACCGCCACCGCCACACCACGGAGCAACGCCGTCCCCTGCCCCCACGCGCCACCACACATTCGTCAAAATTTCTACCCAGACATCAACCATCCCACCCACGTGACACGCTAATCTGTTCTCTTTGATACGAAATCGTGATTTTCTTTATATATATAAATATATCAACTTAAGGAGTAAATCACACTAAAGATCATAAAATTTTGGTGTCTTTTTTAATTTGATCACTAAATTTTAATTTTTTGCAAAGTGATTACAAAACTTTAAAATATTTTGTAATGTGGTCACTAAAGTGATTTTTTGATAATTTTTAGTCAAAATTACTGACGTGGCGATGATGTGGAGCTGACGTGGCGATGATGTGGCCATTGCCACATCAGCAATTTTGGTAAAACATTGTCCAAAAATCACTTTAGTGACCATATTGTAAAATATTTTAAAATTTTGTTATCACTTTGCAAGGAATTAAAGTTTAGTGACCAAATTAAAAATGATGTCAAAATTTTGTGACCTTAATATGATTTACCCAACGAAAGAGCGAGCATACAATGCATGCAATCGAGAATGAGGAGACGGTGGTGGTGGTGGTGGTGGTGGTGGGGGCTGGTGGGTGCCACATGTAGAGAAGTTGAATGCAATATATATAGAATTGACCAACATTGAATTAATGAGGAGGTCTCTATCGATCCAATCCATACGAATACGATGTCTGTGAAGAAACAACAGTGTTGAGTTTCATTTTCAATATTAATTATTCCCCATCTCGTGTGTGTGTGCCTAAAGGAAATTACACTGTTTGTACATGTAGTGTCCTTCAAGAAACAACAATGGTGGGCACGAATGAATCCCATCGAACCTCCCAAAAGCGACCCCTTCCTTGTTTTTTCTCCACAAGAACACACACACACATATTGTTATCTTGGGAGTACTTAAAATTAATTTTTTTAATTAAAATTTATTATCTCACAAATGCACACGTTCTTAGTTTAAATGAATATAAAAATTAAATAAATATGAAAAAAATAAATAATTAATTAATAAAATTAAATCAAATCACATAAGAATACAAAGCCTTATCCTAATTTAGATTCGATAAAACTATTTCTACAAAAGGGGGTGTACAGAAAACTTTACAGAAATAATAAAATGATCAAATTATCCCTCTATCTCTCTCACCTCGCCTTTTCTCTCTTCTGTCTCTCTCTCACCTCACCCTCGTTGCCTACTGCACCTCAATTAGTTTGGGAGGTCGTGGTTGCTAGAGGTTGCAGCGGTGAGGAGACGAGGTGAGGCGACTAGGAGGCGAAGCGGCGAGGCTACAATTGCGAGAGGAGGCGAAGGCGATTGGACGAGGTGGGCGGGGGGAGAGAGGGGAGAAAGAGAGAGAATGGGGTGAACAAATCGCGATATATTGCGCCTGTAAAGGAGTTCTATGAACCCCTTTTGTACAAATAACGTGGTCCATTTAGATTACCCCTAATTAGGACAACTGTACATTTAGCCTCTAAAATATCTGAGAGTAGTCTTTCTTTGATTTAATAGAATGAGATTAATACATAATTTCTTCTTCACAATTACAAGCTTTCAAAATTACAAAGAATTATTCTATGACATAACCTTTTCTCCTTTACTTTCTTGTGAGAATAATACATTGCTTAAATGCGTAGACCAATATCCTATTTATAGAAAGATATATAAGACGTTAACTTCTAAACACTTTATAATCGATATGAATATTATTGATTTTAATTTCTAATTTAATTTTAAATACAAGTTGATCGTCACTTATCTATATTTTCTAAATTTCGATACATTCTTAGTGCCAATCACTAGGGTTATTCAAAACAACACTTTAACATATATATATATATGTATGTATGTATCTATCTGGGGAAGCTATATATAGGGACCGGCACCGACTGGCCAAGTTTGGCTTGTTCCGGCCGACTGATTTTTACTGTTGCGAGACTCGGTCAGTTTCATCGCTGCTCCCAAGAGCGCCCCCCCCCCCCCCCCCCCCGGCAGGGATCATATCTATATCTATATCTATACGTTCAGCTCAAGAACAAACTAAACTTTCACCGGCCGATTCCTACGTGTGTACGTACTGTGTTGTGTTGCGCAACTTAGTCACTTCACTGGATCAGCAAGCATGAGGGTTCGTTCGTTCGTATCTCTGATATATATATATATATACAGCATTCTTTTTGGGCAACTCTTCTTGTCTGTTTTTGGCCTTTTCCTCGACGTGCACAACCAGCAGCCATGCCTATATAGACTCAGCAATATTGCAGTTTAATTGGTCTTGTTTTATTTCATGTAATCTTGGCTGATTGGTGGTGTTGCCATGCACAATATTTAAGAGTTAAAAAAGAACAGTAATGGGGAGCCCATTAAGCTCATTGGCTGAATCAAGATGCCCAAAATTTAGTTGTTGCTTGGTGTAAGGGTATTTTAGTTACTAAGACTAATTGTTTAAAATTAAAATAACTCAATCGTGCACATGAATCTTGCATCATGAAGCAAGATATGATGAATAACCATGTAATTTGGAACTGAAAAAATTAAAGAAAAAGGGAAAGACAGAGAGGGCTCGACCAAAGGCCTTATCCCCTCTTTCAACAAAAAGAAAAAAGAAATGAATGCTATCAATCTAATTAAGTACAAAATTGTTCAAGTCAAAGGAACAAAAATTTGTATTTTTGGATGCCCATTTGGAATATATAGAGCTATCAAAGAAGAATGAATGATATTTTGTCATTTAATCAGAGGTATGAATTTGTCTCTTGCAGTGTCCTACACAATAAAATAAATTAGACGTTTCTACTGTAGGTGCAGTAGTTGTATTTGGTGGTTCTGCAGGTTACTGTATTTACCAAAGATTGGCCTCTAATGGGAAGTGAGACAAGAAGAACATGCAAGCTCAGGCTGATGTGATAATTTCCAATTTCTGAAAATCTAATAATTATATTGCTACTACATTTGTGTTTGGTCGATAATTTGTCGGTTTTCACATCAGGAACACTGCTGGGCTGGTGAATACCACTCATCATATACTTGAAGAACATGCATGGATCTATATATTGTTGAAAAATAAGATGACAAAATAAAGGATTTAATTACATTTATATATAAAAAAATTATATGAAAAATCCTAAAAAAAAAATCACGACTATCAGGATAACACAAAAAAAATATCATTATATAATAAAATTTATAACTACAAAACTCAATATTCTTTCTCTTAAACCCAAATTTCAATTATATCTAATTCCTAACTCTCACTGATTTTTCACAACTAATTTGCACTTCTTAAATAACAAGTCAAGTATCCTACTTATAGATTGTTTTCCTTGTTCACTAAGACTAAGATTTCTTTACCTAACAAAGAAATAAAAATTAACTAATAAATAGAATTACAAACTAAACCAATTAAGAATAGAAAATGAACTTATTAGAAAATCTAATCTTCTAAACTAATTATGATTTCTTGCTAAAAATCCCAATAAACTACCACCTCAGCGAGAATTTCTAAAAACATTCGTCTATTCTCTGATGACAACCATGACTATCTATTACCAATAATCACCATGACCGCAATCACCTAGATCACCGTACCCCATCATAAATGGTACAACCACTTGGACACATCCCGCTCTAGGATTTTCACGACACAATATCAAAAAATACCTTGCTGAAAAGATATGGTGCAACCCTTATGTTTGGTTTCCTTGGGAGCTCTTTAACCATATCAATCTCCTTTCCACCACATACCTTGCATCACTGTTAAGCCAATGTCCGTGTACAAACTTGTGGACCCGCTAAGTATCATATCATCTTTCATGGCAATTCTCGCGACATCTTATGAGAATGTATCCATCTCTTTAAAAGACATCTTCATCTCCCACAAAATTGAGATACAAACTTCCAACGTCACAATCTTTGGAGTCTTTTGCCAGACTTGCTCTATCAACGCGACAATCCCTTTTCACATAACCGGATTATTTGCACTTCTAGCAGATTACTTTACCAGATTTTTTAGAATCTTTAGGAATTGGTTTGCCCTTCAACGCCTTGTATAACCCATATTGGATCAAGATATCCTTGACTTGTATTTCTCACAAACCAAAATTGATCTTCCCATCGAACTTTTCAAAATCAAACTTCATCATGCTTGACATATTTTTTTGCGTACTAAGTGACCGATAATCAAACCTCTGATACCACTTGTTGAAAAATAAGATAAAAAAATAAAAGATCAAATCACACTCAAAGACAAGATTTTTACGTGGAAAACCCTAAAAAGGAAAAATCACAGCCATCAGGATGACAGAGGAAAAATATCACTATATAATAAAGTTTACAACTACAAAGTTTAATATTTTCTCTCTAAACCTAAATTTCAATTATACCTAATTTTTAACTCTCACAAGTAATTTGCACTCTTTGAATAATAAGCCAAGTATTCTATTTATAGATTGTTTTTCTTGTTCACCAAAGTTAAGATCTCCTTATCTAATTAACAAGAAGTAGAAATTGACTAACAAATAGAATTACAAACTAAACTGAAAATCAACTAGAAATAAGAAAGAAACTTATTAGAAAATATAATTTTCAAGACTAATTAGGATTTGTTGTTAAAAATCGCAACACACACACACACACACACACATATATATATATATGTTTATATATCCATTTTGATCAAAATGATGAAATGAAATGCTCATATATAATATAACCCACTCGTCAGTAATCTGTAATTTTGAATTTAGAAACGATTCTTATTTGTTGAGAAATTAATGTGTATTTATTTATGCATCAAAATTAATGCACAGCTTTACATAGGAAGAAGTAATCATATTCAATCTAGACATATACTTATAACCTAGCTGCTTAATTATAAATCAGAACCAAACCAAAGCCACTCAATCTAATCAATATTGAGCCATTAAGTCGTTGGGTCCAATGCCATGTCCAAAAGAAGCTCCGACATGTTTGTGATTGCATGAAGATGAATGGCATGCATGAGAGGCCACATAGAATTATAAGGGGCATGGAGGACTTGAAGGTGGAAGCTATATATATATATAGGAATATGCAAGGGACTGGGGGATTGCTTGATTGCAGAAGACAAGGGATTGAGCCCAAATGTATTCTCAGATGAGAGGTGGGAGTTTGGTATGATGATTCATGAACTATACTTAGGGCTAAATTTTAGCATCATAGGGTGGATGCCATGGAGCTATGTATCTAGACCCTAAACCCAAATCATTTCAATTAGACCTCTTTATTTATCATAATTAAATTGACTTAATACATATTGTGTTTTGTAGCGTTCTATTAATTAATAATAGAAATATTTTGAGACTAAAACTAAAATAAAACCGACTAATAAAAATTATTTAAATTTAAAATTAATATATAATAAATACAAAGTGATGTATATTTAAGGTATTACCCATCTCACCTTTTCTTGGGTTGGTTGTTGAAGCCTACTAGCAGATCATGGGTACAAATGAATACCTTCTGCTGGAGTTTCAGCAATGGAAAGAGGGGAAGAGAGATTGTAGAATGATATATAGAACCTGTGATTTGTTTCGTACTCAGAAAAACAAAGAGAATGTTTTTTCTTTCTTTCTTTTCTACAGTTAAAGAGACGTGTTTCCATTATAAACTGAACCAGTATTAACAATGGCCATCCATGTATAGTTGCAGCCAAACCCTCCATAAACAGGTTCAACTGTAGCTTGTAAAAGTTCAAATTTTACTATTCACAAGCCATATAATAATGTATATATTGACCCCGTGCTCACTTTTAGTTATTAAATTCTTCTATTTCCCATGTTATAAGAGGCCTATATATATATAGATATGTCACTCCACTTGATCCTCCAAACGCTTAAAGCCACCATGCTGCATCATCATCATACCCAAGTAAACCATCTCAAGGTTTTTTTTTGGAACAAAAAGAAATGGCAAGAAATTGACAGTAAGATCAGAATAGATTTAAAGAAAATGACAACTATATACGTACACATGTAACAGTGAAAGTGGATCTTAAATAAGGTTTATAACAAACAGTTTTTGAGCAAATCACTGCATGTGTGCTACTCGGATGAAATAAGGTCACAAACGTTGGAGAATTTTATAATGTTATTATCAAAATTTACAGTAAAACCTGTGTTTCTAAGAGATTAATTAGCTGCCATTATAGTTGAAGGTTTGCATGGTCACTACTAATTGCATCAAACTCAAGCCCAAGTCCTCCATATATATAAATTAAGCAAAAGATATTTATTTAACGTGATTAATTATGTAACATTTGGCCTCAAAGATAGACTGTAAATATTGATTGTGAGCTGCATATTATAGAGCCAGTGATTATGAAGAAAACCAACAATTCTAAGCAAACTCAAGTTCTGAGGCGCAACCTGACTATACATAATAATGCATTAAATGCCTCCTGACATCAGAAAAAGAGTGTCGGATCAAGTTCTTGCTTCCTTCTATGTATATATGCCATGTTCTTGAACCATTTTTCTTAAACTGAATCTAAATAAATAATAGTTCCAATAGATCCATCATTTCATTCTGGAAAGCCTAAGTTTCATGCTTCATTTCACATCAAAAAATCACATACAGAAAAAAAAGAAAGTTCCTAGCTAGAGGGTCCATTGGTCCCGCATATATATGTGTGCGTGTGCGTTTGGCACCCGTTAGTTGTCTCTATTTCTAGTCTATGCACAAAGAAGATCCTCTTTCAAGCAAAATAACATTCACTTAGCAAAAAAGAAAAATAAAAAGTAACAGTAGGGGGATTAATTTGTCAGCACAAGCAATCATACATCCTATTTATCTTTGAATAATGATCTAAATATATAGCTGCATCACTATTTCAAGTTTGATTTTTGGGACACTTCTCCAGTGAGTTCCCCTCTTTGGGACACTTTCCCACTGATATGACAATTGATTCGAACTGAAGAAATTAATTAAGCTTCCCCAGAGCCAAAAAAATGTCCCAACATTTTCAACACTCAAAAGTGCAACTTGCAGTACTTTCTACTTAATGATGACTTGGAATAATAGGCAAATTCCATTATTGTCTGCCCTTTTCATATGATCTCTTGGCTTAAAATGAAATGACACCAACAATATGAGTAAAAACCCCGCATTGATTAATATTGGACCTCGTACGCCACCATGCACCTATGAAATTTTAGTAGCTCTATCAGGAAACAGTAGTTTCAGGATCTCATAACCCTGAAGAACAATGAAGACCAGTCTTTAGTGGCAATATTGTTCACACACAGTATCTATACTGGTTCCCAACAGTGAAAGCAGCTGTAACAGTGTGGTACGCAGAAGGAAACAGACAGGTAATTAGGGACAGAAAACAAATTATACATGAAAAATTGAGCCCTCCCATATGCATAACATCTGCTCATTGTCCCTCTAGCTAGCTTGGACCTCGAAGTGATATATAATGCCACGAGATGTCATTGAGAGATTAGATCAATTGTAACATTTTCCATTAAAATTACAGGCTCCCAAAATGGGCCTGAAATTAAGATGATACTGATTAAGGAAGCTCTTAAAACAAGCCTTAACATCTTATATATATGTATCAAAGACACAAAGAGGCAGAAAAAGGGAAATTTCGAATGGAAATGGTGAAGAACTCATGATATGACGGCGATCCGCAATGATGCTGTTCGGTATAGGAGTGCCTTCAACTCGATGGAAAATTATATTTAACCAGCAGTACATTAAACTTCTGCTTCTACTTTTAGTACAAAGTTCTCACTATGGCTCAGTGTCTCTACCATCGATCTCTGCCAGTGACAAAGTGCTCCAACTACTAGACGACTACTACTACTGTTTGCATCAAAAGCAGGATCGCGCTGTCTCAGATCCAGCCATTCGTTCTAGGATACCAAATAGTGAACAAGAAGAACAGTTTAAAGCTGGTAGTAGTACAGCTTTTTAGCTAGCAACAAAGAAACAATTGATATGCTGAGATCAAATACCTTAAGCCCAAAAACAAAGACAAGGAGGAGATCGATGGAGTTGCTGAATTCGTGATCAGCCGCTGCTTCCGCCTTGGGGTGGAGGCGGTACTGGGCGCTTCCGCTTCTTCTTCTCGTAGCTGATTCCCCGAGCCTTGGACTGCAGATCGCGGACCTCACGGAGATAAAGCCGGACGGCCCGAGCCCCAAAGGGGTTTGTTTCCGGCTTGCCGCCGTTCTCTTCGTAAGCGGCACGGAGGCGGCCGACAAGGGCGTCGAGGCTGCCCCAGGCTTGGCGGAGAGGACAAGGACACGGCGCCGGAGGGTTGGCGAGGCCGTAGAAGGGGCAGATTGGAGTATGGACCTTGGTCTTGCCAAATTGGTCAAGGTATCGGAGGAATTCGAGGACGTGAGCGCCGCTGCAGCGGGAGAGGGCGAGCGGTGGCCTGTGGTTCTTGAGGTACTGGCCGAAGGTGTTCCAGTCCCGACGCTTCTGGTTCTCGTATCGACTGGGAGTACTGGAAGCTGAAGAGGAAGAGCCACCTGCGGCGGCGGCGGCTGGAATATTGTTGTTGTGGGCGTTGATGCTTGTGCTTTCGGAGTTGAAGCTCTCCACTTCTGAGCATGAATCCATCGGAAATGGTGTTAAATCTTCTCGGATCCTGCCAGGGAAACAGATTCAGAGATTGAAGGTTTTGATCTTACAAGGTCTGTGTGTTTGCTTCTGCTATATATTGCTCTTTCAGTCACTCCTCCATTAATTCTTCCAGGGTTTCCTCCCTGACCTCTTCGGAGTGAAAAGTATAGAGAGAGAGAGAAAGAGAAAGGGTCAGGTGAAGTGAGGGTTATGATTGCTTGCTTATAAAACTTGAAGAATGCCAGTCAGATATTGATGAGTCTGCCTTCAGATGTTATAGCCACAAACACACACACACACACTCTCTCTCTCTCTACCAAACTCCAAGAAAAGAAAGATTAAGGAAATGAAGAACAAACTTCATTGTTTCCCTGAAATAACAATAATTTCCATATTTGTCCTGGGAGAAAGAGGAGAGAGAATGAGCTAAAAGAAGAAGATTTTGATCTTAGAATAATTAGGTTATTGAGATGAGAGAGAGAGAGAGAGAGAGAGAGAGTACCCTTCTCTTCTGTAGTCCCTAGGAAGCAATTCTTTTCTTTCTTGAGCGGTGTAAGTAAATCTCGGCAGCCTGTAATACTGTTACACTTCAATATAAATGTTACGAAGATATTAGCCTTTTTCTTTACTAAAACAAGGGGATTAACCAACGTTAATTGTTTTATGGGTTTTTCTATAATAATGTTCAGGTTGACATAATTAAAGTTCTCAATCTACAAGATCTAATAATTTGTTCTCCTCATTCCTTATTGGTTTATTTTTATAACCTTGAGAGAGAGAGAGAGAGAGAGAGTTAACTGGCCAATCAATAAGTTCCACGAGAGTTAACTGGCCAATCCGTAAGTTCCACGATGAGGATGGTGAAAAGTTGAAGTACTAGCCCCGAAAGGAACAGTATTAAATTTTTGTTCTGAAAGAGTTACCTTTCTTGCCAAATAAAGGCTTTTCTTTGCCAACCAAACACCCTTTGTTCTTGCAGATCAAAGAGAAAAAAAAAAAAAAAAACTTTGTTCTTTACCAACAAATAATGTAAAAAAACCGAAAAAAAGTAAAATTCAATTTTAATGATCATAGTGAAGAAATAATTTTTTAAAAAAAGTGAACTTCAACTACAATGCTTAATGATATCTTTTCTCCAATTGTTACAAACAGAGAGAGAGAGAGAGAGAGAGAAGAAATACCCTCACAACAGCAGGTTTCAACATTTAAATGCACAGTTACATATAGGGTTTTAGATAATCTTCAGAAAAGTGAAACTTTTATCATTTTAACTTACAGTTTCTAAGATTTTTCCATTATATTTGAAGAGAATGTCGTTTTCACATTCTTTCTGGCGAACACTGTTCCCATGTCAATGCACTTTGATACGTACAGTGGTTAATTAGCAAAATTAACAATTTATCAATCACTGGGAAAGAAGCAAAGATGTATAATTAAGTAATTAAGAGGCAACAAATTAAAGAGGACCCAGAAAAGGGAGAAACTAAAGATCATTAAACACTATTTAAAGCGGCTACCCTCACTGTCTACCTTTGATTTGAAGTTCTTCCAATCATTCCCCTTTCGCCAAATATGGAGGCCACCTGCAGTGACGTGTTACAGAACTAAAATATCTATAATTCTTATAGAAAATAATAAAAAAACCATTAATTCCCATAAAGTCTATCAAATTAATTTCTTATAACTCTGACAATATTGTCTCTTAGAAGTTAATTAATTGTGAAAGTTGGGGTGGTAACAGTATGAAAGAGATTGATGGAGAGGTGACTGAAGCAGCTGTTTCTTATGGGTCTGAAACTGGTCTAGAGAGTAAAAAAACAGTCACTGTCACAGGGCAATTCCGTTAAAATAATAATTATATATTTAACAAAGCAAGAGCCTCAATTCCGTCTATATATATATATATATATTTAACAAACCCTAATATATATATTAGGGTTTTTAGTGTTTAAGGTGAGACAGAAAATCAATTGAAGAAAGAAGAATAGGAACATGGTTCTTTTCATGATTTAATTCCCCAACTTCCAACTAACAAGTTATATATATATATGTATATATATAATGTAAAAATTTTATAAGAATATAAGGTTACTTTTTTCAATTTAGGCCTTATTTATTTTTTAGGGTTTAAGATATGAAATTTTTTAAATATTTTTAATAATTCTTTATTCTTATACACTTTATTAAGAGATGTTGAAAATATTTTATGTTTTAAACTAAAAAAATAAGTATAATCCAGTCTATAGTAATTTTATAAGAAGAATATTATTATTGTTAGAAATATAAGTGAAGGTATTATTAAATAACACTCAATTTTGGTGTATATTTAATTGCATGCACGTACGTGCATGTATGTACTTCAATATATAATTAGCATTTACTATTGATTACAGGGGTAGCTAACTAGGCACATCCTTTTATATATTACATATATATATATATGCCTAATTAGGAGTCTAGGAGCCCTAGCTAGGGCACATAGGATATGGTTTGCTTGGGAATGAGGCTTAGGTGGTCTGTGCAGTGCAAGGATATTTTCTTTCTTTTTTATTTTTTGGAAATATTATTAACTAAATATTTTTGTTAAATAAAATAAAAAAAATTTGCACTCAATTATTTCTTTTATATATTTTCAACCCTTCACTTCCACCCATGAAAGTGATTTCTTTTCAACCTTTGATTGGATTGAAAGTCTCATCTTTTCAACATATTCTAATCCTTTCTCTGAGCACAATCCGGTGGGAGTCCACAATTAATTAGCTTTTTTTAATTTTAATTACCAAATAATATGTACTAAATTTTTAATTAATTTTAAATTTAAAATATTTTTTTCCTATATCAAGTTATTAATTGTGTTGTACAAAGACTAAATTTCCAAATTTATTGCTAAATGCTTACCCCATTTTTAAATTTGAAATGACCTTTTAGGTTTTTCTTTTACAAAAATGACATTTTTATACTTAATTTTAATATTTATATATTAATATATTACACCCAATAAGAGAGAAACATTGGAACTTGAAGTAGCAAAGTAGGCTTCCCAAACATATTTTATTCTTTGTATGCATCCAATCCATTGGGCCAATTGCTTCATTTGAAGAAGCATCTTTTCTTTTTGTTTTATTTGGGGTACCGTAGACTCTCACTTTACCAACCTACTCTTGCCCAAATGAAAAATGTCAAATTCACACTTATAATAAACACTTTACGTCTTGTATTGCATGTTATGTTAATACAAATATATAATATATTAATATAAAATATCATTAATTAAAATTATTAAACTTAAATACCGAAATAACATTTTCGTTTTATAAATCAAAGCCAACATCCTTTATTTTTGAAAACAATTTTTCTAGAAAAGTCGATGGCAAAGAAAAATACTATTGATATATCATTATATACATCTTAAACTACACAATGATGTTAAAATATCTAAAATACTCATTACCTAAAGTGATGAGATAAGACGATGAAACGTCTTGAAACAATGAGACACATAATTAAAATATCCCTCAGAAGAACAATAACATGATCCAATGGTAAAAACCCACCATTGCTCTCCATTTTAGGCAACAATTTACCCCTTTTCTTGGGCTAGTTTTTGTCACCCACAATGGGTTTGTTGTATGTTTGCACATACGAAAAGGAAAAGGAGCCAACAAGCTGCAATTATAAGATGAAAAAAGAGGCACATCTTTAAGTAGTCGTCTAATTTATTTTATACATACATACATATATATATATCAGAATGCAGCAAGAGTGTAACACCCTAGCAGGAGGACAATCTGGCCACGGCAGAAACCTAGTCAAAAATCACCTGACTACCACAACATCAACAACTCTAATTAGACCTTGAACAACAATTTCAACATATTTATATGTATGTACAAACAGCTAAAACTCAATTGTGGAAAGAGCAGACAAGATTAGAATGATGGATTTTGGCCATGGCTGCATCATTTAGCTCAACCCAGATGGATCATATTGTCTCAGAAGTGGGATGGATCACTTCACCTTCAGAGGTGGGTAGGATGGCAAGCTTGGCTCTGAAATCATTTCCTCTATAGAACCGTTAGCGTACCCTGCACACAGTAGCAACCGATGTGAGAAGGCATTTCACTTCAGACCTGGCATGATTAGGTAAAACGGTCTTATTTTCCGTTGGTCACAGAGAAGTATGAATAATTGAGAAGGCGGCCTATGCTACAAAAGGAAGTGTCCTTTTGTAATTGGAGCATAAAGCTTCAAAGTCATTTTAGAAAAGTTTCATCAGAACTTATAGGCTCAACTCTAGCTACATACAACTCAAGCTGTCTACTCTGAAGTTAGTCTACCACAATATGGGAAACAAAATTCGTAAGTAGAGTTCATGGGAGTGAGTTCAACAAAGATGCAATGTCTTCAAAGGAAGACCTTAAAGACAGATGAGCAAAACAAGAGCAAAAGTGCAAAATGGGGGGAACAACAGCCCAGATATGGTTAAAAAAAAAAAGAGAGCAGGAAAGCTGTGTTAACCGAGAGAATCATGTTAACATTAGGAAATTAAGGATTGGTGTGCCAAACTAAGGGATGACTCTTTAGGAATTGATTGTGTACCATATATAGATACAAGCAAAGTTATATAAGTAGGTGACCCAATGTACAATTGATTGATATAAGGAAATATATACACTCTTTTTCTTCCTCTTTAATGCCCCTTCTTACACTCTTTTCATGGCAACAGAGCCCCCACTTATTCCAGTTGCTTTTCCTTCAATTATGATACTTTTCTGTACCACCTTCCAACCATCAGTCTCCATATTCTGAATCTTCGACCCAAAATACCCAGAGCAGGCCTTGGGCCAGGGCTACAGCCCGGGGCCCACAACTGAGGGGGGGTCCAAAATTTTTTTTTAAGCCTATGCATGTGTGTATAAAAAATTAAAAAAAAAAATTAACAAAAGAAGTTACTGCTAGTATCCTGTCAATGAAAAGGGAAGTTAATCAATCAATTCTCAATCTCAATGCGGGGTACTACTTTTCTTTCGTTTGGCGTTTAGCCCCATTGGATTTTTCCCAAACAAGGTTTCAATGAGTCCCAAAGTATTCTTCCTTATCTTTTGTAAATTCTTATAATTTTAATAAAATTAATTAGTTGATAACTTTTATTTTTTTTCATTTAATTTGTATAAAGGGGCACACTTGATAAAATTTGCCCTGGGCCTTAGAAAACCCAGGACCGACTCTGAAAATACCCATGCACCTAAATCCACTGCAAGTTCTGTCCACGTGTACAACTCCCGGTTATCTTCTCCAGCAACTCCTGCAGCATATTCTCCTCCAGTGCACATCTCTCCACCTAAAACTCATCTGGTCATCTCCAGTACAACGTCTTCCACCACCACCAGCCTCTGCTGACTGGTTGCTGTTGCTGGAAGTCCTCGGCAATTTCCAGCCATATTTTCTGGCAACACTCCATCTTGGGTTTGTCTACTCAATGAATCATATGACATCTGGCGAACTCTACAGCAGCTTCTACTCTCTCTGACGAACTTTCAGCGACTCTAGCTAATTTTTCAGCAAATTTCCAACACTTTCCAGCCACCTCAAACATTCAATAGACCAAAATTCTTCTGAGTTCATTTCTATCAAACTTGATGGGAAAATTATGTATTTTAGGAGTTCCATTTTCAAAACTTTGTGCAAAGCAAAGATTTTCTGGAATTCCTAGATGGTTCAGTTACTGAGCCCGGTGAGGCAGATGATAAGGCTAAATGGGCTGCTGTCAAGAATGCTAGAGTTGTTGCATGACTTCTCAATTCGGTGATACCCATCATCACAGCAGGTAATGCTAACTGCTATATTCAATGCTATGAGTGTCAGGAATTTGGCCACCATGCTCATGATTGTTGCAAGTATAATTTTTGCAATTAGAGCAAGAAGCTGAGCCACCTTATTTCTGAATGTCAAAAACCAGTTTGACAGAACTATCAACCCTCCCACAAAACCTATCAAACCACTTCTATTGCTTTAGATACTGAGACTATTCAGAAATTGACCGTGAGTCTATACGGCAATACTTCCAGGTTGGAGATATACTCTTATGGCCGACAACTTTCCCCAGTAAAAATTTGATTAATCCTATTCAATACATCGACTCTACTACATTTGGTCATATGAGCAGGAACGAGTGTCTTTTTATATCCTTAAAACATATCTCATATTGGATACATTATCACTGCCACCAAGTACACAACCTACCACCAGGTTAGCACTGTTTTTGTCTCTACTTCTCCACTAATCTTATGTCTGTTGGATAGCTTATTGAACAAAACTACCATGTTATTTTCTCACCCTTTAACTGTTTGATCCAAGATCTGACAGGGAGGATGATAACAGACATAAGGGTAATCGTTTTTTCTTCTTTGATTTTAAGATACTCCAAGTCAATCACAATTTTATGGCATCATAGACTAGGCTATCCTTATGTAATTAGAACTTATGTTATGTTGCTTTAATAAATGAGTTCCATTTATGTCAGTTGCCTTTACCTGTGAAAATTGTACTAAACCAAAAGTTCATAAATTGCATTCTCAAACAGTTCACCAACACCCTCAACCATTTGAGTTTAGTACATAGCAAATTTTAGGGACCCTTCCCTATCAGTTCTCGCATGTGGTATAAATGTTTTTATTCCATTCATTGAGCATGTTGCATGATTTACATGAAGCACTGTATGGCAAATTTATTTTATTTTTTTGGCTAGATTTTTTCTTTTTCTTTTTTTTGGCTAGATGTATGGCAAATCTTTATGAAGCACTGTATGGGAACTAGATGCACTCATTGACAACAGTGGTCCATCAAGAGATCTATAGATGGGAGACACAAGAAGTGCACTAGCCAAAGGAATAATCTAGCTCCATTTGCATACAATAATACCATATCATTGTTGGATATTGAGATTGAAAAATAAAAAATATATGAGACAGCTAAGTAACTTACTTGGGATAGGATATGGAAGGAACAGGAATTAATTGATTATCAGCACTCATGATTGTCCTTTCCCCAACGGCCCTTCGCGCTGGTTCCGGAAGTGACTGAGAAGCTGTTGTGCCTGTTACCATGTTACAGAGAATGCATGGTTATCCTTTTTCTCTGGCATCTCTATCTTTCTCATCAACTCACAAAAAGGTAATTGATTCACAAAGAATAAGGATTTAATTAAGTCCATGATCAGTATTGCCTACAAGAAAACTTTGCTCTCCTCTACCATCTAAGCTTGCAATCACCTTTTGTTCACATCAATTACACCATCTCCATGTCATGTGCCTTAAGGGCTGTTTATTAATTTCATTTGAGGAAAAATCCTGTTTAGATTGAGAAACAAAGGAGCTTTACTGCTTAGTGCAACATGGTAGCCTCAGTAGTTCACTTAAAGGGGATAGATTTATTAATATTCACTTTTTCAGTTTGGTCTTGTGGAACAATTTGATAATTAAGTAAATATCCAGAGAACAGAGATTATAACATGGAACATAAAAATCTATACTATTACATAAAGGGACAAAAGCACTTCGATATTCCTCCGAAGTTGAAGCTCTGTCAATTTTTTTCGCATCCAAAACTCTCTAACAAAAGTATTTTAATGACAACTTAATTTGATGTTCATTTATCACAAAGAAAGTTGCACACATTTCACTGAAGGCTAGTATACTGAATCAGAGGTCTAAAATAATTTTAAACAATGTACCTTTTCCTTTGCTCTGGGAGTGCCCGACTGGGACAAAGCAACAAGAGGTGGAACAGCTCCCTCTTGTAGAACCATGCGACAGAACTTGGCACTATTGATGCACAGTTGGAACAATATGGAGGCAGCATTTTCTTTTCCCCTCTGTGATCCTGTCTCAATAATCTCAACAAGGAATGGTATACCCCCAGCTCGCATAATAGCAGTGCATCCCTCTGCAATTGTAGACAGGTTTGCCAGAAGAGCAACAGCCTTGTCAATCATTTCTGATGAAGGGTCCATCAATTCCACAAGATACGTCACAGCTCCTGCTTGAACTATGCGGGCCTTATTCTCATGAAAGATTGATAGGCTAAACAAGGCAGTAGTAGCATCTTTCTTCCCTCTTATGGTACCTGACTGAAGAAGATCAACCAAAGCCTTAACTGCACTAGAACGGCCGATCTTCATCCTGTATTCTCCCAAAACAGAGAGGCTGAACAAGGCAGCTGCAGCATTCTCTTTGGACCCCGCATTTCCTGTTCTCAGGACATGGATTAGTGATTCTACTGCTCCTGCTTCTGCAATACTGGCCTTAATGTTTTCATCAATTGATAGGTTCAGAAGGGCAGTTACTGCATGTTCTTGAGTTTGTTTGTCTTCCAAATATAACAGTGACAGCAATGGTTCAATAGCCCCAGAACGGCCTATAATAACACGATTCTCCGCATTATGTTTTGCAAGAGACCGTAACTCTGCTGCAGCCAAAGTTTGTGCTGCAATAGATTGGCTCTTTAGATCTTCAACCAATTTTTCAACATGAGAAGCTGTGGTCAATTCATCATAACCTGGTTCAGAAGATGGAAGAGAAAGTCTTCTTGGGTAGTTACTTTTACCATTGCTGGCCATTTCATCCGCTTTCTTGGAATTGTGATATTGCTTTCCAGATAGCCTGGGAGAGATTTCTGAATTCTTATTTAAAGGGGAAGAAATGAAACACTCAGATATCACTTCCCCTGACAACCCGGACGCATTTTCTTGCCTACTGGATATCCTTGAAACATCAATTGATGTTGTAGGCAGATAATCAATGCTAACAGCACTTGAGGCTGATTCACTCCTGCTGTGTACATATGACTGTTCCGGAGATGAATGGGCAAAATTTTCCGTTTCCCTGGACTGGCCTCCATTCAGTTCTTCCTTCATACATCTTAAATAACCATCATTCTTCAGATCCTGGCACCCATTTGCAACCTCAAAGGAGGATCTTGACATGGAATCATTGCTATGTGTAGAACTACGGAAACTGTCCGTACAAATGAGATCTGGAGCAGGCAGACCTTCAGATTTGAATGAGGCTGGGATGTTATCATTAATGCACTCAAAGGCTTTAGAGAGTTTTATATGGTTTTCCTCACACCAATTAGCAATCAGAGCCTTGACAGTGTAATTGGTAATGAAATTTGTGTGTGAAAGCATTTGACAGGTTTTTGGGCATATAGTCAATCCATTATCCAGCCATGTCTGGATGGAAGCTCGATCATAGGTTTGGCCAGAAGCCACAATCACTGGATCACACATAAGTTCCAACGACAGGGGACAGCGAAAGGGTAAAGGGATTTGGACACCATCTGTGGCTTCATAGTTGTCAAGTTTAACCTTGCAATCACGAATGTGGGACATGAGATTAATGATGTTGTTGATTTGATCTAGTGCCCCTTTAACTTCACTGATCTGAGACATCATTCTCTCCTTTTCCAAGGCCACACTCTCTTCCAGAAGTTCTTGGTTTGATGTCAGACTAAGTGACTCAATAATTTTTATTAGAAGTTCAGGAGGAGGAACCATTCCTTCTCTCTGAATTTTCAGAGCTTCTTCTATGTATTTTGACATTATTGGCAGCTTTAATAGTTGAAGTTCCTGCATGCAGTTCTGAAAGAGATTACCAGAATTAGTGGTGCATATGGCAACCAGGTAACTGTGTAAATCATGGTTACTTAACAGGAATGAAACTAACAAATTTTAGAAAATGATGAAAAAGAAAGAAATGAATGGACAAGAAAGTTTAAGAACATATAAAAATTATGAGAGTTGAAATAAAAGGTCATTAATAACAGGAAAACCAAACCACAAGAAACACTCCCCAAATTCACAAACCTGAATGGCTCTAGAAATTGAAGAAGAGGATTCTGATTGTAATGATTTACATAAAACATGACAAATCTTAAGTGAAGAGCTCTGTATTTTCATCACCAGCGATTCACTCTGCAGAACCTGGAAAACATAAAGGGGACAAAGGAAAGAAAGATATTTAATAAGTTGCAAAGCAGATAAGAGAAACACCTAACAACAGACAACCTCTTATTGTTTTTGCTTTTTCCACATTAATATTCTATCTAGCTCTCAAGAAGACAAAGGAAAGTAAAAAAAAAAAAAAAACTAGGTAATCCATGATAAATTGGGGGACATGAATCTACCAATGTGCCATTCTAAGTGTTTTGGATTCACCAATCTAGTATTCAATTGAAGCCTCAAAGAATTCAAAAGAAATTCACAGATGATCTTTCCTCAAACATGGAAAGCGAAGAAAATTCCAGAACGCAAGAACTAATCACAATTGCCACTAAAATTGTTTAGTCTCTTGCAGTACAAAATGAATACCAAAGATCTACTGGACAAGAGGACCAGCATACAGGTATACACAACCGAAAAATGCTTATCTCTTTCATGTTTCTCTCTCTCTCTCCCTCTCTCTTTTTCTTTTTTTCTTTCTATATTTCTTCTCTTATATTCAGAATCACTCCCTTTCTTGCGATCAATCCAGAAGGTACTCACACTACCGATCTTGCTCATCTTTGGAGACCACCTCTCCATAAACTCCCTAGCCTCATTAACAGCTATATCCAGTTCTTCATACTCCTTGCAAAGGACCACGTCTGGAAGTATATTATAGTCAACAACATCATCAAGGACCCGTTTCAAAAGCTTCAGTGAGCTGGCCATAATTCTGTAACTCTGTTGAGCAGGCATCTTTGTTGTCTGGCATGAAACTAGATGAATGAACCGAGAAATGCTATTAATAACACATTTTATTGACTGTATATCCATCTGACCTGGTTAAATGAAAAAAAGGAATACAGTCAATTAACCTAAAGACATCCAATAATAAAAATAAATAAATAAACGAAGTTGAATCATGGCAGAATGAATTTGCAAAGGTGAACAATCCTCTTAGCGATGGCTTCTTTATCATGACAAAGAAGGCAGGTAGCTTTGCAGTTTCATATAGCTATATTAGTACATCCAAAGTGAACCAAAATTTAAGAAAGTCAAAACATGTTTTACAGTCCAAGAACCAACACTTTTTTGTTTATCTGCCCCATGGTGTGGCATTTGTGGAACTTGGTTTTGTCCTCTTTTGGGGCCACTTGGCTTATGCCACCTCTGTTCCAGACCTTCTGTGCTCTTGGGCAATGAACTGTCCAAGGAGTTTGATTTAGGCGTGGAACATTGCACCTCTTTGTGTAATATGGTGCATTTGGTGTGAAAGAAACAGAATATCTTGAAGGTATTGAAGACTCTTTGCATTTTTTGAAGGGAACACTCCTTGTTTTGTTAATAGGCTTTTGTTGCAGATAGATAGATTCCTGAGTCCATGAACCTCCTTTTGCACTGGGTTCATCCATTGAAGGCATCTTCTTTCTAGATAATCTCATTACTTATATATATATATATATTAAAAAAAAACTTGAACTAACTGTTCAAAGAAGTAAAAACAAAACCTTTGGAGTTATTAAATATCTTAAAATGCACACATACACAAGGCAAAGCAGAATATGACACAAATTAGCTGTAAGAATCAGCAACATTGCAGGAATAGAAACTTTCAGACAGCTAAGTTCCATCACACCTAAGGCTTTACCAATATGAATGTATAGAAGCCATAAGAAAAAAATCACTTGCCATGCAGTCAGTCAAATTTGGCCACAAAACTTGCTCTATTTCTCCAGAACTAGAGGCAGACCAAAATAAATGTCGCTAGCATGGACAAGACAATGGCACACCTATAAGGAGAGAGGATGAAATGGAAGACATTGTAGGAGGAGACATAGAGGAAGACCATTGAAAATTTGGTGGAAGACCATTGGACATGATATTGGATACTCAAGATGTAGGGGAGGTAGAATATTTGTAGCCAACCCCACCTAGTGGGATTACGGGTTGTAATGATAATGATGATGAGAACAAGACACCTTGATTGGCAGAGGAGACAGGAGGAGATCTCGACATTTTCAGGAACTGTTTTTTTTTTTTTTTAATCAAAAGGAACTGGTTTGATAAACAACCTGAAAAGAGAGGTTTCATGGAGAAGGAGTGGACATTGATGGTTGAATACAATCCCATTGAAAATATCACACAACTCTTATCCTTGTCGATGAGGACTTGGGTAAAAGAAAAAAAGTCCTTAAGAGTAAGAGCTATACATTTGTTAGTGTACAGAAGTGATTAATGATCTGGAAAAAACCACTCAAGGGGGTCAAAAAGGTTCGAAAGGACGGTGAAGAAAGAACCATGCTCCTCAATGACGTCCAAGAACATACTTTAGCCACTCGAAGTATAAAACAATCAAAAGCAGACAAAGTGACCAAGCACTTGTGAAAAGCCAGCGGACACCATTAAAGGTTACTGATGCAAGAGGTCAAGAGGAACAAACTTATTCTGGTAAATATAGGTTTTCCTCATGCATATATAAGGTTCCTTCATCTGCTGCTCTAGAGTTACTCAGAGACAACAGCATATGGCGGTTTCCCCCATACTTGTAGTCTCTGGTTGTCGGCTATAGCTGACCATTGGACCAAGAAAGTGCAATGAAAACAGTAAAGCAACAGTATTGAGTAACCAGAGGAGTCCAAAGCATCATTCCCATATCTGGAGAGCTACAAGCATGGTGCTTGTGGTGATCTTGCTAAATCTACTTCCAACTTAACTGTATGGTAATCCCATACTTGCTGGTGTTTATTGATACCTAGCACAGTGGGAGCATGCTCATCTTCGAAAAGAAAATTAGCTAGAGGCCTATTGAACAAAGGAATCTTATTATCTTTAATATCTCTATTATTGGAGGCAAACAATGAAAGTTAGCTTGCAGCTTTGCACGGGACAACAACTGAACACAAAAAGACAAAGTGATTTAAAGCTTATTGACAAAATCAAACAATATATATATACACATATATAAACTGAGCACCAGAATTTGTAAGAGTGATACTGAAGGTGTTCACAAAAAGATTAGTGACTTTTTTTTTCTCCAAAACATCTCTACCCAAATAACACATTTAACAGATTCAAAAAAATTGGTAAACCATTCCAGTATGATGCAAAATATGAATAACCTTTAAGATTGATAGAACCACAATGAAAGCATTATATCACAAACTTCTATAAGTCCTAGCCAAGATTCAATCAGGACCCAATTTTATGTCACTTCACTGCTAGGCTCATAGTTACAACTCATCTGGTCTCTCCAGACCTAGATGAATAGAAGTTGAACAAATCATGTCCAAGTCATCTCGTGATGAAGTGGTGTACCAGGCATCTCCTCTTTACCCTTTTTCTTTGTTCGTCGAAAAGGTAACATGAGCCAACACCATTAGTGAATGGTCAAGTGTGATCATATTTCTCATAGATACTAAATACAACTCTGTGGATGAGCAAAACTATTTGATTAAGATTCAAATTAACTAGTTAACACCACAGTTGCTGAGTATCAACAATGTACACTAATCTACAACCACTCCAGGTATATGTCAATAGAGCGACAGTGCCGGCGTAAGCACCTTGAAAGCACAACAACTCATTAACAATAATCCATTGCCCACCATAAGCAACAAAATTCAACTCAATATTAAGGGTGGAATGTAATAAAGCATCATTACCCAAGAATCAAATTCAGCGTATTAAAGATTATGTTAATGTATGCAAAAAAGGAAGCTTCTACAACCGCCTTTTGGCAAAACCCAGAAAGAATATAAACAAACAGAAAAAATAACCAAGAAAATGCAACAATCCTGCAGACAATTCATGATTTTAATTGCTCAAGATAAGGAAGTTACCAAACCCATTCATATAAAAACATAATCTAAATAAACAAGCCCCTCGATCATCTAACCCCTCCTATTTCACATTCGATTGCTTCCTCAATTTCACGCAAAACCCGCCAAGGTTCAGAACCAGAAAACAAAACAAAAAGAAATCCCCTGTACAAGAATACGAATAACTCCCCCCCCCCCCCAACAAAAAAAAAAAAAATGAACTTTTCACCTGTGTTGCTGTGGCCTGAACTGGTGAATGGAAAGTACGAACAGATCTTGACGAAACCCAAAAGACCACAGAGGAACAAACCTTTAACATGAAAACTCCATGGCCGTTAACAATCTTTAAGGATCACCCCGACCCCTTTCATAAAACTCTAGTGAATTCTCCATACAGTGATGCATTGGGGACAGAAATGGAGAGAGCTGGAAGAACCGAGAACAACATGAGGGAACCAGAAAGGAAAGGAAAGAGGCAAGAATTGGTGGGACCCGTCGTAAGTTGATGATTGTCTGGTGTAGTGGGTGAAAATAATTAATTTGTTTTGATTAACAGGAGGGAAACATTGATTAGTGAGAGATTAAAACGTTAACGATGAATCTGAATCATGATCAGATGGGAGAAAGAAGAAAGAGCAAGCAACCCTTTGTTATTTATGTGAGACGAAAAGGAATTGATATCCAAGAAGATTTGCAGAGGTGGTTCATGATTGATTCCCACTTTCCAATTGTAACCTTTTGCCCTTAAAATGACTAAAATACCCCCTGTCTAGTTTATATTTCATTTTTAAAAATACTATTCTGGCGAATAATTCTCTCAATTATCTTTATAAATTGACTTAACATGTGCAAAATTCTTATAAAGTACCCTTTAGTTGTGTCCCATAGGGTACCCTATATATTTGTACCATATTAAAAAGATAAAAGAAAAAATGAATGGAAAAGACAGGGGCACATGAGGATTAGGGGAAAAAGTAAAGTTCATCCATTATCATAAACAGAACCTTCAGCGCACACTTGGATCACAATGAGGCCGAGGACCAAATTTTTAATATAGGATTAGGGTTATTGTCAAAAGCTGGGATTCTCTAGTTTTACCTTATGTATTGGATTAGGGTTATTGTTTAAGTATACAATTTTTTTTAATGTAGGGAGCTAAAGTGATAGAAAGCAAGGTCAATCTTGAGAGTAGAAACCTTTGTTGTTTGTCTAGGACCCCTTATCCAAGGTCGGTCTTTGGCTTAGACGGCCTCGACCATTAACTAATTTTAAGTTAAAAGTTAAAAAAAATAAAAAAAAAAGAATATGACTTTATCAAAAAAAAAAATCGTAATTAATGGACAGTAAAATAGATTTGATGTAACAACTCAGCAAACTATCACTTATATATATAATAAAATATATAATAAATTAAATAAACAATCAGGAAAGTCTCATAAAAAATTTTAAGAGCCCCACTTATTATATATAATATTATATAATAAAATATATAATATACTCAGGATATCATATAAAATTTTGCTTAAAATTCTTAAAATCTCAAGATCGATCCTAAATAAAGACACAAGTTCTTTTGTCAAAAGATCAAGACTCACTTTTCATATTCATATTTATAGAATAAACAAAAGGGAATAAGGGAAGAAGAGTGGAGTCAACAATGTCCTATTTGAGCATTTATACCATCTGAAAAGGGGTTGTATTTGGCCATCAAGGGTGGATCCTACCATCCAAGGCATCATTCATTGCTTGGTCCTCTTTCTTGGAAAACTTGTACCATATTCACCAGAAATTATCTGTCCATTGAATGCATGTAGACTTTGGGCATTTTCAAGCTTCCATAATGTTACAGCTACCAGTTCCAGGCTTTGATCCCCTGCCTCACTAGTACCAAAAGCTTGACATGCCCACCTCACATCCTTCATTTGGATTGGTGAACAAGTGAACAAGTGTATGGGACATGTGTAAGGCATGCTCCTAGCTTTGCAAGAATCAGAAGAGACACGATAGTTATATACTTAGAGGAATTCTATTTACAGCCCACAAATTTACTCTCTCCGACTCATACCTTATCAATTTTTTTAATAATTTTAAAATTTTTATTTTATCCCCAGAGCCCACAACCCACTCTCTTTCGACCACCCTCGACCGCTGACTGCCACCTTGCCTCTCTCTTTTTCTCCCGCTCCATATACACACACAAACACACGCACACACACACACACATACATATATACACACACACATACGGCAGTCATGGCGATCGACCCATCACCATCGAGGGTACACACATTCTATCTCTCTCTTTCTATACGACGGTCACGAGGTGGGTAGACGGTGGCAGCCAACCCACCGCTATTGCCAAGGTGGGTTAGCCGTGGCGGCCGACCCACCACAATCATCGCACTCAGCCGGTGCTTGGTGCTATTGTGGCCTTCACCATCATGGCTGATGGTGGCTGTGATGTCACCATCGTCGTCGAGGGGAACCTTGGGGTCTAGGAATCCCCCCCGAACCCTGGGGTTTGGGGGTTTGAGAAATCCCGAGGTTCGACAATTCCCTAGATCCCATCACCCCAATCGTGGTGGGTCGACCGCCATGGCGACCCACCTTGGCAATGGTAGTGGGGCAACCCACCTCGCAGTCGTCACACACATACTAAGAGTGGGTCGATCGCCATGGTCGACGCAGCAATGGTGGTGGATCAGCAACCATGGTCATCATGCATGTGTGTATATGTGTGTGTGTGTTTGTTTGTTTGTTTGTGTATGTGTGTATATGGTGTTGGAGAGAAAGAGAATGGAGGTCAGGGATGGTCGGAGGAGAGAATAGGTTGTGGGTTGCGGGCTGTGGGGGTAAAATAGAAATTTTAAAATTATTGAAAAATTTGGCAAAGATGTGGACTGTAAAGAGCAAATTTGTGGGCTGTGAACAGAATTTTTCATATATTTATATATAACTTTTTATAGTGTCACAAATCAAGTGATAAGATACAACACACTTTTTATGTCACTTACAAATTTTTTCTAACCAAATGCATATTTTTATTCTTGAACTCTTATATTTCTTTTTTAGTAGAATCTTAAATTTATTGTTGTTTCAAATGTGCTCTTGAACCATACAAATCACTTTATTTAATACCTGGCCAACAAGTGATTCGTGTCTTCAACACACGCATGCTAACGTGATAAATAAGAGATAAAACTTTGCTGACTTGGCATTGCATGTAGTCTTTTTGAAATATTTTCAACTGAAGTGCTATATATTCATAAGTTTTAATGTCTTTAAAGTTTCCAAAACAATGTTAACCTAGCTTGATGAAAAATTGACCTTAGTGAAATAGAGAAAATGATGTGAGAGTGTCTATAAATTTTCAACGTCATTTGCCATAATGGCAATTAACAAAATAGAATTCTATCGGAATATCATCCATCTCTTATCTTACGAGATTTATTTTGAGATGTAAGATGAGAAAGATTCAAAGTGAATACTTTTAGATTGAAAATGAATGCGAGAGAAAGACATAAAAGTAGCAATGAGAGAGAATGTTATGAAGCATGTCTCATATATTAATGAGAAAGTATAAAATAGGACCAAAAAATAGAAGTTTACCATTGGCTCATTTTTTTATGTATACAGGTCTTTATTCAGATTACTCTCTCAACAAGCGCATGTTATTTATGCGTTAGCCGTCATGCTAGCTAAGTGTTTGAAGAGTGATTTTATATAGATCAGGAGCACATTTGGAACAACGATATATCTAGGGTTCCGTGCAAAAAAATGTAGAAGTTCAATAGCAAAAATGTGTTTGTTTTTTTTTTTTTTTTCACAATGGGATATGAGTCCAAACTAAATGAAGCAGAGGGAAGCAGACAATTTCCATCAAATTCAAAGACCATTCTGCAGAAATAGAATGCTCACTCGTCATTACATCCAATCAGAAATAATCAAACCTATAAGACGAAGAAGAGTCCATCAAACCGCTATTAAGGAGTCTATGACTAGCATGAAAGTCTAATGAATGCAATATCCATTGCCACAAGAATATATTATCAGCAATGACACTCTCAAACCTAACAAAGCTACAGAAAACTGGAACCATGATGACAACGTTGAGACTTTCTCAAGATGTAAAATTTGTTCTATTGATTTAGCTCTCCTCTGCATCGTATGATTGGGTTCAGCTCCCTCCCACCTAGTAACTCCACAAGCTGGTGTTTCTTGAGATTTGAAAACTACCCTTTCAAGCCACCTGACTTTGCAAGGGCTCTCAGTTCTGATAGCTTTATTGCACTCAACTAAATTTGGTTTATGTTCCATCTGCATCATCATCAGTATCAGAGGGTTCCTCCTCTGACATTCCATCAAACACACCATTGGGAAGATTGGGTTTGGGCTCACTGTCTCGGGATCAGGGTGAGTCCTCTCCCTTTAACCAACTAAATGAGTATCAGTCGCTGAAACGTAATAAGACTGGAATTTGAAACTGGTCTGCTAAAAGAAGGCGGGGATTCACTTTGGTGGCCTCATTCTTTGCACTGTTATTCGAGTCCAAGGAGCTGGTGCTTTTCTCTTCCTCCATCGCACCATTCTGTTCGGGCTGATCCGCGATCAGGCCTCTGCTGCTGCCAGTTCACCGTGCCTGGTTGGGTAGCATACTTCCTTAAAAGCTGACGGAGAGGACTAACAGTTTCACTATCCTTGCCATGCCCCTGTGGTTACTCAATCTTCTTCTCTTCCATGGCAGCTGCTCTTTCTCGAAGTTTAGCCTAGACTTCCCTAAAAAGTTCAACCATCTCATTCTCTCTAGGCCCTGGAGCTGCTCTTGCTTGGACTTTCGAAGCACCAGACACGGAGAGCAATGGCCCATTTTTAAGGGTAAAAAAATTTAGATTCTTCAAAGTTTTCAGAACCATCTCTCTCTTCATTTTGCCTGTTTCTACTTCAAGAGAACCCATGCTTGTTTTGTAACCACTAGAACCTGCTTTGCACCCTGAATACATTCCCCCCTCCCCCCGGCGGAAGTGCATGTTGAGACGCAATCTTGAACTGCATTGAGGCCTGGTACGTAGTTGCCACCAGAAGAGCTGGGAAACAGTCTGAGTGCTCGTTCAGAAATTCCAGAGCAGAGAAGGCACCTTCCATCTGCTGACAGATGAGTCACGATTCATGCATTTTAAATATCATGTAGTATCAAAGTGAAAATAGGCCTTCTTGTAATAGATTAGGTGACGAGCAACAAAAGTCCAGAGAGAGAAGTATCCTCATCCAGATGGTTAATTTAGGCAGACAATCCAATCCTACACAGTGAACAGAACAACATAAGCTTAGTATAAAATCCACAAATGGAAGCAAACGGGTGGATTCCACATCCGACGGTTCCCAGTAGGTAGAGAATTTCAGCTAAAGAGCGAGAAGCATAAAATCTACGAGATGCAATCCAATGGTTGAACAATGAAAGTCTGGGACGAAGCTCAAACTGGCTGGAACGTTTCGCGGGACCAAATGGATTGCCGGAGACATTTGCTTGGGTTCGGGCAATCACCGAGACACTTTAAATTTCAGTGGCGGTTTTCCGTTTCTTGTTGCACGGATGACTAGATTGCACGGAAACGAAACAAAATGGGAAAAACGAATACTATAATATAGGAGACTTTTTATAAATATAATTTGAATATAAAAATTAATATATAATATATAATTTTCATATTTATATATTATATATCATAATATATAATATAAAAAATCTCCTATATTTTTATATTATATAATGATAAGAGAATTTTTTTCACCTCTAACCTTTTTGTGTATTAGAAACTCCTTTTGAATATTTTTCTAATATTACAAAATAACATCAAAATATTATTAAAATTATAAAAATAGTTCAAAAATATTTTTTTTCTTATTTCTAGACATTTCAATGCAAGAAATATTTTAAAAACGCCAAAACGACACTCTCAAGCAATTTTTGTACATCATAGGTGAATAAAAGCACGGAAACAACTAAAGACTATCGCTTGTTAGCATTTCACATCGAATGTATTCGGAATCAGGTTACAACTTCTCTTATTTCCTTTTGTTGATTGATTTTAAAATTAAAAATAATAACTTCTATATGAATAAATTTTCTAGATTCTAAAAAACAAAAAAAAATGACACATATATGATAAAATATAAAAAACAACTTTTTTAAAAAAAAATTAAGAGGTATTGCTTTAAAATAAAAAAAAATAAAGAATATGCTCTTATTATCTTATAAGAACAATAACCATAAACTTCAATCTCTTTTAAGTAAAATCTTATAATTATTGTAACCACATAACACAATTCATTGCGACATTGACATTGTGACTAGAAATGACATTCCAAATAATTTTATAAAGACTCAAATAACCCTTATACCTATATCGTCACTTTTATACTTATTTTAATTTTAAATGAACTAATTAAAATCTATTATAAACACCCATTATATTCTTATCATCTTATCGGACTTAATGGGGGTTCCCTCCCCTTAACTTTGTTGCACATATAAGCAGCAACATATTTAGATAAATAAAGCCTACAGACCTGGCCCATTTGGCATAAGGCCCACGGGCCCTGCTGGCCCACAAAGTGGAACCAGACCTACTTGTGCTCAAATATGAACTCATGCAGATAAACTTTCAAACAGTATCAATGGTCACTAAAACCGAATCAAAGCTCAAACTAACAAAATATGGAAGGCATTTGGGGCTGTTCAGAACTAAGTTTTGAAGGCGATTAAATCATTTGAGCCTGAATTTTAGTACAAGGTTGCCGTCAGTCAGGGGTTATAAAAGGGCAACAAATTGATCAACAAACAGGGGGAACAAGGCAGGGCCATCTCATTGGAATCCAGACTCTTATTTCTTCTTGTCGTTCATGCTCTTGACAGAAAAGAAAACGGGCTGATTCGTCTAAGCTTTGTGACTTCTTGCCATCTCGTCAACATCCAATTCGATTTCCAAAACGGGTGAATCCTTTCGCATGCTGAAGTGACTGGTAAAAGAACCGAACCAATGCACGGTTAAGGAATCAAGGGATTTCACAAATATAGTGTTCTAGTTGAAGTTGGTCAGATCACTTACCTGTTCTGAACAGGACCGTGATCCACAGCCGTTCTCAGGCAATATATGACTCTACCAACTATGTCTGTCATCAGCACGGGACCAAATGTTCGGCTGTCAACGGCTTCCTGCTACAAATTGATGGAGAAGAAATGCATTGGTTAAAACTTGAAACAAGATGTATGATGTGCATTAGCAGACTCGCCTGATGTCCAAGCACCAACGCTGCAGTTAGTACGTATAATAAGCACAACCCAAAGTAGAAATTATAGTGATGCTTTTTTGAGCAGCATGGTCCATAGAGGTTATGACAGCTTTCTTAGTGCGTACAGGTGATGTGATCAGGATCATGATTAGCAATCCAAGATTTCAGTCTTATGGGCCCTTCCCCGAAAATGCCAGTTAAAGTTAATCTTGAGATCCTAGGACCAACCCCAGTAGACTACCGATGCAGGAGTGCATGGGCTACTAGATGTTAGATCAGCACCAGTAGGTTTAGGGCTACTAGATGCTACGTCAATGGTTTACTTTCCTTTGAAAAGCAGAAAAAAATTAAGACATCTCTTTTTTTTTTTTTTGGATGCAACTGGGATAACCAAAGCACGCATTTAGAATGCAGAGAGGAGAGGCCAGTGATGCGTTTGACATGCATAAATGACATGACTACAACCTCCAGAAAAATAAGTAAATATGTCTTCCCCAAGTATCCCCAGTTCATTACTTCTAGGGTCACATCCGCTGATGAAGGACACAGCTCTATAGTGGACACATTGCATCAGCAAAATGCAGTAACTGAAGAAAAAGGATTGCTTCTTTAGTAAGTTACTTGAATAATATTAAATCTCCATTGAACAATTCATGTAAACACAACATCATAGAAAAGAAAAGATTACACACCTTGGGCTTCAAATTTTCATTGTCAGACAAAACCCAGCACTCATTCTTTTCAAGAACAAACGGCTCGTCTTTTTCATCGGTAGAAACCATTTCATACCCTTCAATAGCAGCCAATCTTCGGACTAGATAATTATCAGGTTTTTCTGGGTCCTTCAACACCACGACATCTCCAATGAAAACATGTCTGTCAAAATAGGATGTTCAATCAGGAATCATAAACATATAAGTTTAACCATGCAGAAACCAACAACAACACCATCAAACAGAATATCAAAAGCTTCAAACAGGAGATGCAAGTATGATCTCAAGGTGTCAGCTAGCCTAATTTAAGTTTTCACGTAGTCATACAGCAGTCCCAAGATCATCCTGATTCTGCAGATTTATGGCACCCCTAGTGCACCCCATTGACATTAAATTAATATGCAAAAAGAATACAATGATGATGATGAAAAATATATATATATATATATATATAGAGAGAGAGAGAGAGAGAGAATAAAAGAGGAACCTTGACCCAATGATGAACAATACAAATGGCAAGGAACAACAGAAAACAAACATCATGCACCCTGAAGGTGGAAAGAATTAGGCCACGAACTAAAAACTTAATCTGTCCAAGTGGACACATTTGCTCTTTCTGTGGGTAGGTGTATTATATAGAAACATCTATATTTTTTTAGCATTATAGAGAAGCTGCATAAACTTGCGATTTTGAATGATTAAAATGTGTTTGCAACTGAAAATGTAGATTTGGGGAAAATGAGTTTTCATAATGTGAATCAAGTGCACAGAATTCCCAAAATTGCATGGACAAATGTACATAGTCCTGGTCTGCCATACAGATCAAAGGAATGTCCAAATGGTCGCTCAAAATAACTGACTGTACAAAGCGGAAATGAATTGACTGCGCTGCCAAGACCTACTCCCTCTCAACCATGGAATAATTAAAAGAGAGTTAAAATGTCTTGGCTCAATCATACAAGAAGATGAGAGATTAATGCAGATATTACCTATACAATTCGGACATACTGATCAAAATGGAAAAGTGCATTCCAGATGAGATACTAAGATTCCACTAAAGCTAAAAGGAATTTTTTTAAGACAACTATAAGACTAGCTATATTATATGGTATAGAATATTGGGTAGTAAAGCACCACCATGTATAAAACATTAAAGTAATGAACGTGAGAATGTAAGAAAAGATAAATCAGAAATGAAGTTATTCGTAGTAAAGTTAGAATCGCTTCTGTTGAAAATAAAATGTGTGAGACATGATTATAATGATTTGATCATGTGAAAAGAAAACCAATATAGGCTTCTGTGAGAAGATTGGACAAAGTGGAACAAGTATCTAGCAAAAAGAGTAGAGGAAGACTAAGGAAAACTTCATGGGAGGCAAACATCTCAGCTTTATTGGAATGCTCTTATGTAGTAATGAACCTAAAGGCTCAAATCCTCCAAGGGCTTAAATGATTGGGGCTTGGATCCTAAAGTTAAATGAGATCACACTCAAATTTCTTTTAGCACCATGCGTTGTTACTACTTACCAAGTGCCCCCAATCACCCATATTTGAGCTTGATTAGCTAGCCTAAGAACAGAAAATAGAAGTAAATAAAATAATAAAGAAATGTTCAGCAATATACAAAAGAAAAGAAATGCACATGCATACTTATACAAACCACTATGTAAAGCATGTGTATTAGAAAATATGCTGCAGTTGAAAATCCCATACCAAACAGTTTATTGACTTTCTTATTAGTACGATGCATTGACATGTTTCGTCTTATCATTTTAGGTCTACCATTATATCTATTATATAAAAAAATATCAAGCCTTAATCTCAACATTTGGAGTCGTCTACATAAAGTTGAATTCGCCAATCATTGCTATATGTGGCCTTACGTTTTATAAAGTTCTTATAACTCATATCATACCTGAGAGTCTCTTGCCACATTTTTCAATATTTTCCTCTACCTCTTGTGCAAAATATTCGTTTAATTCGAACCACTCCTCACAGGAATTGGTCACTGTCAGCACCCTAGTCCTAACTGATGCTTCCTTAGAAGATAGAATTGGAAATTGAGGGAGAAATAACAAAAATTGAGAGGGAAACAGACTGAGTATTAGGGAGAACATACAGAAATTAGGGAGAACTGATAGAAATGAAGGGGAAATCAGAGAGAATAATAGGGGGGAAATGGACAGAATTGAGGGAGAACATAGAGACTTCAATAAATTCTTGATAACTCATAGCATGATATGCACTATGAGGTTACAGGTTTATATAGAAAGCTAACTAACAGTTATTTGTGGCAGTTACAATATCCTCCATTATCAATAACTGCTCATAAATCAATCCACTACCTCCCCATTGTCCATAATTGTAAATTAATTATAAATAATACCCAATTACTCTTAGAACATAATTGGAAAAATACTACAATTGCCCCTAATTAATTAGCAGGTTGTGACATTCCCTCCCCCTTAAAAAATTTCTTGTCCCCAAGAAATCTTAACTTTTGGCCTCACTTCTTCATCTAATCCCTGCTTTTACTATCTGATTTATTCTTCTTAGATTGTAAGGTTCAGGATCCTTGATGGTGCCTAAGCGATCAACCAAGTCCGGTATCAGTCGGGGTACCCATTCTATCAAGAATAGCAGGCTTGAAATCTTCAAGATTCAAAGTTGATGCAAGCATAACCTTCTCGAACGGCATAGCATCTTTTGTTGCCTGCTTGTTGCTGCACCCCAAGGGTCCATCTTTAACCGATATATGTTGCAATGATTTTTCCCACAACTGCCATTCCTTTCTTGGCATCCAATTCAGGATGTTCCTCAACTTCTTGTAAGTCATAAACCTGAAAAAGAACCCCAGTGCCTACTTGAATCGATACAGTAGAACTTGAAAGAAATTCTACTGGTAGACTGACCTGAAACCTCTTTAAAATCGTAATCATTAAGTTGCCCAACTTTTTATTTAACTCTTCCTTGAATACTTTCTCCAACAATTGAATTCTCTCAAGAGTTCCTTCAACCATTTGCACAATCCAAATTCTTCAAAATCTACTATATATCACTGTTGCAATGACCACCTTATTCTAATCGAAAATCAACTAGTAGGAACCCTAAATCACAGCCGAAAAACTGTTGCTCTGATACCAAACGTCAAAACCCTAGTCCTAACTAATGCTTCCTTAGAAGATAGAACTAGAAATTGAGGGAGAAATAGCAAGAATTGAGGAGGAAAACAAACAGAATATTAAGGAGAACAGATTGAAATTAGGGAGAACTGATAGAAATGAGGGGGAAATCAGAGAGAATAGTAGAGGGAAAATAGACAAAATTGAGGGAAAACAGAGAGATTTTAATAAATTCTTGATAACTCATAACATGATCTACACTGTGGGGCTACAAGTTTATATAAAAAGCTAACCAACACTTATTTGTGGTAGTTACAATATCCTTCACTACTAATAACTGCTCCTAAATTACTCCACTACCTCCACACTTTCTATAACTGTAAATTAATTGTAAATAATACCCAATTACTCTTAGAATATAACTGTAAAAATACTACAACTACCCCTAATTAACTAGCAGGTCGTGACAGTCACCTTCTCATATTATATCTACTATGCTTTTAAAAAATATATAAAATTTAACTACAATAATGTATATATATTCTTTCTTTATTTTTATTATTGTTCAATATTAAGTTATCTATAATTGTATAAAAACACTATGGAATATATGCATATAGGAAAACAAGTAAAGATTTTCATGGTTAATTATACACATTTTAAACATAAATATTAATCTTTAGAACTCTCCTCATTATTTTTAATACCAACCAACTGTACCTTATGGTTTAAGAGTTTTTTTCTTTTTCCTTTTTTGTTTTTTTTTTTGGGGGGGGGGGGGGTTGTTGCTGTTGTAAAATTCCAATTCCTTGTTAAGAAGAATAAAGAATTTTTTTAATATTTCTAACAATTAAATTTAAATTAAGATAATCAGTTTATACCCCCAAAAAAATGCATGCATAAAAAGAAAAATTATATTGAGTACCTTTTATGGCTTAAAAGAGGCCAAATTTGCAATTGACATTATAAAAATCTTATTTTAAATCAAAAATAGTAACAACAACAACAACAACATATCCAGCCGTTATCCCACTATGTGGGGTTGGCTACATGAATTCTAGACTTCTATGTGGGTTACATCCCAACAGATAGTTTGTCTAGAATTCATATTTGGATTCGACTAGGTTTTACGCTGGCTGTCGGCTACCTAACGCAACCCTCCTCCTTTATCCGGGCTTGAGACCGGCAGTGGATAATATCCCCTGGCGGAGTAATGATGAAATGAAGTTTGAACACCATCTTCACATGGAGAAATTTCATGAGATGGTGGTGAATGAGGATAATTGATATAGTTGTGTTTCATAACTTAGTTGACATGGTGAAACCAACAAGTACAATATGGAAACATAACATTAAATCAAAAATAGTAAAAGAACTAAAATAATTACAAATGCCTGGTGCAACCAGCAAATCACAATGTTCTGATATCAGTAAGGAACGTGCTCGTTTTTGTATCTTGCCAAGATATACCTACTATATTCATCAAAATGTCAACCTCAAAACCAATAATAAGTTATGCAATAATTACTCCAAAAAAAAATTTGCAAACATTTACTAAAAGATGGAAGAATAACCCAAAAAACCAACTGTAGAAGAAAGATAAATTTTTACTCATTAGTTCAAAAATAGCCCTTCAATCCATTGTGAACTTTTCCTATAATGTTCCCTCCAAAAAAACCATGTCCCTAGAAAGGTGCCAACAGCCACCCTTTTCCCTCTTAGTAAAATGATCACAATCACAAAACGCAAAAAAAATCCTCCAGATTTATCAATTACAGCAAATTAAATCGTTAATTAATAAATGATACAAACATGGGTGAAAAAAATTTCCTGCAGATGCATCAATATATATATTTTTATTACAAGTGCAGATGGCAGTAATTTGATGGGGAGTTATTGGAGAACTTTCATCCTATATAATATGCCCAAGTGAAATATTGACAATATTAGTTCTACATGATTTGGAAGGATTCCAATAAGTTGGAGCAATTATATCAGCAGACTATCAGAAAACTCTCACCCAGAAATATTTAGAAATATTTGCATTCCCGTGGTTTATAGCAATAATAAACAAAGCTCATCTACAAGCAAAACATAGAAAACAACTCACAAACATGTATAAAACAATATGCAAGGAGTGAAGTTCAAGAAGAAAGATAAGTAAGAAACTGAATTTATGCAACCAATCCCAGATGGTGGCATCCAAATAGAATTATTGATGGTTATCTTGGTCGCATGTAAAAATATATAAAGCATCCATGTTTACAATTACGGAATATTCTACTAAACATTTGAACTAATTAAATTTGATTATCTAGTATCTAAATTTAACATGAAAATCAATTTTTTTATACAACTCTGCCATGTAATCCACTGATCATAACTCCGAGTTTGAGAACTTTCAGTCATTTGAAACAACACGTTTGAATTACGTAATCTTAGTCATGCTGTTTTCAGCATATGAGTTGCTTGAAATGACAGCATAAAATATTCACTAAGCTAAGAATCAAAAGTTTAGAGGACAATGCAATTGCATGATATGCAAGCAATATAGCTATTTTTTGTGTGTGTGGTGTTAGAAACTCAAGTCAATAGTGACATTACGTTGGATCTGCAGCTGGTATTTTCCGGACAAGAAGTGTTCCGCCCTGCACTCCAATGGTTGGGGCCATCTCAGCTCCTTTGTTCCAGTGCAAGTATGTCAACTTTCCTTGAAAGAAATTTTTCCACAGTGCATCACGTACTTCTCTGTCTGTAATTTGTCCTCGTTTATAGCTCTGCATCAAAGTAGTGACTCTTTTAAGTATGACTCCAACAAAAACAGTTTTAATATCCAAGATTAATAGATATAAGTGTGCATTAATAGAAGCAAAGAAACATTTACTAATTAAAAATGGACAAATGAAACGTAGGATATAAAATCAAAAACCCATCATCCTAATTTAAGAATTCAACAAACTCAAATTTTGATCAGCAAACTAGATTCGATAGATCAAATACTATTTTGGGGGGCATTAGGGGAGGGAACTTGCATCTTGAATCCCATAATATAACGAAATATATCATATTGTCACTGCCCAACCAATTCAATCTACAATTTCTGCTTGTGCTAGCTAAAGACAGCATTTCAGAGTCACCATATCAGAACTTAATACTTGCCCTGGAAGATGTAGCATTGTTGCTTTATTTCAAACAGAGCCAAACCAACCAGGCACATCATATATGGTTAAATAATCAAAAATACTCCACATCTTAAAGCCCAGCCAGGGGACAATTTGTTGCTCGGTTAGGACTGATAGAGAAAAGCCAACTGAAAAGGGGGCAATATACCAACCATAGTACCAACAACACTTGAGTCGGGAAAAAATGGAAAAGAATACAATTCCTGCGCTCCTTTTCCCCCCTTTCCTCTACGACACAAAGAGACCTCGAACACTTCGCCAACAAACGACCAGCAACAGATAAACAACAAGATCCATAAACAGAAAATGCGAGTAAAATGAGCACGCGTCTACCCACATCGACACGGTAAGAAACAAGAGCCATAAATCAGAACCCAACCAATTCGAGAAATTAACCAATGGCAACGCACGCTTGAGCTCGATTTTACAGTGCATTTGCGACAAAACCCTAGTAGAAATGAAGCACGGGGTAAAGAACCAGTCGATCAAAGAAAAAGAAGGGAAATACACGTAACAGCCAGCAATCAAGAAAATCAGAGAGAATCAATCACCTTCCAGCTGATGGAGGCGGAGTACACGACCTTGTGGCCTAAGTACCGCAACCAGGTCGATAAGGAAACCATCGCCAGGTCGAAATTGTAGTGAATATCTATCTATATATCACTCGATCTGTAGTATTGCGAGGATTCCCTCAGGTTGTTCTTCGGCATGTCCTCGCCGATTTCTTCTATTAGTTCTTAAACCCTTGCAGCTGTTTGTGTCGAGTCTTCAATCCACGCGGCCCTCCGCGTGGCCTCTCTCTCAACTTTCACGCCCTTGTTAAGGTGGGCTGAAGGGGTGCAACATTGGCAAAATCCAACTTTCACTCGATTATTTGAATTTTTTTATTTTGATTACCCATTTAAATCTAATTTTTAAATTAATTAAATTTTATATTTTAATATTTTTCATATAACAATTCAATTATATTTTTGTACTTGTATTTTTTAGTTAATTTAATCTTTATATTTTATGTACAAATTAATAAAATAATTTGACAAAAATACACCTCATATTTTATTTACGTCAAAATAAAAATATTATATTAACTCAAAAATACATAACTATTAGTATAATCAAAATAATAAAAAATTTATATTATCACATCAAAAAAAATCAAAATATATGTGTTAAATTAATTTAAAAATACATGTGCATATGTTTAATCAAAACAACTAAAAATTGGGATAGGCACATGAAAAAATATGAAAATAAATGAGCAAAAATATATGTTTGGCCACCAAAAAAAAATTGATTGCTCATTTAATAGTTTTGTGTATTTATTTAATAGGTACTTAAATTATATTTTTATATTCTTATTATTAAATGTAAATTGTTAAATTTATTTTAATTATAAATAGATCATTTTTATTTATTTTAATAAATATTCAAATAAATCTTATTTATGTCACTCGAAATATAAAATTTTCATGATTATTTTAAGTTTAAATAAATAAATAATACTTATTTATTGCTCTTTGCCACTCTTATTCATGGGTGTTGAGTCTCTTTCTCTTGTGAGTTATTGAGTCATGAATCGTATATTGTTCCTTTTACATACCCTCCATTTCTTTTATATTATATTATGAAATTATTGTATAAAGAAAATAGTTTTCTTCCATTTTTGTTTAATCTCGTTTTCTTTTATCCTCTTCGTTAAATTGAAATATAAAAAATGTAAGATGTAATTATATGCTTGTCACTATATCATGCACATAATATATGCTTAACCTTTTCACTGTAATGTATTTTTGATCAAAATAAAGTTAATTAATTTAGTTTTATTTTAATTTGATTTGGTTAAATGTCTCACTTAATGCATGAAGACTAGCTCATTTGCCCCATTTTTAAACGTCATTGTCTATGCAGTTTTTTTCTCTTCTCATGCAACCCTTCCAACTATGTGCTACTTGTTGATGTAAATTATGATGAAATCTCTATATCTCTCTCACACAAAGGTGTAGTGATGGGCAAAAGTTCATCCATTGCAATGTTGAAGAGCAATGGAGACTAAGAGATAAAAGAAATAAATATAGAAGATCAATAGTTTATATTTTTATGTTTTTTACACATTTTTAATTCATCATTCATCAAATATGACAAAATCTTTAATTAATTATTATATTTTTCACGTTAAAACTTAATTGTTAAACATTTTTTTTCTCTCGATGTTAAATTTAATTTATTAAGTTCCAAATTTGAGACCCAACATCATGAGTTCTCATCTTCGTGACATTAATTTATTTTTCTTTAAATAAGACTTAATATTTATTATTATTAAATTCAACTATAAATAAATTTATCAAATATATTCTTATATGTATATATATACATACACGCGTGTCTTCAAAAATTCATAATTTAACCTAATTCGACATAGATTTGTATGCCAATAAACATATAAAGACTAAAATAGTGTTTACAAACATAACTATATGGGTAATGGGCATATGCATGAATGAACTTTTATTTAAAATTATTTAGATTGCATTCTCTTTATTTTTTATTTTTTATTTTTAAATTTTTAATTTTAAATTTTAAATTTATTTTCAATTTTATGTTTTGATAGTTTGTTTTTAAAAAATTAAAAACACGTTCTCTTTGTTATTTTAAAAAATTATTTTTTAAATAAAAAATTAAAAAACACGTTCTCTTTGAAATTTTGAAAATAAATTTTTAATAATATTTTATATAAAAAAAATTGATTTTAAAATATTTAATGTTAATATATTATTAAAAATATATATATTTTAAAATTAATGAATTTTATAATATTTCTTTCCATTATAATAATAAAATATAAATAAATATATAAATAAATATGTTTTAAGTTTAAAATTTGTTTTCAATAAAAACACTTAAAATAATTTTTTATTATTTTAAGTTTTCTTTATAATTTTTTTTATTTTTAAGAATATATTTTTAAAAATAATAAAGAGAACTCACTTTTATTGTTTTAAAAAATTAAAAATTAAAAATTAAAAATGACTTTCAAAACAACAAAAAAGAATGGAACCTTATATTCTTACTCAAAGCGGGATAATAACTAGATAATCGAGTGGGGCCGCACTTACAGTTGGTAGCTGCGACCGCCCTGCTTGAAAATTTCTCCCTATTTCACGATTTCAACGCAGTTCTTGTCGCCTATTGCTCCTCGCACGGGGCGATTCAAAGCTCTCGCTTCCATTCTCTCCCCCAACAAGCAACGCTCAAGCGAACAACGTTGCAGGAACTAGGGTTTTGCGTACTTTGAGGTACTCGATTCGTCGTCCTGAGATGGATAAATTCAAGCTAGCTTCGTCGTCGCTGGGGGAGCGGTTGAAGACCGGCGGGGCCCAAATGAGCCGGATCGTCAGCTCCAAAATGAAGGAGATTCTGCAATCGCCGACGCCGGAGTCGAAGATGGTGGACGAGGCAACGCTGGAGCACATGGAGGAGCCCAACTGGGGGATGAACCTGCGGATATGCGCCATGATTAACAGTGAGGAGTTTAGTGGAACGGAGGTCGTGAAGGCCATTAAGAAGAAGCTGAACGGGAAGAGCACGCCGAGCCAGCGTCTGAGCCTCGATCTCTTGGAGGCCTGCACTTCCAATTGCGAGAAGGTGTTCTCCGAGGTGGCCTCTGAGAAGGTTTTGGAAGATATGGTCCGGATGATCGACGATCCGCGGACCGATCAGGGGAACAGAGTGAAGGCCTTTCAGTTGATCAGGGCGTGGGGCGAGTCGGAGGATCTCAAGTACTTGCCCGTGTTTCAGCAGATTTATTTGGTAACATATTCTTCCATTTGTTTGTTAATTCGTTAAATTATTTAATCTTCGATTTCTTCTTCTCATTCTTCGTGCCTCCCGAGGTTGTGAACGTGGGTATGTTCGTCTTTGTTAGTGTATTACAAAAGTCTCTAGGGCTTATCAGAATAGGGAATCTAGGGTTGAAGATGGACAGTGCTCTGAAAGAAAGGGGCAACTTCCCTGCATCCTCGATTAATAAACGACAGTTTATAGATTTTTCAGAAAATGGAAGATAATAAAACTAAATACAAAATTGTTAAATTAGAATTTGCGCGAATTTCCTCTACTCTTCCCCCCTTTTGACGCTTCAGTTTATGCCTAGTGTGCTAATTCTCCATATGCATCAATACTCCGAAGCTAGTGCCTTTTTTTTGATAATTCCAGACATTCGTTCTAAGCCTGCCTTTTCAATTTATGTGGAAGAAGTTAAAGGTCCAAGTTTATGTGGATCAAATTATGCCATGGAAAGGACAACTTGCTTAACGTTCTCTAAAAAGTAAAAGATGTAGAAGGAGAAGTTCACAGAACATAAAGTTCTTTGTGAATAGAGGGGGGAAATATGTTGAACCAAAGGATAAAGACACGAGGAGAAAATGCTTATCCTTTCCCAAATTTTTGTTGGAAAAATAAAAAAACCCTGTGCAATAATTTATTTCCCAACGGATGCTTTTTATTTCTTTGGTTCTTATGCCTTTTGGAAACCATTTTTAACATTGGGTTCATCTCTGAGCTATATAAACTGTGCATACACTTATGCATAATCTCAATAATTCAATACCCATTTTTTCCTGCTAACAAGTTGTTTGAAGGAATCAAATTATTGACCAATGATCAGTGAAGGTTCATGCCCAATTTCTTAAGCACATTCTTTCTAGGTACTTTTTGTGTAAGCTTTTTTCTTGTTCCCCTTGTTGGTGACAAGGTTGCTCAAGAAGTTGGAGGAATGAATCAAGCATGTCATCATATTGATCTCATGATGTGGTATCATTGTTACATTGAATGCTTTGCCCCGTTGAAGATATGATGCTCCGTATGCAATTAAGATGGTTTGGATATGTAATAAGAAACAAATAGATGCACTTAAAAACGAGATGAATGGATGGAGTGAAAGAAGTTTGTAGTAAAAGAGGTAAAGAAAAACCAGAGTTGGTAGGAAATGCTTAAACATGTCATGAGATAAGATGGCCTTATAGAATAGATGACCATGGCTAGAGATGGTTGAAGAGCTAGAATTTATATAACCAACCCCACTTAATGTGATTAAGGCTTATAATTGTTATTCTTGTTGCAAATGTTTTAGTCTTCGATCGTTTTATGTGTTTCATATCCATCAGGAGCTTCCTGGTTTGTAGTTCTTTCATGTGAATGAAAATAAATTTCGCACACAGAGGGAGTGAATTAGGATATTAAAAAAGTGGATTTTTTTTTTTAAAAAAAATTAGCATGCATATATATATATATATATCAAAGTAACATTGAATTGGGAATTACCAAAGTAGTATCGTTTAAGGCTTTTTAAGCCTCGACCGAGACAGACTCGCCAGTTCAACTAGCTGGTCTAGTGCTGAGAAACTCACTAGTTCAACTGGCAGGTCACTCCATGGCATAGACCCACTAGTTGAATTGGCTGGTCTATGCCAACACGCAAATTTAGCCAAGTGTTTGGGCAACATAGACCCACCAGTTTGACCAAAAAATCTTAGGCTGCATCCCAAACGGCACTGTTTCGATAGGCCCACTTCAGTTTAACCCTTAAACCCTCAAATCAAACTCCCTCACTCTCTTCTTGTAAAAGTCTTGATCGATGTAATTGAATCCTGCGGATTTGATGCTTCATTCTCGATTTCTCTCAAATCAACAACAATGGCTTATACCCTTAACTAACAATGTCTTTTTCTGCAACTAGCTGTGGCTTCGATTACGTGTATACACTTAATCAGTAAAATTGCTTGTTCATTTTATTAGTAGAGAATAATCAGTAAAATATGGTTTTGCTGTTTTTGTCTTGGATTTTTGGAACAACACAGGTTGTACGTGTCTCATGGAAATTTTTGTGTGTCCCATTTGATTTGTGTAATTTAACAAAGGGAGACCTGCTAGTCAGACTGGCTGGTCTCCCACAGTCTAATCCCACAAGTCAGACTAGTGGGTCTTGTGTTACCTAAACACAACAATTTTTGCAATGTGCAGACATAAACCCGCCAATCCAATTGGCTATTTTTGGTCAGTTGAGGCCTGGGTCACACTTGACACTAATTTGGTAAAATTCCAAATTCTGGTGCTACTTTGATAACAAATAAAAAATTCTAAAAAAATATTGGTTTTGGTTGCTTTGGATACACTTATCAATGATTCTTTAACTATGCTACTTAAGGCTGAACAGATGTGAAAGATTTGATATGATTATAGTATTTTATTTGTTTTTTACATGTACATTTCTATTCTGTTTTATTTGTTGAATTGTATGCTTGATTTTCATAATTCCGAATATTGATCTTCCATCTTTTGCTCGGTGGGGTATTGGTAGAGCTTGAAGGCTAGAGAGATACCTCCACTTGCAGTGGATGGGAATTTGCCCCCCATGCAGTATCCATTGGAGTCACTCATTCATGATGAACAGCTTCTGTCGCCTCATGAAGGATATCCTGTTCCTGACTTGACTTTGGACAGTGTAGATAATGCTCCTGTGGCATATAGCTACAGCAGCCAGTCTATAGAAGAAAAGAAGGAAATTCTCGAAATTACTCGAAACAGCCTTGACATTCTCTCTAGCATATTGAACTCTGAAATGGAACCTAAACCCATCAAGGTAAATTTGTTACTTCTTCTTATGACCTATAATTTTTACTGGGGGGCAGCACCAACTTTATCAGAGCGCAATTGCTGCTTGTTATTGTCAGATCATTATTTGTTCTTGTTAATGTTTGTGGTGGTCTTTTAATATATCATTGGGAACTTCTCTATTTTCCGCATGGCATGAGAATGGCATGAATTCCATGAAACGTGATTTCTGTCTATTGGATATCACTGGAACAGTTGGTTTCTGAAATGCACGAATAAACTGCAATTGATATTTTCTTCTTGCATTATTTATAGTATCAATCTCTTTGGCTAGATCATGGGAAGGCTATGGTCAGAAGGGTGGATGATATGACCTGGAAACCAACAAAAATAAGCTGTGTGTCTAGAGATATTAACCAACATAACTTTTGCGTGGTTGCAGGATGATCTCACGGTCAGCCTGCTGGGGAAGTGCAAGGAGTCACTGCCTGCCATTCAAAGAATTGCAGAAACCACCATTGACGATGAAATCATGCTCTTTGAGGCTCTGAATCTTCACGAGCAGCTTCAACAAGTCATTTCCAGGTACGAAGAATTGGAACTTGCTCTTTCGTCTGGTGCAGTACTGCAAGAGAAGCCCAACAATGAGGAACCGGAGCTGGCCTTCAAGGGTGGACCTCACGGAGAAAGCGTAAGAGCAGCAGAGTCCCAAGAAGACGAGAGGACTGCTCCCAGCAGCGAGACCAAAAAGCCGATTTTCCCGAAGAAAGAGGCTACCGAATCCAGTGCTGACATCTGATGTAGCAAACGAGGTTCTATGTAATTGACGTCTTTAGCAAGCTATTGTAGTTAGGTAGTTAAAGCGAGTCTTGCTTTTAAATAAGGTTGTTATTTATGTCTCTGTATAGAGAGTGGGAAAACTAGTGTGGTTTCGATCCTAACTGCTTGCGTTGGTTCTCTCATCTTTGCTGTTGACAGTGGCGAAACTACATGTCATGAGGGTGTGCAATCCCGCCCCCCCGCGGGGGAACTTTTAAAATTGGCCTTGTTTAGTGTACAAACTTAGACTTTTGACCCTCTTCCCCAAGATCTCGACTCTGTCATTGATTGTTGATATCCTCTCCTCGTTTACCAAACGACAATGGGACGTCGTGCAAGTATTGTCGTGATTTTGGAGGGGCCAATTCTAGGGTCATTTTGGGGCTATCCCGTCTTTGTAAATTATACATCATCTTTCTTTGTAGTATAATACCACTCATCTTATAAATTAGAATAATGTTATATATACAGATAGAGTTTTTACAAATGGGTTGGGTTTACAGGTGGCTTAAAGGACTATTTTGTCTTTTTTTTTTTTTTACTCTCTCAATGATCAATTTGCCCTTTCCCCCTTCAGGATCCTTTCTTCTTTCTCCCTTTTCTCTCGTCGCTGCAACTGACCATCTGTCGTCGACCCTCTCGCTATCGTTCTTTGTCTCAACTGCCTTGCTTGCTCTCGCAGCTACAACTTTGTTGTCGCCTCTTCACCACTGCATCCTTCAGTAATTGGCTTGTTTCTCGCGCGTTGCCTTGCTGTTATATTGGGGTTTTGATGCAACAGCGAGAAGTGAGTCCGTTGCTAGAAGATGTAGCGGTGAGGAGGTGAGACGGCAACGATAAGATTGCAACGATGAGATAAGGCGAGGCGGCTGAGGCGAAGAATGATAGCAAAAGGGGTGATGACGGGTGGTCGGTTACAATGATGTGGGAATAAGAGAGAGATGTGGGAGAGAGAGATAAAGAAGATGGTGAACAAAAATTGTTATATATCGCCATATTTGGACAACAAAATATCGCGATATATCACCCTATACACTCATTTATCAAATTCTCTCCTATACAAATAACATGACTTTAGCTCCCACGAACATAGTGTAGTGATAAGGTATCTAGAGTTTCACATGGAGTATCAGGGTTCAAATCAGTGCGGCGATTTGTTGAAATGTTTAAATTTTGTATGGACTGTACTGAATGTTCAGTTCTAGGTGTGTATAAACTGTGTCTGCATTTAAATTTACCTGAATAGTGTATTAGGAGAAAAGTCACCCGTCCCTGAAAATTAATTAGGTGAAGCTCACACCCTGATGAATACAAAAAAAAAAAAATACTATAAATTATACCATATCATTTTTCATAGTATAATGCCATTTACCTTATATTTTTACCAGATTTTTAGTTAGTGTACCAAGAGTTTTTTTGTATACGCAAACAAGCGTACTTAGCAATCTCTAAGAAAATTATTAACTATATATATAGTCAGTGCCAGGGTAGATTAAAGAATTTACAACAGTAGCAAGCATACCACATTGAGTTGGTCACCCTAAAGTTGTTCTAAATTATAACCTAGTATTTTGGAAATTATATTAATGTATCTGGGCGTGGACGGCGTGAAGTAACGGTCAAATTAAATACATGCAACGGACAGGCGTGAATGGGCGGTTGCGCACGCACTCGCCAGCGGGGGCGAAAATGCAATTTGTTATACCAAGTGGTCGTAAATGCAATTACAGCAAGTATTTATACTCTCTGCTCTGCTGCTTCCACCACTTGTTTGCGCTCGTCCTCGCTGTTAAACTCGCGAATGGCAACTCGCGAACTCGCCCCGTAAATTCTTCCAAAGCCAAACCCCCCGCCATTTCTTCAAACCCTCAAAGCGCTTCTTCAACTCTCAAATCCCTTCAAAACACATCGAATCCCCGACTTCTTTGTTTCCTCTGTTCCGAAACCCTATCCTCCCGCTCTAGGGCTTAGGGTTCCGAACCAGCTAGGCCATGCCGTCCCTTTCCTCCCCCGGCAGAATCCTCCGACTGGAACTCGAGAACTTCAAGTCCTACAAAGGCCTCCAAACAATTGGCCCCTTCTACAATTTCACGGCCATCATTGGCCCCAATGGCGCCGGCAAGTCCAACCTCATGGACGCCATCAGCTTCGTCCTCGGCGTCCGCACCGGCCAGCTCCGGGGCTCCCAATTGAAGGACTTGATCTACGCCTTCGACGACCGAGAGAAGGACCAGAAGGGAAGGAGGGCGTTCGTCAGGCTGGTCTACCAGTTAGGCAACGGGACTGAAATTCAGTTCACACGCGCTATCACGAGCTCCGGCGGGAGTGAGTACCGGATTGACGGCAGGGTCGTGAATTGGGACGAGTACAATGCTAAGTTGAAGTCTCTGGGCATTCTGGTCAAGGCTCGCAATTTTCTAGTTTTTCAGGTGCCTTTTCTCTTTCGATTTAGCTTAGCTTCGTAATAGTAATTTAGCCCTCTTTCTGACACTGAAGCATTGGTATTCTTTCGGGGACGAAATTACTGAGAGAAGGAATGAATTTCTTAAAATGGTTGAGGGAGAAAAAAAAAAGCACTGCAGGTGTGCAGGAAGCAAAATCATTAGCTAGTAATTTGTCTAGTGAAGACGAACTGTAAATCAACCACATATTTTGCTTTATTTAGCAAGATAATCAGAGAAATTATGGGAAAGTTAATAGTCTTATTTTGTTCTTGGAGCTCAAAGAATTTCTGTTCCCACTTTATCTTTTCTTTTGAGAATTCAGAGCATAGCGCAAAACGCATGCTCATTTTTGTACATGTATATTCTATCTGTATCTAGGGGCATATATCCGACAAACATTTGTCATTCTTAAAATTGCGTACAATTCCTCAGTTCCCATCCTCTTCTTTTGGCCACGTGCATTGCAATTATGGGTGCATGAAATATGAAGTTTATTCCTAGGAAATTGTCATCTTTATTTTCTCAGGGTGATGTGGAGTCAATTGCATCTAAAAATCCCAAAGAACTTACTGCACTTCTTGAACAAATCTCGGGATCTGAAGAACTTAAGGGTGATTATGAGAGGCTTGAAGAACAGAAAGGCAGAGCTGAAGAAAAATCAGCACTTGTCTATCAGAAGAAAAGGACAATTGTGTTGGAGAGGAAGCAAAAGAAAGAACAGAAAGAAGAGGCTGAAAAACATCTTCGCTTACAAGAGCAATTGGTAAGCATGGCGAGTTTTTTCTTCAATGGATCAAAGTACAATATCCATGGCATTTTTTATTTATTTATGTCAGGCAGCATCTTTGATGTATGTGTTTATTCCTTTGGATTGCTTGAGTTATATCATTATAGCCCATGGGTAATTTTTCTTGTTATGTGAAAAACAACAATTTGGTTTTATTCCCAAGTGTTGATTTTTTTTTCCCCAAATGAAGGGGGGTTTTCTTTTTGCATTCATTGTTGAAATCAAATATTCATTTCACAATCCACTCTGACATTAGTAATTGAATGGAGAGGTATTGGATATATTTCTTGGTCCTAGAAGCCTATGGTTTAACTTTACATAACACTATTATGTGTGATCTGCTGTGTTAGAGTCAGCCTAGAACTACTACTAAGTCTATGTGGGTAGGAGAGTGTTTTGAGACTGACTTGAGTCAAATTTTCGAGAATGCTTGGACTTAATGGGAGCTTATCACCAACCAGTCACTGACCAATCTCACATCAATAATCTATCCAAATATCTTTTAGTTGCCTTTGCATTTTTGTTGACAAATGGCGTTGAATAACTCAGTCTTTACAAGTTGGAAATTGAACTTTGTTATGATTAGGAGCTCTTTTGACAACTCAAACAATGTTTACAAGTACCAATTCTCTCGACTCCTCACCCGAAATCAATCCAATACAACATAAATAATAAACAGAAAACAAGAACAGAATTTAAATGAAGGAAAATAGAAAATAAACAATCAAACCACAAACAAGAAACAACAGTTTATCCTGGTTCGGATTGCTTGAAAGCAACCCTACATCTAGCATTCAAATCACCCCGAGAGCAGCCTTTATCTTATTCAGAAACTGATCAGTACAACAGCATGATTGATCACTCTCTTCCCTCTCTATCCCACCCGAATACAATATTCTTGGAGATTACAAAGAACTTTCTTGAACACAAGTCTTTCCTTTCACACACTGCACTCGAACATAGAGAATGAAAATGAATTCTGATGCACACACCCCCCATGCCCTCTATTTATAATAGTGGGCAGATATCCCAATGAAGACTTTTAGATAATTACAGTTTAACCCCTCCAACTATCACTAATTACAGATTGGGATGTAAATTCTTATTTAATTCTTCATTGGCCCTAAAAATGCACTGCTTTCACTGATCTTATTATCCTATACTCGAGACAACTTTTAACAAACTTTTAGAAGAGCAACGGCCATCCTTGACCTTATATACCTCCATGTAATTTTTGTAAAATGACTAAAATGCCCTCATCTTGCTTCTTCTCTCCCCTACTTCTCTTCCTCCCACTTTCTCTGTCCTCTCTTCTCGAGTGATGTCTAAAGCCATGATTCCAACAACAATTTTGCTGCCTTCTCCTCTCCCCCCCCCCCCTCTCTCTCTCTCTCTCTGTGTAGCAACACAGTTGCTGGGATTTGATTGATTGTGCTTGATGCCAATTTCTGAAATAAAAAACTAGCAGTGGATTCTGCTTTAGCATGTGTTCTGATTTCAAAACCCCATGTCTGGGTTCTAATTTTAGAACACCTAGTTACATTGGTTCTGATATGAAATCAGAACAAAATCAAAGCCCATTTCTTCTGATTGCACTTGTATACATCTGAATATGTAGCACATTAAAGAATTTTGCAGATGCAAGAAAATGTTGAGATACCTGGTTGTGAATTGTGTCATGTTCTAAAAAATTCATACATTCCTTTTCTTGTCTATCATCTTGGAAGTGCAAAATAGTATAGTACTATAGTGAATCATCAATTCAAGACTATTGTTCAGTCTTGTTCCTCTTCCCAATCTGATCTCTATCCTCACCACCATGTCAATTTTTCTCCATATCTTCCTCCTCCACTGTCCAAGGGCAAATTGCTCTTCGCCCGACACGATTCACAATCAGAACACATGGGTTTTGATTTTAGAACCCTGTAGGTGGGTTTTGATTTCAGAACCTAGCGACAACCACTCGCTGGGTCCCTGAAATCATTCAGACTGTTAGTGGTGGCCGGCCAGCCATGTCAGTCACCTTTTTGTTTTAGTTTTTCATAAAATCAAATAGTGATGTGTGTGTGTGTGAGAGAGAGAGAGAGAGAGTAGGGGTATTTTTTGTCATTTTATATCATTTTTAAATGGGAAGGGAGATTATAGCAATTTTAAAAATGTGAAGGGTAGTCTTTGCAATTAACACAAATCTCAGGGGTGGTTAATCAAAATCCCCTGTGGGAATGAATCTTGGCTCCCTGTCCAAGCATCAATTCTGAGTCGATGATGAGCCCATGCAAAAAATCTTTTCCTTTGTTGGATTATTCAGTTCGTTTTATTTGTTTACTAATTTCTTATGGATTTGCATATCACAAACACTTTGTAGAGATTTGCCTTGTTTGATATTTTGACTAATTTCATCTGTAATCTTTCCCCCCTATGTTTAAACAAACACATGCAGAGACACAAGTGTTCTTGGGCTCATTTGAGGAGGCGGAGAATGTTTTTACTTTGCTCGAGAAATTTGATATGTGCTATCTTGATTTTGAAATTATGTTTTAATATGTGCACCCTTGGTCAAGATTATGTTCTCTCTTTTGCATTTTACAAAATTTTGTTTTGTTTGCCCCAAGTATGATATTTGCAACGTTGTTCTCTAGATTTTGGCCTTTCGGATTGCTGCATGTATGTGCTGATATATCTTGATTCTCTGTATGGACTACATTTCTGGACCCCTTTGGTGGATAATAACACTTTCAATGACTGGTATTCCTTTCTATCGATCCTTCAGAAAGCTCTGAAGAAGGAACATTTTTTATGGCAACTATGGAATATAGAGAAGGACACTGAGAAGGCTAATGAGGACGTGGACACTGATAAGAGGAGCCGTGAAGAGCTTGTGCAGGAAGTAACAGATTATGAGCGAGAGGCGAGCATAAAGAAGAAAGAACAGGCTAAATATTTAAAAGAAATTGCACTGTGTGAAAAGAAGATTGCTGAAAAAAATAGCCGACGTGATAAGAATGTGAGTCTGACTTCCCAGTCAGTTCTTCTCTCTTCTTCTTCTTGTATATGCATGTGCACTTGCTGACTGGATATGTATACATGCTTGGATAAGAGTCATGCTACTGTTTTCTAGCAATTTTATTTAACGAAAGGAATTTAAGAATACACTGTTTTAATGAGTGATTTTAGACTTGCTTTATAGTGTACCTTCAAATATAATGAGGTCAATGGTAAGGGCAAGCCTGGTTGAAATTGTACATGCCAAAGTATGTAGAGTGAACAGAGGGCTCATGAGGGAAATCTGAACTCCCCTCTTTGAGTTATTTACTCCTCACTGATGGAAAAAAATTTTGGATGTAAAAAATGCAAACTCTTGGATTATTCTAGTTATTTGGCTTGATCATCTGGTGTACATGAATATTTGCATGAATTGCAATATTTATATATGCTTTCCCTTTTGTTGATGATTTCTTGGATTGTCTTCTGTTCTGTTCATTTTTGCTTTGGGAATAAATTATACTTTCTTTAATAGATTTCTTATGTTTTGACTGAATATAATTTGTTTTGTTTGACAATTCCTTGTATCTTGTTCTTTCTTTCTTCGTTTTTCTTTTTAACTTTTAGAATCCAAATTTTAAAAAGTTGAAGAACAAGTGACCTTCCTAGAGTCTGCAATGCAAGGAGCCTTGTGCATTGGGTTCACCTTTTCGAATCAGTTATTCTTTCTTCAGTAGATTCTTATTTTGTTAGTTTAATGTTTTGATTGCATACAAATTTGTTATCTATTTTGATTCTGACTATATCTATGTTATATTTGGGTTGCTGACTTGTGGTTAGGATTTTTAAACATTTGGATGAAACAAGGGGTTGTTCATATGTGTTGGTTTATCTTAAACTTAATGGGAAATTGTCCTGTACTGAATTCAAATTAAATTTTTCTGTGGCAATTCATGAATTCTCTAATTTACTTTTGTTGGTTTTTGGTTGTTTTGACCATATCCTGCATCTTATTAAGAGTGTCATTGGGATAAACAAATATATGGTTGAGGCAATATGAATGTCTTCTGACTGGGGCTCCTGTTACATGTACAATCCTGTGCGGTTGTAACCAGTACTTGGATACTTAAGGTTCACTTCATTGAACTTCCAGTGGTTATAGCTTATATTTTGTTTGCAGCAACCTGAGCTTGTAAAATTAAAAGAGGAGATGTCTCGCATTAGCTCAAAAATCAAAAGCAATGAGAAGGAGCTTAAGAAAAAGAAAGAAGAAAGGAAGAGGCATGCAGATGAAATAAAAAAGCTCCAGAATGACTTGCAGGATCTGACTAAACGATTGGAAGAAGTACGTGAAAAGGCTCAAGATGGTGGTGAAAAACTTCGGCTTGCAGACAGTCAATTAGAGATATACCATAGAATGTACGTGCTTATGATCTGTTGTTTTCCACTGCTCTGCTCTTTTCCACTTTCATTTGATGTTGCATAACTACAGTTATATCTACTGGTTGACTATCATAGCCTATTTTTTGGCTGTTATATTTTCTTGTTCATAGTGTTAGTGAAGTATGCCTATGCTTGCTCATCTTAGTTTTATGAGAAGATCCTATTCTGGTTGATATATAGCCTGAGAGAGGTCTTGTGATGTCATGATGTGTAATTGTTTTTTTCTTATGGTAATATATAAACCACCTTAGCTACCAAAGGGAAAAAAATCTTTATGAGACGAGCTCTGTATATACACACATGAAATTTCCATTTACTTGGTAGCTGAAGTACTATATGGTAATGCTAAATAACTTTGGAAAAAAGTGTGTTCCAATGCATGTGGCTCCAGCTTTGTGAAGGTCATCTTTTTCCTTTGCAAAATGGCCGTTTCCATAACTTTTGAACCTGTAAGGATCAATCTTATCAATCTTAACTTTGGGAAATGTCAAAAATTTTTGGGGACTTGTTATGTTCTTCAAGTTCTTTTCTAAGTGCTTGTATCATGAACAATAGTATCTCTGAACCTTCTAAAATAAAAACCATGTGGCAATAGCTATTCTAATGCATGAGAAATCTTCCTGTCATTCAAAATCTGTGTTGTAAATTACACTACTTAATGAGTTTGTCTTTCCTGCAGCTGCTTACTTGTTAGGTTACTCTATTTAGTGATTGACTTCTTATAAAGGTTTTCATTGAAAAATAAACTACAGAGTCAACTGTAAATTTAATATTGCAGAAAGGAGGAAGCTGGCATGAAAACTGCTAAGCTAAGGGATGAGAAAGAAGTTCAGGATAGGCAACAGCATGCAGATATTGAAGCTCAAAAGAATTTGGAAGAAAATCTGCAACAGCTGGAAAATAGGAAGCAAGAATTGGAGTTGCAAGAGGAACAGATGCAAGCAAGACTAAAAAAGATTGTCGATTCTGTTGGCAAACACAAGGAAGAACTTTCTCGAGTTAGAAAGGAACAGCGAGAGATGAAAGAAAAACTTGGAAATTCAAGGTTAGTCAACTTGGCAATGTAGAGTAGTATCTGCCACTTCTTGGAAAATATCAGGCTATTTCCTGTGTTGACCTCTACTTCCCCAGGCTTATGTTAGTCACTTTGTGCATGCACCTTTTTACATTTTTACTTCAAGTTGTTATTCTGTATTTAAAGGCATTCAGCTTTCATAAGTGATTACTCATTTCTGTTACAGGCGCAAATATGAAATGTTGAAGACTAAGATTAGTGAAGTTGAAAATCAACTACGTGAATTGAAGGCTGACAGATACGAAAATGAGAGGGATGCCAAGTTGTCTGAAGCAGTTGAGACTCTCAAGAGCTTGTTTCCAAGTGTCCACGGTCGTATGACTGATCTTTGCAGGCCAACTCAGAAGAAGTATAACCTTGCTGTAACTGTGGCTATGGGTAAATTTATGGATGCAGTAGTGGTTGAGGATGAACATACAGGAAAGGAATGCATCAAGGTATCATATATAGTTAGTTTATCTTTTTTTTTTTCCATTTTTTTGGTACCGTTGGTTTGGGGAAGGACCTTCCGATACTTGGAGTCCTGTCACTTCGCATAAGTGCCACCCATATAAAGTTGAGCTACAACACAATCTTAGCAACGGGCAAACATAGACCTAAAAATGCCCCTAACGAGCACCCTCATCTCTATTTAATCCCGAATATGCTAATTTATTTATTTTTAATATGATGGCTGGAAATGTGCTTTCTTGGTCTCTTTATTTGAGACCAAGTGACTTTATAAATTTGGTGAATATTAAATGGCTACTGGACCTATTGATTTTCCTACTCTCTTTCCTTGGGAGTGAGTGAACTCTTTCAGTTTTGCAAATGTTAAAACATATATTGCTATATTACAAGGATGCCAGGATGACCTTTTTCTGAAATTTGCTCCAGGTTTAACAGTCTGGATGCATAGTTTTGCTGAATATTTCCCAGGTTTCACAAATTTTAAATCATGATGACTGCATGTAATGAGGGGCAAATGGTTATCGGTGTCTGTTGTACTATTATTATTAAATTGTGTATTTGTTTCAATGTTCAATGATTTGCATTTGATTGGATTTTATTCACTTATTCAGGATATAACTCCCAAGTTCTGAAATTTCCTCAACTTTTTAGGAGAAAAAAATTGTAGAAAATGAGGTTGTTTCGTGTGAACTTTGTTGTATTATTTTATCCCCTTGATGACACATTTGGCTTGCTTGTCAGTATCTGAAAGAGCGGCGGCTTCCTCCTCTGACATTTATACCTCTTCAGTCAGTCCGCGTAAAGCCAATTATTGAGAGATTGCGCACCTTGCATGGAACTGCAAAGCTGGTCTTTGATGTTATTCAATATCCTTTCCTAGCTTGGTAGTTTCTATAAATCACATCAAGTAAAATTCCTTTAGTATTCCTGTTTACCTGAATAAAATAAAATTTATACTTTTGTATATTATTAACATTTTATGTGTATTGCTTTTTTTAAGCTTTAGCATCCACCCCGTAGAAGAATGGAGTTCATAACTTCTTTTTTCTTCTTCCTCATTTTTTTTTATTCCTCTTCCTCTACTACTACTAATAATTCTGCTTTTTTTCCCATTATATAAATTAATGTCCTTTTACTATAGAATTTCTATTTTTTGGTTCTTTGTTGCCTGTCTCCTGGTTGGATGTATTTGCTTTACATACGTTGTACTGTGCACTACATTTGTGTTTTCTTTGGAAAAGGAACAATTAAACACTTAGTTTTGTTTCTAATTTTGTATGTGGAGACTCAAGCTTAGATTCTCCTGAAATTAATCAATTTGTTTCCTGGTAGAGAACTGTCTGATTTTGAGCATGCCCTTGATGAATATGTGGTGAGAACTAAAGAGGCTGCTAGATGTCACTTTATTTATGCTGATAATGCTCACAAGACCTAATTTTCTGAATTCCGTAGTTATACTTTTATATATATTTTTGGAGATTGAGTTTGGCAGGCTGTGAAGCTCATCTTATCTCATCTTTTGATGTTATGCAATCCTGTAATTCCTGTCTTGCTATTTTATCTGTTCTAAAGTTTCATATGCTATCCTGGCAAGAATTCTATGTAATGCTTAAGTGATAGTCCCAATATATGGAGTAAGTAGTTTTCTCATAATAATCCATTTGATTTGGCCTCTCGGAAGGCTAGATGTTTCTTCCCCACTTTGGCCTTGCTTATGGTTTTCAGTATGATTCCACTGTGTATTACTGATTTAACAACTATAAATGATGGAGTAAGAAGGTTGTGCACTTAACAATACCAAGTTTGATCCGGCTCTGGAGAGGGCCATTATGTTTGCTGTTGGGAATACCTTAGTTTGTGATGATCTTAATGAAGCTAAAACTCTGAGTTGGAGTGGAGAGCGGTTTAAAGGTATTTATGATTTGTTTAATTCATTCATTGTCTCCTCCTCAACCATCCAACTTTTGTTTAGTTTTATGTGAAATGTTTTTATTGCTTGTAGTTGTTACTGTTGATGGGACTTTGCTCACAAAGTCTGGTACAATGACTGGTGGTACAAGCGGTGGAATGGAAGCAAGGTCCCATAAATGGGATGATAAAAAAATTGAAGGTTTGTAGAATTATATATTAGTGCATTTTTAAGCTTTACTGCAATAGCATAAATTTATTATTTTTTTTCTATACTGCAGGACTTAAAAAGAAGAAAGAGGGGTTTGAATTAGAATTGGATGAGCTTGGGTCAATTAGAGAGATGCAGCTGAAAGAGTCTGAAGCATCTGGAAAAATTAGTGGACTTGAAAAGAAAATTCAGTATGCAGAAATTGAGAAGGTGACTGAAAAAACTTATTGTTACAACATATATGCTTTTACAGAATCTTATTATCACATCAAAGCCAATGCATTTTTCCATTTTAACCATTTTGTCTTAATTTTATGGTTAATATCTTTATGAATCTCTCCATCTTCTTGGATGATTGATCCAAGACATCTAAGCTGATCTTTCTTGGGATGACTTGATCCTCAAGTTTTATCATAACATCTACACTTCGTATTTTTCCTAAACTTGTCTTTCATGTATTCTGTTTCAATTTGCTTCTTGAAACCTCTATATTTGAATCTAAAGTGTTTCTCCGTATCTCGAGCTTAGTATGCTATCACTACCCTAAGGGTGTGACGGGGGTATGATTGTAATTAGCCTAATGCTAGTTAATAAGCTGTTGTTGTACTTAGTAGTTATAGCTGTAACCACTTGTACTCTTTCGGTTACAACCGAAGGGCTGCCTATAAAAGGAAACCAAAGGTATGAGGATGGGAATTATGAAAGTGATTATACATAATTCTTTCCCTCCAAATTATCTTTCCCTCTATTTTCTCTCTCTAAATTCTCCCTCCTTTCAAATTCTCTTTCTCTCAAATTCAAATTTCCTGACGGCTACAAACTATTCCTGAATTGCATAAGTCTCAGATCTGAGACTTATCATTTTGGTATCAGAGCCAGTCATTCTCGGTGACGAAGGTGGTGATCGGACAAAGGAATTGAGGCGATACAACTGTGTCAAAGCAATGGTGGAAGGGACTTGTTTGAAACTGTTGGAAACAAGGATGAGGGCCTTGGAATTTGGGATGACTCAAATGCACGAGGCGGTCACTCAAGGAAGATATTTGATGGCTTCAAGGGAAGGAATGCAGTGTGAGTTAGAGAAGCATTGGGAGACAATTGAGCAGTATGGACAGAGGATCAATAGCATGTTCAACATGCTATCCTCCCTACCACAATTTAGGCTACTGCTTGAATTTCTGCCCCGATCAGCCATAGATCCAAGTCATTATGGCCATAGAATCCTACCGCGGCCTGCCGGAATGGAGGAGCCAAATGAGCCATTAGAGGAGGATACTGGAGTACAAGTAAGAGGACTAACTCCCCATACTAATAGTCATTCCTCAATGCCCTGTCTGGAGATTCCCATGTTTGATGGATCCAAGCCTAGGTGGTGAATCAGTAGGTGTGAGAGATTCTTTCAATTGTATAATGTGCTGGAAGTGCTGAAAGTAACCATGGCAACGACCTATCTTAATGATACGACTGACTCTTGGTATTAGGGATGGATTAAGACTATGGAGGCAGGGTGGAATGAGTTTGCAGAAGAGTTGTCTGAAAGGTTTGGGGAGAGGAACATGTTTGATGTAATTGAGGACTTCAAAATGTTGAAGCAAATTGGGACGGTGATCAAATATTTGCACAAGTTTGAGGAATTGAGAGCCTTGATGTGGAATGCTCAGCCATCCTTGACTGAGCAGTATTTTGTGTCAAATTTTGTAAGTGGCCTAAGGGGTGAACTTAGATTTATGGTAAAGATGATGATGCTGCAAAGAAGGCCAGATTACACGAGTTGACACTGGAATCCATATTCGGGAAGAATAAAGTGTGACCTAAGACAAATTATAACCCTTAACAGACGACAAGGGTGAACTCAAGATGGACGATTGCAAGGGTGATATTGGGACCTCCAAGGCAAATGCCAATGTGGCCAAGGGGACTACAAGAGAAGGCAATTGGGGCTATGCTATAAGTGCGGTGATCGATATAACCCAGATCACCAATGTAAAGGGTAGTTGCTGAAGATGGAAGGTATGGAAGACGAAAAGGAAGATGAGGAAGGGGAAGTCATCGGGGAAGACATAGATCTTACGGAAGAAGTAGAAATGGAAGATGAGGGAGGGGAAATCTCCTTTCATGCATTAAAAGGGGGGGTTATGGGGAAAATTATTAAGGTGAAAGGACAATCAAGAAAGAGAAGGTTGATGGTTTTAATAGATAAGGGTAGCACCCATAGCTTCTTAAATGAAGCTACTGCCACTGATCTTAAGTGCAAGTTGACGGCCACTATGCCATTATTAGTCACTGTGGCGAATGGGAATTGAATGTATAACCACTATAAGTGTGTTGACTTCAAGTGGCTCATGTAAGGACAAGAATTTTTGATGGACTTGAGGGTTTTAGAGCTGAGAGAATGTGATATTGTCTTAGGAGTTGATTAGATGAGGACAGTTAGTCCTCTGACATTCGATTTTAACAAGTTGAAGGTCACAGTGGACATAAAAGGCGTTGTGTACCTAGGGTTTTGATAAGAAATTGGAAGAAATTGAGGGGGAATTAGATCGAGAGGGAAGGAAATTACCGTAAGAAATGGGGAAGGAATACGGACAGAACGACAAGGAGAGGGAAATCAGAGGGATCAAGAGAGAGAGAGATCAAAAGAAAATTGAGAGAGAATTCACGAGAGGGAAAATGAGAGAATTCAATTATCATTCAAACATGCCATTTTCTAACTACCTTAGCCTATTTATAGGCTTTACCAATGAATGTAGTAATAGCTACAAAATAAGAGTACAACTAAAAGAGAAATACATGTAATTCATATTACTAATCTGCCCTTGGGGATACTTGGGGTCGTGACAGTTCCCCCTTCTTGAAAAAGTTCTTATTCCCAAGAACTTATAGCGATTGGCCACTACTCTCATCCAATCTCAGCTTTCTTTCTCTGTTTTGTTCTTCTTTCTTTCTCCTTCTAGGCCTCTTCCTCTTTGCTCGAGCAATTCTAGGCATAAGTTGATCCAGAACTTCAATAGAAGTAACCTTACTGAGTGTGAGCCAAATATAACCACCTACTGCAATAGCTATCCAATCAAGATTGGACTCCCATTTAAGAACATGATCAGCCACTTCTTGACTGCCGTAGTTGGCAGTTGAAACCTGCAAGTGACGATCAGTCTAAAGTTCACACATTCGACTAGTAACCACAAGAAAAGCTAGTGATGGAACACAATCTCTGTTTACATATGTTCCCCTAATTTCATCATCTTTAATGTTGGTTGTTTTGAGCCTAGAGGATTATCTAACAAAATCCTTAGCCGCAGTAGAAAAATGTTAAACAGGTAGACTGTCTTCCTCTAATCTTAGGACCTCATCATAATTGCAAGCAGTTTCCTTAGAGCCAATATGAGACGGCTTCGATTTGGATTGCCCAATCAGAACTTCTTTGACGACATGTGGAGCAACAAAGACTTGATCCAACCTAGGATTGCAGTCAGAGGCATCACCAATAACAGCTTCAACTTGCTTCATAACCAGGATATCTAATGAATCACTGTTGTGTTCCAAATTCGATTGGTCCTCAATTTTCGATAAGTTCGAAAGCTGATTCAATACAACATCTACTTCCTTCATAGCATCCACTTCCTTTAAACCAGATGTAGTAGATAGGATTCCATTAGGAGGTTTTGCCTCAACTTATGAGGATCCAAGAGCTTTGTGGTCCGTTTTGGTTCCTTGTAGGATCGGGTTCAATCTCTTTGTTGGAGGAAAGCCAGAAGAAATCCTTATCGAATTTTGCCTTGCAAACATCATCATAAACTGTTGTATCTGATTGCACATCTGATTGTTTTGTTCATGCATCCCCTTGCGCATTTGATGCATTGTGCTGTCCAACTTCTTCTCTATCACCGATTCTATGGACTCCTCAATGGTCCACATGCAAATCTGCATCTTTGCCACTCTTACCATCACTTGTTGCAACTGTGTCTCAATTTGTTTCATCCTGGTGTTGATGGCCATCCGAGTTAAGATCGCTATAGTTGTCTATGAAATTGCATCCACATTCGTGATCGGTTGCCTTGGTCCCCTTCAAATCCGGGATTGCCGGGGTTGAGGAATCGACCTAGATTACCTAAACTCACCTAATGTAATCGTTTCCTATACTTGCCTTGGTCAGTTGCTACGACTTTGCTTAGCAATCTTGAATCCATCTCTATCACAGTCGAAAATCGGCTGGCTTGGTTTCAATGGATCTGCTAATAGAGTTCGCCTAGCTTGTTGGAAATCACGACCAAGAATTGTTGGCCTGTTCCGCTAGTCTCTTCAAGTCACCTTGGTATTTGCTTCACTAATTCGCCATTATTAACATCCAGGATCAGGTTGGAATAGCTGATCACGCTCGCCTATCAACACCGAGGCCAATTGAAATTGTCAAAAATCTTGAATTCGTTGGAATGTCCTGAAATCACCACTCAATCGGTTCTGCACCAAGTAGTCGAACTTTGTTTGTCCTAACGTGATGCTAAGATTGCCAGAATTACATTTGGAACTGCTTGGTGTCATGACCCTAGGGATTATCCAAGGATAGATTAGTAAATATAATAGTAGAAATTTACATTTCCTTTTGTATTTCTGTTATAGGGCTTTGTCTTTATCTAATAGGCAGTTAGGTTGTTTCTTACATTGCACATGGGTGCAAGTGGGAGGTTGTTAGGGTATATATAAGCAACAACTGAGGAGGGAAGATTATGCTTGAATTGATTAAATGAAACTCTAACGCTCTCTCTACAATTCTCTCCAATCTCCCTCTTGTTCCTCTCTACTGCTCTCTCTCATTTCTCTCTAAATTCTTCCCCATTTCTGTCCAATTTCCCTCTCCCATCATTTTGTTCTTGATTTTTCTTCAATCCGATCCTTCCGATTCCCAATAACTCTCTCAATTTCTCCCTATTTACTTCTTAAACCTATTATGAACCCTAGGTTCATGACACTTGGCCTGCTCGAATTCAATTTTGAACAAAATTACCAACACTCTTGGCTAAGAGTCAATCCTCCTGCTTTGCCTTTGAAAATTCAATCCAAGCGTTGCTTGCTTGTTCTAAATTTGCTACTGGAGGTTGCAGTCAGACATTGATGGTGTATCATTGGGAATAGTCGGAATTGCATGAGCAAAAGAAACTAAAGGCTAAGGAACTGCTTTGAATGTGATCGCAACAGAATCAACTATAAAAAATTTGCTAGTTTGCCTCGCTTTCATGTTTCAGGTAAGAATTGCCAAAGTTCACAGCTTATAATTGATTGGAATCACAACTGATGATTGATTGCTCTGAAACCAAATTGTCGTGTATCTAGGGTTTTGATAAGAAATTGGAAGAAATCGAGGGAGAATTAGACTGAGAGAGAGGGAAATGCAATAAGAAATGGGGAAGGAATACGGACAGAACAACAAGGAACAGGAAATTAGAGGGAGCGGGAGAGAGAGATCAGAAGGAAATTGAGAGAGAATTCATGAGAGGAAAAATGAGAGAATTCAATTATCATTCAAACATGCCATTCTCTAACTACCTTAGCCTATTTATAGGCTTTACCAATGAAGGTACTAATAGCTACAAAATAAGAGTACAACTAAAAGAGAAATACTTGTAATTCATATTACTAATCTACCCTTGGGGTCGTGATAGCAGGAGAATGTAAGTTGATCTCAGGGAAGAAGTTACAGAAGCTGTTGAAGAAGAGAAAGGTTCAGATTTCTCAATTGGTCTCCATCTGAGCTATGGAGATAGAAGAGGAAGAATGCACAGAAAGGAGGGACACTAAGGAGGAGAAGATAGATCCTACACTGCCCCTTGAGGAGGTAACAAATCCGGACACACTAAACTTACCTTTGACTGAATTTAGGGATCTTTTTGTTGAGCCTACCTCACTACCCCCTATCCGAACCCTAAACCTTTCCATTCCGTTCAAGCCAAATTCAGAACTAGATAATATTAGGCCTTTCCATTATTCTCCTGTGCAAAAGTCTGAAATTGAAAGACAAGTCAAACAAATGCTAGCCTCCTCTATTATACAACCTAGCTAAAGTCCTTTTGCCTCACCAGTTCTATTGGTCAAAAAGAAAGATGGTACTTGAAAGTTTTGCGTAGATTATCGCCAACTTAATACCTTCACCATTAAGAACAAATTCCCAATACCTATCATGGAAGACTTGATGGATGAACTACACGGGGCAACCCTTTTTTCCAAACCAGACTTGAGGTCAGGATACCATCAAATCAAAATGAGTCCTATCAGCACTCCTAAAACAACCTTTTGTACCCATCAAAGCTTATATATATTCCTTGTCATGCCTTTTGGGCTTATTAATGCCCATGCTACCTTTTAAGCCCTGATGAACCAACTATTTGCATTGTACCTAAGGAAATTCATACTAGTATTCTTTGATGACATACTCATTTATAGCCTAAACTTTGAATTACACCTAACTCACCTAAGGACAACCTTTGAGATCCTTAAATTCAATCAATTGTATGTCAAAATGTCCAATGTCCAAGTGCTTATTTGCAAAAAGGGAAATGGAATATTTGGGGCATGTGATCTCGAGTGAAGGGGTTAGTACTAACCTGAAGAAGATCTCAGCTATGACAGGATGGCCAAGACCCTCTACAGTTAAGGGATTAAGGGGATTCCTTGGATTGATCGGGTACTATAGAAGGTTTGTTCCACACTATTGGATTATGTAGTCTTTAAGACCGCCACACACTCACAACAAACTAACCCTCAAGAACTCACTGTTTATGCCCCTAACTGAATACACACCATCACCCGATAGGAAGAACAAGAATAGGAATCGAAAAACAGCAACAAGATACACCAAATTTATCCTGGTTTAGTCTCATAAATGAGACCTACATCCAGACTGCCTTAGGCCCATGAAATCTCCACTATTTTGACAACTTTACAGCAATTATATGAGCTAGGAAACCCCTCTCTTTTCTCTAGTCTAAAACCCTAGACTATCAAGAGAAGAAACTCCAAGAGAAATACAGAATCTCTTAACCTAGCTCACTCGCTCAACCCTTACAAGATATTCCTGAGATATCACCCCTTCAAGCAGTCTTTATTTCCAGACAAAAGATTAGTACATCATAGCCCTCATAGCCCACAAACCCCAAGTACAATACCACATTGTTTCCTCAAGAAGAACCCAAGACTCGCAGACAGTCTTTTTTTCTTAAACAATGCCTTGCACTCATAATACAAAGGACTGGAGCACTCACAGAATGATCATCTCTCAGTAGGCGCCTTGCCCTCTTATTTATAGAGGAGACGGACACACTTAGACAACTAACTAACTTAGGGAAATTACATATTAACCCCAACAAAATGTACTAATTACACTTAACCCCTAGCTGCCTAATTTCTTCAGCCGAGACTACTTCTTCATGCTCCTTCTGGTTCTACTATATCTTCTAGGACAAAACTCGAGGCAGACTTCAACAGATCATCAGCAAACCCTTGACAGAGTTGCTAAAAAAGGAAAAGTTCCAATGGAACCCAAAGGCAGAAGCTACGTTTATAACACTCAATGAGGCCATGACACAAGCCCCGATCCTAGCCTCACTTGACTTTATGGTGGAAACTAATGCATGTGAAGTGGGTGTGGGGGAAGTACTCATGCAGAAAGGGAGACCTACTAGCAATGTTGGTGGTTGTGGACAAGTAGAGGCACTATTTGGAGAGCAGCCACTTTATTATAAAAACTGATCATGAAACCTTGAGGCATTTGCTACAACAAAGGTTACAGATCCAACTACAAAAGAAGGGAGTGTCCAAACTACTAGGTTTAGATTATACTATCCACTATGGGCAAGGGAAGGAGAATGAAGTGGCAGATGCACTATCTAGGAGAAAGGAGAACTTAGTTGTAATACAATTACAACCATAGTACCAGATTGGGTGAAGGAGATAATAGAAAGCTACAAGGACACTGAGTGGCTTAAGGAGCTATAGGGGCAATTGGCTATAAAGCCAACTAGAAATGAGGTTATACACTCTCTAATGGTTTGATCAAGTATTGGGGCAAAATAGTGGTGGGCAATGACTAGAGGCTAAAGGGCAGAATTTTGCAATCCCTTCATGACTCACCCTTGGGGGGGCATTTAGGGATTAGGGCTACCTATTACAAGGTAAGGTAGCTTTTCTTTTGGTTGGGTCTTAGAAAAGAAGTGGTGGATTTTGTGTGGGCCTGCCCTACTTGCTAGCGATGCAAACATGAGCATGCGACACTCCCTAGATTACTCCAACCACTTGCCATTCCAGAGCAAGCTTGGGAAGGGATATCAATGTATTTCATAAAGGGGCTTCCTAAATCAAAGGGTAAGGATGTAATTTTGGTGATTGTGGACAGATTGACTAAATTTGCACACTTTGTAAGTCTTACTCACACCCTTTTACAGCTCAAGAAATTGCTAGATAATTCTTGGATTCAATGGCCAAGATACGTGGGGTTCCAAAATCCATAGTGTCCAATTGAGATAAGATCTTCACAAGTAATTTCTGACAAGAGTTGTTCAAATGGTTGGGAGTAGGGTTGCATATATTTATAGCCTATCATCCGAAGATGGATGGACAAACTGAAAGGGTGAATCAATGTCTGGAAGTTTACCTACGGTGTATGTGCTTTGCCAAGCCCAAGAGTTGGAATAGATGGTTGTTAATGACATAGTGGTGGTACAATTCAAGCTACCACAGTGCCATCAAGAAGTCCCCATTCGAGGCATTATTCGGGTTCAAGGCCCCTATTCTACTTGCTTTGATGAATGCCCCCACAACAGTGTCTGCGGTGGAGGATTACTTACAACAATGCTAGAAGATGCTATAATTGTTAAACAAGGAGCTTACTACAGCTTAGAATAGAATGAAGCAAGTGGTAGATAAGAAAAGGAGTGATAGGGTTTTCAAGGTGGGTGACAAAGTGTATCTCAAGGTCAAGAGATTCCTCCAATACTCTTTCTCAGCAACTCCGGCCTCTAAGTTGAGCCCTAAGTACTTTGGGCCATTTCCTATACTTGCTAAGGTGGGCAATGTAGCTTCCAAGTTACAATTGCAAGATGGGGTATATCCACTCATCCTGTGTTCCATGTGTCACTGCTAAAAAGAGAAGTGGAACCTGAGGCCATTGTCAGTCTAAATATTCCTACAGTAGATGAAGACATTGAGGTAACTATGGAACCCCAGGCCATTGTGGATCAAAGGGTCACTTACAAAGATACACTACCACCCACTTAGACAATGCTACTTGGTCCAGTGGAGCCACTTACACCCAAATAATGCTCCCTGGGAGTATTTACCTGACTTACTGAAGCAATTTCTGCGACAGCTCATCTTTTGTCCTTTCTTGGGGACAAGAAAGATCTCAAGGGGAGGGGAAAATGTCACGACCCTAAGGGTATGATGGGGGTATGATTGTAATTAGCCTAATGCTAGTTAATAAGCAACTGTTGTACTTAGTAGTTATAGTTGTAATCACTTATACTCTTTCGGTTAACCAAAGGGCTACCTATAAAAAGAAACCAAATGTATGAGGATGAGAATTATGAAAGTGATTATACACAATTCTTTCCCTCCAAATTATCTTTCTCTCTATTTTCTCTCTCTAAATTATCCCTCCTTTCAAATTCTCTCTCTCTCAAATTCAAATTTCCCCGTGGCCACAAACTATGCCCGAATTGCACAAGTCTCAAATCCAAGACTTATCACATGCACACCTTCTTTTGTCTCATCCAATAGGATAATGTCATTTACAAGTAGCATACACTAGACCCTTCTACTTGGATATGCTTTGTGAGTTCATCCATTATTAGAGTAAAGAAATGAGACCTTAATAGAGATCCTTAACGTAATCTAATTGTAAGTGAAAAAATCTCAGTATCTCGTCCACATATTCTACCATGTGTTTGTGCTCTTTGATATGTCTTTATTCTTTAATACCTGAATGTGGGCTATTTACACTCCTTAGCTGAATGTCTAATCATTTGGATATGCTAAATGATCTTCAATATGGAAGAAGGTAGGAAATTAATTAAACCACCTAGGAGCATAATATATTTCTCTTTTAAAGGCTTAAGAGGAAAGATGGAAAATACCTCATTTAGAGAGGAAAAAAAACTAAGAATGAACGAACTGGAATTTTAGTGTACTGGTTCACACCTTTGGTATGGCCAGTGAGCAACGTCCAGCAAAGAAATGTTTTAAGTACCTTTTTTTTTGGGGGGGGGGGGGGGTTGTGAAATTCATGCATGCAAGTTTTTAGCCAAAATCCAAATTAAGCTTTAAACTGGGAAATATTCTTTCTCTAGAACTTTTATATTGCAATAAAGTTGCAACCAGTCGGATATTAATTGTTGTGCTGATGTGAGACAAGTTATTCTAAAATAAGTGTAGGTTGTGTCTGCCAGACATCAGAGAAATTGGTAATTGGGAAGTTTTGTCTGCAGTTACATGAGGTGGTCGTACTTGTTACATGAGGTGGTCGTAATTGGGAACTTTTATTTCATTTCACTGCATTTATTACCTTGCTTATTAGTTACTATTGTCAACTTCTATCTGACCGCTGCTGGCTGCTGATAATATCTTGTACAGCTTCTATTATTGATGGATCTTATTGTACAAGTGGTTAACAAGAGAATTTTGTTGCAGAAAAGTATTGAGGATAAACTTTTAAAATTGAAGCAAGAAAGGGATAACATCAAAGAAGAAATACATCGGATTAGTCCAGAGCTTCGTAAGGTGATTTTCTTTTTTTTTTCTCTTTTTTGTTTGTTTGTGTGACTGTGCTTCATCTAGTTTATTGCAGTAACTGCATCAATGTTGGAAGTTGAGGAGTTTTTGTTGCAGTTAAAAAGTGTTATCACTGAGAGGAGTTCTAAGATCTCATCACTAGAGAAGAGGATCAATGAGATTGTTGATCGGACCTACAAGAAATTTAGTGAGTCTGTTGGGGTGAAGAATATTCGGGAGTATGAAGAAAACCAGCTCAAGGCTGCTGAGGAGATGAGTGAAGAATTGCTTAGTTTGAGAAATCAGCATTCAAAGTTGAAGTACCAGTATGTCTGTCCCTTGATTCTGCATCTGTTTTTTGCAAGTAGATAATGATGCTTTACTCTCATGAGTGTTTCTCTTTGCCTTTGGGTGTGAGATATTTGTAAAAGTCTGAAAAATATAATTGAAGAAATCAGCAATTGGAGTTGTGTTCTTTGATCCACAGGCTTCTTTGCACATAATGATGGAAAAGAACTTCCTATGAACCTGAAAGATGTATGAAAAATATAATCGAAAGAATTCTCAAGTTCAATTGGGGTACAGATACCATTGTGCTTTTCTGGTGTTGTTTTCTTTTTCTTTCTTTTCTTCATCTTCTTCTTCTTCTTCTTCTTCTTCTTTTTGCTGTCTTCTTTTGCTACTTATTTTCTACTGTCGTATCTTCCGGTGTTGCCTTGGAACCCACTGAGATTTTTCTATTAGAAATTTAGGAGAGAACTTAGGATACTAATTTGACCCATTAATGTGGATTCCTGACCTCAGCCCAACCTGAATAGCTGAGGAATGGGAGTGTACTATATAGCAATGGGATGGGTTTTATAAGGTGATTTAGTAAAACTCAATGCAAATTTGTGTCAGATATGAGTATAATTTACTTTTACGTGAATCAACCTGATTGAATGCTTATTATAAAATTAATCTCTTAATATAAGACTAAAATATCTTAAAGCCTTTTTGTCTCTTATTAGTGTTCACTATGCCTACTCAATCTTGTAGCACCTGAGTTTTTCCATTCACTTTGGGGTAGGGTTGAGACAAATTGACCCCATATGTAATCTATTGCCATCCCTGATTGAGATCAAGTGTATCACCTGCTTCAATGTCTTTCTTATAGGAACCCTCATTTTTGGTTTCACTTATTGTTTCTCTTGCTCTGCATTTGGAGTTATGATTCTTGGTGGGTATGATTTGGCTGTTTATTATTGTGACTAAATTTCATATTGTTGAACTTCAATTTTGAATCCTTTAGTTTCTGAATTGTGTTTGTAATAAGGTCAGAGTTGCTCCTATTGAAGATAAACTTTTATGAGACAATTAAAATAGTTTTGTCATGTGAAAAGAAGACCTATAGAGGCTTTCTTGAGGGGAGTGAATGGGATGGAACAAGTATTTAAAAGAAGAGGTAGAGAAAGACCAAGAAAAACTTAGTGGGAGGTACTTAGGCATAATATTGTTTATAATTCCTTAACAGAACAGAAGACAGGGCTGTATAATTCTTATAGCTGACCATAGTGGGTGAAGGTTTGGTATGTTGTCTTTGTACCTATTTTAGGTGGAAAATGACCTATGCACATCAATGCCTAGATGTTAGAGCTACAGACCCTATGCGTGCTATTTTTGTGAAGTGAGGATCATAGCCTGTTATACTCTGCAAAATATTTCATGCTTCATTCGGATTTAAGGATTTGAGCAGGTGGATCCTAAATGCATTTCCCAAGTCCATCAGTTTTGGAAAGCTAGTGAGCTCTAAAGATTTGGAGTTTACTAGATTTTTGCTACCCCGAAATCATTATATTTCAAATAATTCATGATGGGTCTTATTTCAAAACTCTCAAACCCTATGAAAGAATGAAAATCTCAGTCTCCACCTCATGACCTCTGTTAGAGATATAACTCTTAACATTTCATCTTTATCTTCTTTCATTCTCTCAATTTTGTTCCAAAACCTGAACTTGGCCTTAAACACTAACAAAAAAAATATATATGTATTTCTTATATAGATAAAATATGCATGTTTCCGTGCAGCTGCACACACATACACACTCCTCTATATGCCTCCCAGTGACAGTTGTATGCCAGTTTTAAAGAACTCCACAGGACCATTAACATCTTCTGCATGTATACATATGAAACAGATGTGCTTCGTATGTAATATGCATCTGTGACTAACTTATCTGTAAATAAAATATTAAATAAATAAATAACTAAAAAATTCATGTCTACATTTAATTGCTTTTATGATACTGGCTGTTTTTTTTTCTCCTATTTCTTTACAACAATAGTAATCACAGGCCTTAATTTCACTAGGTGGGGTCAAGCACATGAATTCTAGTCCTCCAGACTGATAGAAACTCACTCGTTTGGATTGAATTCAGTACTAGAATAGTAGAAAATCAGTGTTTACAAGGAGTAGCTCCCCTTTTATACCTTCTCTTCATTCCGTTGCAGCCACATGAATGGATATTCTTCCCCTAATCAACTTTGGACTCTTTTGCCCGAGTCAATTTCCTTGGCTACCCCTAATTTTCCCCCTGATTCCCCCCCTCCTTTTACGCCTCTGATAAGTATGAATAATGGGGGTCCTAACGTTACCCCCACCCAAGAGACACACCTTGTCCTCAAGGTGGAATTCAGGGAACTATTGTTGTATCTGATGGTAGGGCTCCCAAGTTGCTTCTAGGGGTGGCAGCCCTTTCCATTGGATTAGAACATCAAGGTTTCTCAAATTCTTCCCTATGCCCAGCCTTACTCCTAACAGAAATTTTGGCTCCACCTTCATCTCCAGCTGGGCAGTGAGCTGGTTTGGAATTTCTGTCATCTCCTGCATTGCTCCTTTCTCCTTGCGAAGCTAGGAGACATGGAATACGGGGTGGATCACACAGGAAGGTGGTAGGGACAACCTGTATGCCATCTTCCCGATCTTCTTCTCCACAACAAAGGGCCCATAAAATTTCGGCGACAATTTCTCGTTCACCCTAGTAGCCAATGTCTTTTGTCTGTAGGGGCGGATTTTCACATAAACCAATTCGTCGACCTCAAAGTGCATGTCTCGTCACCTTTTATTTGCTATATCCTTCATTCTTGCTTGTGCTCGCCGCAATTGGGCCTGCAATTCCTCCAAAACTACATCCCACTCCAGCAACTGTTGCTTGATTACTGAAACCGCTGTGGTCCCCTTCTCATACCGTAGCAACGGGGGAGGTTCACGCCCATAGACTATCTAAAACGGAGTTAGTTTCGAGGAGACATGATAAGAGGTATTATACCAATATTCTGCCCAAGGAAGCCAACTGCACCACGCCTTGGGTTTGGAGGAGGAAAAACATTAGAGGTACGTCTCCAAAATGCGATTTAGGACCTCAGTTTGACCATCGGACTAAGGGTGGTATGAGGCGCTTTTGTTCAACTGAGTGCCATGCAACTTGAATAGTTCTTCCCAAAAATGGATGACAAATATTTTATCTCTATCGGAAATGATCGAGTTTGGAACTCTATGCAATCGAACAATCTCCTTGCCAAAGACCCCTACTATGCTGGCTGCTGTACATGGGTGCCTTAGAGCAATAAAATGTCCGTATTTACTGAGTCAATTCACCACCACCAAGATAGAATCCCTCCCCACTGATTTGGGAAACGCTTCAATGAAATCCATGGATACATCTTCTCAAATTTGACGAGGGATTAGAAGTGGCTACAACAACCCTCTCGGCGACAGCGCCACATATTTATTTTGCTGGCACACAGGGCAATGTTTAACATATCACTGAATATCCCGCTTCATCCTCGTCCAATACACATTGGCTGATATCCTCTTATAAGTCTTGAGAAACCCAGAATGGCCCCCAATCTATCCATCGCGTCCTTCCTTTAACATAAGAGGAATGAGAGTGGAGCCCTTAGGAAGATGCAATTTCCCTTTGTACAACAACTGTCCATCCACCCATGCAAACTTGAGTCTATTAGTGGGATCTTCCAACACTAACCTAATAATTTCCTGAAGTGCCTCATCTTCCTCAACCTCCTTTTTGAGCTGGTCCAACTGTAATACTTGGAGAATGATGAGGGTCATAAGCGTGACAGGTGAATAAAGGTGGGAGAGGGCTTCCGCAACTTGATTCTTCGACCCTGGGTGATATTGAATCTCAAAGTCGTAGCCCATCAGTTTCAGAACGCACTTTTGGCTCTTCGGATTGACTATCCGTTGTTCCATCAAGAATTTAAGGCTTCACTAATATGTTCTTACAACAAACCTTCGCCCCAATAAATAATGTCTCCACTTCCTCAAAGTGAAGACTATTGCTGTCAACTCCCTTTCATACACCGACTTGTATCGACCATAGTTCTGAAAGGCGCGAGGCGCAGCGAGGCGCGAGGCGCAGCGAGGCGCAAAAGGTCCTGGAGCCTGAGGCGCGAGGCGCACGAGGCGAGGCGCGCCTTTGCGAAGCGAGGCGCACCTTTTAGAAAAAAAACTAAAAATCTTGTAAAATCATAAAAAACTATCAAATTATCAATAATAACACATGCATATCATTAATGTTTCATTATCTTCAAATTCTAAACTAACAACATCAAAGTTAATTCATTCATCATACAATTTCTAAACTAGAAACATCATTAAAGTTCAAACTTAAAGTCTCAAACTCAAACAAGTACCAACCATCGTGCAAAGTTCTAAACGAACATATAAACACTACAAGTCCACAATCAATAAAGAAGTTTTAATCATCATCATCATCATACCCTTCACCAAATTGAAAATCATCTTACGGTGCCATATTTTGCTCATCCCTGATTCCCTGCTATTTTTCTTCTTTTGCATGTACTCTCCAATCTCTTGTTTTATTGATGGAGGACATTTTGGAATAGCTTTAGTATTCTCCACAATCAATAAACACTACAAGTCCACAATCAAGAAAATGCTTTCATTTTGAAAAATGTTATTTTTCTAGGTCTGGAAGATTAGCGCATTTTTTCTAAGTCTGGAAGATTAGGGCATTATAAGGAGACATATAAGAAAATGTTTTCATTTTGAAAAACTAACTCCCGGTATTTTGATAGTTAATATTCATTGTTGTTAAAATGATTTTTAATGAATTTTTCAAGAAATAGTAGGTATGTCTTTTGGGGTGGTAAAATCGCTAAATTCTGAGTTTGTACTAAAATCAAAATTCTATTTTCTTATTGTTATGGATTTTGATTTTTTAGATATTTTTATTGAATCCAAATGGGGGGTACTTTCTTATTTACATTTATGTATTAAAGTAAATGGAAGGTAAAATATAAATAAAAAAAAATGTGGACAAGAAATGTAAATAAGCTGAAACTGAGAAGAGGGGATGCTGGGGAGGAGAGGAAGAAATGATGCAGGCAGGATGTAGGGGCAGGTTTCATGAGGCGCGCCTAGGCGCGCCTCAGCGCCTCACCTTGCAAGGCGAGCGCCTTGCAGAAACCGCCTCGCCTCAGCCCAGGCGAGGCGCCAAACTGGCGCCTTAAGGCGCCTTGCGCCTAGGCGCGCCTTTAATAACTATGGTATCGACCATTGGGATTTAGGGCGTGACTGAAGAAAGCGATAGGCTGCTGCTCCTGCATTAGGATTGCCCATAATCCATGCCCCAACGCATCTGTCTCCACAATGAATTCCTTCGAAAAGTCCGGTAAAGCCAACATTGACAATTCTGTCATCACCCTTTTAAGAGATTGGAAAGCTTGCTCCGTTTCCTCACACCCTAAGAGAAATTATCCTTCCGAAGGCAATTTGTCAATGGCTATGCAAGCTTACCGTAATTCCTTACGAACCTCTGATAATACCCCATAAGGCCCAAAAATCCTCAAAGTTCTATCTGTGACTTGGAGCTGGGCCATTCCAACACTGCTTGAACTTTAGCACTATCGGCATCCACACCTTCTTGTGAGATGACGTGCCCTAAATATTCAATCTCTTGCTACCCGAACTTACACTTCTTGGCATTAGCATACAGTTTGTGAGCGATTAGGACCCCTAATACACACCTTAGATGTTCTTTGTGTTCGCCCATATTTTTACTATAGACCAAAATGTTATAAAAAAATACCAAAACAAACCTTCTCAAGTGCTTTTTAAAAATCTCATTCATCAGGGATTGGAAAGTGGGAAGTGCATTTGTTAATCCAAATGACATGATTAAAAATTCATAATGACCCTCATGGGTGTGAAAAGCAGTCTTCGGGATGTCATTAGGTGCGATTCGTATCTGATGATATCCCGATTTCAAGTCCAGCTTAGAAAAAACAACCACCCCATGTGGTTCGTCCAATAACTCTTCAATGATGGGAATGGAAAATTTATCGGGAATTGTTATCTTGTTTAAAGCCCTGTAGTCCACACAGAATCTCCAGCCACCATTTATCGGGAATTGTTACATTCTTGACTAGCAACACAAGGCTGGAAAATGGGCTGATACTCGACCTGATAGCTGCCAACATTTCTTGAACTAGCTTCTCAGTCTCATTTTTCTGGAGATGGGGGTAACAGTAAGGTCGTACGCTTATTGGAGGGACTCCGGATTACAACGTAATCATGTGATCTCTCCTCCGGTGCGGGGGCAACCCACATGACTCCTGAAACACCTCCTTGAATTCTGCCAGCAGCTCTTGCAAATCCCCATGAACTGACTTTTCCGCCATTTTGCCCTCAGCTATCAAACTCCCCAAATCCAACAACACTCCTCCATTTTCTCGGAACGCTTTCATTATCGACTTCAAGGTTACCAATGTTTTGCTGAGGCTGGGGTCCCCATGCAGTGTTACCGTCATACCCCCCGATCTAAACCTCATAACTAATAAGCCCCAATCTACTTGGGTCTCCCCAAGCGTGGCTAACCACTTCATTCTGAGAATTACATCTGAGCTTCCTAGCTCTAAGGGTAGGAAATCCTTGACTACCTTAACATTTTGCAGCATTAGAGTAACCCCCTGTCTTGACCCTAGGGTTTAGCTAGGGTCTAGGAAGGAATTCAGGGAAGAAACATAGAAGAATTGGAAGGGGGAGATAGAGCTAAATTAGGGAGAAAGAAGGGAGAGAGGGGAAGAACCAAGAAAAAATTAAGAGAGAACAAAATTCAACTTCATTTATCATCAACATACCTCCCCACCTACTACAAGTAGCCTTTTATAAGCATCAACTAGCATCTAACAATATATTCTAGAATAACAGAATAACAACACCCATGTGTTGTAACTGGATTACAAAATACCCCCTAACTATAATTGTAACTCAATTATAGCTTTGCCCCTATAATACCCAAGGGTCGTGACAATTCCCCCTCCTTGAAATGTTTCTTGTCCCCAAGAAACTTATTACCACCTAGTCGTTACTTCTTTATCCAATGCCCATCTTTACCCACTGGTTTCTTCTTCACCTTTTCTTGTTCTTATCCCTTATTCCCCTTGTCTCTCGTTTCCTATTTGCTTTTTCCTCAACAGTAACATCATTATGATTTGCTGCAACACCAATTTCAACCGTTCACCTCTTCCTTATTGCTGTTAAAAATGGTTCCAAATGTGTCGTCACTCCTACAACCCCATCCTTTTCAATTATGGACAGAATTTCAAACCTCTCTACAGGTAAAAATTTGTACATTACCTCCAACTCTTCTGGCTGCAATGTTACCTTTGCTTTATCTTGTGTGCCTGTGTCAATGACATACATGTGAGATGTTCCAAGCAAGGTGTCCGGTGCAATCCTTTGTTTCTTCTCTTTAGACTCCTTATTCTGCTGGTTTAGGAGATCAATGGCATCAGGAGTCTCAGCATCAGTGGCAGTGCTTGAGAGGCTGCCAACTGATTGAGTGTCATCCTCCATTTCCTCCTCCTCAATCTCTTCTTCCATGTACTCCTCAGCCCTCTCCATAGCCAAGACCAAGGGAGCAATATGTTTAGACCCTTCCATATTTTCAGTAGGGGCCTCCTCAAGTGGAAATACTTTTATTTGCTGATAGCTGGAGTACACTAAGGATTTACTTTCAGCAAGACTATCCTCCTTCGGCTGCTCCACTCTAAGGAATTTTTCCTTGTTAAAATTTCCTCGATAATCATCGAAGTATTTTGTGGGGAAGTTGTAATGATACTTCTTAGTCAATATCATTGCAAACTCCTGCAGCTTTTCATGGAACATTCGACCGAATTCCTCGTACTCTTCATGTATCCAACTGGTTGTTTCCTTGTGCCTTAGATTGAACTGATTATCCATTTTCTTTTCCCATGTCCCACGATTCTAGCCAAACTTCTCATGGTTTCTGTTATATCCAATTGAGATTATAGCAGTCTGCTTCATGTATGCACTACCTCCCCTAGCTTCACGAGTAGGACACCCCACTGAAAATGCAGCCTTATTCTGCTACAATTGAGTCTCCCATGGTCTCCTATGTGCATTGCTCCCCTTAGCTGATTTTTCACAATCAACATACTTTGAAGACCAAGGAGCTATATACACACTGTTTTTCTTCAAACAAGTTAACCCAAAATTCAAAGCCAAAATTAACCTTTGTTTCCCTTTGCTCACAGCCTCAAGCACCAACAATCAACGAGCTAGATAAACTGGAAGAATCCACTTCTCACATAGAATCTGCTGGAATCTGTCCATTGTGTCACTTTAATCTGCAACTGAGTTGCCAATTAAAGTTGACTAACATAATGGATAAACAGTCTCTTGACTTGCTTGCAAACGCTACGGATTTAGGATCGTTTGGACCTACGTCCACTTCACGCCTTCATTGCTTGCCAGAATTGAAATGGTTCAGTGATGTTCTCAAACCGCGACTGCAGTAGCTTGGACACAACAACGAATCAAACTGCTGCTCCGCCTTCGCAGTTGAACCATCCGCTTCTCCTCCACAAGTTGAACCGGAAGCCTAGGGTACTTCCTGTGAGTTTGATAAGTTTTGTTACAGTCTCTAGAAAATCAATTTACTCCAAAATAGTTGCCATCCTTCGCCTAATTAAGAATCGATCTCCTCTCAATTCAGCAACCTTGAATCCGTTTTACTAAATCGTTGCTATGAATCGCCTATCAAATTAATCAACTCTGTTGCTCTGAATCACTAAAAATCTCAGCTGAATTCAACCTATAGGTTTCACCTAAGTCACCATGCAGTAGCCGATAACCATTAGCTTTGAACTGCCTTCAATTTTGACGGATCATTCACTAAATTCCACCCTAGCAAAGTTGAACTTGCACAAACAGAAGAAATCGAAGGTTAAGGACTGCTCTGTAGTCGTCGGAAGCATTGTCGGACAACGCCTGCACTCCCCTCATAATCTAGACCTTAATCACGCCAAAATTCACCTCTCAAATCGCCGACCGTGAAGTGATCGAAACTTATTTAGCAGTGGCTGAGGTCTGTCGCTAAGGAGCAACAACCAAGATCGCCTAGGTTTGTTTTCCTTTATTACACACAGCGACTTGGATACAGCCCCTAAGACAACTATAATTTACACAAGCCGTTGGAATTGAAGGCTAAGGATGTTCACGGAATTGGCCGGGGTTCTTGTCTTTCTATTGTCAAGAGAGGAGTATTGTATCTCATATCTCACAACCGAACTTGCTGCACCAATTCCCTCCTCGTGCGTCGGAATCAAATTCCGCGATTCAACCGGTCTTCTCCTTCAAAATCGCCTACATACATCGCTTGATAGCTTCTATTGAATCAGCAGTCAGAGTTGCGACTAGGAGATCACCTCTAGCACCGCCTTCCAAGGGATTGGCTTCGATCGCACCACCTTCTGTGGATCGACAGTCTTGTTTTGTTGACTCGCCTTACTCGTAGCTTCCAAGCCACCTGAATTCCAACACTCAGACCACTTCTATAAACCGCCTACCTCTGTCGCGATCTACCAACTTTGCTTCAACTCTGGATGGATTACCTCCACATTGGATCAGACACTATTGAATTTTCGAACTTACAGTCAAGGATGACTGCTTTGATACCAATTAATCATGACCCTAGGGTTTAGCTAGGGTCTAAGAAGGAATTCGAGGAAGAAACAGAGAAGAATTGGAGGGGGGGAGATAGAGTAGAATTAGTGGGAAAGAAGGGAGAAACAGGAATAACCAAGAGAAAATTAAGAGAGAATAGAATTCAACTTCATTTATCATCAACATACCTCCCCACCTACTACAAGTAGCCTTTTATAGGCATCAACTAGCATCTAACTAATAATATATTCTAGAATAACATAATAACATCACCCATGTGCTATAACCAGATTACAAAAATACCCCCTAACTGTAATTGTAACTCAATTACAGCTTTGCCTTTATAATACCCAATGGTCGTGATAACCTTACACACTCTAGCCCCTTGAACAGCCATGCCTGACCCCATGATCACTCCATAACCTCTTGTTTGAGTTCGAAGCAGCCCCAGCTTCTGTACCAGTTTAGCAGCTATGAAGTTGTGGGAAGCCCCATTATCGATTAAGACCACCACTTCTTGGCCATCAATTTCTCCCTTGATCTTCATGGTTTGTGGAGGTGTTAACCCCACTACAGAATTTAGGGATAGCTCCACCACTTCCCCCATTTTGATTGTGTCTCTTGTTTCCCGTGAATTCTCCCCTGCTTCAGCCTCCTTTGTTTCTTCTTCTCCCTCTTCCCTTTCCTCCTCATAGATTACCATCACCTACAGCTCTTTGTTCTTGCACTTGTGCCCCACCGAGTACTTCTCATCGCAATGAAAACACAGGCCCTTTGCTTGTTTGGCTTACAACTCACTCTCACTCAGCCATTTAAATGGAGGGTTGCTCCCCTTATCGACGGCTGGTGGTCGAGGTGAGGAAGCAGGGTTGGGTGTCATCAACTTCGGCGGTGCTGGCGGAGGGGGCTGAATCACTTCCAGTTGGGGGTTTGTTGTTGGGGTGGAAGGGGTCAGTACTCGAGTTGGGCCTAATCCAAAATAACCTCCATGGACGACTTGATTCTTCTCCTCAATCCGTTGGCCAGCTCCATCATCCGTTCTAGTTTGGTTGGCTGCAGTGCCCTCATCTCTGCCCGGATATGCGGCCTCAGGCCATTTATAAAATGGCCCTCTAGAAACGCTTCTGGCAGCTCTTCAAGCGGGGAGGCTAGAGTCTCAAAGCAGAGGCAGTAGTCCTTGACGGATCTCGACTGCCTAAGTGCGAGGAACCTCTCCTCCGCGGCGTCTTCTTGAGTCGATCGGAAGTGACTTACCAACATCGCCTTGAGCTCCTCCCAACTCCTCACACGTCATCGCCTTTGCTCCCATTGAAACCAAGCGAGAGCAGCCCTTTCAAAATAGAGCGTCGCTGAATCCAATTTCTTTGTGTCGATCAATCAGTTCATTGCGAAGTAACGCTCTGCCCTAAAGACCCAACCATCAGGGTCGTCTCCCTCAAATATGAGCATCTCCAAGCGTCGACTTCTCATCTCCAGTCTTCCGAAGCCCTCGGTCACACCACTTTCGTCCCTCGCCCTTTCTCCCAGCACCGACGTCTTGTCCTCTATAAAAGAGGAACCCATGGGTACGTTCTCCTCACCTCGTTTCCCCTTCCTATCCTTATCCTGCGCTTCCCACTTCTCTATCAGTAAGTTGAATTGGTCCAACATCATCATCATGTTCTTCTCTATGTTTTGCACCCTCTGGAATTCATTTCTCATGGAATCCAACCTGAGTTGCAATCCCTCCATTCGTCTTTCTATCTATTGTTGATAAGTTTCCAATCTTCCCTCTAGCATGCCCACTCTCTCATAAACGAATACCCCCATGGATCAATTCTCTGATACTAGAATGATAGAAACTCACTCTTTTGGATTGAATTCAGTATTGGACTAGTAGAAAATCAGTGTTTACAAGGAGTACAACAATTGGTAGAATGTGTATAAACTAAAAAAAACAACCAATCGGCCTATTCGAGGGGGCCTTCTCTCTCCCCACGACTGTTGTCCATAATTTTCCTACCCCTCTCTTTCTGTTCTCCTCCCCTTTTATACCTTCTCTTCATTCTATTGCAGCCACGTGAATGAATATTCTTCCCCTAGCCAACTTTGAACTCTTTTTTGTCCCTGAGTCAATTTCCTTGGCGGCTTCTGATTTTCCCCCTGATTCGTCCCCTCCTTTTATGCCTTTGATAGATATGAATAACGGGGGTCCTAACACATACATCTCTATTTGTGGCCATATCCTTTGTAAGGCTTTATATATTATGCCATATCTAAGGGTTTCCTCCTATTTCTTTGTCTAATAAATTCAGAAGTCAAGACCCGTTGTATACAAATTATGCCTTAATTTTCTTTGAACTTCTAATTATTGAATAATGCAGTATGAAACAGATGGTTGCCAATCCTTTAGATTTGAAATACATCACCCATATCCAAATGAAGGTTTCTAAAGCCAACATCAGCTATAGATATGTTTTTTTATTATGGTACACGAACTGTAAACAACATGGTGAGATATTAAAACAATTTGAAGACTGTTATTATATTGTGAAAGTATCCTCTTTTTCTTATTTATTGGGTCTTTTATGTATATCTCTTCCCTTTCTTTTCTTTTCTTCTTTATTGGACTTCTGTCAAAATAAAAAAAGGTACTTTCTAGGTTATCTAGTTAACATTTTTGCTGACCACAGTCTCAAATTGTTATTCTGTATTGGGATGATTTAAGTGGAGACAATTTTATTTTGGGGGATAACTTTAGGTTGAATGAAAGCTTTTATTGGAAATTCAGCATTTTATAACAGCTAGTTACTTTGGAATTCAGAGAGAATTTAATTTTTGAATAAGAAAAACTCGAGACAGTTTATCACTGTTGTTCTGCTAGATCCTTAAATCCTGACGAAAGTGGTATTCCTGGTTATTATAATAATAATATATTGAAATTATGTGTAGTTCTTCTATTTTTCCTAGTGCTTTCACTACACTACCTTGGGCTCTTTGCTGATTTGGTTGTAAGATCTATTTGAAAATGATGTGAAATTCTATATGCATCAAGAGCAGTATTGTTGATAGATTATGGCATCCAGAAAAATGTATGCTATGTGATATGAAATTCTATATGCACTTTTGTCTTTTTTGCTTATTCAGTGTTTGTGTTCACATTTTTAGGTTTTACATGGTTTTTCACTGCCTTTCAGGTTGGAGTATGAGCAAAAGCGGGACATGGATTCACGAATTACAAAGTTGGAATCTTCTCTCAATGCTTTAAGAAATGCCTTAAAGGAGATTGAGTCTAAAGAGGATGAACTTAAGTCAGCAATGGGCAAATCTACCGATGACATTGATCGTTTGAAGGAGGAAGTAAAGGGTATGTTCTCCAATCTCATGTTACTTTATGAAGCTTACTTGGTCATTAACAAGGTATAGCACAGTAGCCAGATGTGTGTTTTGAGGTTTCCAGTGTTGCTGTTATTCATCCATATAAATCTTTATGAGGTTTTGTTTACATTTGAGCAAATGGTCCTACAGTTTTATGTCCATATGAACACTTAAGTATTAATTGGTTGGTCTTCTGTGTCTTCACAATATTGATTGGGGGGCCAGGCAACTCCAATTCTTGGGTGTTGGTTTTATATTCCCCTGGTGCTGCACTGGTTGAATCCAATTGCTTTGTATTGATTCATATCCTATGAGATGTTGGAAATAGCCGGTGTTATTAAAGGCCCAAGACGTACTAACTACTAAGGCGCAAAAGGATGTTGGAACCTAAGGCCCAAGGCGCAAGGTGAGGTGCATGCCTGATGGAACTAGGTGCATACTAACTAAAAAGAAATAAAAATATATATTCTAATTGAAGAATAAGGTATAAAATAAGTCATAACTCCTAATAACATATTCACAAACATGTTATCAAGAAAATTAAAAAATTCAACATATACTAATGAAAAGAACAATAAAAAAATGCCAAAATATGTAATTTAAAAGTCTTTAACTCAACTTAAATTAAATCTTAAACAATTTATAGGTTTTAAATCTTAATTAAGATTAACTAATTATCCATTTTATATAATCTAAAAGACATCCTCATCATCATGATCAAACATTTCCATATTTTCATCATTAGAAGCATCATCTCTAATATCATCATCTTCCACATCATCTCCCTCTCCATCTTCATTAAGTTCAAATTCAATTGGAGCATTTGAAGTAGTACCCCTTTTACTTATTGTCAAATTTGTAGTTGAAGCAATAAATATAAACCCAAAACTATAAAAAAATAAATAAAGTAATAGAGTAAAATAAAAACTCTAAAAAAAGCTAAAAAAGTCCAGGTGCACCTAAGCCCAAGGTGCCTTGGGCCTAGGCGTGCCTGGGGGCGCCTTGCTGGTCTGCTCCTGCCTGGAAGCATTCTAGGTGCCCAAGATGTGCCTAGGTGCACCTTAATAACACTGGAAATAGCATAAAAGGAATGGAGGGGATGTGGTAAAATGCAGATTCTATATTATCTATGTTTGGTAAAGTATATTTACCAGTCTTACTTTCAAATTTTCAGTTATAATGATCTATGTGAAAAATGTTTTATGATTTTAATCTATTTATATTTCCTTAACCTGTTGAAAGTACCAGTGAGATAGTTAATCTAGTTCTGCTTTGTGCAACCATCTAGATGTTTGCTTTTAGTTAATCAAACCTGTGCATCATGATAAGTCAGTGACACTAATGCATTGAGCTATCTTAATAGCTCATTCTTCAAATTATTCACATTATAAATGACATTATGATATGCTTCTTTTGATCTACAGAAGAATTATTAAAATAAACACACAAATTAAAAATAGAGGGGCCCTTATTGTGAAGATGAAGGTTGTCCTCTGTTTTATAACTTGAGCACATTATTTACGTAATCTGTTTTTTTTTTTTCCTTTAAATCTAGACCTTAAACATGCTGTAAACCCTAATACAGTTGCCTGTTCAGTGTTCACTACCTCTAATGCATGAGGCTACTCACTTTGCAAGAGTTGGGGGAGGGTTATTTTTCTATATAGCTTGCAAAGAGTCTATTTCTATAAATCAAACCCATGACTTGCCAGAAGAACCATACATCATGTGCTGCAGATACTCAAAATTGGGTTATTCGGTTTGGGAAATACATACATCATTTGCTGCAGAGCCCATTGCTGACCCTATATGTATGGTTTAGATATATTGTGATACATCGTGTGCTGCACTGAAACCAAATTTGGCTTCTTTACTGTGAGACCCCATAGCCAACGGCGCCTATGGGGTTTTCGGGCAACAAAGGCCAGTGGAAAACCAGTTGTCCTTGTTTTTTAATTTTTAGAAATAGATTTACTTGCATTTTCATTTATATTCATGTATTGTTTTTTAGTTTATATATGTTTATAAAAAATGTTTTCCATAGTTGTGTAAGAATGACGAGAGAGAATTGGGATGAGGATAATAAGTCATTTAACCTCAGTTTTTAATGGCATGGAGGTGATTGCAATTAAGACAAATCTCAGGGTGGTTATTACAATTTTTTTCTTTTTTTCTTTTTTCAAAACAATTGATCCAACATGTGTTGAGTTGTTACTTCCAATCCTGAAAAAATATGCTGGACTTCCTTTTCTTATGTTAAAAAATGACAGTTGTATTTTGACTACTTTCACCTGCTTGGGGTCTATTGCTGACAATCATTGATCTTTTCTCCTCTTCTTCAACAGACTGGAAATCCAAGTCAGAAGACTGTGAGAAGGATATACAGGAATGGAAGAAGAAAATTTCTAATGCTACAACAAGCATAAGCAAACTAAATCGTCAAATAAAGTCGAAGGTTAGTCTTGAGTAGTTAGTTGAATTATGATCTTGTGGACATTGCATCAATGAAAGACTAGGCATCCAAGCTTGTTTACCCTTTTTTTTCCATCTTTCTTTTTACAGGAGACACAACTTGAGCTACTGAACTCAAAGAAGCAAGAGATTTTCGAGAAGTGTGAGCTGGAGGGCATAATCCTTCCTATCATCTCTGACCCCATGGATACTGACTCCTCTACACCTGGCCCAGTTCTTGATTTTAGTCAGCTAAGTAGATCTCATCTGCAGGAAAAGAGACCTTCTCACAGGGAGAAGCTTGAGGCTGAATTTACACAAAAAATTGGTTCCCTAATATCAGAAATTGAAAGAACAACTCCAAATCTGAAGGCCCTGGATCAATATGAGGCTCTGTTGGAGAAGGAAAGAGCTGTAACAGAAGAGTTTGAAGCTGCCAGGAAAGAAGAGAAAGAAATAGCTGACAACTATAATTCTGTGAAGCAAAGAAGGTAATAATGGTTATTTTAGTACAACCAGTTCTTGTTGATAATTGTCGAAGATGGTAACAACTACTACCAATCCTTGATCCCACTAGGTGGGGTTGGCAACATGGAGTTTAGCGCCAATCAATATCTATTTCCATTTACCCCCTTAATTTTCAAGATTTTTTTTTTCATTTACCCCCCTTAACTTTCAAGAATTTACCCCCTTATACCTTTCAAGATTTTTTCATATATCCTTATCTTTCAAGATTTTTTTATATACACTATGGTTTTCTCACCTGATTTATAATTTATTTATAGTTTATGTAAGGATGACTCCCCCCCAACTCCCAACCAATATCTTATACTAAGGAAAAAACTAAGTATAATTGTTTTGTAAAAATAAAGAGGTACATGTATTTTCTATTTTTAAGCATATATTTTGATTAAACCTATGCTAATATATGTGAATGCATATAATTATATATATATATATATATTAATTCTTTGGCCCCCATGACTATATATGTCACACTCTGTCCCTGTCTATAATAATATCTCTTGTAAGGTCATTATAATTCATGTCATGCATAAAAGTTTCCTACCAATATATATATATATATATAATTTTTTTTATTTTCCTCCACCTCTTTTAATAGTTCTTTTCATTCCATCCACTCAGTATATTTTGGTCTTCTTCTCACATGACCTAGATGGTATTTCATTAAAATCATAATGGTTTATTATAAGCTACTGAACTTTTTGATAAGAGCAAAGAATCAGAAGTCCTTTCAAATTAAAATTTGTCAGAAACTCTAGTGTCAGTTCAACCGTAAAAGAGAAGCTTCACTGGCTTACGGGACTAATTGTTCAATCCTTGTGCTGCAAGGATAATTGTCCAAAATTAAAGTTGTAATGCAAATTATTATGCGGCTCGTGCAGCACTTATTATTGAAGTTTCTATGAGACAATAAATTAATCTAGCATGCAAACATTTTTTCATCATTTTGTAAGAGGAGAAGTTAAAGTTTTAAATCTTTTTCTTACCATACGCTTTATGAATTGAATATGCTGCACTATTATCTGAAACATGGTTTTGCATTTCATGCATCTTGTGAATAATTTGGAAGTTGGTCTATCAAGTGTTTCAGTATTATGCTGTTGGTTTTTTATTTTGTTTGTCTGTGGAGCGTGCTGATTTACTCGATAATTTTATTTACCATTTCATATAATCAAGTATTGTTGTTGAATTTGTTGAGCTATTATGGCTTATTCATATGTTTTACAATCATGAAAAATGAAACTGTATAAAACTTCATTTGGTGAAAACAGGTATGACTTGTTTATGGAAGCTTTCAATCATATTTCTGGTAATATTGACAAAATCTACAAACAACTCACAAAGAGTAGCACACACCAGCTTGGTGGAACGGCATATTTGAATTTGGACAATGAGGATGAACCATTCTTACATGGTATCAAATATACAGCCATGCCCCCAACAAAGCGCTTCCGTGATATGGAACAGCTATCTGGTGGGGAGAAGACTGTTGCTGCTCTGGCATTACTTTTCTCCATACACAGGTACCATGAGCTTGATGTTTGTGTATGCAATTTAATGAAACTTAACTCGTACTGGAAAGCACAGCCTCCTTTCGATCTCTATACATGCATCGTCAAGTATATTTTGCTGTGTTTATGCATTATATATTCTCTTTATGGTGCAACTGTGACCCTTTTTCTGCTAGCTTGTGGGTTCTAACATTATTGGTGGGCAGCTGGATTGCAATTTCTGTGTGTGCATCCGCCCCAGCATCTCTCATTCTCTCTCCGAGGGCTAGATTGAGGAGGTGGCATTGTTAAGAAACATCTTACAGCATTATCGCTGCTTAGTCTCATCTTATCCGTATTTGGCACAGCGTCCATGTGGGCACAAATTGTTTTCCTGAGCCTTCTCATGTTTGAATATTTTTGGCAGTGATTAGTTCTACATTTTCATTGACGCATTATTTCTTCTGGTCCTTTTCGAGTTGCTTTCAGTTTGCTCTGATCATCCCTTATCAAGAACAGTCGGTTTTACTACTTTGGTGGTATATTTCAGTTATAGGCCATCGCCGTTCTTTATATTGGACGAAGTTGATGCTGCATTAGACAATTTGAATGTCGCGAAGGTGGCTGGGTTCATCCGATCAAAGTCATGCGAAGGAGCTCGAGGTAATCAAGAGATCGAGGGTGGAATCGGGTTCCAGAGTATCGTGATATCCCTCAAGGATACCTTCTATGACAAAGCAGAAGCTCTGGTCGGGGTGTACAGGGATTCCGAGAGAAGGTAAGCTGATGCCAGTTTGTGGCTGGTTTATATGAAATCTTTGGGGATCATTCATTCTTTCATCGTTTACATCATCTCTCCTCTTGTTTTGCCTCCACAGTTGCTCGAGAACTCTAACATTTGACTTGACCAAGTTCCGGGAATCCTAACGATTGGTTGCAGCAGCAGCAGCAGCAGTATCCTCCTGTAACTTCGGATGAGATGGTGCTGTTTAAATTGTAATTACAAGGAGACTTGGGTTTTAATTAGATAGACTTTGTTTCAGCTCTAGAGCTTGTAAAAAATCGTAGGTGGTGATGATGTATTTAGTTTTGCTTGCATTCACTACTAGCATTGTTGGAACTGGGTTTGGAAGGCCGAAGCGGCTTATTAGTATAATTGTTCGTTGCTTCTCTGTTCTGGGCATGCACCCTAAATCCTAAACCTAAACGTAAACCCTAACCACAATCTGTTTGGTGGTTAGGATTGTGATCCGACCGGCGATTAATAACTGTTTGGTTTTCCAAATATATTCCAACGGTTTAATTTGTAATCTTTTTATTTTAGGTGATAATAATGGTGGTTGGTTGTTACTTACTGGGTTTTTGTTAGGATTAATTCAGTGTTCTTTTAATCATTAAAAAATATGAGATTTAGTTTTTAGTATGTAAAACGTTAAGATTTAGTATTTTATTTATTAAAAATTATTGTTTTATTTTATTTTTTTAATGAAATGTTAATGTGTGTATAAACGAGTTCATTTTTGTAAGTGACACGTTTTATGGCTGGTAATATTTGAATAGGTAGATTGATTTGTTGTGTTTTTTTAATAATTAAAAAATATAATATTTGATTTTTAATATATAAAATTTTGTATTTTAATTATTAAAATTTATTGTTTTAAATCCTTATCTTATCTTCATACATAGAAGAGGATATAAGTGAATGAGTGAATTTAACAAAGAAAAAAAATGAAGATTAATTTTTTTATATTTTGTGATTGAGAATAGAAGAAAATAGTATTTTTTGTGTTAGTGATTTAGATATTTGGGATTTATGAATTTTTTGTAAGCTATGAGTAATTTAGCATTTTTATTAAAATTAATTTTAATTTGATGTCTTATAATTTTATATGACATGATATTTTTTTTTTTACGTATATATTTTATGTAGATAAAAAAATTGTTTTTTTTCAAGAATTTATATAGCTAACTTTTAATAATTAAGAAATGAAATTTTAATTTTTATATATTAAAAATTAAATATTATATTTTTTAATTATTAAAAAATTCGATAAATTATTTAACCTATTCAAATATTATTAATTAATAATTTGTATGATATGTCATTTGTGAAAATAAGTGTATTTATATACAAGTAAGGATTTAAATTAATTATTTTTAATAATTAAAATATTAAATCTTGATTTTTTGTATATTAAAAATTAAATATTATAGTTTTTTAATTGTTGGGGGAATAATTTGAAATTTGTAACGATATTATGACCTTGAGTTCTCAAGCTAATAATAAATAAAGGGCTCTAATAACAAGCGTTTTTGACCAAACCGCAAGTCAACTAACCAACGGTCGGAATTTGTGGAAATCATCCTCTCAACACAGCTTCCCTCAAACGGCCATGTTATTACACGTAACGGTTGCTGTGCGACGAGGTCAAAATCAATCTCTCTCTATCTCTCTTTCTCCGTCTCCGGCAAGTCCTAGCTCCGGCGACAGGCCAGAGCTTCAGGATTAGCAGAAATGCCGGAGGGAAAAGTGTTTCCCTCGGAGAGTACCGACGATGACGATGATTATGTGGAGGCAAGCAGCGTGTCCTTCCGGGAATACCCCCCCGAGAAGAGTCTTGACCCGACAAGGACAAACACCCTAGAATCTGAAACCCTAGATTTCATTGAAATGAAGCATTCGAGAAAGAAGGCGTTGCTCGAACTGCTCTGCAAGGTGGAAGATGCCATTCACGAGGACCGCATTCTGGGCGACGACAAGGCCTTCAAGTTCTTCTCCAATTCGAGGCACGATCTCAAGGACATCAGCCTCTGGGGCGTGCCTTTGTTGCCCAGTAAAGGTCACCAAGGCACCGGCATTGTCCTGATGAAATTCTTGAAAGCCAGCGATTTCAATGCCTCCGGGGCCTTCAACATTCTTCGAAGGACGCTTCAATGGCGGAGAGAATTCAACGTCGATGGAATTCTCGACGAGAAGCTAGGCTCGGGTTTTGAAAACACGGCCTTCGTCAACGGCGAGGACAAGAACGGCCGTCCCGTGTTTTACAACACGGTTGTTGCAATCAAAGACAGAGACTCGTACAAGAAAACCCTTGGAACGGAAAAGGAATGCCAGGAGTTCCTAAGGTGGAAGGTTCAGTCCATGGAGAAGAGCATCGAAAAGCTCCAGTTCACGTCCGGTGGGGTGGACTCCATTCTCAAGGTCATTGATCTGAAGAACGCGCCCAGACCAGCGATGAAAGAGCTCCGTTCGCTTAACAGGAAAGCAGGGATGCTGGTTCAAGAACATTACCCTGGACTCATCTTCAAGAGTGTAAGTTGTTGGCCATTGATCTGATTCATAATTTTCCAAGTTTTAGTTGCATTCTTGTGCTCACAATGACATTGTATTTTCTGGATGATAGGTGTATGTAAATGCTCCATTGTCGTATGTTGTGAGCCATGCTCTGTATACCCAAAAATACAAGAGCAGCTTCATCTTTGCAAGGCCATCAAGAGTCACACAGACCCTCCTCAAGTGAGTAGTATATACCAGATTGAAAATGATACTAATACTGAATGATATTACATAGTGTTGAAATCTGAATGCTTTTAGGGCAAGTGATTTCAGATTTCAGCAATACCCATGTCAGATTTCAGCAGTGTCCATGTCTTTCTACTTTCCATATCTGATGATGATCTCTGCATCTCTTATGCCTAAACCCTGCTCTAGGTACATAGCCCCGGAGAACCTACCGGTTCAATACGGTGGCCTCTTGAGGGAGAACGACAATGAGTTCTCAACCGATGACAAAGCCATAACCCTGATCTTCAGAGGAGCCGGATTCCAAACCATTCAAATCCCTCTTCCTGAGGTACTCTCAATCCTCTGGTACTTGGTTTCTGAACATCATCTCTATCTCTTGTGCTTTTGGTCTCTGGTACTACTAGCTTATTAATTATCTGGTTTGGAACATACTAGGCTGGGGTGACAGTGGTGTGGGATCTAACCGTGGTTGGATTTGAGGTGAGCTACAGGGAGGAATTCATCCCAGACGACGATTGCTCGTATAGGGTCTTGCTGCAAGATGAAAGGAAAATGAGGGAGAGTGCTAGAAGGTCCTTTTACATACATGAACCTGGGAAGATAGTGATAACCATTGTCAATGGCACAGCCAAGAACAAGAAGGTGTTCTTTAGGCACAAATCCAAGTTCACTCCTCCCATGTACATGTTAAAGTGATGAGATTGAGTGCATGAAGGAAGAGATTTGTTCTGACTGTACATGTCTTCTTGTCTTCTCCTCTTGTTAATAGATGATTTCTCTTTTCCAGAACTTCACCTTCCACCCTCTTAAGAGACTGTCTTTCTGCACTTCTGAATCTAAATATTATTTTTCATATTATTTTATAATCAAATTCATCACTTTGAGGGCAAATAAAACCCCGTGTAGACAAGTAAAAAGGTTACTTCAACACTCATTTACATGTGATATTTTAATACTACTCATATTATATATTTATATTAATGTGACAAAATACATTACATTACACTAAAATATTTAAGCTGTGTTTAATTTATTATTTTCAGTTCGTTTTTAGTTTTTAATTTTTAATTTTTTAAAACACTCAAAATACATTTATTTATCTATTTTTAAAAATATATTTTTCAAAACATAAAAAATTTTATACACAAAATTCAAAATGTGTAAAACTCATTTTTAATTATTTTCAAGTAAAACAATCTCTCAAGTCCAAAATATGAAAATTGACTTTCATCTCCGTTCACTCTTTCTTCTCTTTTCTCTTCTTTTCAAGGGCATTACCATCGCCACCGCTATCACCATATCAAAACTCGTATAGGGTTTTGACACTCAATTTTGTGTGATTATTTAAATTTTTTATTATTTGAATTATACTAAAAAATTTAATTTTTAACATAATTTAATTCATGTGTTTTAATTTTTTTTACCACAAAAGAAAATTAAAATATATAAGTTAAATTAATTAAAAAATATTAGTTTAGAATATAATTGAAATAATAAAAATTTTAAATTATTATATAAAAAAATATCAAAATATAAATTTTTAAAGATGTTATTAAAATAATAAAAAAATTTAAATAATCATCAAAAATAAATAAATAAATAAAAGAGTAAAAATATAGGTTTGGCATTTAAATTTTGCACGACTCACGAAGTGCGAGTTTTATAAGACCCACCAGACCACTGTCTCCTCCTAAAAGCCACAAACGCACAGATCCGATCTATGGATGCTTCGTTTTCGAGCAGATTCCCATAGTTGAAGTTGAAGAAGATGGCGAGAGCTTGGCCGAGTCGACTCATTTTTCTTCTCTTTCTCGCTTGCCTTGCAGTTGCAGATGCCAGACCCGGCTTTCTCTACATCAGAACCCGTGGAAGATGCACTCCCCAGTAATCTCTCTCTCTCTCTCTCTCTCTCTCTCTGTGTTGCTTTTCAAGCTGTGAAATGGAAGAAATTGGAAGGAGCCATTTGGGTTTAATCGATGAGTTTGCGTTAGGTATTGGAGTAGCAGGAGGGAGGCGTGGCCGAGGATGGTGCCGGAGACGGCGACGGTGTCGAAGGTGTTCGGGTCGAGGGCGTTCGAGCGGTACAGGCCCGACCTGACGCTGCTGGAGGCGGCGGCGGAAGCCCGCAATGACGAGTCAGGCGCCGGCGACCCCTTCGGCAAGCTGGTGGAGCAGTCGACGGCGGCGCTGCTCAACTCCTACGCCAGGGAGGGCTTCCCCTACTCCGCTTGGGAGGTCAAGACTCTGCTCATCCAGGCTTTGGTCTCCGAGCAGGCTGCTGCCGCTCAAGCCCAGCGCTTCTTTGAGGCCAACGACGGTTGCAATTAGAATCTGAAATTACGCCTAATTTTGTAACGAAAACATTAGCAGCTTCGATCTAGCGTTCTTCTGTGATTATGGTGAGGTTCACATCTGCCTGAACCATCAAATCTTCTGCTATCAATTTCGTTGGATTTTCATTTTCTTCTCGTTGTGGGGAAAGCTTCAGATTCCTCATTCACGGTCGCCAACTGCTTGCAGTCATGTCTGTGCAGTCAGCTCGATTCAGTACACTTTCGCTTATTTGAGTTTTGACTATAAATCTCAAATTTAAAACCAAATCAGGGACTATACCAACGTTATTTGCTTCGTTTGGCTATGCGGTTTTACCGCTTATAAGCTTTCCATTTAGCTTATAAGATATCAAACTTATTTTATTACTATTTTGTTACGTGTTTGTATGATTTAAAGAGTTTAAAAGCTAAAAATAATTTTAAAACTCTGATACCAGCTTCTTTTAAAAACTATCTAGCTCCAACTTTTTAAAACGTTATCTTAGCTTATTTGGGTTGATCGAGTAAAGGACGATTTTACTCTCATAACTTTAAGGTATTCTCAACCATACCCCATCTTTATTCTTTGCATTAACTTATCTTTTATCGCCAGACCCATCTCCAATTGTCGTCGTCGCCCCAACTCGTCTCCATCGGCGTCGCCCCAGCCCGTCATTGTTGATGTTCACATCTTGCAGTCGTCTCAGCCTCAACCGTTCACATCTCGCCGTCACTATTGCCCCAACCCCTCATGGTCGTCGTCGTCCCAGCAATAGTTGCCATCTCCTTCGACCTAGTTTTTGTAGTTTATAGATATATTGTATATATATTAATCTATAATATATTTAAAGGAAAAAAATAAAAGATATATGAATATTATATTATATATTTTTAATAATTATATATAATTTATCGATATTTAATGATAAAATTTTATATTATTCAATAATCAACAACATATCTATTTTCGTCTTTTTATCAAATTTTAATAGTTTATAAATTCTTTCAAATCAAATACATAACTATTATCTAATAATTTAAAAACATATTTATTCAAGCACATTATTAATTTAAATACTACTCTATTTAAAAATTTGATATATTATTTAAAAACTAAACAGCTTAAAAAGTACAACCCAAAACACATACTCAAACTAAGCCTAACAATACTGGAAGTGCCTTTGAAGCTAGGAGACGTCTCCAGTTGCACTTTTCACATTTTTGAAATATTCTTATTCTTAAAACGTTAAAAAATATTTAAAAAACGCTTTGGGATATTTTAATAATTTTAAAAACATTTTAGGCTGTTTCATAATTTTAAAAAAAATATTGAAAACACATTTTCAGCCAGAAAGACGACAAAAAAAATTAGTCTTTAATCAGGTTAAAAATAGATTTTTTTCGTTTTTAATTTTTTTAAAATTAAAAAAAAAAACTTTGAGCCCAGAGCCATCTAGTCCAAGTCAAACTTGGGCCTGGGCCACAACCAATAACATGGGCTATTCGGCCTTTAGGCTTGGCCCCACTTTGCAGCCCTTGCTATTGTAGCGGCCCGGCCCGGCCCGCCTGCGAGGCGCAAAACCCTCCCCGCAGGCATCCGATCCGACCCTCAAAAACCCTTCCCGCAACTGATAATTTCGTCTTCGTTTTCAAGCAAACCACAACCTTCTTATGGCGAGCAGGAAGCTGGTCCGAGATATATTCTTCTCCCGTCGATCCTTCTACCGTCAGATATTAGCATCTCAACAGGTTAGCTTCTCCACAAAACCTCACAAATCCTTTGTCCGTTCGGTTTAGGTTTCTGATTCGTTTTTGCTTTTGCTTTTCCCGTTCAGGTTTCGGGTACAAGTGCGAGACCAAGGTTGCTTCCGAGGAATGACTATTGGGCTAATCGTGAATTCAGTGTTTTCAACGAGTTCTCCAAAAAAGTTAAGGGCGAAGCTGAGAGGTAGTTTTCGTACTTCCCCGAAACTCCGTTTAATTTTTCTAGCCATTTCGTAGCCGTGAAACCTTAGAGGGATTTTTCTTTCTGTTTTTAATTTGGGTAATAGTGGAACAGAAATTTTTCTGGTTGATGATTTTTATGGTTCCTGTTGATGGTTGATTTCATTTCTTATGGTCCAGTTCCAATTCTATGTCGTTTTACGACGTTTTTGGGCCCCGGATTGTGCTTTCTTGAACGGTTTGTTCAGATTTATTCTTGTTCATTTGAAGTTTGCAGAAGTCTGGTACACTTTCTGTGGAAATGGACTCATAAAATGAGACCAGTGGGAAAAATAGGATAGTGCTTAGCTTCCTCATTTACTGTTATTTATTTCCTTAAAATGACTCAGAGCTAAATTTTTGAGATCATTTGCTTCATGATTGATGGTGGATTTTACTTCTAGCTCTATGTTAAAAGTAGACGAGATGGGTCTTCGCAATTTAGGACATCCAAACATCTCTTAACCATTAGGGACCCCTTTTATTGGCTACTCATCTTTCCCGCTTGTTGACTTCCTTGTAGTAATCAGGAATTCAAACAGTCAGTCAAGGAACTGAAGGAGAAAGCAGAAGAGCTGAAAGGGGTGAAGGAAGATCTGAAAGAAAGGTAATTCTGTAACTGCCCATTTTTATGATTTCTGTAGATTTGTGCCCCCTTTTATTGTGTTTAAAGGCTTAGACATACTGTTGTATGTCAAGGCTGGGCAGACACTTCCAATGAAGGCCTGAGTGGTGAACTGGCGAATGCAGAACCAAACAGACAACTGAGCAGCTGTACAAGCAGGTGGATGGTGCATGGACAGAGGCTGAAGCCACGGCGAAGAAGGTCTGTCCAATGTCACTCCAGATTGATGCCAGGCTATATTAATTTGCAGTTTGAAGTTGTGGTTTAAATTGAAATCTTCTGAAAAAACTATTATTACTCAGTTTGGTCTGCTGCCTTACATGGTCTAGTTCCTCCCACCATGTAAGTGTATGTTACTTAAATTCACAGTGGTGCATCTGCAGAAGCATCAGTAGTCCTGACTGCATTAATGACTTGGGCTTTGCTGTACTAGTGTGTCAGTGTTTGTGCTCAGAATGTGTACTAATGACTAATGAGACTTACATGCATCATCTGTGTATGTTCCTTAAATTCACAGTGATTCATTGTTCATTGAACTAATCACTAGGGACAAATACTGTATCTATTCTCTTTTGTGTTTTCCCCACCTTAAAATGAAGACTTACATGCATCATCTGTGGTTTTTTTTCCCTTTCTTTTTTCTTTTCATAATTATTCCATACACTCCATTTGGAATGTGTTGTCAATATTTAAAAATATCAACTTTTGCCGATCTTCCTCTCATGTCAGAAATACCTTCCAAGAGTTCCTTATTCATTATTTCCATCATCATTTTAGTAATGTGTGATTTAACTTAACAACCCCTCATCCAAATCGAGTTATGTTTAGAGTAGTTGAAATCTTCAATCTAGTAAGATTTAAATATATCTCTAGTATTATCCATGTTTGTAATATATTGTACTAAATGGTGCTGTCCATTTGGTAAGACATGGCTATTTTAATTTATCCTATTTCACATACTGCTTGTGTCAAAGTCAAAAGCTACTTATAAATCCAGCATGTATGTACCTTTTTTCACTTTTGGGCAACTCTATCCTTTCATGTCTCTGGTTCTTATATTTTGCAGTTATCTATGACAAATTCTCTAGTTCCCTTTTTTATTTAGTTGCAAAATGATCCATTTGACACAAGCTAGGCCAAGTAAATGATGTTGTAATCATTTTATTTGTTGCAGCTTTCTGCCAATCTGAAGGAGAAACTTTCAGCTGCCACAGAGCAGGTGAGATAGGCCTTGAACTTGTCTTGTTGCCACTGTTGCAGTTGTACTGCTGCATTCTGCAAATGATTTTGTAATTGGAACACTTAATTTACTTGTAAATCCTTTTGTTTAGGTCAAAGAGACCTTTGGGACTGCGAAACAAGAATCCACTGAATTTTCTGCCTCTTCAGATAAAGACGGGAGCACTGATGTGAAAAATGGTAGCAAGACCAAGTCTGAAGAGGAAAAGCAGCAGTCTGGTGCTAGTGATGCTGCAAATACAATATTTGGCAAATTTAAATCTAGTGTTTCTTCTGTTTCTCCTAAGTTTTCTGTGGCCTTCCAAAAATTGAAGCAAGCAAAGCCCATTGACTTAGCAAAGAAGGGGTTTGACATTGTAAAGGATGAGTTGAGTAGCAACCCTAATAGGAGAAAGCGGATTGAGTATGGAACTTCTTCATCAACTTCCTCACAAACAGGGGAAAGAAGTACAAGGACTGATGTGGTTGTTTTACCTTCGAAAAAGTCAAAATGGAATAAGAAGTGGGAAGCATTTAAACAAAAAGTAAATTATAAAGGCTTACAAACTGTTACGAACATATTGAAAAATAAACATTTTGGAAAGATTTGTTTGTTTCTTTTTCACTTTCTTGTTATTAGAATGTGATGTTTATTTTTTCCCCAGATGCAAGGTCATCCAGTTTTTAAACGCATCAGTGGGTTAAGTGAACCTGTAATGGTGAAGAGTCAGGAGGTAAACATCCTATGGATATTTTTTATTATCTCTCTGGTCTACTTTTATCATGTAATTGTTCATTTGTTTTGGTCACAAGTTTGGTCATCTAGTCTTGGATAATCTTGGATGAATGGGCTATTGGTGCTAAGCTTAAATCTTACCCATACTTATAGGTACAGATCATGCAGGAAAAAATCTGATACCAAACTTTTTCTTCCATTCTGTTTTGGTAAATATATACCAGTTGGTGCTGGCGGTACCAGCTGAGATTACATCACTGCAGGCGTAGTGCTGGTACCAATTCTATGTTAAACTCTGTGAAATGCAGAGAGAAAACTCTCTCTGCAGGAGAAAGTTATCGCGAAACTTTCAAATATGTTATGCGAAAGTTTCTACACTGGATAGTGTGGAAGTTTTTGCTGTGCAACTTAATATACGCATAATACATGGTGATACGCAATACGCATCTAATATCAGAACTTACGTATTATGTATATTTCAGTTTGGGCCCCACCTGGTGGGATTTATGATTTGCATTTATTTTGCATATTTCAGTTTGGATTATACTATATTCTCGACGTGGAAAATTATTTTATTAATCTTTTATGTAACTTAACATTCTTAAATTATTAATCTGTATTTTTTCGTAGTTAAGATTATTGATTTTGTAAATGATGTTTATTTCTTATTTACCTATGACAAATGAGTACCTTGTTCTTTATGTATGATAGTAATGGTATATATTATTAATGCATTATAGTGATATATCTAAAATGGTATCCAGGGACCGTTTGGTACTTGTAGGATATGGTACCGCTGACAAATTCATTACTTTTTTTACATGATATCGATGTTAAAGGTTGTCTCGAGTATATGGTATAAGAAAAAGATAATTGCAGTAGCAGTGAATGATGGCAGTTCGCTAGAGTTCCTTTTGGAGATTTTAGATAGAAGTTGTAAGACAAACTGTAATTAGTTATAGTTTGGGGGTTAAACTGTAAATATCTAATAATATTCATTGGGATATCCACCCACTATTATAAATTGAGGGCAAGGGGTAGCAAATGAAGAGAGAGTTCTCATTTTTCTGTTTGTAACGAGTGCTAATTGTTTCTGAGAGAGGGCTGTTAGCTTTGTAATCTTGGGGGAAAACAATTGGGGTGCTCGGGAATAGAAGGGAGAGAATGGCCACTACTGTACTGATCGATTTCTGGAAATAAAGACTGCTCTCGGGAGGTTTTTAGAGGCTAGATGTAGTGCCATTCATATGGCATGAACCAGGATAATCTCGGTGTTCTTGTGCATGTGTGGTTTGTGTATCTTGTTTGTTTTTAATTTTGTTTCTGTTTATATTTTCTGTTGATTCTATTAAATCTATTCCTTAGATCAAATCCGATCTATTCCTTAGATCAAATCCGTGAGTGTGTGAGAGTAAGTGTAGTACAATTTATGTCCAAGAAAATAGTTCCAGCAACCCTAGATATAACAATCGACAATTATGGTCTTAAACAAATCTTTCAAAATCTATAGCATGCAATAAGATCACATCCCAGTGTGGCTGATATATGTTGCATTTAATGCAACAAAAGCGAAGTTGTAGGAATTGGCCAAAATAATTTTTTCAATAGATTACACATTGTATTTTAACGAATAGGAGCAATAAGTCCTTAAATAAGTGCAGTCAGTGGAATTATTGTGTTAAATTATGTCTTGATTCTAATGCCCAAAAAAAAAAAAAATGGTTGCTTCCTGGTAGTAATGGGATATTGACTGAGGGCGAGGCTTGGTAGTGATGATAAGGTTGTTCCTTTGTGGTTGGAAGCTCATGGATTTGAGTTGTGCAAATCTATTTACTAAGCAAGGATAAGGACGGTCCCCCCCCCTCACCCAAACAACTACAAAATAAATAAATAAGTAAAGAACAGTTTTTTTTTTTTTTTTGGGTTTTGAGGGCTCCTAACCATAAAATTGTATAGTGTCAAAAGGCATTTTTGGCAAGTACTTGCATTAGAGAGCAAGCTTTGGAGTAGTAAAGTTGCTCCTCCATGACTGGAGGTCATGGATTGAGTACTGGAAATAGTGTCTTTGCAAAAAAGAAAGGGAAGATTGCATATGAATACAACCATCTCCCAACCCTCGCAAAGCAAGGAACGGAACCTTGTGCATTCAGAACACTCTGTTTTACAAGTATGCGCATTAAAAGGGTATCGAGGGCCATTAATGTTTGAAAGGAGAGGATCAAAACAAATGCCTAATACCAAGGGGTCCTATTGTTGGCTATTGTATATGTATTTGTATCTGTATCTAACCCTGCTTTAGATAGGCATGTTGTGCAATATTATTGCTTATTTGGTAACATTTTTTACTTTTCAAAACTTAGCCTTTCTCTAAAAGTAACATTATTTCTGTAAGTACTAAAAGTTTGCTTCAATTTATGTTTCTTATGATTGAAAATGCATAATATACAAACATTATTCCCTATTGAAATATTGCTATCCGGGTGGGAATTTACAGCTTGCAGATGACGTGCGGGACAAATGGGAGACATCTGATAGTCCAGTTGTTCATAAAATTCAGGAGTATGCTGCTCAACTGCTATCCTTGTTGTTAGAGTTTGATTTATGTACAATGGAGTAAGTTGTGAGCAACTATTTGACCAACCTCTCTTTGACAGTCTCAGTGAAAGTGTATTTGGAGAGTCCGCTGCTGCAGTATCATTAAAAGAAATACGTCGTCGCGATCCGTATGCTGATTTTTCTACTGGTTTCTGATTTAGAATGTTCCATCCTTTATCCAACAGGTGACTAATTTCTTTATGTGAAATTTGCGGGTTAGGTCTTTCTCATTGCCAGAATTTGTGGCTGAGGTTCAGGAAGTAATCAAGCCAGTCCTTAAAGCTTACCTCAAGGTGAGTTGTTAATAGGATGGCTGTGTAGGTGTTTTTATTTTCTTTCATTCTTCTCTTGTCATTTCAGAATTTGAGAGGTTGGACCATTAGTTGTTCATGAAGCTTCTTGTTCTATCAATCTATCACTGGTTACAGGGGGATGCTGAAGTTCTGAAGAAGTACTGTGGCAATGAAGTGATTGAGCGTTGTAAAGCAGAGCATAAAGCTTATGAGAGCCAGGGTATCTTCTTTGATAACAAGGTGATTTTTTAAATTACCTCATCTCAATCTAAATTTCCATTTTTTCATGCCATGTATATTTGACAAGATGGGCAGAACTCCACTTTGTTTCAAGCTTGTGATGTTGGAAAATAGTCTGCAAGGTGAAGATTTAGACACCTTGAATCTTATATACAGTATAAGGAAGTTGTAATTATTTTCCACATAGCGGGATTAAGGCTTAATATGTATGTTGTTATGCGTTCATTTATTGTATTCTCTCGATATTTACTTGTAATTGTTTACATTGCAAAATGGTGTACTAATAAGCACACACAATGTGTAAATACAACTGTTATGAGATACTGATTTCTTATTCATTTTCATAACATTTGTGCAGATTCTGCACGTATCTGAGGTGGAAGTAAGGGAGACAAAAATGATGGGGGACACTCCCATCATAATTGTTGCAGTAAGCACTTCATTTATTTATTTATTTTCTAGTGTTAACATCATCATCTTTTTTCTTTTTTCTTCCTTTTTTCTTCTGACATCCGAATCTAACACTGGCATCTCTTTTATGGGTAATTGTCTCAGTTCCAAACACAGCAGGTCTATTGCGTGCGTGATAGATTTGGTGCGATAACAGAAGGGGGAAAGGTAAATGCCACACCAGCATTCATAAGTTTTATTTACTTTTTTTTGCTCAGTATTCATCTGTTTTATTTTCAATTTATCTGCATTTTATTTTCAATTTACAACCAAATCAAAGCCTCAACCTTTGAATATGGAAAATAATATATCCGTGGACCAGTTTCCTACAAATTAGGTTTGCTAACAAACTGGCTTTGTGGTAGCCAGATTGGGAATTTTATACTGTTTAGTTTTTATTTTTCTATGGAACTTGGAGTTTAGGCATTTTAGTACTTTCATGGTTCAGTTCTAAATTTTTTGAGGTAAAAGTTTAAATAATTATTATCAAGCAAGCAAAAGATATAGCTCATAGGGGACAGTGATTGATGTAACATTTTGTTATGTCTGTGGCTTAATCAGGACACAATCCACACTGTGTACTATGCATGGGCTATGCAACAAGTTGATGTAGAAGAACTAGGCGAGGGCGCATTATTCCCAATATGGCGGCTGAGAGAAATGCAACAACTTGGTGTGCGTGCTCTTATTTGATTTTATACCATTCACACCTTTTGATGGATGGATGGATGTAGTGTATTACTCTCTCTGGGTTTTTGTCATTGCCAGGGAAAAAATTAATGATTCTTTCCTTTTTATTTTTGGATCAAATAATGCACCATTTCACTTGAATGTTACGTCTCTTTGCATACAAGCAAGTATGCTGCGGCCCGACTTGGTAGTAGTTGGTAGGACATTGCACCATTATACAATACAATTGTCACATACAGATAAGGTTACACAAGTTAGAATTTCTATATGCAAATTGGCTCCAATTGCAGTAATGTCGCTGTAACTGTAGGAGGACATGAGATGCTTATATACTGCCCTTTGCTAATTTCTTGTTCCTAATTCACCCGAACTGGTGTTGTGATGATAGTTGGTCCATTTGAGTTTTGCTTTTTTGAAATTGTGCTGAGCTCACCTGTAAGCAATTTAAGAATCTTGGTGAGTTTGAATTATAGTAAGGCAACCTGAAATTTCTCCCCCCCCCCCCCCCCCAACCCCCATCCCCGTATCCCCCACGCCAAGCTGACAAGCAGAGCAACAAAAAAGATGGGCACCAAATGGGTAGCCACCACTTTCCTAGGGCAAAAATCTTGCAAATTATGTATGGGCAATGCCCATCCTCAAGGTCGCCTTGAAGCGTGGAATAACTGAAAGAGCCCAAGAGTTCATAACCGGAGCCTGGGCTTCGATGCAGTGTCAATGGTTCTTGGCAAGTTATGATCTATTGTGGTTACTTACATTTCTTCATTTTCTTCCTTGTAATGAGATACGAGGGTGAGATTTGAGTAACAATGATAATGGTAACGTTTCTTCTTTGTAATTAATATGTTATGAAAATTCTCTTTGCAAATTAAGAAACAAGTAATGCTAAAGACAACCCTCTCTCGGCCTTTATAAAGTGGAGTCCCAAACACCCAACACAACGGCGATGCTAGTACTCCGTAGCAGCGAAGAGATGATCTTGTGTTTGGTCAATTGGCTTGTGTGGAGTTTGCAAGATTAAGAGGGGTTATATGCTGCGCATGAAGATGCGTTTGCAACAAAATGAGTTTTTTCCATTTCTTTTCCTTAAAGAAGTTAGCGACAGAATTGATTCTAACTGTATCGAATTGAACGGGCATAATTATATTTGAACATGAATATCAACAGAGAAACAAACTATATACATAACAAAGGGTACAAACAATCAGTGATTACGGACTGAGCTGCTACAACTACAACTAAGACACCCATACACTTCCAGTGATATCTTCTTTACACGGGGACAAGGAAACGGAAACTCTTTAAAGATCCAGTACAAGAAGACTTTTTATACTTCTTTTAGTGAAGGAAATCCCTCATTGGATCATCATGGTGGACTCTCTTCATCCTGTAGGCCTCCATGTCCTCAGCAGTAACCTGCACCCCAAACGAGAGAATAAGCAACAAGCATTGACAACTCCTTCCAAAATTAAGTTTGTTTATCATCTCTTTTAACTATTATGCACGGGTTTGCAAATATGAACATAATTATATGCTAAAAATAAAAATTGTCACCAATAAAGAGAGCACCTCTTTGGTGTTCAATAAATTTCTAATTTTCTCAAGGGGTCAAGGCGACTGAGTTTTGTTCGCCCCTCCACTCTCAACTTAAATTGGGATATACTTCAAATACAGACAACCAACTGATTGATATTCATGCAGGCAGGCATACCTCATCATTCCATTTCACATTGTACTTGCGCTTTCTTTCATCTCTCTCCTCTCTCTTTCTTTCATCCTCCTGTACACAGACCAAATAATCCATCAATCACAAAAATGTACATGTAAGCACATAAAAGAGCACTGAGACCTATTAAGATATTATAATGTAATAATCGAAATTAGGTTTCATATTAAAAAGGTCCATGTTTCTGTTCTTGATATTTAGAATTATGCAAAAACATGCTATGGCAATATACACGCATTAGATATTCATTCACCCCATTTGTCAAAAAGTCCCCTACAATTATGGCGAAGGGGGATAAGGCCAGAATAGATAAAGTTGAAACTGAAGATTACCTTCTTCAGAGCTTCAGCTAGTAATTTTTGGTCCAGAACCAAATCATCTGGGACGTCAGTACCCCAAGTGGCAAGCTTCTTCTCCTCGTTTGGTGCAGCCAATTCTGCTTTATGGTCATAATGTTAGTACCAAGAACAACATGAAATACTTTTTGACATTCTCGTAAAAGAATCTTACAGTATTCTAGCACGACACATGCAACAACATATGGATATATATCAAAATCATTTGGTCTTAAAACTGCACTAAGAAAACCTAAGCTCCTGGTTTGACCTTGAACTAGCTAAGGTTCACTGAGTTACAGCAGAAATGCCAGTCCATCTACCCAACCCACACAAGGGATGGGAGGTTCAGAGGGAAGAAAGGGGGGAGAGAGAGAGGGAAGGAAGGGACAAACCTTCTGCAGCCTCTTTACGTGCAATATTGGCTCTCATTAGATCTGCTGCAGCTTCAGCTGCATCAATACCAGCAGCACCAGTACAGTAGCTATTTCGGATCATCTGTTTACAACACTTGTAACCCCATTGATGATCCTTCCACCATGAACCCCAAACACTAGTATGGTTGTTTATATAAACATCCTCTTCATACTTGCTTTTAGGAAGGAATTGCTCCTGAGAACAGAAAAAACACAGCATGTTAGATACTGTATAATATGTGACGCAGCGGCATAACACAAGAATGATAAAGCTTGTATCAGAGAAAGGACCAGGTCTCCACTAAAAGGAAGGAAACGGGAAAGAACATCAAAAGGAAATGAAAAACAAAAAGTAAAAAATAAAAAACAAAGGGGAAAGAATGAAAGTCCTATGAGATGTTCCAGCTTTTACAAAGAAGGAAGAACCACTTTGGGCATAGATATTCCAATCCACCTAACCCAGTATAAAAAGATATAGAGAAGCAACAATGTGGTTGAGAATTAGTAATATTTTCACGGATTAGGTAATTAAGGACAAAAGCACATTTCTTTGTAAAGAAATGAGGACGACCACATCTAGGAAAATATTTTAAAGTAACATATTATGTGCATGCATTCATCATAAAAAATATTTAACACCCTGCACGCAGGGGCATAAAAAATTTTTGCAGAATAATAGGAAACCTTTTGGAATTTCAAAGCTAAGGGACCATTTGTTCTAGCAGTTCAATGTAGAAGAGGATTCCAATCAATCACCTAGGCCAAACCTGAGATTGTGTGCGCGTGCGTGTGCGTGTGCGTGTGCGTGTGCGAGAGAGAGAGAGAGAGATTTACCTGCCCCTTTACAATCCTGCCAGCACGATCATACTCAACTTCTCTCTCACTTTGTCCTAGTAGAAGTTCTCTTGGAAGTTGTTCTTCAGAAGCCGCATTACCATACTTCTCCATAATTGTCTCCTTCACTTGGGATTTTAATTTCTCCTTGCTGACCTTATAATTCTTATAAAGCAATTCAGCCTGAGATGGAGCTGCTTGCATGTGCACATCCTGCCCTTTCTCAAATGCTTCCCAAGCATGTATATTGAGATTCTTGAACTCCAAAGCTTGACCACTAATTCTATTTTGATTATCTCCCTGCAATGACGATGAAAACCATAAATGTAAGAGGCCAATACATAATAAAGCTATGCAATTCAATCTCCCAGGACAAATTACTAGATCTGGGGATACTCACAACATAAAATTTCTCATTTGGATCCATATCTGGAAGAGGGTCCTCTCGCATAGAACGGGTCTTGGGATCATAATGAGCAGAGTTGACATCAAGATTAAGAAGGTATTTTGCTGTGTCCTCCCGGATGCGCAGGTTCCTGGCAGGAGAGAGTGCATAAAAAGCGATACATGATATCCAATATGAAATAACAGAACATTCTAATTAACAAAACCAACAAGCATGACATGCCAAGCATCCTTTATCTACCCATGCCTACATCTATCCTCTATAAAGCCATTATATAATATGTCAAAAGTGGATAGAAAGATCACCTCACAGTCCCAGTACTACCACCACCTGTGGTGCGCACACGCTTCTCAACCTTTGCAAAGTCCATTTGTTTGCTCTCATCAACCTTTGCTTCATCTACTTTCAGAGCATCTTCATTGTCTTCATCATCACTAACTCCATCCTCTCCATTTTGATTACCGTTTTTCTCCTCTAATTTTTTAAGTTGTTGCTCCTTCAAGTATTTTTTCCTAGCTTCATCCCTTGCTTCATATCTCTCAATCACATATGCATAGCTAGAAGCATCATAACCATTCCAACGGTCCCTTTTGCCATCATAATCCAACTCAAAAGTCTCAATTTTCTCATCTGGTGCAATGTTTTTGTCAGTCCACTTTGCTCCCACTTTCCTGGGCCTTTCCATGCATGACTTTGATGTATGTGTCATGGCCCCACAGCTGCAAATGCATAAGATGCTCATATTAGTTCCCCACTAAATATGTACAAAAAGGAGCATTAAGATTCACAAATTTATAGCCACAGTAAATTCTCATGGTATCTAGAACAAAATATATATAATGTTGTACTCATGAATTTGCACTTCCTACCCTTAAGCAGAAATGCTTATAAGAAGTCTATAAGGAGCTAACATGATCTTAGCAGAAGAAAAGGTTATATCTTCCAAAAGACATGTCCACAATGAGATGGAATGACTCAGCTTTCGTATTAATCATTTATGCCTCATATTTCTTTCTTAAAATAATGAATTCATCTTCTTGTCCAGACATATCAACAACATTTTCCCTACATAAAGATGAGGTTGCTAGATGCAGCGAGTTACTCCTGATATAGAGGGCAACCAAAATAGCCTAGAAATCTAATTCTCCTTGGTCAGGAGGTTAACTAGTTCATCTTAAAAGGTTACAGTTCCTAAAATACACTAATTCATATTAAAAGGTTACAGTTCTTAATATATTGCAGCAATGATAAGATAGACTTCATGATATGCAGACCCAACCAGAGTGTCCTGATCCAACCAAAAGACGTCTGTCAAGCCTCAAATGCATACAACACCACCATTCCTCAAGAAAATATATCAAAGGCCTGGTGCAAATTTAGTATTACCGTGGGATTTCTTTTGTCACAAAAATCCAGTGTTATTAAAGGCCCAAGGCGCACTAAAGCACACAAGGGTTTTGGAGCCTGAGACACAATGCGCAAGGCGAGACGTGAGCCTAGTGGAACTAGGCGCAAATTAATAAACATAAAATAAAATAAAAATATGTCCTAGTTTTAGAAAAAAGTATAAAATAGGTCATAACTTCTAATAATATTTTAACAAGTATGTTATAAAAAAAATATAAAATTCAACATATGCTAACTATGATATTTCCATGCTGGATCTTTTCTTCTACCAACAGAGCTACTATCAGGATTATGATCAATCGTGTTGGATGACATTTTAAATTTTTGATTCCTGCAAGATTCACAACATGTCAACAACAATACCACTCTAAAGACCATCTTAAGAAAAACAAAGAGATAATACTCAAACTCAAACAATTACCAATCATCATGCAAAGTTCTAAATAAACACATAAACACTACAAGTCCACAATCAAGAAAATGTTTTTATTTTGAAAAATGCTATTTTTCTAAGTCTGGAAGATTAACGCATTATAAGGAGACATATAAGAAAATGTCTTCATTTTGAAAAACTATCTCCCAGTATTTTGAGAGCTAATATTTATTGTTGTTAAAATGATCTATAATGAATTTTTCAAGAAATAGTAGGTATGTATTTTGGGGGTGGTAAAATCACTAAATCCCGAGTTTGTACTAAAACCAAAATTCTACTTTCTTATTGTCATGGATTTTGATTTTTTAGATATTTTTATTGAATCCAAATAGGGAGTACTTTCTTATTTACATTTATGTATTAAAGTAAATGGAAGGTAAAATATAAATTAAAGAAAATGTGGACATTTACTTAAACTAAAGAAATGTAAATATGGCAGCTAGTTTATTTAAGTATAATTTGAATTAGGATTAGATTTGATTAAAATATAGCAAGAAATTAATTCCAATTTAATATTTTCTTAAATTCTGAAAACTAATACTAAAATAAACCAGGCGCAACCTTGGCACGCCTAAGCCCAAGGCTGCGCTTGAGGGCCTGGGTAGATCTCGCTTGCCTGATTTGTTGCTAGGCGCCAGGCTTGCACCTGCTATCAGGGCGCGCCTTTAATAACACTGCAAAAATCAATTTTGTAATAACAATTTTGATTGATCTGAAATAATTTTATTTTTTGCATCTGTATCTCCTCCACAACCAAAATATTCGGCCCCCACTAACCCTACCCCCCCCCCCCCCCGGGGGCCAAATCAATAAAATAAAAAGCAAGTAACAAGTTTCCATCAGCCCATGTAAGAAGATAGCAGGTTCCACTTACTTTTCACAAGCACCTTTCCTGTACTTATCTGCCTGATGAATTTTTGCACCTCTGTCGTACCACGATTTTGTATAATTTGGATCTGACTTCCATTTCCTTTGATGTTTTAAACTCTGAGAAAAAGAAGGGAAAAGATGTCTATCTCCAGCATTTGCAATGGAATAAGCAACCAAAAGACAAAGACAACTTAGAGAACTTACTGGTCTCTCTGCATTAAGATACCAAGGAGCTGATGACATATATTGAGGGATGTGAGGATTAATTTCTTTTCCATCCTCATCGACCTCAGCTGGAGCAAGACCTGCCTTCCGTGCTTCTTCTAACTCCAGCTGCTTCCTATGATCCTCCCTAGATTTGAATGCCACTGCAGTTCACACGGCATCACACACATTGTCAATAAAAACACAAACTCATGCAGTAATACATGGAAAATTATTGTCAGACTTGTCCGGCATTGGTTACAATTAACATTACAGGAGATATAATTCATATACACATCAGGGAAGAACAGATCAAAGATAAACTAAGAAACACATAGATGCTTTTCTTGCCTCACCCAGTTCAACAACTTTCCATGGAAACACACATTTTTTTATAAGCAAAAATCAGGGGACATATTGTGAACATCTAAAAATAATTTTCTATTTGGTTCAAATTTGAGGGGGGCAAATGATTCTTAATTTCCAAATCGTCTAACCATACATGTGTAAATGCATAAGTTAAAAGAACAGAATGAAGATTTGATAAAGCAAACCTGATGCAGTCGCCATGCTTCGTCTTGCAGATGCGAAACCCTGGGGAGAGAGAAAAAATATATATTTAGATAAGAAAACAATATTTTAAGTAATAGAATAAAATAGAAGTGATTTAGAAATTATGTGTAGTTCCCGTAAGGGTTAGGGACCTTGTAACCATTACTTTCCTCACATTATTCGAAGTTATTTTTATTTTTATGCACGTTTATCTAATCGAGAAAATTTAAATTTGCAAATCCACCCATTAGAGTTGAGTTTGGCTTAGGCCAATATCCATTATGGAATACAGAGGTTTTTCTCTTATTGTTAATATATTGCTGAAATTCCAGTCTGTCTGTAACTGCCACAAAGAATCAAACAATTACCTAGTTATTTCAAGTCATCTATTTAATTATAACACAATGTGCGTAGAGAAGCACGCAAAAAGATTCATGAATCCTTACTGTATGTCCAAGGATCTAAGCTCTTATCGGCAATCATCATAATTAAAACTCAAAAAATACAAATCAACAAATTGAGTTAATATCTCATCTACTATTATTAAATCTAGTGATCAAACAAGTCAATCCACGTGAACTCGAAATTAAAAACCTAGCAGCAATCACCAAGACACTTTCGCACGCTAGATCCATTCGTATTCATGAAGAAGACAAGACCCCAAATATCATCGTATTCCCAAACATCATCAAGCCAACAAAAACAACATGAAAACCATACTTTCGCACGCGAATTCAGATAAAGCATCCAAAACCCTTGGCCTAATCAGATGAAACACCGGAACCCTAGATCCGAGCAAACGAATTCCAAATCGAATCCGACAGAACCCTAATCAATCTACACGAATCTGATTCGTACCGAATAATCATAAATACCTGTAAATAGATACTAACATATAATCACATATATAAACAGAGAGAGAGAGAGAGAGAGAGAGAGAGATTTCACCTAAAGTCGAAACGGTCGGCTCCAGAGCTCTGCGCTCTTCTTCTCACTCTCTCTGGCTTTGGGATTCTTTTGGGTTTGGAATGAGCGAAACAATGAGGCAGGAACCCAGCACCGCCTTTACATAGATTGCGTAGGGATTCCAAATGGCTTTGGGGGATTCTTTTAGGAAAATTCTATTTGCAATCATCAAATTTCCTCATCCCAATTATTGTAATAAAAATTTTAAATTTTACTATTTACAATCCTTGAATTTACTCTTTGTAATCATTTACATACCAAATATACTCTCTACACACCCATCCCTCAAAACACACACTCATGCGCTCAAATCTTAGTCTTCTTCTTCTTCTTCAGGACAGCACTGCTGACCTCTCTAATCCACTTTGCTTGCGTCGTCCAGTCTCTTCCTTTACCTTAGAGTCCTTGAAATCGAAATCGCAGGTAAGCCATATTTGATTTATTTCATGTAAAGGCAACTGATCTCTTCATTCGCGGAATAATTTCCAGTTTAGGAAGTCTCGATTTTTGGGGGAAAATTTTTCCCCCGAACATCGCTGTTTGGGGAACCCAGCCCCCTCCCCGAAAAAGGATGTTCGAGGAGCTCGCTCCCTCCGAACAGCGATGCTCGGGAAATCCCTAACCCTCGAACAACGAGATTCGGGGGTATGGGGTTCCCCAAATCTCGCCATTCGGGAGTAAGGAGTTTCTCAAAAACTATAAAAGCAATTATACCAAAATATGAAAGCAAATGATGTATAAAATTAAAATCGAACTTACCTAATTTGGATCAGATTAAGTTGAGTTATTGGTATCAAAAATTAAAATTAACTAAAAAAAAAAGATTAAAGCAACATTAATTTAAAAAAATAAATATAATATTAATTCAAAGATTCGAAAGATAATAATTTAGAATAATTTATATATATTTGAAATAATTTGTATACAAAATTATTATATATATGTATATAGTTATAATATATATATAATAATATAATATAATATAGAATAATATAATAAACATATAATAGTATAGTATAATATTATACAATATATTATATTATTGAATTAGATTTTATATTATATTATTAAATTATATAATATATTATATATATAATATATTATATTAGATTTCGGGAGAATTGCAATTCTCCTGAAATCCTGATTTCTGGATAATGCAATTCTTCCGAATTCATGATTTTGGGAAAAATGATTTTTCTTGAATTCATGAGTTTGAGAAAATTGATTTTTCTCGAATTTATGGATTCGGGTGCTTATCGAATCCTGAGATTTGGATTTTTCGAACACTCAGAACGTTGGGGTTCCGGCGGTTAGGAGTTCCCCGAATCCTGAGGTTCGAAGAACTCCAAATCGCCAGAATCTCAGAGTTCGGGCATCTCTTAACCCCTGTATTTTTTATTTTTTTAATTAATCTTATTTTTTTAATTTATCTGTGTATGTATATGTAAATTATGTGATTGAACTAGTCAAAGATGTTATAAATTGTGTTTTTTCTCGTCGAAATAGGAATATTCATTTTTTTTGTCAAATACTGCGTAATAATGATTACGCGATCTTCAGTTGTGAGTGAAAAAGTGGTTATGACGATGGTGATCGAGAAAGTGAGTGTACGCGCTTGAAGAATGATAATGGATGGTTGAGCGTCAAATGTTTAAATGAAGGGCAAATATGAATTTTTATTTCAAGGTATTTTAAAAATATTAAAAATGGGTTACAGAGAGCAAAACGTATGATTGCAAATAGAATTTTCCATTCTTTTATTTGTCTTAGTCGCAATTCCGTAAATAGCCCAAAATTTTGAATATTTCGGCCTTTTTGATTAAAAGTCAAATTATTAGAATATTAAAAGACAAAGTAAAAGTTAAAATTTTAAAATTGAATTAACGACAAAAACACTGAACTGAACTGAACTGAATTAAGTGTAATTAAGTCATATTTCTAGTGTAATTAAGTGTAATTTTAATTTAAGTCATTTTTTTGCAACTGATTTTTGTGTGTGTTACATATGAATTATCAAGCTTTAATTTCATCAAAATCTGATTACATATAATTTTATTAAATTTTAATTTCTTAAAAAAATTATAATATTTTACTATTAAATGAGCTGATAAAAAGTTAAATATATACTTTTAATGATGTTAATATCTAGAAATATTCTATTTCTCTGCATTGAATTTGCCCAATGCAAATATACAAAAAGATATGTGAAGAGAGGAAGAGGGGTGAGATTTACGTCTTCTGTCTGATTTTATTTATGTCGGACAAATGTTATGTTATGTAACACGAATAACATAACAATTTTATATTAATGTTATCTCATATTAACAAATATATATATCTAATGGTATTTATAATTTTAAAAGATTAAACTTTGTCTTAAAGTTGCCATAATTAAAGTTTTGAATCATTATGCTAGCCATGATCATACCTTAAACCTCTATTATTATTTGGAAATTGGAATCTTTATTTAATTACTCTAATTTTTATGTCTATGTCTATGAAGAACTGGACAAAGTAGGCTAAGAAAAAGACAAAAATCAGACCCTAAAGGGTAGTATTCTTGGTTATTTTTTAAAATTTTACCATGTTTGTATTCTAACTGCACCAACTTGAGTCGATATCAAAATTGAGATTTTAATCCATTTGTTTAAAATTTTATCTATTGAACAAATGGATTCCACGTAGCTAGAGATGGGAATTGAGCCGGGCGGTCGGCCCGCCTCATAGCCCGGCCCGGTCCGGCCCGTTACTGTAGCAAATGGGCCGGGCTGGCCCACTTAAAAAAATAAGGGTCGTGCCGGGCCAGCAATACGTGGCCCGTGGCCCGGCCCATCAACTGGCCCGCTAAAATGGCCCGGCCCGGCCCACTAAAAATTAAAAAAATATTTAAAAAATTATGTTTCTTGTAAATATAATTTTATTATAATGTTTTTAAACATAATTATGTTTGTAAACATAATGTTTATTATGTTTGTAAAAAAAATTTTAGTGTTATTTTTGTAAACATAATGTTTACTATAAATATCATAATTTTACAAACATCAAAATTATAAGTAAACATTAATATTAGTTACATTAATATATTTATTAATGTAAGTAAACATAATATGTTTATTAATATAAGTAAACAATGTTTATTAATGTTTACTAAACATATTTTAAAAAACATTAGTTACATTTGGAAAAAAATAAAAAAATATATTTAAAAAATTATATATAAAAAAATTAAAAATAAATTATTCATGGGCCGGCCCAAATAACCAAGCCCACGGCCCTGTCCTGCCCAACAGGCCCAGCGGGCCCATGGGCCAGCCCGGCCCACTTATTAAGGGCCATAAGGTCGTGCCGGGCCTAAGTTTGCATTTTCTTGGCCCGGCCCAGCCCGACCCATTTCTTTTGTGGGCCAAATTCAGCCCGGCCCACCAAATGGGCGGGCCAAGCAGGATGCGGGCCGGGCCGGCCGGCCCATTTCCCATCACTACACGCAGCCCCGGCTCTGGTGATGAACTCTTGGGCTCTTTCATTATAATTTAGTCCACGCATCAAAGGCAACGCCAAAGCCAACGATTTCCTCCCACGTATCATTGGCCGCACAAATCTTTTCCCAGTCCTCCACAGCTTCGTCGCTTGTTCCTGGAACATCACCGTCTGCTTTTTGAGCTTTCTTCCCCGACGCCGGGCGTTCTCTTCTTTCTGGCTGCCGGCTTGCCAGAGTGTGCTGTTACAATGTGCGGCGGCTTCACCACCGATGTCACCGGCTCTATGAACAGGAACCGGCTCTGCCTAGTGGTGACAACAATTCAGAATATGGGTTGATTGAATAATAGTCCGTCTTTGACGAAATTGGAAGGCCAAGCAAGGCCAGGCAACTGCTTTACTTCTTCTTTTTCTCCTTGTTTTGGGCTTTGACTTAAATGAGCTTGTGAAGCTTTCTTGCGAAGATCTTTCATGCCTTCTTAGCTGGCTGAAGAAGGCAGCAAGCCATGGGCGAAGAAGAATGGAAATGGAGGGAATGCTTTGCTTTGTTTTCTAAGGTAGTTGGAAGCTTGCTTGGATTCCTGCATCATGGATTACTATTTATTGAAATCTTGTAGGAGGTTCGCGTCATCTGGTTTGTGAACATCTTCTGCCATGGATGCGAAGTCACTCCAAGCAGCAAGCTACTAAGTGAGATCACGTAAGGTGGTTTTTAATGGCTGGGTAATTAATGGAGTCAGGAGCATCCAGAGCCAGAGGCTGATCTTTTTCCTTTCCAATTAACTAATTCTCCGAAATCTCTAAATTAAAATCCAGAATCTCAAGGACCAGAACAACTTGGAAGGAAAGGAAGGGTATGGATCCATACCTGAAGAATCCCATCTCGTCCATATATATGTTCTCTTCTTTCTGGCCGCCAGCTTGCCGGAGTGTGCTTCCGTGTAATGTTAATTGTAACCAATTCTATATGAATTGTATGTATGGCTCCGTGCTTCTTCCAACTCTAATTGCTTCCTATCCTCCCTGGATTTGGAAGCAGCTAGAATTGGAAGAAGCCCGCAACATAGAAGAATTGGTTACAATTAACATTACAGGAGATATAATTCATAAACACATAATGGAGACCAAGGATTCCTTTGGATTCCGGGAAGAACAGATCAAGGATAAACTAAGATACGGATAGATGCTTTTCTTGCCTCGCACGGTTGAACAACTTCCCACATGAAACACACATTTTTTTTTTCTAAGCAACAAACATGGGACTGTATCCACAGCAAAGGAAATATAACATGTAGAACACAGAAGTCAAGTTCATAAGAACAAAGATAACATACACACAAGTCAAGATTGGCAATGAGCTCAAAACTTCACAAAGAGAGAGCATACTTAAGACCTAAGAACCTGAGTTCAACGCGGCAGACTGAGAAATCATCTAAAAAATGACTTAAATACACAAACACATAAAACCAACCAAAATACCCTCTGCGATGCCCATCCCAACAGCTCCAATAGGAAGAAATTCCCAAAAAGTGGTAAAGAAAAACAAGAGTATATCGATCTGAACCCAACAAACAACAAAATCTCGATTAAAAATTCAGGCACTGACTGACACATTGTTCCCATGCGATTTACCAAAATCCGACCCCTTGACAAAGTTAATCACCGGGGGCTTAGGAATCCATGAAAGCAAATAACCTCCTCCTCCTCCTCCCCCCGAAATTGATACGAAAGTAAAGACCACAGGGGAAGAAACCAAAATACGTACAGAATTGAACAATTCCAAGAAATTGAAAGACGAGCATGCGAAACAACATACATAAACCCTGATTTTAAGATCGAATAACAAAGAGATGAATCAAATTTGAGGGGGAAAAACGATTCTTAATTTCCAAATCGTCTAACCATACATATGTAAATGCCTAAGTCAAAAGAACAAAACGAAGATTTGATAAAACAAACCTGATACTGTCGCCATACTTCGTCTTGCAGGTGCGAAACACTTGGAAGTGCATCACCAGCCACCATCCATGACAGATTCCGACGATCGGAACCGCCCATCGGAATCGCCTTGGTCTTGTGACCAACGCACCAAAAACCAAAATGAGAAAATTAAAATCGGACAAATTTAAGTGCTTACCTTAAATCGGAGAAACTCGAGATCCCGACATCTGGGACGGCAGTCAGTTGGCCGGAAGAGAGAGAAGGGACTGCCGGACAGAAGGAAGAGAAGGCGAGCAGACGGCCGGCGGCTGCTGGTCGGAGACGGAGACGCAGGCGATAGGGAGAAAGCAACAGGCAGCTGCTAGTATTTGGTGGGCGTTTGGCGCGTTCCCACATGCCGTTTTATATCCGGCTCAGATGGGTTGGATCGTCATGCAATTTCAATGGTTGCACATACAATTCCAATGGATCATGCAGTTTAAAGTACAATTTCAAGTGCATACTAGTTCATCCCGGTGCATCGCACGAAAGCTTATATATATTAAATTTATTTAAAATTAATAATCTCACAACTATATATTTTATAGATTTTAAGTACACATTTTTTAAAAATTAATAATTAATTTAATATATAATAAATATAAATAACTTATACAAAATAATAAATAATATGACAACATATAATAAATTAGTAACATAAATAATAAAAATATAAAATATAATAAATTTTTTAAAAAATATATGATAACATATGATAAATATAAATAGCCTATATAAAATATTAATTTTGTCAAAATAACTTAAATAACTTATTTAAAATAATTCAATTTTGCCTAAATAACTAATTTAACATAACCTTCAAACTAATTATTTTTCAAAATTAAGTAATAACATAAACATATATAAAATTTGTATTTTTTTTACATAGTTCTGAAATTAATTAAGGGTTTTAGAGTTTTGAGTAGTGACTTTATTTAGAGAGAATGAGAGATAAATTATGGGAAACAAAATAAAAATTAAATTTATTTTTTAAAAAAATTTACTTGGTAGTCGATATTTAGCGATATTACTTGATATCTCAAGATTTTTACCAATTTAAAAAAAATCTCATTTTTTTACAATTTATTTTAATTAAAATTTTATGTTAATATTTAAAAATTAATAATATAGATTAGATCTTCTCTCTTTATATACCAAAATGCTTACACATTCTCCAAACACTATTCAATTATGAAAAAAACCATTTACAGGTTTTAAGAACTACACGTTTTTCACAAATCTAGACTTAATTAATGACCTATAAAAATTTCATTTCGAGTAAGCAAAAAAATAAATAAAATATAATAAAATATCGAAATAGAAAGTGGAAATGGGCGGGAAAAAATTTTGACAGCTATTTTGTTATAATATATATATAGATGCTAGGGATTTAAAAGTTTAATTAACTACAAGTAAAAAATAACCTTATTTAGTATTAATTTAGACTGGGTCAAAAGACCCCTAACACCTGATCTAATTAACTGGAGTCGAGCCAAGTTGCCATGTCTAAATTTGTCAGTTTTGGAGTTATACTTTTATTAGATTATACACTTGCTAAATATAGTATGACGCGAATTTCACGGTTCAAATTCAATCCTTTCAAAAATAGGGTGTTAGTTTTGTTGAGTCCATCCCTATAAATGAGTAACCGAAGGCATATACGATGCATCAAGGAGGAGGAAAAAAAGAGAGAGATTGTGTGATTTGGAGATTATTGAAAAAGAGATGATGATGATGATGGTGGTGGTGATGAAGTGGTTAGTGTTGTGTTTGGTTGCAATGGCAAGTATGGCTGGGATGTCCGCCGGTGAGTTGCCGTATATACATCATGGTCCGCCCACGCCCAACCCCGTCCCCATGCCCAACCCTCAGGCTCACCATCACCATCCGACGATGGATCGCCAGCCAGCCAACGATTACACTCGTGGTTGCTCGGCTATTACTCGTTGCCGCGGTGGCCTTCTCAACTGAATCTTTCGTTGCCGCGGTGGTCATCTCAATTGAATCTTTCTCTGGCTACTATATATCAAATGTTTGCAATAATACTAATTAATGTTAAACTCGTGCGATGCATCGGAGATGTAATTAAAATATATTTATAAATTTAAAAATAAAAATTTAAACTCGTTATTTTAAATAACCCTAACAGAATTAATAATTATAATTTTTTTCTTTTAATACTCAGCCTTTTATTAAAATTTAAGTTTAATTAATTATCCATTATTCAATGTGCTAATAGAGGATTCCCTTGATTCAATATACTGTCATTCAATGTGTTAAAGAATAATTAACACATTAAGTAGGTTATCACATTTTCTCGTTTGTTCTTCCACAAGATTCTTGACACTTAATACTGTCTTTGCTAACGACCTCTCCAATTATATCTTTAATAAAATTGAAAAAAAAATTGTCAATTATAAAAGTATAAATAATTGCATAATCAATTTTATACTTATCAAACAATTTCTATTTGGCAAATTCAACAACACTCAAAATACTCAAAATATTAGCAAATGACCAAAAGATAAAATTTTGTATTGAAAAACTTTCATCCATATCATCTACAATAGTAGTCTTTGACATTAAGTTTATCTTGTACTTGTGAGTTATAGTCTTGTATTTCATATTGTTGTATTTAAGTATAAAATTGAGCATAAAATACAATTGTCCTTCACAAATCAGTATTTTGAACCATCGAATCAACTAACGCTTGATTTTTGCATGAATCTCTCAATGGTAATGCTATAAGTTTTTGAGTTATTTTCAAAACATGGAATCTCTCAAAGTCTCTCGATTCAAATCTTTAACGTCCATATTTTGAAAAGTTATTTTAAAAATGTTTTTATTAAATTGTAAAATATTGTATAAAATAAAAAATCTTGATATAAATTTCTTATTTATACACAAAAGTTATTATATTGGAACAACAAATCATTAAATATTTATATTAAATTAAATGTAGTGATCAATTAATTATTAAAATAAAATCATTTATTATATTATATATTTATTTATAAATTAATTACTCTTTGAATTTTAAGGAGTATTGAAAACCCATGCAATAGTCTTGCATTAAATTAAAGTGATTAATTTATTATCAAAATAAAATTATTTATTATATTATATATTTAATTAAAAATTTTAAACATAATATAAATTAAAACTAAAAAATGTAAGGGAGTATGGATTTTTCAATGCTAGTTAAAAATTCTCTTGAATTTTTTTATTTTTTATATTGAAATTTAATTTCTGCAATGGTAACAAAACTTTAAAAATATGCAAATTTTAGAGGCAAAAAACAATTTGGCTGATTAATTTTTAGAGGAAAAAAATATTTGCAAACTATTTTAGTTTATTTAATATATTATATAAAGAAAATATAAGATTTAATATAAATGGACGATTTTGTACAAAGATAATTTATATTTTTTAAAAATAATATTTATTTTTTATTGATTGAGAGATTAATTTATGAGAAGATATGATATAAAATATTTATTTTTGATTAATTATAGCATTGGAAAACCCGTGCAAATTTAATACAAATTTTAGAGGCAACTTTTTGGAGGGAAAATGTGTGCAGGAATTCTGCTACTTTAATATATATTAAGATATTTGATTTTAATTGAGGAATATATTTTTTTAATCGAGTAAATAAATATTTTAATTAAATAATAAATATTGTACTCAATTAATTATCATTTTAGTTGAGTAAGATCTGAAAACTCAAGAGATTAATCGATTATGCACTTATATTAATCGAGTAATCAAATAGTTAATTGATTAAGTGATAAATTAGTTGAGTAACTACATTTTTTAATTAAGTAATCAATTTGAAGCAAAATAACAAATTTATGTACTTATATAATTAATCGATTAAGTCAAACTTGTGATTGAGTAATCATAAATTTTAATCGAGTGATAATAAAAATAATAATATTTTATGTAACAAAATAAAATAAAAGTGATTTAGAAATTAGGTGTAAGTCTTTAATCAAGAAAATATAAAAATTTCTAAATCCATCCATTTGAGTTGAGTTCCGTCTAGACCCATATTCATTATGGAATATAGAAATTTTTTTTTTCTTATTGTCAATATATTGCTAAAAATTATAGTTTGCTTATAATTGCCACAAGGAATCAAACAACTACCAACTTATTTCAAGTCATCTATTTAATTATAAAACACTATGAGTGAAAAAACATAAAAAAATATTCATAAACCCTTATTAATTGTATATCCAAGTAAAGCTCTTAGCGAGAATCACCATAATTTAAACTCAAAAGATTATAATCCTTGATGTCATAGATAGCAATCAATTGGTCGAATGAGAGAGAAAGGACTACTGTATGAAAAGAAAAGAAGACGAGTTAACGGTCGAAGAAGAAAAAGAAACGGAAATGCAAGCAAGAGGAAGAAAGACAACAGGTGGTTGCTAAGGTTTGGTGAGAGTTTGGCCTGTTCCCATATGCCTTTTTATGTCTCAATCCGAATTAGTTGGGTATTAGTTCAAGCTAACCCGCCATCCTACAATTTCAAGTGCAAGACAAATTGATAAAAACTTTTCTCTTATCAATAAGTTATAAATAATTATTATAAATTATAAAGATTGAGCCCTTTAAACATGATGTGAATGTCTCCTTTCATGCAGGTCATTGCAACGAAATCTCTATTCCACTCATTATTGGACTCTATTAGGAACCTTCAAAATTGAGCGCTTACCATCATATCAAAAGTTATAGTTGTTAGCAGACGTGGAACTCTTTATTCCTATCTATACTATGGATTTGTAATCCTATCCCTATGTCTTAATAGGTAATCTCACAGAACCATTTGAGCTATGACTATGGACCAACAATTCTCTTCTAATGCATTGGAAGAGATTCAAACCTACAATTTGCTTTAAAATTAGTTGGACCCTACTATAAACCTTCAAGACTGAACACTTACCACTGTGCCAAGAACTATAGTTATTAGTAAAAACATAACTCTTTCTTTCTATCCATATTGTGAGTTTGCAACCTTATCCCTAGGTTTTAACAAGCAATCTCATGAAGCTGTTGGAGCTATGACTATGGACCAACACTCATAGCTTCTTTAAATATCCTCTTTTTACCACATCACAGGGTTTTACTAAAGATCCTAGACGTTTGCCCAAAAATGCTGTTATACTATATCTTTTGACTCAATTCTACTATAATAGTCGCTAGACTTATTATGGTAATTTGTGTAGTTACTATTGTTGAAATCATTACTCTTCATTTTCCTATGCTCTAGCAACTTTCTACCACAATCATCTTCATTGCCCACTCCAATTGAACCCCCAATGTACAAAATATTTGTGAGTTCATAGTTCTTTGGTGACGATCCACACCTCACGATAAATATCATGTCTTAAATTTGAATCTTTTTGTACTTCTTAATATAATTATTTTACATAATTATGTATATATATAATATTTAGATGTCACTATTAAAAACTCCTTAATAGCCAAATCCATAATCCCTATCATAGCCATTTTTTAAAATTTTTGTTAAGAGTCGTTTAAGTCAATTAAGACTCAACTCAAATTAGACTCATTTTAACTTTTTTTTTATTTAGTTAAATAAATAAGAATAGACTTTATTTCTTAACATGATTGGCAAATGAGTGGAGATTTTTTTATAATAATATTATTTATATCAATTAAATTTAAATATATATTGAATTTTGTAAATTTTATAGGTGGTTTACAAAATCAAGTTTAAAATAAAATTTAAATTTGAAATTAATGTAAAAAAATCTTTTAAAGCTCATTTAAAATAAATAAGTTGAGAGGTTAAACTTTAATCACATCCGATAAACTTTTAAATAAACTTATTTAAATTTTAATTTTGATATTGATTCAAGCTCGTGCACTTAGAATACAAAGATGGTAATATCCATTTTTATTTGGAAAGAAATTTAACCAATATTCTTTTTTGTTATCCTTTTTAATTAGGGTGTAAATATTAAATTTTATAATAAAACTAACAAAATACACTTTTAATTCAGTTCAGTTCAGTGTTCTGTCGTTAATTTAATTTTAAAATTTTAACTTTTACTTTGTCTTTAATATTATAATTTGACTTTTAATCATAAAAACAGAAGTAATCAAAATTTATAATTCTTTCAAAATTTTGGGCTATTTACGGAATTACCACTAAAATGAATCCCAAAGCCATTATCCCTACGCAATCTGTATAAAGGGGCTGCTCGGTTCCTGCTCCATTGTTTCGCTCGCTCATTCCAAATCCAAAAGAATCCCAAAGCCAGAGAGAGAGAGAGAGAAGAGGAGCGCAGAGCTCTGGAGCCGACCGTTTCACTCTAGGTGAAATCTCTCTCTTTTGTATATATATATGTGATTATATGTTAGTATTTATTTACAGGTATTTATGATTATTCGGTACGAATCAGATTCGTGTAGATTGATTAGGGTTCTGTCGGATTCGATTTGGAATTCGTTTGCTCGGATCTAGGGTTCCGGTGTTTCATCTGATTAGGCCAAGGGTTTTGGATGCTGTATCTGAATTCGCGTGCGAAAGTATGGTTTTCACGTTGTTTTTGTTGGCTTGATGATGTTGGGGGATACGGTGATATTTGGGGTCTTGTCTTTTCGTGAATACGAATGGATCCAGCGTGCGAAAGTGTCTTGGTGATTGCTGCTAGGTTTTTAATTTCGAGTTCACGTGGATTGACTTGTTTGATCACTAGATTTAATAATAGTAGATGAGATATTAACTTAACTTGTTGATTTGTATTTTTTGAGTTTTAATTATGATGATTGCCGATAAGACCTTAGATCCTTGGATATATAAGGATTCATGAATCTTTTTGCGTGCTTCTCTACGCACATTGTGTTATAATTATTAAATAGATGGCTTGAAATAACTAGGTGGTTGTTTGATTCCTTGTGGCAGTTTCAGACAGACTGGAATTTCAGCAATATATTAACAATAAGAGAAAAACCTCTTTATTCCAAAATGGATATTGGCCTAAGCCAAACTCAACTCTAATGGGTGGATTTGGAAATTTAAATTTTCTAGATTAGATAAACACGCATAAAAATAAAAATAAAAATAACTTTGAATAAGGCAAGGAAAGTAATGGTTACAAGGTCCCTAACCCTTACATGACCTACACATAATTTCTAAATCACTTCTGTTTTATTCTATTACACATATTGTTTTCTTATCTAAATATATATTTTCTCTCTCTCTCTCTCTAGGGTTTTGTATCTGCAAGACGAAGCATGGCGACTGCATCAGGTTTGTTTTCTCGAACCTTCATTTTGTTCTTTTGACTTATGCATTTACCCATGTATGGTTAGACGATTTGGAAATTAAGAAACATTTTTCCTCATTTTTCCCCCTCAAATTTGAACCAAATAGAAAATTATTTATAGATGTTCAGAGTATGTCCCATGTTTGTTGCTTAGAAAAAAATGTGTGTTTCCATGGGAAGTTGTTCAACTGTGCGAGGCAAGAAAAACATCTATCTGTATCTTAGTTTATCCTTGATCTGTTCTTCCCAGAATCCAAATGAATCCTTGGTCTCCATTATGTGTATATGAATTATATCACCTGTAATGTTAATTGTAACCAATGCCGGACAAGTCTGACAATAATTTTCCATATATTACTGCATGAGTTTGTGTTTTTATTGACAATGTGTGTGATGCCGTGTGAACGACAGTGGCATTCAAATCTAGGGAGGATCATAGGAAGCAGCTGGAACTAGAAGAAGCACGGAAGGCAGGTCTTGCTCCAGCTGAGGTCGATGAGGACGGAAAAGAAATTAATCCTCACATCCCTCAATATATGTCATCAGCTCCTTGGTATCTTAATGCAGAGAGACCAGTAAGTTCTCTAAGTTGTCTTTGTCTTTTGGTTGCTTATTCCATTGCAAATGCTGGAGATAGACATAGTTTTCCTTCTTTTTCTCAGAGTTTAAAACATCAAAGGAAATGGAAGTCAGATCCAAATTATACAAAATCGTGGTACGACAGAGGTGCAAAAATTCATCAGGCAGACAAGTACAGGAAAGGTGCTTGTGAAAAGTGAGTGGAACCTGCTATCTTCTTACATGGGCTGATGGAAACTTGTTACTTGCTTTTTATTTTATTGATTTGGCCTGGGGGGGGGGGATAAGAGTAGTGGGGGCCAGATATTCTGGTTGTGGAGGAGAAACAGAAGCAAAAATAAAATTATTTCAGATCAATCAAAATTGTTATTACAAAACTGATTTTGTGACAACAGAAATCCCACAGTAATACTAAACATGCACCAAGCCTTGATATATTCTCTTGAGGAATGGTGGTGTTGTGAGTGGGGTTGTATGCATTTGGGGCTTAACAGACGGCTTTTGGCTGGATCAGGATACTGTGGTTGGGTCTGCATATCCTGAAGTCTTATCTATTAATCACTGCTATATATTAAAAACTGTAACCTTTTAAGATGAATTAGTAAACCTCCTGACCAAGAAGAATTAGGATTCTAAGCTATTTTGGTTGCTCTCTATATCAAGAGTAACTCGCTGCATAGTGGCAATCTTATCTTTATGTAGGGAAAAAATGGTGTTGATATGTCTGGACAAGAAGATGAATTCATTATTTTAAGAAAGAAATATGAGGTATAAATGATTTAATACGAACAAGGCCTTGCAATCTGAGTCATTCCATCTCATTGTGGACATTTTGTCTCTAGGAAGATACAACCTTTTCTTTTGCTAAGATCATGTTAGCTCCTTATAGATTTCTTATAAGCATTTTTGCTTAACGGGTAGGAAATGCAAATCCATGAGTACAACATTATATATATTTTGTTCTAGAGAACATGAGAATTATTTGTGAATCTTAATGCTCCTTATTGTACTTATTTAGCGGGGAACTAATATTGGCATCTTATGCACTTGCAGCTGTGGGGCCATGACACATACATCAAAGTCATGCATGGAAAGGCCCAGGAAAGTGGGAGCAAAGTGGACTGACAAAAACATTGCACCAGATGAGAAAATTGAGACTTTTGAGTTGGATTACGATGGAAAAAGGGACCGTTGGAATGGTTATGATGCTGCTAGCTATGCATATGTGATTGAGAGATATGAAGCTAGGGATGAAGCTAGAAAAAAATACTTGAAGGAGCAACAACTTAAAAAATTAGAGGAGAAAAATGGTACTCAAAATGGAGAGGATGGGGTTAGTGATGATGAAGACAATGAAGATGCTCTGAAAGTAGATGAAGCAAAGGTTGACGAGAGCAAACAAATGGACTTTGCAAAGGTTGAGAAGCGTGTGCGCACCACAGGTGGTGGTAGTACTGGGACTGTGAGGTATTTTTCTATCCACTTTGACACTTTCTCCCACTCTTTATGCGTATATTACAAAAGCTTTGTTGGTTTTCCTTTTGTGGAGGAATTTTGTTGCAGAGGGGGGGACCTTAAACATGTTATATAATGGCTATATAGAGGATAGATGTAGACATGGATAGAGATGGCTAGGGGTCTAGAATTCATGTAGCGGTCTCCATGTAGATATCTTTGGTTTGGTTCTGGAGTACATAAAGGATGCTTGACATGGCATGCTTGTTGGTTTTGTTAAGTAGAAATTGTTCTGTTATTTCATGTTGGATATCATGTATCGCTCTTTATGCACTCTCTCCTGCCAGGAACCTGCGCATCCGGGAGGACACAGCAAAATACCTTCTTAATCTTGATGTCAACTCTGCTCATTATGATCCCAAGACCCGTTCCATGCGAGAGGACCCTCTTCCAGATATGGATCCAAATGAGAAATTTTATGTGGTGAGTATCTCCAAATCTAGTAATTTCTTGAATTGCATAGCTTTATTATGTATTGGCCTCTTACATTTATGGTTTTCATCGTCATTGCAGGGAGATAATCAAAATAGAATTAGTGGTCAAGCTTTGGAGTTCAAGAATCTCAATATACATGCTTGGGAAGCATTTGAGAAAGGGCAGGATGTGCACATGCAAGCAGCTCCATCTCAGGCTGAATTGCTTTATAAGAATTATAAGGTCAGCAAGGAGAAATTAAAATCCCAAGTGAAGGAGACAATTATGGAGAAGTATGGTAATGCGGCTTCTGAAGAACAACTTCCAAGAGAACTTCTACTGGGACAAAGTGAGAGAGAAGTTGAATATGATCGTGCTGGCAGGATTGTAAAGGGGCAGGTAAATCTCCCTCCCTCTCTCTCTCTCTCTCACACACACACACAATCACAGGTTTGGCTGTGAAATACCTAATTTTTTAAAAAGATCAGTTCAATGATCGATTGGAATCCTCTTCTACATTGAACTGCTAGAACAAATGGTCCCTTAGCTGTGAAATACCAAATGGTTTCCTATTATTCTGCAAAATTTTTTAATGGCCCTGCATGCAGGGTGATAAATATTTTTTATTATGAATGCATGCACATAATATGTTACTTAAAAAATATTTTCCCAGTGTGGTTGTCCTCATTTCTTTAGCAAAGAAATGTGCTTTCATCCTTAATTACCTAGTCCGTGAAAATATTACTAATTCTCAAACACATTGTTTGCTTCTCTATATCTTTTTATACCAGGTTATCTGGATTGGAATATCTGTGCCCAAAGTGGTTCTTCATTCTTTGTAAAAGCTGGAACATATCATAGGACTTTCATTCTTTCTCCTTTGTTTTTTATTTTTTATTTTTTTAGTTTCATTTCCTTTTCATGTTCTTTCCCGTTTCCTTCCTTTTAGTGGAGACCTGATCCTTTCTCTGGTACAAGCTTTATGGTTTGTGTGTTATGCTGCTGCATCACATTTTATACAGCATATAACATGCTGTGCCTTTTCTGTTCTCAGGAGCAATTCCTTCCTAAAAGCAAGTATGAAGAGGATGTTTATATAAACAACCATACTAGTGTTTGGGGTTCATGGTGGAAGGATCATCAATGGGGTTACAAGTGTTGTAAACAGATGATCCGAAATAGCTACTGTACTGGTGCTGCTGGTATTGATGCAGCTGAAGCTGCAGCAGATCTAATGAGAGCCAATATTGCACGTAAAGAGGCTGCAGAAGGTTTGTCCCTTCCTTCCCTCTCCCTCCATTCTTCCCTCTGAACCTCCCATCCCTTGTGTGAGTTGGGTATATGGACAGGCATTTCTGCTGTAACTCGGTGAACCTTAGCTAGTTCAAGGTCAAACCAGGAGCTTAGGTTTTCTTACTGCAGTTTTAAGACCAAATGATTTTGATATATATCCATATGTTGTTGCATGTGTCGTGTTAGAATACTGTAAGATTCTTTTAGGAGGATGTATAAAGTATTTTATGTTGTTTTTGGTACTAACATTATGACCATAAAGCAGAGTTGGCTGCACCAACCGAGGAGAAGAAGCTTGCCACTTGGGGTACTGACGTCCCAGATGATTTGGTTCTGGACCAAAAATTACTAGCTGAAGCTCTGAAGAAGGTAATCTTCAGTTTCAACTTTATCTATTCTGGCCTTATCCCCCTTCGCCATAATTGTAAGGGATTTTTTGACAAATGAGGTGAATGAATATCTAATACGTGTATATTGCCATAGCATGTTTTTACATAATTCTAAATATCAAGAACAGAAACACGGACCTTTTTAATATGAAACCTAACAACAACATACAACATATCCAGCCGTTATCCCACTATGTGAGGTTGGCTACATGAATTCTAGACTTCTATGTGGATTACATCCCAACAGATAGTTTGTCTAAAATTTCATATTTGGATCCGACTAGGTTTTACGCTGGCTGTCGGCTACCTAACGCAACCCTCATCCTTTATTCGGGCTTGGGACCGGCAGTGGATAATATCCCCTGGCGGAGTAATGATATGAAACCTAATTTCGATTATTACATTATAATATCTTAATAGGTCTCGGTGCTCTTTTATGTGCTTACATGTACATTTTTGTGATTGATGGATTATTTGGTCTGTGTACAGGAGGATGAAAGAAAGAGAGAGGAGAGAGATGAAAGAAAGCGCAAGTACAATGTGAAATGGAATGATGAGGTATGCTTGCATGAATATCAATCAGTTAGTTGTCTGTATTTGAAGAATATCCCAATTTAAGTTGAGAGTGGAGGGGCGAACAAAACTCAGTCGCCTTGACCCCTTGAGAAAATTAGAAATTTATTGAACACCAAAGAGGTGCTCTCTTTATTGGTGACAATTTTTATTTTTAGCATATAATTATGTTCATATTTGAAAACCCGTGCATAATAATAGTTAAAAGAGATGACAAACAAACTTAATTTTTGAAGGAGTTGTCAATGCTTGTTGCTTATTCTCTCGTTTGGTCTGCAGGTTACTGCTGAGGACATGGAGGCCTACAGGATGAAGAGAGTCCACCATGATGATCCAATGAGGGATTTCCTTCACTAAAAGAAGTATAAAAAGTCTTCAAGTACTGGATCTTTAAAGAGTGTTTCCTTTTCCTTCTTGTTCCCCCCATGTAAAGAAGATATCACTGGAAGTGTATGGGTGTCTTAGTTGTAGTAGCTCAGTCCGTAATCACTGATGATTATGTATATAGTTTGTTTCTCTATTGATATTCATATGCAAATAAATATAAAGGTATGCCTTGAGCGAATCTGCATGACTTATTGAAACTGTATGTGCAACCATTGAAACTACATGACACTCAACAATTCAAACCCAACCGAGTCGGATATAAGAAGGCCTGTGGGAGCTGCCCAAACTCCCACCAAATCCTAGCAGCCGGCTGTTGCTTTCTCCGTCTCCGACCAGCAGTCGTTGGCCGTTGGCTCGCCTTCTATTCTTACCTTCCCGCCGTCCCTCTTCTCTCCTCCAGCCAACTGATTGTCCTCCCAGACGCCGGCGACAGGTGCTTGGTTTGGCGGTGTCGTTCACTGTTTGTAGTTGTAAACATGAAATTTTATTTTAATACCAAATTTAGTATTTATGTAATATATAATATTAATGATTTACAAATTATCAGTCATTATTTATATAATTTTTATTATTAAATTATATTTGTAAAATATTTTTATTTTTAGGGTTTGATTAGAAAAAGAATTTTTATAATAAAATATTTTATACCTAGTACGTTATAATTCAAATTTAGGAAGTTATTTTTTATTTACACCAAATTTTACAATCTATAATATAAAACTTTGTTAATAAAATATATTTTAAAAATATTTGTTATATAAAAAATAAAAAATTAAGTATATTAATTTAAACCCATAATTTCTAAACAATAATTAACTTTTAAAATAAATTTACTATTACATTAAAATTTATTTAATTTAAAATTTAAACTATAACTATCAAATCATACCCATACACAAACACAGTCCAAGTAGGATTAGCACCTTTAAATTCATAAAATTGTCAAAAACGTGTTTTAAATTCATAAAATTATTTTGCACATGCAAAATCGTAGAGAGAGAGAAAGCACATTAGAAGCACACGCAAAATCGTAGAGAGAGAGAAAGGACATTAGAATGTATTTTTGAACGTGCAAAATAATTTTATGAATTTAAAACATGTTTAACAATTTTATGAATTTAAAGGTGCTAATGGCACTTGGACTGTGTTTGTGTATGGGTACGATTTAATAGTTATTGTTTTTTTTATTTTTTATATAACAAATATTTTAAAAACATATTTTATTAAAAAAGTTTTATATTATCGGTCCTAAAATTTGGTGTAAATGAAAAAAAATAACTTACTATAAAATATTTTACTAAAAAAATTCTTTTTTTAATTAAACCCTAAAAATAAAAATATTTTACACTCAAATAAATATAATTTAATAACAAAAAATTATAGATGATTATTTATTAATTATTTTAATAATTAATGACTTTTGATAATTTATAAATCAATAATATTATACATCACATAAAATAAAGTTTCACATTACAAACATAAACAGTGAAAGACATTGCCAGACCAAGCACGTGTCAAGGAGTAAAGATTGCTTTGTTGGTGGGCCCCACTTTAATTAAATACTAAAATGTATGTAATGACGAAGATTGATTGCTGATGACTTTTTTTTTTTTTTTTTATGGTCTTGGGGAAGAGCGATATTTTCGCTTCATTTCGCTTTTGAGTAAATTTAAATATGGTTATAATCTATATATATTTAAAATAGACTTTTAGAAAGTTATTGTCCTCTTCTTGAATTCCCTTTAGTGGAAATTGCAAAATATAACAACCCGTCAAATAACGAGTTCCTTTTTATTCACATTTCTACAAAAAAACCTTTTTAATATTTTAAACAAACTAATAGCATCATATAGCCACTTGACCAGATTTGACCATAATTCTCTTTAAAAAATAAAAAAAAATAGAAAAAGTTAAATACCAAAATATCCTCACAATTTTAAACCCACAAAACTTGGCAAATACTAAAATACCCTTACTGTACCCAACCCTCACAACTCAACCAGTTCACCTCTCTCTCACTACAGCCGGCTGACCGCCACCTCACCGCCGCCTTGAAAGCTGCCGTTACCGCCGCCGTGACCGACCTCCATCGTTACCAACGACGTCGACCTCATCATCGCTGAACAAGGTATGCTTTTTTGTGTGATTTTGGTGAAGATTTGTTGACGCCGGTGCTGGTGGAGATGGTCGCCGGTCGCCTGTGTGCCTGCAACGAAGACTGGTCATCGGGCTTCGTCGCGAACAAAGCCCGACGGTGGGCTTCGTTCGCGACGAAGCCCGACGGTGGTCTTCGTTCGCGACGAAGCCCGACGGTGGTCTTCGTTCGCGATGAAGCCCGACTGTCGGGCTTCGTTGGGGCATCTCGCCTCGGGCGAGCCCACCGTCGGGGCGTCACTCCCGACGGAACACGGCCGACAATGCCCCGCCACCGCCGCCACCGTCTTCTACGAGGAAGACGGTGGCGCTTCCGCCCCAAACCCTATCGGGCCAAGTCGCTGGACAAGGCCCGATAGGGCTTGGCTTCGAGCCCGATAGGGCTCGCCTTCGAGCCCCCGCCACCGCCGCCACCATCTTCTACGAGGAAGACGGTGGCGGCCCCAAACCCTATCGGGCCAAGTCGCTGGACAAGGCCCGATAGGGCTTGGCTTCGAGCCCGATAGGGCTCGCCTTCGAGCCCTATCGGGCCCCCTTTCGCTTTGAGCCCGATAGGGCTTGCTTTCGAGCCCTATCGGGCCCTTCAATTTGGCCCGATAGGGCATTTTAATTAAGCCCTATCGGGCCATATTTAATGGCCCGATAGGGCATTTAAATTAAGCCCTATCGGGCCATAAAATTAGGCCCGATAGGGCTTGCTTTCGAGCCCTATCGGGCCATTCAATTTGGCCCGATAGGGCCATATTTAATGGCCCGATAGGGCATTTAAATTAAGCCTTATCGGGCCATTAAATATGGCCCTATCGGGCCAAATTGAATGGCCCGATAGGGCTTAAATTAAGCCCGATAGGGCCATTCAATTTGGCCCGATAGGGGCATTTAAATTAAGCCCGATAGGGCCAAATTGAATGGCCCGATAGGGCATTTCAAAAATTTAATATTCAGAAGAAAATTAAAAAAAAAATTATTAATAGGATAAAATACAGATAACTTGTATATTATATTCATACATTTACAAATAACTTGTAAGAATTATACAAATACAGAAGAAAAATAGGAAAAAAATAATAATTTAAAATACATGTTAGAATACAAAAATAAATAAATACAAATACAAGTTTGAATACAAAAGAAAAAGTGTCATACAAATATAGGAAAATAACGGGAAAAAAATCTAATTCCAAGTTTTAATTTCTTTGTCTTGTCATACAAATATTTGAATTTATTTTGCTAATTCTGAAAAAGGATCTCCACAAATAATTAATAAAACTAACGACATCAATGATTGGTTTACATATGTTTTAGTTTATTATTTTTTTTCTTATATTAGTTTTAGCTTTTTTCAAATTCTTTATTTGATTCTTTGTTAATTTATTTTAATTTTTATGTTTTTTTTTCTTTTTCCTGCAGATGGCTTATCAACAGACTAGAGAATTTACTTATATTCACACTCACAGAGTAATACCGCAGGGAATGCGACTCACTACTCATTGTGGGATCAAGCATCTTGTGGCAGTTCGTGAGGCTCTCAACCAGTATGCATTGTTGGATAGATTCGTGCAGGGCCCATTAGGTCACTTCTTGCAGATGCCTTTATCACAAATGATGACTGCACCACAACTGCTACTTCACGTTCTGGTTAGGGAGGTAACACTTCTTGGTGCCCGCCACGATGAAATGTGGTTTGAGATTGGCGGCGCACCATACAGGTATGGGAGACAAGAGTTTATCCTTATTAGTGGACTTCGGTTTGGCCGCATTGATAAAGAAAGCATTAAAGCACGACCATGTGAGGCAAATAGTTTACGGGCACGCCTATTTCCACGAGAGCGATTTGTGTCTGGGCACGACATAAAACTACAACTTACGAGAAATGACTTGGAACCAGAGGATGTCCTGAAACTAATTTACATCGTTATGATCAATATACTATTGTTGGGCCATGATGAACGCGCATATGTTGAGGATTTCATGTGGACTCTGGTCGAGGATTTATATGCATTTGAGGCGTTCCCTTGGGGGACGTACATCTATAGTCAGAGTCTACATTACATTCGTTTGGCCACAAAGAAGGAGAAGCTGACTAGTGAGGTTGGGAAGAAAATCAACCTTTATGGTTTTGTGTGGGCATTTCAGGTACAATCACTAATAGGAGGAGGGGGGTAGGATACATAGAGATGAGGAGAGAGAGGAAGAAGTTGTACATGAAGAGAGGAGGCCAAGATTTGGGCAGCACAGACCGCACAGACCGCATCACGCACAGTATGATGATGATGGGGTATGTTTATTATAATAATGTTTTTTATTTTTATTTTTTTGTAATTGTTAGTAGTAAGTTTTTTAATTTTTTTTTTTTTTTTTGTCGTTTGTAGTTAACCGAGAGGCTTGATCTAACGTTGGAAACGCTGCGGAGGATAGATGGGGAAATCTGTCAATTGAGGCCATGGATGCAACAGGAAATCTGTCACTTGAGGACATGGATGCAACAAGAAATCAGTCAGATGAGGACACAATTTGATAAGGAAATGGGTCAAATGAGAGAACAGATTACAACACTATCCACTCATTTACGCGTCCCGTCTATTGAGGATTCCCCATCTCACAACGACGATGGCGATGAGCAGCACTTGGGTGCTGATCAGATAGATCATGATCATCACGATTTTCAGGGCCAGACATCTACATCTGTGGTAAGTTCTTAATTCACTTTTATTTATACATTTTACATATCGTTTTAAAAATGCATGATGTAATAACTAGTTATTTATATGTTTTACATATCGTACAGTTAAAAGATGAAGCGGTTCGAGTCAGCAAACGTACTATGCGAGAGAAACAACCATCGCAGTTTTTAAAATCTCCTTACACTGATCCGATCCGACCGAAGAAGAGAAAGAAAGATGTCCTAGCGAATGAGGCAGACCTGGAGGCAGTGTCATCAGTTCCTGACCAAGTGGGGGACGAAGTTGGGGATGATGGTCTTAACCCCCCTGCAGGCTACATTGAGTTCATAACCTCCAAAGAAGATATTTAGTAAGTAACTTGTATTATTTTTCTATTTACAACAACAATACGTTATTAACTTTGAAAATTATAATTCTTGGTTATTGTAGTCGTGACACTGGTTACGCACTCAATCTATCCCCGGTCGACTTCCAGCGCATAGAGAAGGAAAGCGAATGGTTGGGGGAGGAACACATTGATAGTTACATGTGTTGCTTAAGACGTGCACAATCTCATCCACGATACGATAGGAATTATGCTATCATGTCGACCGGGCTATTTGTGAGCTCTTCAAGCATATTAAATTACTCTTGTATTGAAAACAAGTAAATCACTTACTCATTAATCTAAATTTTATTTTATAGAATATGCTAAGATCTCTTTGGTCCAATTTAAACAACACTTGATAGATAGAAGGAAGAACACTTGATCATTCATCCATTCCACTTAGTTCCAATGTGATGTATAGAGTTGTTTGATGTGCATTTTGTGTTTAATTAACACGAAAAACCTTAGAAGTCCTCATTTTAGTGGTAATTGAAAATTAAATATAATTGAAAAATTAAAAAAAAAAAAAGAGGGAAGAAATACCCTATCGGGCTTTGAAGATGCCCTATCGGGCTTTAACAATGCCCTATCGGGCTTTGTAGGGGCACGAAGCCCGATAGGTTTTTTTTTTTTTTTTTTTTTTTTTTTTTTGGTAATGGTGCGTTTTTTCTAGAATAGTTTGAAAACAAGTAAATCACTTACTCATTAATCTAAATTTTATTTTATAGAATATGCTAAGATCTCTTTGGTCCAATTTAAACAACACTTGATAGATAGAAGGAAGAACACTTGATCATTCATCCATTCCACTTAGTTCCAATGTGATGTATAGAGTTGTTTGATGTGCATTTTGTGTTTAATTAACACGAAAAACCTTAGAAGTCCTCATTTTAGTGGTAATTGAAAATTAAATATAATTGAAAAATTAAAAAAAAAAAAAAGAGGGAAGAAATACCCTATCGGGCTTTGAAGATGCCCTATCGGGCTTTGTAGGGGCACGAAGCCCGATAGGTTTTTTTTTTTTTTTTTTTTTTTTTTTGGTAATGGTGCGTTTTTTCTAGAATAGTTTGAAAACAAGTAAATCACTTACTCATTAATCTAAATTTTATTTTATAGAATATGCTAAGATCTCTTTGGTCCAATTTAAACAACACTTGATAGATAGAAGGAAGAACACTTGATCATCCATCCATTCCACTTAGTTCCAATGTGATGTATAGAGTTGTTTGATGTGCATTTTGTGTTTAATTAACACGAAAAACCTTAGAAGTCCTCATTTTAGTGGTAATTGAAAATTAAATATAATTGAAAAATTAAAAAAAAAAAAAAGAGGGAAGAAATACCCTATCGGGCTTTGAAGATGCCCTATCGGGCTTTAACAATGCCCTATCGGGCTTTGTAGGGGCACGAAGCCCGATAGGTTTTTTTTTTTTTTTTTTTTTTTTTTTTGGTAATGGTGCGTTTTTTCTAGAATAGTTTGAAAACAAGTAAATCACTTACTCATTAATCTAAATTTTATTTTATAGAATATGCTAAGATCTCTTTGGTCCAATTTAAACAACACTTGATAGATAGAAGGAAGAACACTTGATCATCCATCCATTCCACTTAGTTCCAATGTGATGTATAGAGTTGTTTGATGTGCATTTTGTGTTTAATTAACACGAAAAACCTTAGAAGTCCTCATTTTAGTGGTAATTGAAAATTAAATATAATTGAAAAATTAAAAAAAAAAAAAAGTGGGAAGAAATACCCTATCGGGCTTTGAAGATGCCCTATCGGGCTTTAACAATGCCCTATCGGGCTTTGTAGGGGCACGAAGCCCGATAGGTTTTTTTTTTTTTTTTTTTTTTTTTTTTGGTAATGGTGCGTTTTTTCTAGAATAGTTTGAAAATAAGTAAATCACTTACTCATTAATCCAAATTTTATTTTATAGAATATGCTAAGATCTCTTTGGTCCAATTTAAACAACACTTAATCCAAATCACTGAATTTTAGAAAATTTTGGCAGAATCTCCTTTGTTTTCAGGCCATTCAACCTACATTAGAGACTCAGTCTCTCTCTCCATCAACAAACAACCACATTTCAATCATCAATTACAAGTTTAAATTAAGGAAACTGAAATATTACAATTGCTATAATATTTTTAATTCAAATAATAATGTAAAACACAACATTCATTTCTGGTGGAGAGTGACAAAAACTAGTTTTGATTGATGATATCTTAGAAGAAGCCTTTTGGTGATCCTTTTTCTCTTGTGGAAGTGATTTTTGAGCATTACTGATACATGAAGGATATGGTTAGTAATAAATCCATTCACACTGTAAATGCAAGTAAGGAATCACATTATTCTTCAAACAATCTAACAATTAACATAAGTGACGACATTATCATTCCTGAATGAGTTCATCTCTATTAATTGTTTAGATCATTGCCAAAATTATCATCACATTGATTGCTCAATTGTATAGGGCACCGACGACGAGTGTGTCCAGTCTCTTTGCAAATGCTGCATTTTCGACTTGCTCTTGCAGTGGCCACGGCAACATCTCTTGATTCTATAGTAGTAGCGGCTGTGCTCGACTCTCCAATGGAAGAAGACCATTCATTAGGGCAAGATAGACGGTTGTGCCCTTGTGCACCGCATTTTCCACATTTTTTCCTTCGACGAGCTTCCCCACTAGAAGGAATCCGACCCTCTCTTGGTCTACCCGGTTGTCTTCTTTGTACGGGTGGGTGTACAACCACCCTTCTAACATGTGCAGCAATAACCCAAGCGGACTTGTTAGGGACCGGATTGATGGGAAGTTCATATGCTTTTTTGACCCAACTTGCAGTGTAATATGGATGACAAAACGAATTATAGTGCACCCGCATGAAACTATCACGTACGATAAACAAAGCAAGATAGAGTGTTAATATATCACATTAAACAATGAATGTAATAAGAACAATAAAGTAAAACCATGATACCTGCCAGCAGCAATTGCATGAAGACAAGGTAATTGATCAAGATCCCATTTACGACAACTGCATGTTTTTGCATCAATGTTAACGATCCCATCGCCTTCCTTTGCATGTTTCACGAGGAACTTGTTCCCGTGTATTATAGGAACTACACTACATCCTCGATCTAATGTTTTGCTATGGGCAAAGTTGACATGTGCCAATGCAGCGGAGGTAATCTCAGTTACAATCCTGTCAGCAGTAGCACGTCTGTCGCTAAACCATTTTTGAAGCATATGTCTCAAAAATTCATGTGCACTCGTTATAGGCAGCCGACGTGCTTTCATCATGCATTTATTGAGAGACTCGGCAATATTGGTGGTCATCATGGAATATCTTCTTCTCGGACAATATGCACGCGACCACCTTTCCATTCCTGCTTCCACCAATGTTAGATGCGCTTGAGGATGCATCAATTGAATTTCTGCCAAGTGTGTATCACACTCTACTTGGGTGTAGCTGTATGCTGCACGATAGAATGTCTCCATCACATCCTTTCGTTGTCTACATCGTTTCTTTAGGTTTTGCTTAAGATGGAAAAAACAAAATACATGTGGGACATGAGGGAAAACAAGGCTCATCGCGTTCGCAATGCTTTGGTGTCGATCAGATACAATTACCAAATCCTCCGGCACGCTAATAGCTTCTCTCAATTTTCTTAAAAACCAAATCCATGATCTGTCAGACTCACCATCCCCAAATCCAAAAGCGATGGGATAAATCATCTCCTCTCCATCTTTGCAAGTGGCAACAAAAATCACGCCTTTATATTTACCTTTCAAATGGGTGGCATCAACAGCAACAACCGGTCTTATGTAAGATCGAAAACCCTGAAGTGAAGCTCCAAGAGCAAAAAATGAATACAAGAAACGATTATTTTCATCTGTCTCTATTGCCGTGATAGTGCCGGGATTTGTTTCTTTCAACATGTGAAAATATAAGGGTAGTTGCTGAAATGACTCATCTGCATTGCCATAAGCAAGTCTCTTTGCATGTTGTAAAGACCTCCAAGCTTTAGTGTACATGATCTGTACACCATGCTGCTCAAGCAGCTCTCCCATTAGCATTCCAGGTGTATATTCACTAATTGCCACTCGTTGTGAGAACAAACTCCCGATGACAATAGCCTTCACACTCCGAAAATGTGAATCGTAGATGTCCGGACTACATGTGTGACCCGGCATAAACTTCACCACATGCCAAAACGTACAACCAGGTCTGCATCTTGCGCGAAGCAAAAACTTGCAATTCACATCTTTGCAACCAGCCTCAAATCGAACCGTGCATGAACGTCTGATTCGATAGTCTATTTTCACATCAACACAATATTTTCCAAATGCCAAAATCAATTCTTGTTTACTTTTAAATAATGCGCCTTGGTAAAAAATATCACCCTGGTAAGGAATCAACACTTCGGGTCGCGTTGCCTCAATTGCATAATTTTCTACACCAGGAACAACCCAATTTCCATGTAAAGGGTTGTCCTCAAATTGAGAACCTGAAAATCTTACTTCTGGATAATCCGGACTGGCTCCTCCTTCACCACCACCACCACTGTCATCACCACTGTTATCATCACCATTATCATCTGTTTCATCATCACCATCATCATCTGTGTGTGAAGCATCATCTGACAAACCAGTCGTACCATATGTACCAAAATTATCGTTCCGCAATGGACTACATGCTGATGTAAGTGGAACGTCAACACCTAAATTCTGATTACCACCACTATTTGAAGGAAATTGGTATTGCGGCTCACTATGTATGTTACAAACTCCAGCATCTCTACGAATTATATCAACATAGATCACCTTATATTTACTTCCTTCGTACATAACAAACTCAACACCATAGTCGTCCTTGATAGGGAGCTTAGTGGCTGGAAGACTGCATGATGGTTCCATTAAAAAATGAATGTTGATGTCGTACCTTGTTTTATCAATTCCCGTTACTGTGTAAACAATATCAGTTAATTGAGTAAAAGTCGCATTCTTATTGGCCATCATACACGTTTTATTACCCCCAGTGTACTTATCATCGTTCCATTCCCCGTTCCACATAATTACCAACGGCACTTTATCCATTGCTGCAAGATTCAAAGTAAAAAGTTAGACTATTTAATCCAGAGATGTCAAATTCCCCAATTCTAAAGAGAATTTATACAACATAAATACATGATTTTTTATACTTACAAGATAACAATTTTATTACTATAATCTTCTCTAATTAACTAAAATATTTAGTTTATGAAAATTATTTAAAAAATTATAAAAATATTGGAGGATTTTAACATAATTTTTAAAAAATTATTTTATCACTGTCTGAGGGCTTCTTATCGGGTTTCATTGGCCAATTAAGCCTGATAAAAAGTCCTATCGGGCTTTATTGCCAACCCATCAAGTCTCGTGGGGCAGAGGCCAATGGAAAGCCTATCGGGCTTCGGTGAGCCTATCGGGCTTCATCGAGGGAGCCTATCGGGCTTCATCGGGGATGCCTATCGGGCTTCATCTCATAGTCCCATCGGACTTGTCCCATCGGGCTTCGTATGCTATGAAGCCCGATGGAAGAAAGGACTATCGGGCTTCATCTCCAACGAAGCCCGATGAGACAATTTCCATCGGGCTTCGTATGGACCAGTCCCATCGGGCTTCATCTCCGACGAAGCCCGATTGGACAATTCCCATCGGGCTTCGTCGGGGAAAGTCCCATCGGGCTTCGTCGGAGATGAAGCCCGATCGGTCCCCCCGATGAAGCCCGATGGATCCATCGGGCTTCATAGGGCAATGAAGCCCGATGGTAATCGGGCTTTGGGTCAAAGCCCGATGGAGATTTCATCAGGCTTTGTGCCCCCAACTAAGCCCGATGACTGTGTCTCATTTCTGAAAATTTCAATGGCTGTGTGCCTTTTCTGAAATTCTTTTTTTTTTCACATAGATCTGGAATGAATATCTACCAAAAATATTTTATTCACAACCACAACTATTCTACACAACTTAAATAAGCAATATCAAAACAAAAAGTACTTTTTCAAACAAACAAATATAAATCAAAATCAATACCTTGAATGCTTCTTGGAGAGGAAAACTTCTCGTCAATGTGGCTTCAATGAGGTCTCTGCGATGATTGATGAAGAAGTTAAATGACCCAACAAGCAAAAGATTGAATGTAGGAAGAATGGTTAAGTTTCATGGTTTCGACAATGGAGAAGAAAGTCGACAAAATGAAAAGAAGAATGTAGGAGCGTGAATATTGAAGAGATGAGAAAGGTCAGTGAAAGAGATAAGGGTATTTTGGTAAATGAGGCTAAGGGTAATGTGGTCTTTCCATTTTAAAATCTCATTAAGGATATTTTAGGTATTGTACATAAAAGTGGCTAGATAGTGCAATTAGTTTGTTTAAGAATCCAGAAACGTTTTTTTTCTGTGAAGTGACTAAAAACAAATCTGTTATATTCATTTATGTTAATTATGAATTTGTCCCTTCCCTTTATGTTTTACAAGTAAAACTTTTAGAAAGACAACAAGACGCACCATGACCTTATCTCCAAAAGAATTCAAATCTCTAATTACTTTTATATTTTTTTTGGTTAACGTACCATCACAAGCGTTCTTTACTGCTCAGTCAATTTCTATCCCTAAGCTCTTTTTGTTAATGTGAGGGCGATCTGATATTTTTTAAAATTTTAAAATAGTCTTTATCTGCTGAATTTTCTCTCGTGATCAGAACTCGAATATGAAATCTAAAGGTCTAAAAAACAACACTTTATTAATTCTTTATTTACTAATTAATCTAGCCCCCGGGCCCCCCCGGGGGGAATTTCTTAGTGCTATGACGGTGCCCACCAGTGAGGACACTGTTAATAACTTGTTAATCTGTGAATCAAGTGACTTGGTTTAAGAGACAAAAGTCTCACGTGAACTTAGTAGATAAAAGGTCTTAAATTAACAGCGAGTTACATTTATAATATTGTAAATAAATATAATACAAAATGTAATTAGTTTTTGTTTATATGGAAAGAATCTCCCATTATTTTAACAAAAGATTAATGATAGTAACATCTTATGTTACACAGAAAAAGAAATGGGAAACGTTTTCAATAGGAAATAGAAACGTAGAAACGGACATTCTTCTAAAAAAATAGACATAAATAAGGTTCGAAACGAGAATAAGAAACGTTTCAAAAACGTTTTTGAAATAGGAAAATGACTCCTATAAAGTATTTTTGTGCAACATAGGTAATATCCATCTTAACTTATTAATTTGATATCTTAATCTCTATTAGGGTCTGTGTCTATGGTTGTTAGAACTAATTTATTAATTTATTGTGTACCGTCATTGTCATCGTGAAAAAAAAATTATAATTGACTTTTAGCATGTGTCTTTAAGGGATAAAAAAATATTATATTTATTAATAAAGAAAAACCTTTTTTCAGTCCATTTTATGGTTAAAATTGTAGGATGGTGAATCAGCCTGACTCAATGGCCCGACCCAAGTAGGTTGAGGTAGAAAATGACATATGAAAGGGCATCGCCCACCACAATTCATGACAAATTTAGATTGAAGAAAGCCTTTTCTCTTATAAATAAGTTAATAAACAATTGTTATAATAGTTAAGAAGGAACAATCAAATCCGTAGTAATGGGAATATTAGGAATGAATAGGGAGGGACCACTATCAACATTAAAATGAACAATATAGAATGGACCGCGCTATTTGTACATAAGAGATTCACAAAATCTTTTTATAGATGCGATAAATCGTGATATTTTGACCTTAAAATATTGTGATATATCTCGATTTGTTCATCCCCTTCTCTTTCTCTCCCTGCCCGCCTCGCCCAGTCACCCTCACTTGCAACCTTGCCTCCTCTTGCAATAGCAACCTCATCGCCTCTTGCTACCTCGCCTCTCACCACTTTTCATTGTCTTGACTCTGTGTCTTGTCAACTCGCCTCCTCACCGCTACAATCTCTAATAACCGGTGACCACTCAAAACCAACCGAGGTGTAGTGGACGACAAGTGACGAGAGCGAGGCGAGAAAGAGACAAAGGAAAGAGAGAGTGTTTATCAGAGGAGTAATTTGATCATTTCATTATCTCTGTAAAATTTTCTATACACTTCCTTTCTATATAAATAGCTTTATCCATATAGAGTAGTTAAGATTACCTTTTTCTCACTCATTGAATGTATCTAAGTCTGATTCAGTACAGTACAGTACAGTACAATAAGAGACCATAAAATGCAATGGAATAGAATGGGAGAGGGCTGCTTGCACTCAAAAAGGTTGATTTCACTTGTCCCCTTGTCCCTGTCAATGCTCTCTTTACAAGATACCTTGTCTGGTTCATGAATTATTCACATGTCATATTGGTCCTCTTCTAAGCTTTTTTATTTTTATTTTTATTTTTTCATGATATTTGATTAAAATATTATTTAAACACTTAATTATTATATCTTTCTATAATATTTATATATTACTATATTATATTTTACGTCACATTAATATAATTATACAATAGATTAATGAGAATGAAAATATAAAGATTCTAATTAAAAAAAAGTAGAATTTCAAGTGGTTAAATTGAGGCTAACATAAGATCCGCTCCGTCATACATGCCGACCCTAGGTTGACTTTGTGGGTCGTCGCCGGCGCCCGGAATATCACTCCTCGAGCTGGAATTTCCAGCCGAGAAAACCTCCGACCAGAAACTATCATCCAGGGAGAAGTGGTCCGGTAAATAGTCCTCCACGGCGGCGGTGACGGAGGAGATGTCGCTGCCGGAATTTTGAGGGCTTGTGGGCTCGTCGCGGCGGCGGCGGCGGTTGTTGGCCGAGAGTGGTGCCGGCCGGGGGGCGCCGGCGTTCTGATTCAGCCTCTTCTTCAAGTGGGTGTGCCACACATTCTTTATTTCGTTGTCGGTGCGTCCGGGCAACCTCGCCGCAATGGCTGACCATCTGCTATTGAAAGATATATCAGCCACAGATTCATATGAACACCTCCATCAATTCACACGAATCCTACCAAATTAAACTCAGTGAAAGAACACACCTATTTCCCAACATTTGATGCAGCTCCATGATAGTCTCCTCTTCTTCTTTGCTGAAGTTCCCTCGTTTGATGTCCGGCCGCAAGTAGTTCATCCACCGGAGCCGGCAGCTCTTCCCACACCTCAACAAGCCTGAGAAACAACCAAACGGAGGAAATATATAAAAAATTGCATTCTCAATGCACAAACAAGCCAACCCAGAACAGTATTCCCGATTACCAGCTTGTCTGGGAAGAGCCCGCCAATTGCCGTGGCCGTAGGCGGTGATATAACCCCTCAAGATCTGGTCTTCTTCCGGTGTCCATGGACCTTTCTTCAGTCCCATCTTCTCACAGCATGGGGCTCTCACCATCTTTGACAAAGCTCAGCCCCAGCTCAATACGTTGAATGGAGATGCGTGTGCGTGCGTGCATACATACATATATATATATATAGTGATTCATATTGTCCAAAAGGGCACCGTTTCTTTTTCCCATGGACTTTCGTGGAAAATCCTGCTCTCATTTTCTGCCGTGTATTTAATTGTAGTTGGATTCCACCGCCGCGTACATCAGGATGAAGTTACATGCGTTTCCACGCGTAGGGAACATTAGAATACACTCCAATTCATGGCTGGACTCTTGGGGTCAAACAAAGGGGCTGGTGCACTTGCACTTTGACGATTTGTAGGCCACCAAGCTTTATGTCGTCTTCTACGTTATTCTTTGCTAATCAAACAGGCACATTATAAACACCTAAGTTGTATGCTACACCAACTATACACTGCACTTTTTGCACTAGCTGTCGGCTATTCAATGCAACCCTAGTTAGTGAAAAAATTATGTTGAAAACAAGGGTGATGAATCCAATACCTAAACTAGCTAATCATGGCAGGATTTCATCTGGGTTAAAAGGGAAAAAGGGGAAAAGGGAGGTACGAAGGGGATTTGGTCGGTCGGAATACGTTCAATGGAATGGACATGACCAATCACATCAAGTACGGGTAAAGAAGTCAGCCGGTGGCAATGCTGCTCCTATATTTTAAGGTAAATTATTCAAAAAGATATTAGATATATCTGTATTTTTAATTTTAAAAGGACTCTTTAATTTTTTATATAGGCACACCTAATTTTTTTATTTGATTTGATTACAATAATAGATTGTCATTTGTCTCTAGAGTGTGTTTTTATAGCATGAAAATTTCATGCAAAATGTCACATTCAAAGAATTTAATTTTATATTTGTTATTTGACATTATATTTTTCATAAAAATGAGTTTCATAGTACAATTATTAAAACATGTTTTTGACTATTTTTTATAAAAAATTCTATTTAAGGGGAGTGATTTTTATTTTTCATGCAAGTTGAAAAATATTTTCTTTTCTAACTAAATGCTATCAACACACCCTAATTCCCATCAAACGACGATTACAAGGTAAGCTTAAATAAAATGTTATTAAACACTTAAGGTGGTTTTTAAAAAGTCTTTTTTAAGCTTGCCACATTATCGTTTAACAAGAATTATCAATGACGCAAATGATAATCCACTACTAAAACCAAATAATAAATTGGATGTAGCTATTGAAAAAATTAAGATCGGTCAAAAATTGACAATATGGTTAAATTTCAGTATCTTTTTAGTAATTAACCCTATATTTTACCTAAACAAGTAGACTTACATACAGGTAGTTTCTGGGCAGGAGTGCAGCTACATGGCCAAAACTGCTGCCAAATCAATCAAAGTACATATCAATTTTGCATCTTCAATCCCCTGAACTGAAATAAAGGAGATTCAGATGTGATTAGCTGAGATGAAGCCATCATATTAAGAATACTCTGTGTTAAGGATGGAGATGTGCTTCATTTTCTATTGCCAAGCTTACGCACAGAGTGACTCTGAAAGTAGGAAAACAATTTCTTGCACGTGAACGGGTGATGTCAAGAGCTTGGCATCTTTGAATCTGAAAGTAAACCAACTTGTTTTTAATTCATATCATTGGCAATCTATTCTGGCAGTCAAGCCCACCAAGATAGAATATGGTTTGACTGATTGTAAACATATGCCTTGTGTGGTAACACAACCAAGCTTCGCCTGTTTGTTCCAGTGAATCAACTGCAAGCAGAGCAACATAAAAACAAAACATTCATTTGAAATTTGAAACACGCATGCGCATTAAACTAACACGAAGACACTCTTTTGAAAGAAAACTAGCTCCTCCCCTACAATCCACAAATTCAAGACCCAAAAATAAGACTAAATGTTCTTCCTGCAGGGCAATAGTTAACAAATATACCTGGAATTTTGTTCTAAACATACAAGAACAACAATGTAACACAAGGAAAAATGAACTCGTAATTCTAAAACAAAGTGGCGACCGTTCTGAAGTGAAAAGGAATCATCCAGAGACAGTGGAAGTATACAGAAGAATTTAAAAAAAACCCAGGAGAGTTGTTGGGGGGGGGGGGAGGGGGGAATGGATGTAATTTAATAAAAATGGGCACATATATATTGCATGTATGTGTCTGAACGACAATTACAATAAGCATGTCTTATTCAGGGCAGACTCGGCCTACAGCTGTGTATCTCTTGAACCAGCGAAGGCATCCATTCAAGCTCCGGATTGTCAAAGGCACTGAACAACTGCAAGCTTATTGTCTCCACATGCTCTAGAAAGCAAAGTCTAAGGGTAGCAATCCTTAACAATAGTTCTTACATATTGGGAGATAGAACATGGAGGCCGCAGAAGACATAAGCACCAGGCCGAATCTCACTCTTGTAATGTGCGTTTTTTCTTTCCCGCACTATCATTGGAGGGAAAATAAAAATGAATCAAGGATTGTCAGGATATTTAGCAGATGAATAAAGACAATTTAAGTCAGGTTCCCTTCATTAATATCCTATCAAGAAGAAATTTGATCTCAATTTAAGCAGGATCAGCACTAATGGAAAAGAGAAATTGACCATTAGATGGAATATATGGATATATCATGCCTTTTTTGAAACAGCACTAGTCATATAGTTCATGCCGTTCTGGGCATGCAACACCATGTGACTTTAATAAGTAGTCACATCTCTGTTTTTCTACTTCTTTGATTTTAACTTCTTATGGTTCTCTCACATGAATATGTGGAGGGTGTCAGCACTGGGAAGGTAGATGTTTTATTCCTAATCCCTAGAGGTTCCAACAAAAGTGGCAAAACACTTTTCCATTCCAAAACAAATTGTGAATTTTGAGTCATGAATCTGATCATTGCTTACCCCCAAGATTTGTAGGGTGACCTGATATTCAGACTAACCTATCCAAAGTCAAAAGAGGCTAAAGAATTAGAATCCTGTTACTACATCTCATGTGACGTCTGTTAAAAAAACAATCAAATTAAAGTTGAAGCTATTAAAATGAAGTTGGTGAGTGCTGTATTGCAGCAAAAGCAAAGGGTGAATGCTATACAAAAGCATAAACTAACTAAACAGAGTTTAATTAAAACAGGCCCAAGTTGCAATTCAATAAGTTAAAGATTGCAAAGATGACATTAGAGACAATTGAAAAGTTCTTGAATAATTATAAAGGGTTCCAAAACATTTAAAGTAGTGTTTTTTTATAAAACTATAATGTATGTAACCTGAAAGCTGGTGTACTAAAATGCTTTTCTTAATTTCATTTAACCAAGTCATCTCAGAAATTCAAGAACAAATTCCTACAAAATGCATGAAATAAAAAATTATAATGCTTCTACTTTAAATGTTACTTGTAAAAAGATTGACAACCTCACTAGACCAACAAGTCACTTTGCTTGTATTCTTAGGGTGATATGAAATGTTCAAGCAACTAAGGTTGCCACCATGAGAACAACACTCCATAATGAAAGCATTGACATCTCAAATAGCAAATCAGCTATTATAAAATAGTAATAAAGGGGAAAAAAAAAAACTTAAGATTCCAGCAATATGATGTTTTGTTCTGTTGCTTGGTTAGGTATGCTTGGCTTGTTGCTTAAACATATGTACAAAAAAAAAAGAAAGAAAGAAAGAAAGAAAGATGGAATCTTGGTCTCAAAATTGAAAACTCACATTGCAACAGACTTTGTTTTGAGAAGTGTTCAAATAGTGTTGTTTTGATGGTTACAGGCTGTTTTGAGAAGTTTTCAAATGACATATAGACATTGCAACAGGGTTCAGTGTTTAGCCAATCATGGTTCCAACATCCAAGAATAGGCATTGAGTTAAAAGAACATCTAATTGAGATGGTATTAGTTCTGGGAAGTGGAAGTAATAAAAAGTAGGAAAGGAAGGCTTACAGAGAATTGACTTGGGCTAACCAGATGCTGGTGAGAGACAGAGTCAGCCATTTCAAACCAGCATATCAAGTCTCTTGGGGAATATCTGGATCTTCATCCTTTTTCTTCAGCATCTCTACCTTACTCCCAGTCAATTTCAAGCAAAAGGCATACTATCATTAAAAATAAAATGAGAGTACTTCTACAGAAAGAAAACATAGGACTTGAAATAAGCTAAAGATATTCCATTGAAGATTTCAGGACAAAAGAGTTACATTTTAACTTCTTCAGAATCACAGAGAGAGAGAGAGAGAGAGTTCATGGAAATAGAGACGAAGCTCTTTTGTCCCACAAATCGTAAAAAGCCCTCAGTCTTATGTGCCATAATCAACCAAAAAGTCCTCTTCCATTTTCATAATGAATGAGCGACTGCTCTTTTCATGGCTCTTGGAGACTTTACCTGCTAGCCAGTAACAACTTCTTTTGGAATAATACACTATTTAAGTCAGCAATGAAAATACCAACTCCCGTACAGATTTACGCAGGCTATGCCTTTGTGCAAAGGAGCCTTTTTTTTATTTGGGAAAGCCAAAAAGAGGACTAACTATTGGGGTTAAAACATCCAATAACAATAGTTAAGCAAACAAAATGACTGACTACAGTTTTCATGGTTCTCGGGGACTGTACCTGCTAGCCAGTAATAACTTCTTTTGGATTAATACACCATTTCAGTCAGAAATGAAAATATTAATTTCTGTACATGTCATCACAGCTATGTCTTTATGCATAGGAGCACTTTTTCCTCTGAAAACCCCCCCCCCCAAAAAAAAAAGGACCAATAATGGAGTTCAAGCATCCAATAACATTAGTCCTGATTAACTACAGACATTTACATGAGTTTTTAAACCATACAAAATTCTTCTTAAAGCACAAAAGTTCAAGGTAAGATCCCTCCTGCAATATCAACTGGAATATTGTCCTGCACGAGAAGTTCTCACTAAATTAAATCAGGATCATCTTCATAATCATAATCTGCATCGCTTGACTGCCTGACTCTTTTTGCATCTCTAGGCCCTCCTCTTCCCTTCTTTGGTTTCCCCCTACAAATTAGCCAATTAGTACAAGCAGTATAAGTTTTGCACAGCAACAATGACAGCAGTGAATTAGTGCATGCAGAAATGAGCATTCTCTAAGCTTCAAATCTTCTTAATGCAATATAATAGTCAATGTTAGGATAAAAGGCAAAAGCGCTCACTGTCCATTTGTAGAAATCCCTACACCATCTCGTCCAGCAGCATGCTCTTCTGCCTGAAAAACATTAAGACAGAGAAGGAGAAGAGGAATTGCATTAGACTGTTGAAGACAATTACATTGTGAACTAGACATTCCATCTAAATATATAACACGTAACAACATGATCAACAAGAACTAAACAAGACGAAGTCAAGGGACTCTAAAATAGCAATTAGATTCTTCAATTATTGATTGAAGATTTATCTTAACTTGAGATTCTTATGTTTGCCATGTAGAAGAAAAAGAATCTACTATCTAGCATCTTGTATATGACCAGTAGATAGTTCTGAACTACAGGAATGAAGAAACAATTCCATATATCAATATGGATGTCACTATTAAATGGCCAAGGGTGAGAATGGAAAGATAATGTTATGCCTGTGAAGGAATGGACCAAGATACAACAGAAACACATGGGATGGGCCCACATTGGGCCAGCCCTTCAGGGAAGCAAGAACGCACTGAGGTGGCCTTTGCCTGAACTATGGGTTTACACATTGGAAACTATGGTAGTAATCTACCCCCCACCCCCACTCCCCAATTAGTATGTAGTATGAGCTGCATCTCTTTTTTTCATCTGCCTAAATTCTGGACAGAAGTATACAGTATCCAACATTCAAAAATAAATTTGCCATTCCACACCTTTCCCAGTGCTCTCCAGGATTCTAAAAAAGATTCTCTGTAACTCCTCTCCTCAGCCAGTATAATCATCTGGCATCTTTGATTTGGAGTGAACTGCAACAACATTCCAAACCATTCCAATTCCTATTATTTGCATTCCAAGAATCCAGGCCTCATGCCTAATCAAGTAACTTGAGTTATTAGATTACATTACTGAAGTGGTTAAAAACAAATGAGCAGAAAAGCAGGGCAATCACTTCCCTTGGGATAAAAGATCAATTTTGCATTCATTTCGTACAAACACTATTAAAACACAAAGCAATGCACTTGGAAGTATTTCCTTAAGTCTAATCAAGAATAAAAATATAGACAATTTTTGGGAGATCACAAAAGGATAACCATGGAAAACTATTGAAAGGGCACCGTTACTGCAATTGATAGACCAAAAAAACGTACAGCCGGCGAGGTGACTGAAGATAATGAAAAGAGCCTATCTTCAGGCTGAAACTTCCTGGATCGCTTTAAGCTGCAGCAACAATTTGGAATAAGTTGTTTCTGTCATTGATAATCCAACATGCATTATCCTCCAATTGAAATCAAAATTAAAGGCTTATGAATAACATTTACTGTACTTTAATTGTTCTTTAAGTAACAATGTGGCAGCAAACTACTTTGGGCTATCATAGATCTGGAAAGAATCAGTAAAAATGTTCATATTTTTATCAGGAAAAAATAGTTAGTCCAATGGAAATCAATCAGGGCAGCTGCACTGCATGAGGTTCCCTGGCCCCTGCTTTACTAGGATTTTGGAGTCATTCATACACAGCCTTCCCCTTGCTTTTATTGCAAAGAGGCTAACTCAACAACTCAAACCTAAATCAATCAGGGCAGCTGCACTGCATGAAGTTCCCTGGCCCCTGCTTTACTAGGATTTTGGAGTCATTCATACACAACCTTCCCCTTGCTTTTATTGCAAAGAGGCTAACTCAACAACTCGAACCTATGACCTTCAAGACACAAAAGAGCAATCATACCATTGCCACCAAGGCCTGTCCTTCAATGGAAATCAATCAAAGCAACAAAAATTATTTCCACAAGAAAAATGGCATTGATTCCTAAGGTATATTAGCTATCACATAACAGCTAAGAAAAAACCATTAGCAAGGATTAATGCAGAAAGGGCAGCTGAAAAAAGGCAAAGCTCTTATTACAATAACCAAATAAAGGAGTTTTTTTTTTGCCAGAAAGAGTAAAGAGTTAAATGCACAAGCATTGATTTATTTCTTGGTCGCTATAGAGACAACTATTGTACAAAAAAAAAAAAAAAAGAGAGAGAGAGACACACACAAATTCAAAAAGGAATAAACTCAACGAACTACAAAACAATCTTTATAATCTTTTCACCAAGCATTGAAACATATTGAATTCTAACATGATTTTTCCGGAATAATTTGCCTTGTTTTCTAACTTGACATATCAGATCCATGACACCATTCAACACAAATCAGATACAAGACTTCACATACAGATGGAAACGATACAGTGCTTTCGCAGATAAAAGGTTCATGGACTAACAGGGTAGTGCTCTTAGATGATGATAGGAACCCTTCAAAACCTTTCAATACATTTCCGGATTGGCTTGGATCCTGTAAGTAACTTGTCTCCATATCATACACCTACAACAAAGAAAAGCATTAGACTTCAGGCACAAAAAGAAATAAAATTAAAGAAAATAAAATAATAGGATAAAAACATTTAAAAAAATAATGGTGTGTGTTTCTTTTTTTTTCTTGTTAATACCAGACTGCTTATTCCACTTATTTCCAATGTGAATTTCTTGAATCAAGTAGTCTGATGCAGAAAGCAAAGCATAATCATATGTCCATGTACATTCAAATTTAAGAAAATATTTTGTAAAAGATGAAGGAAGAGAAGACAGAAATATTAAGCCTCTTACAAGTGTTCCTGAGATACTTAAATTAAAAATTACTGATTTTGACCCATTTCAACCACCTGCAGAAGGTCCTATATGTCATCCTTTCATTCACTATATTTTTATCAGTGCACCCAAAATGAAAATTCATCACATGATTGGCTTCATTACAGGAGATGTACTGATGTGGTGTATGTAGAAATAATATGCCCCACAATATGGAGCATTCTGTAACAAGATTATGTAACTCTTACTTGCATTTTTTCTTAGAGACAGGTGTATTAAAAACTGTCATCAATACTTAACCAGCAGGGACTCAATGAGCATAAGGCCAAGAAAAACATAATCACATCTACCCACAGCCTTGATAATCTTCAAAAAATCCCATCTCTGCAAGGTTATATTCCTGTACTACATTTCGGCACATTGAAAGTCTAAAGAGGTCTTGTAAAAGAAAAAGATACTTAAATCATCTCTTGGATGCAGAAATTTATCATCTTTAACAAATGGCAGCCACCTCAAATTGATTTTTCTAAAATACAAAATATGTCTTATCTCAAAAATAGTAGATGAGTTGAATACCTTAATTACCCACTAACATAACACCCCCAAGCCAAGCGAGACAGAAGGGGATTATTAAAGATTGTACTGTCCTATACTGAATTTTCATTAAGAGTATAATGGGGCCTTCCAAATTCAAAGAGCGTGCAAAGAAGCTCCAAATTCAACATTAGATATTCTTCAACGTCCTTCGTCAAACAGTTTTCTGATCAAGACCCCATCCAATGCTTTAGATGGTGGACATCACTTTCGGTGATGATCTTATCCAGGTCACATTTCCATCCACGACTTGCTTTGCTCCTTCAGCATTCACAAATAGCTAAAAGAAAAACCCTTTTAACCCTCGAAGAAAGAATCATACATTCATCAATGCACCATTGCTCAGCAAGACACTCGGCGCTAGTTTGCGTTGCCTGGATCACGAGGATTCAAGGAAATCTCCTCACTAGCTCGAAGAATTACCAAATACAAGCAAAGTTCCAGCATTGCCACGAAACAATGAAACCCAATAATACAACTCAAGAACGTGAAAAAAAAAGAAAAATACCACAATTCGTGTCATGTCGATCCAAACCCTCGAACGCCAAGAAAAATCAAGACACAGATCATCGACATCAACCACGAAAACAGGGGTGCATGAAATTGAAAAGAAGAGAAAAGAAATCACCTGCTTTTCAATGCTACGAAGCTCCTCGTGTAGCTTAGCTCTCTTGCACAGAAGAGCCGCCAGCATCGCCGACGGGCTCGAAGCGCTCCGTTGCCCTGAAAACCACCATCGGTTAAAACTCGAAGAACTCGAAAACATGCGGAGAGAGAGAGAGAAGCCATTAACGGCTACCTTCTTGGTCCATGGGTTTTGGCGCGAAAGGTGAAGATTTGAGGAGCGGAGGAAGAAGTATGATCAGAAACCTAGGGCACTCTGATTTGGTTTCCTAAATCGTTTCGATCCCCCGATCAGTCTTCGAACCCGTTTACGTTACTTATGGGGCTCTGTTCCACTGCTTTCCGATCCACCGTTCGCTTACTCAACCCACCAATCATGAGTGCCCCCTGCGGGAGGACGTGGGGAATACAACTGATTAAAGAATGCCAAATTCATATTTTTGTCACGTGGTTAATTGATTTTTTTATTTTAATTATACATATAAATTTAATTTTAATTTAATGTAATATATATATTTTAATTTTTTTTATGGCAGTTCAAATTTTTTATTGTTTGAATTATACTATAAAATTATATTTTCAAATCAATTTAATTTTTGTATCTTTATATATAAAAATAATTAAAATAAAATAATAAAATATATATCATATTTTATTTATATCAAAATACATAAATTAAATTAACTTGAAAATACAAATTTAACGTATAATTGAAATAATAAAAAATTTAATTAATTATATAAAAAATATAGAAGTATAAAAATATAAATGTAAATTTAACCATTAAAGAATAATACATAAACTGGCTTTTAACTATGTATTTTATTTTTAATATTTAAATAATTTTATTAATTTATTAAATAATTTAAAATATGATGTATTTATAGATTATTTTTATGATTAATCTATAATAATTTTTTTTTTTTGTAATATATGAATGGAAAGGAAGGGTAGTGTTATATTTTTAAAAAAATAAAAATAATTAATACAAGTTAGGCGAATATATAAAATTTACTCATTTTTTATCCTTAAAAATATTGTAATCCTTTATTTATTTCCGGACGCGGAGGGCGGACGACGTGCCGCTGCCGCATTTCAATTTGGGACCCACCGCAGTAGCATCGTACCAACATGACCCATTGTCAGTCAAAGGATTAAATTAAGGGTAATTAAGTAAAATAACACGAATTAATCATAATTCTATAATTTGTAATAATATTAATTTAAAATTTGAGCTGATGACGTGGATGGATTGAAAAGCTTCTCGGCGTGGTAACAACGCACCGACCTGGGCCCACTTGTGATGCCGACATATGTTGTCCCATTCAAAGTCATTAGGCCCCTGCCTGCCGTAAGATCACGACCGTCGGATCGAAGAATCTGTTTTTCCTTCCTCACTTTCTCGCCCCTGAAAGTGCGAGAAAATTAGAGGGAAAGTGAAGGAAAGCCACAGATAAGAAAGCATATCGAGTTTGTCTTCCCGTTGGAAGAATTTTATATATATATATATATATACACACATACACACGCGGGTCATTCACTCTCTTCTTGTTTCTTTGATCAAATCGGAGTTCTGTCTGGTCCGTTCACCGATCGCAGCCACCAGCCATGTCGTTCAGATTCAGAGGGGTGAGTTTGTTGTTCAGTTGATCATGGAGTGTAACATGTTTCTGTTTGAGTGTTTGATTTGTATCTGTTTTCGAGAATGTAATTTTGAACTCTTTCGAACTTGGAATCTGGTTTTGGTGTCTGGTTTCAGCCAAATGCCTCTTCCGGCATGGGCGTGGCGGATCACAGCAAGAACACGTTTCTGGAGCTGAAGAGGAAGAAGATCCATCGCTACGTGATCTTCAAAATCGATGAGAACAAGAAGGAAGTTGTGGTGGAGAAGACCGGCGGTCCGGCCGAGAGTTACGACGACTTCGCCGCTGCTTTGCCGGAGGACGATTGCCGATACGCGGTCTATGATTTCGACTTCGTGACTTCCGAGAACTGTCAGAAGAGCAAGATTTTCTTCATTGCATGGTTAGTTAATTAGTTAGCTTCTTCTGATCCTCAATTATTAGTAGCTTAATTACGTTTCTAATCTCATAACTATATATGCTCGTGTTGATCAGGTCTCCGGCGATCTCCCGGATTCGGGCCAAGATGCTGTACGCGACGTCGAAAGACAGGATTAAACGAGAGCTTGATGGCATCCACTACGAGATTCAGGCCACCGATCCTACAGAGATGGATCTTGAAGTTCTCAGAGACCGTGCTCGCTGATTAGGCGATTGAAGTTCAAGATCTCTTGGATTTGAGATGAAGAAAGTTCAAAGCTTTTTTAATTTGCGAAGTCATGGATGATAGCTTCCGGTTTGTTTAAGCCATCAGCAAGAGAACCAAGGAAGCCGAGAAGCAGCTGTGGCCTAATGTGTTTAATTGTTATCTGGTTGTTGCTTCTGTTGTACTTGTACTCTCAAAAACACTTTAGACTTCTTTTCTCAATCAAATAAAATGCGAGGAACCAAAAGAAAATCCCTCTGAATTTGGAGGGAAGATGAAGCATTGAATTCAAAAACTGCCCTGTTTTACTCACTACTATTGACTGTTCTAGCTAGCCTTCATTCTCACTGACATCTCCTCCAGGGATTTGCTCTTTGATTCAGGCACCAGAAGGGTAAACAGCAAGCCCAAGAAGTTGATCACACCCAATGCGATGAGAGAGTTTCTCACCCCAACGCCTGCTGGGTACCCGGCATCGGCTTTGGCCTTGTCCTGGTTCTGGGCCAGGCCCAAGAACCCGAAGGCGCCAACAATTGCCCCCAGTTTACCGGATGCTGCAGCATGGCAGGTGGACCTCAGCCTAGCTGGGAAAATCTCGGCTGGGACAACGAATGTAGGGGGATTCGGGCCAAAATTGGCGAAGAAGAAGGTAAGCGAGTACATGACCATAAACCCGATTCGGTGGTCAGGGTGAGTCCAGTCTTGTCATCAAGAAGAAACCCACAAGCTGAATGGCAAATCTCCCCCATCTTGTCGATGAATGCCACAGTGAACCAGTAGCCAGGCACGGTGCTGCACAGAGCTATAAGGTCTGTGCGCTCGCTATTTTAGAAACTTCCTGGATGGCATTCATGGTCTTTGCGGGTGGAATCCACCCAATTGCACTGAAAATGTCCTTTTGGAACAAGTTCTGGCTGCAATAGGCAATGTCAAGAAAGAACCATGTCGTGGCGGTTCCAAGCAGGTGAAGCCCATGGCGACGAACAAACTCTTTGGTGAACAAGCCAAATTCATTGGCTGGTTTACGTGGCATCTGCCCATCGTTTTCATGGTCTGCCTCGAGATCAACCTGTACTGTAAGATCTTCGACATGTCAGCCGCGGCCTGTTTGCTGTCCTTAGCAACCAGGGCCGTGTAACGGGCAGTTTCTGGCATCTTCATCCGCCAGTAGTAAGTGAGGGCAGCAGGGATCGCTCCAAACATCAAAATTATCCTCCAAACGTATTCGTCTGCTTGCGCGACAGTCGAGCCACTGGGATCTACTGCATAAGCCGGAGCCCCAAACGCCGCGTCAAATGCACTCGAAACAACGATTGCAAACACCCCCCTGCTAGAATCCCGAAGCCCCGCATCGCGAACACTGCAGCAATGAACGTGTCTCGCGTCTTCTTATTGGCATACTAGGACATGATGGTGGCAGAAAGAGGGTAGTCGCCCCCATTGCCAAATCCAAGCCAAAACCGGAAGAAGCAGAGGGTTGCCATTGCAGCTTCTGCCCCCTTCCCGAAAGAAAGGCCAGATGCTATGGAACACAGAACCATCAGCATAAGGGTCATGCCATAGACTCGCTTCCTGCCCAGCTTGTCGCCAAGCCAGCCGAAGAAGAGCTGGCCCGATAGAGTTCCGCACAAAACAACACCATCAACAGCAGCCGACACGTCGGGAGGTAGGCTGCCGGGCTTGTTTGAACCTTCAACGTGGTGATGAGGGATATGCAGAAAAGGTCGCATGCATCAGTGAAGAAACCCATTCCTGCAATTATGATTGCCATGAAATGATACCGTTGTGTCTTCGCCGCATCGAGTGCAGTTAACATCCCCAATTGTTCCCCGGGCATTGCCGATGCACCTTCTACCTGTAGCTGTAGTATCTGCAACAAGGGAACCTAGGTGCCGTTGTAACATTATCATAATCTGAAGAATGCACATGGATCTTTCCAACAAAACTTGAGGAACTTGAATTTCGGATCTTAACATACTTCCATTGGGCACTTGGCAACGAGATGGAACTAAAATGGGAAAAATTTTGTACACAACATTTCACCAGGATGCTGTAACACTGACCATCTGTGATTGAACCAAAAGGCATGTGACCGTGTCACGTTTGAAGAACTGAGAAGGGAATCAAGCAGTAGAATTTGAATATCAAATCGAGATTTAATGGTCATTGAATGCTATCTAACTGTAGATCTACTGATGCAGTGAACCCCCTTTTCAATGGGCATACATTGTTTCATATGCCAATCCATTTCCCTTTGAAGCTTCAACATAACATTAGTTCAAGTTGAGCACAAGAAGCCCAAAATTCACCACTTTCAAATAGGATTTAAGGTTGTTCAGGTGAACAGAAGAAGTAACATACTTACATACATACATATATACACATGTAGAATGTATTTCTCAATATCAAACAAACAACTCTTAAAACGAGATGTTCCAAATGAGAAAGTCAGAGATGATTGAATAAACAGTGAAGAGGAAGCTTTAGCAAACCTCTTTCTTGTTGAGATGGGTTGATCATATATATATATAGAGAGAGAGAGGGGGGGGGTGGGAGGGGGATAAGATCACAAGAGAGACTTCAATTTTATAAGAAAATAATCAATCGTATATATATATACGGAACAATTGACAACATAAAAATCATTTAAATTTTCAAAAAATCTCTTTTAGACTCTGATATTGGGAAAAAATTCATCTTTAAATAAAATTTTATCTCTCTGTCTTTCAAAATAGTCTAATTTTAATAGATTAACCGAGTCAAAATTTTAATTTAATATATTAAAATTATTAAGAAAACAAAAGCATCACATTCAAATAATGTTAACTAAATGTCAACACGAAGTTTCTCCCTCCCTCTCTCTCTCTCTCTCTAGATATTTGTCATTTAGGTTTAAATATCAATATAAAGTTAATGTTTTTCTTTACCTGTTTAGTTGGGCTGTATTTGAGAGAAATTTATTATGGATGGATTGAAATGAAGGAAATGGAATGGAGGATTATCTCCTATTTGGGATTGGATGAAGATAATGAAAAGAGTAGTCTATTTCCATCCAATCTATTCCAATTTGGAGGAGATTTGGATGGAAAAGGTTTCCATCCAATTTCTTTCCATTCCATATTATTAATTGGCCTCCCCCCCCAAACAAAGGAAATCCGATCCCATCCAACTCCATTATTTTCCACCCTCCCAAACACACCCTAAGAGTTACCTTGGAACATTATCACAAGCACACATAACATACTGTTTTTGAGAACCCAGTTGAAGAAAGAGCATGAAACTGCTAAATCTTACTCTCATATGCAAAATACATAATGAAAAAAGGTGACAGAGGAGGAGCTACTCATAGCACTTCAATAGAAACAGAGAAAGGACTGAAATGTAATGTAAAGTGCGAACTACAGCATGCAAAGAGCTAGAAAGAAGGTTGGTGGTGGGGACTAGGGAGATTTAGGGCTTATAGAAGAGTAGTGATATAATTGCCTACAGGGCTACATGGTTTTCCCAAACATTCTATAGGACTGGAACCGTCCTGTTATTTTGAGGCGGCTGATCTGACTCCACCCCGGCTACTGCTTCATTCTCCCCAGACATTTCCTCCAGAGATTTTCCTTTTGATTCGGGTACCAAGAACGTAAATGCCAAGCCCAAGAAGTTGACCACACCCAGTACAATGAGTGAATTTTTGACCCCGATACCTGCTGGATACCCTGCATCGGCCTTGGCCTTGTCCTGGTTCTGAGCCAGGTACAAGAACCCGAAGGCGCCTACTATTGCCCCCAATTTACCGGATGCTGCAGAGATGCCATGGCAGGTGGACCTCAATCTGGCTGGGAAAATCTCGGCTGGGACAACGAATGTGGTGGCATTCGGTCCAAAATTGGCGAAGAAGAAGGTGAGGGAGTACATCACCACAAAACCGATTCGGTGGTCAGGGTGAGTCCAGTGGTTGTAAGGGATGGCCAGTGCAAACATGAAGACAGTCATCATGAAGAAACCCAGTAGTTGAATGGAAAATCTTCCCATCCTGTCAATGAATGCCACAGTGAACCAGTAGCCAGGCACAGTGCTGCATAGAGCAATAAGGGTTTGTGCCCTTGCTATCTTGTGAACTTCCTGAATTGCATTCATGGTCTTTGGGGGAGGAATCCATCCAATGGCGCTGAAGATGTCCTTCTGGAACAGATTCTGGCTGTAAAACGCTATGTCGAGCAAAAACCAAGTGCTTGTGGTTCCCAGCAAGTGAAGCCCATGGCGACGAACAAACTCCTTGGAAAACAAACCAAATGATGCTGCTGGCTTCTGAGCTATCTGCGCAGTTTTCTCCGGCTCAGCCTCGATGTCAGTCTGCAAAACCTTTGCCATGTCGGCAGTAGCTTGTTCGACATTCCTGGCAACAAGAGCAGTGTATCGAGCAGTTTCTGGCATTTTCATCCGCCAGTAGTAAGTCAGCAGAGCTGGCAGCGCCCCAACCATTAAAATTATCCTCCAAACATAATCCGCTTGCGGGACAGTTGAGCCAACTGGGTCAACCTGGTAAGCTGGAGCACTAAACCTGGCACCGAATGCAGAAGAGATGATGATGGCGAATATGCCACCGGCTAAGATTCCAAATCCTTGCATGGCAAACACAGCAGCTATGAAGGCGCCGCGAGTCTTCTTGTTGGCGTATTCAGACATGATGGTGGCAGAAAGAGGATAGTCACCCCCAATGCCAAATCCAAGCCAAAACCGGAAGAAGCAGAGGGTTGTCATGACAGCCCTTGGCTGCTTGCCGAAGGAAAGGCCCGAAGCAAAGGAGCAGGCACACATGAGCATGAGAGTCAAGCCATAGACTCGCTTTCGGCCCAGCTTGTCACCGAGCCAGCCAAAGAAGAGTTGCCCCGCAAGGGTTCCACAGAGCGCGACACCATTAACGGCAGCAGAGACGTTGGGAGGAAGGCTGCCAGGCTTGGGCGAGCCATCTACATGGTAGTATATGCGCCCAAGCAATTTGGTGACCAGGGATATGCAGAAGAGATCATATGCATCTGTGAAGAAACCCATCCCGGCAATGATAATTGCAGTGAAATGATACCATTGTGTCTTTGCTACGTCAAGCGCGTTAAGCACCTGCAACTGTTCCCCAGACATGGCTGTATCCCCACCTTGCTGAACTCTTTCTTCTCAAACTATCAATTGCTTGAAAATATCTGTAAAGATCAAACAGTGAATATGAAACATGCTACTGCTTAATTATCTGTTGAAATACAGATAAATGAAGGTATGGTAATTTCCAATCATCAAGATAAAATGATAAAAACCAAAGATTTTCAACCTGGGTTTCAGATTAAATGTAAGAGATGGATGGTTAGATCAGCTAAAAATATGGGCAAACATTTGTAGCTTACTGTTAGCAAGATAATTAAGGGGGGTGAATGGCCTATTGTTGTGCTTTACACTGAATTAACATAAACAAAATCATCATCCCAACAAACATAGATTCTCAATGGCTAATTGTAAAAATTAGTGACATATACAAACACAAGCGTTGAAATCCAGAAACCTGTCTCTCCATTAATCATGAGTTTATTATGACCATAAAGTCATAAGCCCAGTGCCCAACATATAAGCAAACAAAAATAGACAGGACGCGTCAAGCTGATGTTCATTACATGGAACATAAAAGGATCAAGAAAGATGCCATTCTCTTAGAAATTATATGCAAAGTGCAAACTAGCCCCACCAAGTTTGAAATATTAAGAACCTTATTATTTGAAAACAATCTAATCAGCTTTTCTATTTGCTCTGCTTTGCTCAAACAACACAGAGCATTTCATCAAATCCCTGGAGTGCATAATCAGCCATCATTAAACAAGAACAAATGTGTCTGAAAAGCACTGTTTTACCGTAAGAAGATCACCAGTAATGGCTTAAATCCAAGGAAAAAAGATAGAACCATGATATTAAAGAAAAGATCTAAGGCAAGATTACCGCGGCTACTGGGGATTGATTTTGAAATCAAAGCTGTTTGATTCATTCATTATGTCTCCTGGAACCCGAATCGAGAAAATGGAAACCTTATTTCCTCGTTTCCTTTTTCCCCTCAGAAAAAGACAACACAAAGGTGACTCCAAAGCAAACACACATTCCGAAAAGACGAGGAAAAGTAAAACCCTTGTCAGACAAAGAGTCTAGATTAAGGAGAACGACAACTAAAATTAATTATAATGCTTAATGTTGAAATCATCCCAACAGATCCCCGGCCCAAAAGATAAAAAAATGAGAAGCCCTTATCCTGCATGGCATGGAAGAAGAAGAAGAAGAAGAAGAAGAAGAAGAAACGACAAACACACACATGTGGCGTTAGATATCTACATAAATAGACAAACACACGTGGGTATTGGGCAAGACACAGAATTAATTAGAACGGGAAGAGGAAGCAGCCATTAGAGCTTGACACTGACCTATGTATCTGTTTCCCTTTTGTCTTGCTCGATAATTGCTTTTGAGGGGATTGAGACAGTGAAGAAGACAAACAGAGAGAGAGAGAGAGAGAGAGAAGAGATTGGTGAATGGTGAAGAGAAGTGGCAGCCAGGCATTGGAATTTATAAGCAGCAGAGAGGGTTATCAACGGGGAATCTTCCCCCAGAATATTCCCGATACTTCTGGGGATCGATTGAAATCCCGGAAGCTCTCCAAGAATCAAAAACCAAAAACAAAACCAACCCACACAAAAAGCGGGTCCAAAGCTCGTCTCTTTGACGGTTTTTTTATTTTTATTTTTCTTCTTCATTTTCATTTCATTTTTCAATCCACCCCAATTTAGGATCTCCCAATCAAACCTTAGTTCTACTTTTGTGGACATCAGTTTTCCATTTCCAAAGAGACCAGCTTTTACCTTCTTGCCTTCTATTATTGGAACAAACAAGATCCATTTGGGGTCGTCTAGGTTTTCTTATTTTTCATTTGCCATCTTTTCTTCAACAAATCTCATGTATTTTTCGGAATCATTCATGACTAATGCATTTTCCAGATGGACCTTGTTTGTTCCAACAATAGAAGGCAAGAAGGTAAGAGCTGGCCCCTTCGGAAATGGAAAACTGATCCCACAAAAGTAGAACTAAAAGGTTTGACTGGGAGATCCTAAATCGGGTGGGTTGGGAAAATGGAACGAAAATGAAGAAGAAAAATCGAAAAGCGACGGCCTTTGGACCTGCTTTTTGTGTGGGTTTGCTTTGTTTTTGGTTTTTGGTCATTCGAGAGCTTCCAGGATTTCAATCGATCCCTAAAAGTATTGGGAATATTCCGGGCAAAGTTTCCGCCATTGATATCTCTTTCTGCTGCATTCACCAATCTCCTCTCTCTCTCTCTCTCTCTCTCTCTCTCTGTTTGTCTTCTTCACTGTCTCACTCCCCTCAAAAGCAATTATCGAGCAAGACACAAGGGACACAGATGCAGAGGTCAGTGTCAAGCTCTAATGGCTGCTTCCTCTTCTCGTTCTAATTATTTCAAAATGTCCCTTCGGGGTCCTCTAGGTTTTCTTATTTCATTTGTTATCTTTCTTCAACAAATCTCATGCATTCTTCGGAATCATTCATGATTAATGCATTTAGGCTTTAGGGTTTTAATCATTCATAGTTAATGCATTACTTTCCAAGGAAATTCAAATGACCTTATATTTGAATGATACATTTAACCATATATTTGAATGATACATTTAACCACGTGTGTTTAAATTGGAACACTCTTGGAAATACCCAATTCATCAGCTCATTAGAGCATGTTGGCTCAATCTTTGGTGATAAACCACCTTTTCCCAAAAGGGTTTGGTCAATTTCAATTTTTATCAAAAATGTTATTCGAACACACTCATTTGTGACACTTTTGTGATATTTTTGTACTAATATATTACACTTTATGATATATAAATATCGTCAAATTTTGTGAGTGTGGAAAACGAAATTTCCCAATCTCTATATTACATTGAACCATATTTGGGTTTGCCTTTGTTGACTCTTCTTCAAGATTTTGATACACAAATTAAAGCCCACATTCCCCATTAACTATTGAGCCTTAAAGATATCATCTTAGTGTTTGGTCCACTATCTTTTGTTATTTACCCTCCAAATCCTCAAATTGGGTCTAAAATATTTTATTATAAGAATAACATTGACAAGTGTTCTTATTTTTAGACAATAAAATAGTGATACATGTCTATTATTGAACCAAAACCTAATAGATAAGTTAATAAATTTAACTCTTGAATTTTCATCTCAGAGAATTCGAAACAAATTTAAGAGATTCATTGTTATCTTAATTTGGCCAAAGAATTATTTATTAATTTGAAACTAAGTTTAGAAATTTTGAAGATAATATTGAATATCTCGTCTTGTCCAACCTATATCAAGAACAGGAACTCCCAAAAATAAATTAATTTTATATTCATCTTGTTTATTATACATTTGTTGATACTACACACTAATCTAAACATAAAAAAATTTAAACTCGCATCTTCTTGCATTTTTCAATATCAAAACAAACTTTGGTGATGGATCTCCAATCACCATTAGATTTGATAATACTAATTAGATTTGTGGCAACATAATATATAGATAGAATGAAGAAGTGGAATGGGATTAGTGGGAAAGGTTTATTCCAACCACTGGTTGGTTGGGGTAATCAAAGCCCTGGTTTAAGCCTTGTTTATGGATGTACTCATGTCCCTATCACCACAATCAACCAAGCTGGATGGCACCCGCCCACTAGACTAATTTTGACTTCAGTAAAGACCCACAAAAGGTAAAAAGTCAATGACAGAGATTTATTTTTTTGCTCTAGGTAAAGTCATAGATGATTAATATATCGATATTAATTTAGTGGATTATAAATTTGATTCTCGTCTTGCATAAGAGTCAAAGATCTAATTTATAATTTATCTTCTCTAACGTAATTGATGACATGAACATTAGAAGCTGTGCAACAACGATCATTCCAAATTTTACTTTTATTTTTAAAAATTATTGTCACAATTTGAATCCGTGATCTTTTAACTATAAAAAAGAAAAAGTTCTATTCAGATGAATTGTGGGTAGATATGAATTCCATGGAAAAATCTGAATCAACTTTGTGCCCACCAGCACTATGATAATATTTGTGTGCTGTTTGTCCATGTGCAGTGGACTCAATGGCATCGGCAGGGTCCAATCTCAAGGGCTCTAGTTTAAAGCCCAAAATAAAATTAAAGTTAAATTATAAAAAAAAAAACTTTCTATTAAGGTAAAAAAAAAACCCAATTTTTATATGAAAAATATTATCAAATGAATTGTGGGTAGAGATGAATTCCATGGAAAAATCTGAACCAACTTTGTGCCCACCAGCACTATGATGATATTTGTGTGCTGTGTGTGCATGTGCAGTGGACTCCATGGCATTGGCAGGGTCCAATCTCAACTCTCAAGGGCTCTGGTTTAAAGCCCACAATAAAATTAAAGTATCTTCTTTTCTTTTTATTTTAAGGGTATTTTGTATAACATAAAGTTTGATATTTATAATGCCACACATCTTTTTGTTACACAAAAAATTTGTATACCATATAATATACTTTTTGCATTATAACAAATGTCCTTAACCTTAGTTGCATCTTTCTTCCTCTCACCATAACCAAAGACACGATTGACCTATTATTCAAATAAAGTACTTTTACACGGTTTAAGGACATATTTGAAATAATGATTAATTTAGAGTTTTATAAACAAATATATATAAAATTTTAAGGGTAAAAATATGCGTTTGGTCGTGAATCATTAATTCATTAATTTCATCTCTATCAAGCAAATATTATTACGAAAATATTATTTAAATAAAAATTATTATAATTATGTGTAATAACTCAAGAGAATAACTATTCTCTTTTTTTTTTTTTCCACTAACCAATTCTCTTTGTAGGTTAGGTTAAGTGCACTACAAGTAAATGTTACATAGAGGATTAGCATATATTTTAATATCTTTTGGCCCAACACTTTTTAGTGGGAAACATAATCATAAGTCAGATGGATGCAACAGTTTTGCCAACTCAACCACCATAACCCCACTGCCTGAAAAAAATCAGCCCCTCCTTCTACCTTTATGTCTTGTTTCCAAGAAATAGAGGTGTCCAGCAGCCACCTCCAAATGTAATTATTTTGTCTTTGACTTAGAGTACATCGTGATAAATTAAAAAAATAATAATTAATTCTCTAGTGAGCATAAAAATTTAAAAATTAGAAAAACATTCTTAATTATAAAAAATAAAATTATGTTTATATATTCTAAAATAAATTACAAATTCTCTTATTTATAGATTTGAAGTTTTGAGATGAAAGAATTTTAATAAAAAAATAAAACTAAATAAGAATAACATAAGAATCGTAAATACTTTAGAATACAGAATCGTAGATTAATTAGAAAATAATAATTAAATATTTCTAAACTTAATAGAATAAGTTCTAAAATTACGAAATAAAAATTATTAAAATAAAATAAAAGAAGGGATGTCGTGTGTCGTGTTTTTTTTAATTTTTTTAATTTTTTGTTCATGCTCTATGAATAAAGACTTTTTCGTTTTGTGAAATTTTTGTTATTGGAATTTTTATAAAAAAAAATATTTGGAAACTGATTAATTTTATTCTTGATTTTTTTTTATTTTTGATCAATTTAGCTCTTAATTTTTTTCTTAGATTTAGTTCGAAACTTTTTAAATGATCTAATTCAAAAGTGAATTTGAGTCAAAAAAAATTCAAGGGACTAAACTGACAAAAATAAAAAATTTAAAGGGCCGATTTGATATTTTCCAAAATATTCTTGTAAAAAATAATTTTAATTATAAAAAGGGTTGTGATTGTTATTTTGTTATTGTAGTTGCTTTTATTTTAACTTCTTTTCCACAACACAAGGTCTGAATTCCTTTTTTTTTTATAAATAAATTTTATTTTCATAAAAAAATATTATTTTTCAATTTAGGAATTGTGTTGAGGAGAGATCAAAACAAAATTTCTAGATTTTAGAGGGTCAAAATAAAATTTGTTTTTCAAATATATACAATAAAAATATCAATATATTTTCTTGGTCAAAAAATGTGATGTAGATATATATTTTAAAAGATATTTATTAATCGCTTAAAATTTAGTAAGTATACTATTTCGTCTCAAGTAATATAATGAATATGAATCCAAGTATCGATCTCTCATGGACTAATCTATTTAACTACAAGAATTATAGAATTAACTATTTAAGTTAAATCTATTAAATATTAATAATTTGATTAAACTAATTAATTAAAATAATAATAAAAATAATTTAGATAGTGATTAAAATAAAATAAATCAATAAATTTTAATAACTAAGACACATATACAAACTTAGCTATGCAGTGCAAATTATGGACTTCATGCGAATAAATTTATAAATTGTGTATGTCATAACGAAATCTCTTGATGCATTTGTTACCTTATCTCTAGATTATAACAAGTCTATTTCTATTTAATAACTCTTTATATCTCTATAAAAATTTAATTAAATGAAAACGCATTATAATTTGTGAAATTACTAACTTACAGTAAGACTTGTGGGTCACTTTATCGATAAAAATCGCACAAAAAAATCAAATTTTATCTCTAGTCAATTTTATTTTGTGGTGTATGATACTTATGATGCATTTCCCAACTTATCTTCTTTCAATCTCAAGGTTAGGCATTTAGTCATGTAAATGGTGACCAAACATTCACAATCATTATAATTAATATCACACAATCTAACATAATTCAAATTATTCAATCACATAAAAATTATAAAAATTGCACTGTCATAATTTTCACCAAAACATGGCCTTAGTTTAAATAAATTAGTTTATAAGGAATTAATTAAAAACCAAATTCGGAGTATAAGAAAATTAATTAAATAAGGAAAAAGAAGAAGAAGAATCTCCCTTCTTCAGATCTGAACCCAGATCTGCTTCAGATCCGCTTGAGCTTCAGCACGGCGCTTCCTGCGCCTTGCGCCTGCGTATGTCGCATCGGGGGCCGCGCCTGCTGCCCAATTGCCGCAAGTTGGGGCCGCACCTGCGGCCTTGTTTCTGCACACTGCCGCAAGCCACTGCAGGCTTGCTGCCTTGCTTCTTGCTTGGCCAAAGTTAAATTCATACTTTAAATAGAAAAAATAGCACAAAATTAAACTCGAAATTAGATAAGAATATGTATTAAAATAAACTCTATCATTTATGTAAAAAAAAAGAGATCAACTTATTTACAAAGCCCCAACCACGATAGACAGTATTCATGAAAGATTTGATTTCCATCATATATTTTTCATCATTTTATAACATTCAAGTAAGATAGCTTTAAAACGATTATTTGTAATTTGACATGAATTAAATATATATAAAATTTTTAGTATTTTTATTTTAATATAAGAATGGTAATGAATTGAGTTCAGAAATTTTTTTCTCCATCTTTATTCCTGCCTTTTTTTTTCCTTTTTTTTTATGTAAAATCAACTTAATTCCCTATTCTTAAACTTTTTAAAATTAAAATTTGAAGTTTCTAGAGTTGATTTACAATTTCAATAAGTGCTCTTTCATGCTAATTTGGTTTAGTCGAGGATAAGTATATAATGAGATATCCTTGATTATAACGAAGTTATATGTTACATTTAAAAACTCTTGATACTTATGTTTAATACTAAAACTAGATCTTTATTTAAAGGTCTATGATTATTTTAGGCCTAAAGGTGCTTTCAAGATGTGGGCCGAGGAGCCATTACTCTATCTTGTGGTTGAGCATAAAAAAATAAATTGCTTACAAAGGATAAGCTAGTTTACTCGAATATGGATAGAACCTGTCGGCTATGTGGTATCATTGAGAAAACTCTACAGCACATTTTCTTCCGATGTCCAGTAAGTGCAGATATTTAGGGGGCATATTAAATGATGGATTGGTACTCGAAGGACATTGTCTACAATCTCTAGTTCCTTGAAATGGTCAAAGAAGGAGACTCAAAGGACATCTTGACAGTCCAAAGCGAAGAGAATTGCTCTTGCTTGCGTTGTCTACCTCATTTGGTCAGCAAGAACCGTCTCATTTTTGAAGACTATAGACTTCCTGTGGATTGTATTGTTAAAAAAGTTAAAACACATGTATATAGGATTATTTTCTCTTTGTATCTTAATATTTTATCCCAATTTGTGACCATAGCTACAGGAATCAGCGTTGGTAAGTTGGTGCCCTTGGTCTGCATGGTTATGTCCATTAGAAATTAGAATTTAAAGTTTCTAGAGTTGATTTAAACTTTCAAAGATGAATTTCTTTTGATGATGGTTTTTGGGATCGACCACCATGTGCCATATTTGCGAATAGATCTCAGGAATAGTACTTTGAATTTGGTGATGTCGAATCTCGGGTATAGAACCTGCAAGACAATAGAGGGCTAGGATCCCCTGAAGTGAACTCCGATGCTCAAATTAGTAGAGCAAAAGCGAGTAGTAATAAATGTGAGAGCTGTAGAGCTTGTTCATACTTGGTGAAGACCCTTATCTTTTATAGGCAGACTCGTTATGGAGTACCCGAGATGAGCGGACACGGCTCTTGAGGATCCCGGTCAAGTTGGAACGGGTCTTGGCGCCTGACTCGAATTTTTTGAGCTCCGCTCCAGATTGTTGATTTGCCACGTGTCAAACTCTCAAGCAATCAACGTGGCGGGCGATTCTTGTTTTTAGGTAGTGCCACATTACTTGTCCCCAACTCCTTAATCCGAGTTGAAAATCATGCTGGGTCAAGGAGTAACTTGATTTTTGAGGTTATTTTGACTGTAAATTTTTCTCAAGATGCACAAGAGTACTTTTAAATATGAGACAGCCAAGCTCTCAACTTTTGAAGTTAGGTTTTCCCTCTCTTCTCTTTTTTTTTTTCTTTTGATTTTTTTATTTATATTATTTTTGCTTGCTGTTTGTTTGTTTTTTTTTTTTTTTTATAAAAAAAAATCGTCTCCCTTGGCCAGGCAGCCTGGCCGAGGTCGACCTCGCCAGATCTTGGCGGGGCCGAGCTCCTCAGCCATGGTTTACCCTTCTTGGGGCCCTTGCCTCCCTTTCTCTCTCTCTCTCTCTTTCTTTTTTTTTTATTTATACATATATATATGTATATATTGGGTCAGCCATGGCTGACCCTTGGGCTCTTGCCCTACCTTTCCTTTCTTTATTTATTTGCTTCTTTTTTTTTAACGTATATATCTATATATATTTTTTTGTTAATAGCAACAAAGTAAGGCTTAACTTGACTAACCTGATTCTTTTGACTTTTTTGTCACATGTGTGGTTCGAGATTTTCCAAAGCTAAACCGTGCTTATTGAGCTCCCTTTAGCTTGTGCTTGGTTGTGGTTTTCTTTATTGGACCTTTGCCTTTCTTTAATTCTAGAACGGTTTAGGGCTCTTGGGGTATTACACACAACGTGTCATCATCATGGGGCCCACAGCTGCAAGTCAGCTCTCAGCTATCGTCCTTCAACGACTAGGAGGCCCACCGCACTTATGAGCCCCTTAATAGTTGCCCTCTGGGCAATCGATGTGGGATTGAGAACCGACGTTTATAGCACCACCTCTAGCCCTCCCTCCTAAGTGTGGTGGTGCTCGTGGGCGCGGACCATCTCAAGAGTGATAGAGGGTGGTTACGGCTAGGGCCCGTAGAGCCCAAGGTTTCCCACAGACGGCACCAAAATTACAAGAATGCCATCCCTTGGCCAAGGCCTATGGGGCACAGGGTTTCCCACATCATTATGGGGTGATGTGGCACTACCTAAAATTACAAGAATACCCATACGCGCTAATGGTCTCGCCCTCCATGTGGATTGCCTGAGAGTCTGACACGTGGCAAGTCAACAATCCAGAGCGGAGCCAGAAAAATTCCGGTCGAGCTACAAGACCCGTTCTAACTTGATCGGGATCCTCGGGAGCCGTGCTCGTTCATTTCGAGTTTTATCTCAGGTACTCCATAACGGGTCCACCTACAAAAGACAAGGGTCTTCACCAGGTATGGACAAGTTCTACAGCTCTGACATTTATTACTACTCGCTTTTACTCTACCAATTTGAGCGTCAGAGTCCACTCCAGGAGATGCTAGCCCCGGCCCTCCATTGTCTTGCAAGTTCTATACCCGAGGTCCGACATCGCCAAGTCTGAGGTACTATTCTCGAGGTCCATTTTCAGAGGTAGCACATGGTGGTCGGTCCCAAAAACCATCATCATTTGGCACCCATCGTGGGGCCCATGTCCATACTCGCTAGCCTCTTTTTTTCTTACCTCATGCTTCGGACTTCAACACCTCACCTCAGACTTCGATCTTTTCATAAATGTCAAACGACTTTCGCTCCTTACCATAACTAACTACATGGCTCCCTGAAAAGACGTGACTCGTAGCTAGGCTGGTGCCAATCTAGAGGCCCCACCCCAGGGGGAGAATCCACCACCTCCCGCTAATCTAATGTCAGAGGATCGACTCACCAGGTTGGAGAATCAGGTCCAACAGTTAACTGAGCTGTTGACTGGTTATCTATACCAAAATGAACAACATTGTCCGCATGTGCCCTCTCAGCGGGCGGAGCACCAATCACCTCCTCCTACTCGGGAGCCTCGTTAATCCCGCCAATCGGGCTAGGAAATCCACTCCTCTGAGGCGGAATGATCTATTTCTACCCCTTCACAAGAAAGAGGGACTTCGCAGGAGAGGCAATTGCGTTTCCTAGAGAGGCAAGTCTAGGAACTCAAGAAAGGAAAGGAAGAGTTGCCGCACCTCGGCTCTAACCAACCCTTGAGCAAGGGCATCATGGCAGAGGTTCCGCCATAAAGGTTTCGTATCCCATCCATCAAGCTCTATGACTGAAGCACAGACTCCTATAATCACGTAGAGCTTTTATCTTCTCATATGCTGGTGCAATCAGGGTCAGAGGTGATGTGGTGCCTGGTATTTTCGGCTACTTTGGGAGGACATGCCCGGACTTGGTACTTCTGTAACGCCCCACTTTTTTCAAGCATGCGTTAACTCGAGATTTCAAGAATATATATATATATATATAACATCATATACACAACACCAGCCTCTTGGCATACATACCGTCATTATAGTCATTCCCGACAATCCCGATCGTACATTCTCAGTATATCAAAATTTAAAAATTAATAGACTAAGACAGGTATTATCAATCACATCAGCGAAAGCAAGATCGAAACCTCAATGATATATATATATCCGACAAATTCCTCTTATAATAACCAAATCGATGTTTCATATGAAAATATCAAAATATTACATCATCTTGAATATTGTAATCATAGACCAAAAACCTACGAAAACTGAATGTAACATACGAGGATAATTTGAGGATAAAAACGATAATTGATAAAGGGCATAATTGGAATTTTGATAAAAATAAGACTATAGGGCACACTAACACAGCTTTGGACGACCGAATTAGTCAGAGGGAGTACCTCGGACCCTAGATAGCCAAGGAAAATGATATAGTATCGACAAAAAATTAAAATTATGATTTTTAGTGATAAAAGAAATGAGATCAGGAATAGTTTTCGGTACAGCAAAAATACAGCTGCGAATTAGGTCATTTTACCGAATTGCTGTAAACGACATCCGAAAAGTCAACGGAGAGTGTCAAGGAATAGTATTCGATGTGTAGAACAACCCTTAAGTGGTTTCAGGATGAATCGAGTAGATTTGAGGTCAAATAAATCAATCGGGCATAAGTGTAATTTTCTAAAATCGCCCGAGAGAGGTCTAAACGGCAATTTTTTGAAAGTTTCAAGGGAGAAATGAGAAGTATTAATCTTGAGAGTCTTAGTGAGGGTGTTAGAAAGATCAAGGGCTTGAGGTTAAGGGCTAAAATGCAAAAGAGAAATTTCAGGGGCCTAACTGCAATTTTTAAAAAGTTAGCCGCGCATGGCAGATCTGGCCAAGATTTTGGCCGGAAAATCCGGCCATTTGGACAGCCTAGGACCGTCAGGGAATGGCCTAGGGTGGCCTAGGTGGCGTGGGGAAGAAGGCTTGGCCGGAAAACAGCCACGTGGGGGCGGATTTTGGCTATAAATAGCCAAGGGTTTCGGCCGAAAGAAAAGCACCAAATCGAGCTCATTTTCAAATGATTTTTGGAGCTTGGATAGAGGGCTTTTGGTCTCTAGGAGGCAAGGATCATTTTGGGAGTGGTTTGAAGCATTTTGGTGATGGTTTGAGGGGGTTTTGAGATCGACCGAGGGATTAGAGGCAGACCGCCACCGCCGACCTGCAACTCGAGTTTTAAACGACTTTCCGGCGTCCTTTCGGCCTGAAACTGGTGGGGATGTGATCGACTTCAAGAGGGCTTTCGAACGGCACCCGATTTGCTGCCATCGGAGCACCCACCGGCGGCTGGCTAGAGGTTGAAGAAGGTAGCGCGTGACTGCCACGCGCTAATAGATTTTGCCCAGCCACGCGCCCGCGCGTGAGAGCGCGTGAAGGGTCAGGTAATTTTGAAATTTTTTTATTATTTTTAGAAAATTATTTTATGAATTATGGTGGGAGAAAATTTGGAAAAATATTGGAGAAAATGGTCATTTTATAATTTTCAAAGTAAATAAGGCTTATAAAAAATAGGAAAATGAATTATAAAGTCCTTAGAAATTTTTGGAAGTTAGGAATTAATTATTTATGAATTATTATGAAGAGAAATCAAGGAAAAATCTTGAATAGGTATTTATTAGAATTTTTGAGGAGAAATATAAAGAAAATAGGAAGAAATTATGGAAAAATTGAAAAAATAGATATTGATATGATTTTGGACAAACGGGATGACTAGGGTATCGTTGAGGCTCGAGGTTGAAGTACAAGAGCGTCAGGCGCGAGAATCGAGGCTAGGCACGCAAACCGAGGCAAGCACGCAAATCGAGGCAACTCACCCTCTTCAAAGTTGAATTAGAAGTGAGTGTTTGCCCCCCAAAATTTGTTTTGACTTGTGAGTGGTTCTACCCAAAAAGATTTCAAGTAACATGTGAATGGTATTCATCCCTATGGCTTGGGTTTTTGTGATGAATTGTCCAAATAATTGTTTACATGTGCATTAAACGTTGATTTTAAGTAACGATTTTAAGTGATGCATGTTATGATTTAAGTGATGCATGTTATGATTTTTCGACCATTGGCTCGTTTTGTGTCGTCCATGTGGGATGTGGGTTGTTGACCTGTGACGAAGCCCAGAGTGACAGCACTCGGGATGCGTACCTAGGATTAATGCTAGGTAATCCACTTGGGACGGGACTGAGACGGACTTCACCCTACGGGACCCAAGTGGCGGGGCTGAGAGTGGACACCACCCCGGTTGTTGGCTCAAGTGGCGGGGCTGCGAGTGGACACCACCCCAGGTTCCTTTGAGCAATAGCATTAATGCCGAGGTGACGTCGATTCCGAGGATAGTGCTGAGGTTACACTCTTGGGGCTAGGGTTGTGTTGTGTTTTGGAATGCTTTTGAATGGGAGCGTAAAGCCTGACAATGACAGTGGGGTGATTCCTGGGTTCATATGTCGAGGTTGTCCCTCTTAAGCAGGATCGATTTGCCAATGGGTCGTTGTGGTTATGTCGCCTTTAGAGAGATTGCATTTTCCCCGGTTAGGGCTAAATGCTGTGTGGGATTCTCTTAGGCTGGTGCATGTTGGGATTTATCGATTTTGGAACATGACATTGCATACAATCATGAAAATGTTTCTGAACTCTCACTTAGATTATTCAGCATCTAATTTAGACTATGTCCCTGAAATATTCAAACGTTCCAGGTGAAAGCAGTGGCGTCAAGGGAAAGAATGTCATCAGGGTGTAGCAGCTACATTTGGTTTTCGTAGGTTTTGACTATGAGTACAACGTTCAGAGATTATGTACTATATTTTCATGTGAAACATCGATTCAGTTATTGTAAAAGAAATTGTCAGTTATATGTATATTTGAGGTTTCGATCTTGCTTTCGCTGATGTGATTGATGATGGCTGTCTTAGTCTATTTATTAAATGTTGTTACACTAAGAAGGTACGATCGGGATTGTCGGGAAATGATGAAAGTATGGCTATCGAGAGATTTATGTGGTGTTTGATTTAAATTTTCTCGAAATCTCGAATTAACGCACGCTTGGGAAAAGTGGGGCGTTACACTGAACATAGTAGCTACATCTTGACGACATCCTTTCCCTTGGCGCCACTGCTTTCACCTAGAACGTTTGAATATTTCAAGGACATAGTTCAAATTAGATGCTGAATCATCTAAGTAAGAGTTCAAAACATTTTCATGTAGATATGCAAAACATATACATAAAATCGATAAATCCTGACATGCCCTAACCTAAGAGAATCCCACACAGCATTTAGCCCTAACCAGGGAAAATGCAATCTCTCTAAAGGCGACACGACCACACCGACCCATTGGCAAACCAATCCTGCTTAAGAGGGAAAACCTCGACTTATGAACCAGGAAATCGCCCCATTGTCATTGTTAGGTTTTATGCTCCTACTCAAAAGCATTCCAAAACCCAACCCAACCCAACCCTAGCCCCAAGAGTGTCACATCAACACTATCCCCAAAATCAACAACACCTCGACTTTAATGCTATTGCTCAAAGGAACTTGAGGTGGTGTCCACTCTCAACCCCGTCACTTGAACCAACAACCATGGTGGTGACCACTGTCAGCCCCGCTACTTGAGTACCGTAGGGTGAAGCCCGTCTCAGCCTCATCCAAAGTGGGTCACATGCCCTAGCCTAAGAGAATCCCACACAACATTTAGCCCTAATAGAGAAAAATGCAATCTCTCTAAAGGCGACACGACCACACCGACCCATTGGCAAACCAATCCTGCTTAAGAGGGACAACCTCGACTTATGAACCAGGGAATCACCCCATTGTCATTGTTAGGTTTTACTCTCCTACTCAAAAGCATTCCAAAACCCAACCTAACCCTAGCCCCAAGAGTGTCACATCAACACTGTCCCCAAAATCAACGACACCTCGACTTTAATGCTATTGCTCAAAGGAACTTGAGGTGGTGTCCATTCTCAACCCCGCCACTTGAGCCAACAACCATGGTGGTGTCCACTGTCAGCCCCGCCACTTGAGTACCGTAGGGTGAAGTCTGTCTCAGCCTCGTCCCAAGTGGGTCACATAGCATTAACCCTTGGCACGCATCCCGAGTGCTGACACTCGAGGGCTACGTCATAGGTTAACAACCTACGTCCCACATGGACAACACAACATGTCAATGCTGAAAAATCATAACATGCATAACTTAAAATCAACATTTCGATGTATGCAATTTATCGTACGAAATTCAATGCATGTGTAAATAACCATTTGGACAGACCATCACAATAAACCAAGCCATAGGGATGAACACTCACAATAAACCATTCACATGCTACTATAAGTCTTTTCGGGTAGAACCACTTACCTTGAGCTAAATTCAAGATTCTTCGAAATGCGTGCCCGATCGACCTCGATTCTCGTACCAGGTGTTCTATAGTTCAAATTCGAGCGTCAACGATACCCTAGACATCATATGCATTCAAAGGGAAATCAATATCTATTTTCCCAATTTTTTCATTATTTTTCTCTAATTTTCTTCTTATTTTTCTCTCGATAATTTCAAGTAAATACTTCTTCAAGAATTTTTTCTAAATTTTTCTTCAAAAAAATTCATAAAACAATATTTATAAGCCTATGGAATTTTCTGGAAATTTTTCAGATTTTTCTCCTATTTTCTCAAATTTCCATAATTACTTTTCCTTGAGAAAATTTATTTCTCATTGATTTCCTTTGAATCTACTTCAAGAAAAATCACCAAAACTCATAAAATAAATTCCTTATCCTTCTGGAATTTTCTAAGAATTTTATAAAAATCTTTCCTATTTATTTTCCATTTACCTTTCCTTTCAAAAATCCAAAATAATTATCTCTTCAAGAAATTTTCAGGATAAAATTCATCAAAATAAACTATTCATTTTTCTTGAATTTATGGATATTTTTTTCAGAATTTTATTTCCTTTAATTATATTTTTCCTCTAATTTTCTTTATTTTTAGCATTTAAAAAAATACTGAAAATACCTCCGGTCATCTTCTCTGGCGACGGCGATTGGCGACGGCGATTGGCGACCTGCTCCGATGGTTGATCCGACGACACCACCTTGAATCCCTCCTCAATTTGATCACAATGACATCCTGACATGGCCGAAAAACTCATCGAAAATAGCCCGATTTGACGATTTACAGTCCGGCTCCGGCGAAACTTTGTGTTTTCCGACGAGCCAAATTGACCTTCGATTCGAACTCCGATTGACATGAAACTTTCCAGATCACTTACCCATAACCTTGCGACCAAAAGCCCCTTATTAGATCCCTCGATTGATCACTTTACAACCCGATTTCACCTTCACTTGATATATATATGGCCGAATGCAAAAACACCTCTATACCGCTCCAAAAATTCTCAAAATCTCCAGAAGTGATCCTCTTCCCTCAAGGATCAAAAGCCCCTTATTTGCTTCCCTCTATTTTCCATCAAAACCGAGCAATTTGATGATCCAAATTCGGCCAAAAGCCTTTGGTATTTATAAGCTAAATCCGATCCCCATGTAGCCGATTTTCGGCCAAAACTTCTTCCCCACGCCTCCTAGACTACCCTAAGCCATGCCCTGACGAGAATAGGTGGCCAAATCGTCAGATTTTTCAGCCACAAATCGCGGCCAGATCTTCCAAGCTTTGGCAGATTTTCAAAAATTGCAGTTTAGCCCCTGAAATTTTCTTTTGCCTTTTGGCCCTTATCCTCAAGCTCTTGATCTTTCTAGCACCCTCACTAAGACCCTCCAGATTATAACTTCACATTTCTCCCTTGAAATTTCTAAAAAATTACCGTTTTGACCTCCCTCAGGTAAATTTAAAAAATTATACTTAGGCCCGATTGATCGATTTGACCTCAAATCCACTCGATTCAACCTGAAACCACTTAAGGGTTGTTCTATACATCAAATTCTAGTCCTTGAAACTCTCCGTTGACTTTTTGGACGTCGTTTATAATAATTCGGTAATACGACCTAATTGGCAGCTGTATTTTCCTTGTACCAAAAACTTTTCCTGATCTCATTTCTTTTATCACTAAAAATCATAATTTAAATCACTTGTCGTTACTATACCATTTTCATTGGCTATCTGAGGTCTGGGGTACTCCTTCTAATTAATTCGATCGTCTAAAGCTGTGTTAGTGTTTTTTTCAAAATTTCATTTATGCCCTTTACCAAATATCATTTTTGTCCTCAAATTATTCTCGGGTATTACACTTCTACCTTCCTCATCGTTCCATCAACAGCTGGGGGGAGCTGAAGACCTGTTTTCTAGCCCATTACACTCACTTTAAGCGTCACCAGAAGTCTTCTATGGCTCTAGTGAACGTCAAGCAAAACCAGGGTGAATCCCTAAGGGATTTCATGGCTAGGTTCAATAAGGAGGGGTTGAGCATCGACGAGTTCGACCAGCGGATCGCAATGATGGCTCTTCAGAATAGCTTGAGGGCTAGGCCATTCGCTTAGTCCTTGGCTAAGACTCAACCTCGTACTTTCACAAAGGCCCTTGCTCGGGCTAATAAGTACATCAACGCTGAAGAGGTGATGAAAGTGAAGCGGGCGAAACAACCTGCCAGGAAGGAAAGAGAAAAGAAGAAGAAAAAACCAATGGTGGATCATAAGACAGACTATCGCCCCTCCCAAGCTTCAGATCGCTTGGGTTTTGAAGGTGCATGTGGAAATTGTGTGAGTTATACTTCTCTCAACGCCAGTCGAGCAGAGATTCTACTAGCATTGGAGGATAAGGATAAGAGTGTTGAAATTTTGATTCAGATTGAAAAATTGGATTGGATCAAAGCATAAAACCTAGTCTAGTTCAAGATCGAATGAGTTTGGTCAAGGTTTTACTTGGGTGTTGAATTTTGAAGTGAAGGTCAAATAAATTAGTATGTATGTTGTGTATATATATAGTAATTTATTCGACTGTATAAACAATATGTTGCACATATGATATACTATTGTATGTCTACATATAAATTTAATAAGATAGGATTAAACTGAATTAGTTGGATCAAATATGGTGTCACCCTTATTGTCTCGGGTTCAAATTTTCTGTCAATTTCAATTCTTACCATCTAAGATAAGTAAAGCCAAGCCCCCTCAGGTGATAGGGTTGGCAAGATGGTTTGATTGGATGGGCTTTTATCTAGGGTAAGAGCTACATCACTTTCATGTCCAAAGCCCAAATTCAATACTATTTCCACTTTCACTAATTGGGCTCCCAACCCAAATGCCCTGTACTCCAATCGGGCCAGATCTAATCCTCACTCGTTAAAGTGATTAACTAAAGGGTAATCATAAAAATAATTTAATTTTTTTCGTGAATTTATAATTTTAATCAATTCTTTCAACAAAAGGAACTCATGTAAAATAGGTGTTAATTGCTGAAGCTTCCTCTCTAAGTAGACCACGTAACCATATTCAAATCTTGTAAAATTGCCCATTAGTTGGACACGATCACCCATCTTAGTATTATATCTATGTTTAAGTCAGTAGTAACAGCGGGGGGTTCCTCTAATTCACAATTTTGAGGTTAATTTACAGAGATGAGGGCCATGAATGGCCTCAGATCACCAGCAAGTGGGAAGAAGAAACAAAATGGGAAAGACAGGGACATAAGAGAAGGAAGCAAAATTAATGGAACTGGAAAGGAAGAAGAAGATAAGGAGTTCATCATCATCAGATACTTTGAGTCTGGGAAGAAGACAAAAGCTCCTCCAAGTAATCAGCCCCCAAATCCTCCAAAACCATCACAAATTCCGGCTTCACCTCCTCCACTCTGCTCCGTTTGCCGGCTGGCCGCTTCCCCATGGAGTGCCTCTTCTTAAGAGCCACCACCGGCGACGCACCTTCCTCGCACCCGCACTCCATCCCCCTCAGCGACTCCACCACCCTCTCCGCCGGAAAATTGAGCACCGCCCTCGTCCCCCGCATAGCGAACGCCGCCTGGTCGTACGCCATCGCCGCCTCCTCCGCGCTGTCGAAGGTCCCCAGCCACACCCGCATGCCGTTCCTCGTCGAGTCCCTTATCTCCGCCGCGAACTTCCCCCACGGCCTCCGCCGGACTCCCCTGTACGATTCCTTCTTCTCCTTCTTCTTCCCCGGCTCGAATTCTTCTTCTTCTCCGTTCGGCCTGGAGTTCACCTCCTCTTCTTTGTTGCCGCCCCCATTCATTCCTCCGGTGAACGAATTATTGCTCTCCGACGAAGCTCCCTCCGCCAGAACGCCGAACAGCAGCATCTCCTCGGAGTCGTTGACGTCAAACGGCAGTGAACCGTGGATCCAGAAAGAATCCATGGAGTTGGTTTCTCTCTTCACTCCTTGTTCTTATTAAAATTCCCGAAATCAAAATTGCAGCCTCTGGAGTCTGGGCAGTGTTTTTCACGAGCTCCGATGGGGATTTATAATGCCGGGAACCAATCGAGGGGGAGCCAAAAAGGGCACTGACAGAGAAGGTTTTCGGGCAAAGAGGATGTCTCTGGATTTTAAATATAATTCTGATTCATGTGACAATTTTGGGGAAATAAAGATTGGGTTTTTAGGCCACGTGACCAAAATGACGTGTGGCGGCGGGTTTTGCTGATATGACGACGTCACCAAGCCCCCTCTCATTGGCCACTCCCTCGGTTCATCGCATTGGGTCATTAGTTTCCTCAAACAGACAAAGCCTTCGTCCCTCTCTCTCTCTCTCTCCTTCTCTCTTTCAACTGTGGATAAAGCTTTCGTCTTCATTCAATCTCTCTCCCTTCTCACCCCCTCCAATTTGACCCATTTTCTGGGAGTTTTTCAAGAGGAATTCAAACAAAGTTCGAATCTTGACTCGAATTTTATTCAAGTAATCCGAGAATTTACCTGGGCATTATCAGTTCATAGACTCCGTAACTCTTGAAATTAACAGTGGAGGCTTAGAAGGAAACAAACATCTGTTCCTTAATTAAAATACTTGCCTTGCCATACATACATACAGATATATATATATATATATATTATTAAAGGGTCCACAGTGTGTGATCGATCTGCAATAATTTTGTGGCAATGGAAGGGCCTTCAGCGTGGCCCGCTATGGCGTCTGCAAAGCTGCAGGGGTCTGGCCACCGTAACAGGCGGAGAAAGTTGGCGGAGTTCGCTGGTTATTTACCCAAGCCAAGCCAAGCCCGGCCAGGTGCTTCAAAGTCATTATTGACTTCAAGTTTGCTACTCTATGGACAATACATGCTCCAATAATTGCATCTACTCTATGGACATGCTCCAATTTGTTATCTTAAAAATTGCACTTGTCTTGAGATGTTGACCTCGAAGGCTAACACTTGTAAAGGAATACTGCGGGGTAGATCTCCAGATTTGACTTTTGATGCCTAAATTAATAAAAATAAATAAATATGACTGTAAAATTAAAAGTTAAAAGTAAATTTGAGTTAAATATTGTATTTGGGAATGAATCCCTCTATTTTATAGATTTTAGAGAAAATTTTCAAGACTTAATAAGAATGGAATCCAATCCTTCTGGGAGTTTGAATTTGGGTATTCTTTTATGTTTTGACACGTGTTATTTCTTAAGTTGTGTTTGATAACACATATTTTTTATAAAAAATATCTAATTATGTGTAATTGTTACACATATTTTTATAAAAATAATCAAATACCTTAAATTTTTTTATGAAAAATATATGTATGGTACAAGTATTTATTTTTTTTTTATAAAATTCATTTTTCAAGGAGATGAGGTGATTTTTATTTTTTAAGCAATTATTATCTAAAATTAAATTTTAAATAATACAATGAAATAGAGCCTTAGAGCATTTGAGATAAGGACACGTAATAAATTTAAATTAACTTTTTTGAAGAGATTTTAATATTTTATAATATCATATCATTTAAATTTAAGATATTAATAGTTAAATTAGAGTCTATTTAAATAGGAGTAGTTAGGTGTTCATCTCTAAAATGGATGAAAATATAATATTATTGAGTTCTAGAGGGAATCTTGGGTGCCTTAGAAACAAGGAAGTGGGAAATGACGCTTTCACCCTTGGATGGATAAATGTGTTTTTTTTTGGGGTGGTTTGACGTAAGCAAATATACAAAGAGATTTGTCCCTTTGTTTTTTTGACAATGTTCAAAGTCTCAACTCTTTCTAGAAAGGGATTGCAATCCTCTCCACTTCAGACTCATTATATTTTATTTTTTATTTTTTTAAATAAAAAACATCAAGATAAGGAGATTACTAAAATTTATTTTCCATATAAATTCAATAAACTTATCCAATTCTTATTCCCGCATAATCGAGCTCGATAACATCGAAGATAATTTAAAATATTTTATCCTTTTTTCTTTGAAAAATTCAAATCTAACTCTATTTTTTATTCGATCTAATAAAAAATAAAAAGTTTCACACAGAATCATAATGTTCATATACATTTATTACTCATTTATCACACGTTAAAGATAAAATTGAGACAATCGGTCCCAAATGTCATCACAAGGGACAAAACCCATTTGACCTCGCCGTTACCGTGCAAGGAAGCATAAGTAGAAAATGTGCCCAAGGGGGGAAGTAGGAGGAGATGAGAGTCGAGCAAAACGTGAAAAGCATCGAAGAAGACCGAGAAATGGGAAGATCCAAAGCATGAAGTTGACGGCCGCTGTTTTGAGGGACCGCGGTGTCGTCCGCTGAGAGGCTGAATTCATCAAAAGTTGGGGCTTGGTCAAGCAACATGGGACCTCTGAAAGTGAACCCTTTTGTTTATGGTGCATGAACCCAACTTCAATTCACTATAATGGAATATATATTAAGGTGTTTTTTATTAAATGAATTCGTACTTGTGTATAGAGCTAGCTTATCTCATGACACCCACCTACCCACCATTAATTAGTTTGAAAATACTATTTAGATATTTAAATTTAATGTTATTATAGTGACACTTTACATTGATGTTTTATATTTTATGTCATATTTGTTGTTATTTGAATATAACAATAAATTTTTTTTATACGTAAGAGTGTCTTAATCAGGATTTATAAATGACCTGTAAGGAACGAATATCTTATAAGGAATAAATTAGTTAGGGGAGCAGGGTGATCTCCTGCGTAGACTTTTTAATGTTTAAGTCAATATCTAGATGAGTGTGTAGAACATAGAAAAAAGTAGAATTGCAGTAAATGTGCAATTTTGAGCATACTTTTTGTTGGATGACGAGTCTTCTATTTATAAAGGGAGGAGACTGACAAATAGAGAGAGAACCATAATTTTTGATAAGCATATTAGACATCTTTTGAATTTGCAGGCGAGCATATCGAAGATATGTTCGACTCGTTTTTTATAGTCTCTTATGAGTAGTATCTAAAGATCAGGTCTCTTGAAATTTATAATATCTTAAAAAAGTTTCTTCCGAATTTAGATAACCCATGAAAGTCTCTTGAATATAAATCTTCTTGTGAACGAGTGACTTGTGAAGTTCTCCTAAAAGAGTCCCTTGATAATGACAAGAGAAACTTCCAAGAGGGTTACTCGAGTTACTTAGTGAGGTCATTCAATCTTATCTTTCTTAGTTTCTTGCTTAGTCAATCAACTAATCTTTTAGGTTGCTTTGACTAATCTTTTAGTCATTTAGTAGTCTTTTGATTACTTGACTAACTTTTGACCATCACTCGATTAGTCCCTCACCTAATCCCTTGATGGTCTCTCATTTTCAATGGACTTGTGGCTTCTTTCATTTGATTTAAACTTATCATTAAATATGACAATATTAATATAAATATACAAAACATTGCAGTAGAACTTAAAATGTTTCAAGTCATTTTCGTAATTTATTTGCGAGCACTTTTATTACTCGCACCAAAAAAAGTGTTACAGTTATTAATACGAATTATTTATGTTATCTCCAGAAATTAAGATTAATATTAATCTTAAATTGTTGAATTATCAACCAAGGCTATATTCGAGAATTTAAAATATTATGAGATAGTTAAATTCTATTTCTATACCATACTGTATAATCATCTATTTTTATCTTAAAAATATTTTGACTCACTAGTCACTACAAATATATTAATAGAAGATGAGATGGCACAGCCAAAACCTCTCTACCACGGAGAAGGCAGCTCGATTAATTAATTTCATTAGACGAAAATACCCTCCATTGCATTTAATTTGATTTGACTTTTCAAAATTGTTGAATAGGTGTAAAGTATTAAATAAAATATAATAATATTATATAATTTCATCATTATTGTGTGGGGCCGTACAAAAGGCCATGGTGGAGCCAGGCAAAGTCGCATTGGGTGGAGTTTATTTTTATTTTTTTTTAAATTACTTTTTTGCCAAGTTAATGGAGTGTGGATTTGATTGACGGAACAACTTTCGAGGTCGGAAACTGCCAGGAAAGCTCCTCTTTATCCCATCCTTTAATGTATTTTTTTTTCATATTATATAAAAATTGTTTATTTAAAAAAATATCCATTTTAAAAGCTGTTGACTTGTCCTAAAATATTTAAATTATGACTCATATTCACATCAATTGAAAATAATATTGTTATTTTATGACATAAATTAAGTAATTGAGTCGCGATAAATTAATATTTGTATCAGTAAATCATAAGTTCGATTCTTTATTTTATAAAGAGAGACAAAGACTCAACTTGTGATTTATTTTTTTTGTTAAACTTGAGAGCACGAACTGATGAGAATCATAGAGGGCCGACTAACAATGATGTAATCGGACAAGTCAACCTCATCAACCATGTTGGAATTGGATGATTGACAAGATTTGCGCATAAAAAGGAATAATTGTTGATTGACTGGTTGATTGAAAGATTTGGGTGCATGATTGATTGATTGATTAGTTAATTGATTGACAAGATTTGGGAGCATAAAAAGGAATGAATGATTGATTGATTTCCTGATTGATTGATTGAAAATATTTGGGAATATAAAAGGAATGATTGATTAATTGACCAGATCTAGTTATTTATTTATTTTCTATGTAATTTAATATTTTTATTAGTTTCTATGTAGAATTAGGATTTAATTATTTGCCTATTTAAAGGCTTTTCCATTGTAAACATTAGACAGAGATTATTATGAATTTTTGAATTTGAGAGATTTATCTCTTCTATCTTGTTCTTCAATGAACAAAAACTTCGAACTTATCAAGGGAATGATTCCTTTGTGGCGTTCAAAACCCGAACTTATCAAAGATCTGGGCAGTCTTTGTGGCGTTCAACAATTCTTGGTTCTTGTTTCCGCATAATCAACGGGTCTAGATTTTAATATAGTCTAGATTCTTGGTTCGTGAATCAACGGGTCAGGAATTCTTTGCCTTCTATCCGATTTTGGCTTTTCTGGGGTTCGTTTCAATCTTTTGTGGGTTTCTTTGGTCTTGTCCCATCGCGAGTTCGCATCACGAACGATAAAAAATCACACAATGACAACAATCCAAGATCTATATATAAAAAGTATTAATTACAAGAGATAAATATATTATTTATTATATATTATTATTTTACTTTATTTTTAATATCAAAATTTGATTTAATTATTAAATAATATATCGACGAATCGAATCACACTTTTTTAAATTGAGAAAATCTTGAGCAAATTTGAAATTAAGGATAATTATCAAATGCGCTCAATTTTAAACAAACTTGAGAGTAATTAATGTTAGGGATAAGTAATATTTTTGTTAAATCGAAAGAATCAGACTAAATAGACTAAATTATCGATTCAATTCAGTTCAAGTTATAGGTCGATTCAATTTAATTTTTACTTTTGATAATTTTATTTATTTCAGTTAAGTTTAATATCTATATTAAAAAAAATAAAATAATAAAATTAATTAAAAATATTAAAAAGATGACGTGGTTAATTTTGTTTTGACCCGACGGGGGTTGGTAGAAATGTAGGGTTGATCCGAAACCCGCTCTTGACAATGGCGTAATCCTAAGTGTGTGTTATTAAATTGGAAAATATTAAAATAAAAAAAAAAGTAGTAGAAAATTGATAAAACATTGTCTTCTTTACAACACCAATAGCTCTTAACCTAAGTTCGTGGCCGGTCTGTATTGACATAGGATTATTTAAATATTAACGGGTCATGTGGGCCCATCCTATGAGTGTTCATTCGATTTGGACATAGATTAGAGACTGAACCAAATTAGAACATAGAATCTTAAAATTCTTGAATGGAAGACCCAAACAGCTTCTTCTTCTGAATATATTTTTATAAAGTTAATATCTTATATATATATATTTATTAATGCGACAAAAAAAAAAAAGAGATAAAATGCTAGTAAATAAACAAAGTTGGTGGGGACGAGCAGGATCAGGATTGGATTTTGGTGCTCACACGTGGCTAATTAATTAATTAATTTGTAGATGCTGATTAGATTATAACCAAGTATGGAGTGAGTCACGTTTGATTTATTTATGCTTAAGTGGAGTTTGATATGATGATTTGATGAAGTCTATTTTTGTTGAGGGGAGGAAACTGCTAGGAAAATCTCATGGATTTTTTGTGGGACAGTTTTGGAAGCATTTTTCATTTATTTTAATTAATATAAGATAATATGTTATTGTTTATATATAATAATAAATTTATTTATAGCGTGATTGTCTTGATTAGAGTTTGCGAGAGCCCTCTCATATGAACCATTCGATGTTCAAATTAGTAATTGATTTGAAGATATAATGTAGAGAAAGTAGGATTGTGGTAAATATATACTCTTGAGCTTATCTCATCATAGGAGTGTTCTCTTATTTATAGAGAAGAGGAAATTCAAAAAAATTGTATTTTTTGGTGAGCATATTAGACACTCTTCTGAATTTGTAAGCGGGCACATTGAAATTAAGTTTAACTCGTTCTTCACTGTTTTATGTGAGTAATATTTGGAAATCAATTTTTTCGAAATCTATAATCTCTGATAAAGGTCTTTCACATGGTCTAGAGAAAGACTAACGGATCTAAGTGTTGCGGAAAAACTACAAAACAAATGGTTACTGCAAAACTAATATCGAATCAGGTTTAACGAAAATAAGAACACAAAGAACAGTAAAGGAAAAACTCCCAGTTTCAGCAACAATGACAGTTACGAAGATTGCTCCAAGGCTCAGATTTGGAAGAACTGTTCACAACTTTGGTAACGTCAACGAATAGGAACCACAATTCAGAACGAAACCCCAAACCGTAAGCCCAGAAAGCACTAACACCTCTCGGCCGAACACAAATGAAACCCTCTCTCACCCAACCGATCACAACCACACACAGTATATTACCACAAAAGGTAGATCGGTCACAAAGACGGTGGATTAAAAACACAAGGCCAAGAGAGAAAGCTTGCTAAGAACGAATGATCGAAACCCCCTAAATAAGGCACACACATCATCAACAAATCAACAGAAAGCTTGCTGAGAACGGATGATCGAAACCCCCTAAATAAGGCACACATATCATCAACAAATTGGCTAAGATCGCCAAGGAAAGATGCGGCCTCTTAGCATGAAAAGAGGCATTGGACCAAGATGAAAATGGAGTCATGGAAGATCAACCATAAAAGAAAACCACAAAAGAGACAATTGGCCAAGCAAGAAAACAGAGGGGAGAGACTAGGATTCGACCGCCACATAAGAACAAGAAAAGGGAACAAGTTCTCTTTTATATTAAGGACTTAGGGCAAAAGGGTAATGGGCCAAGGAAGTGGGTTTCTCCCACTTGAGCAAATAGACTGAGGCTCATTTCTCCTTTAAAGTTGAAATAAGATTTGTGGCCCAACTTTTAAAGTGGGTTATTTAAAAGTGGTTATAAATTTGAGTTCTTCAATATCAGATTGAAACCTATAAAAATAAAATTCACCCAAAACATTATCATAGTCTTGAGTGTCGTTAGAAAACATTAAAAACCAACACTAAGTACTCCACAGTCTCTCAAATATAGATTTTCATGCTATCAAGTTAGTGACCCATAAAATCTTCTCGAAATAAACTCTTAAAGACAATGAAAGAGACTTCCGTGAGATATCACTCGAGCCTTGGGAGTCGATCTTTTTAGTCTTCTTGTCCACGATACTAGTATCTCGACCACATCGGTCACTCATAGCAGAATATTTTTTTTATATAATAAAAGAAAATCTATCCTTTTGGAATAAAATATTGAAATTTCTTGCAAAGGTGTCGGCAGTTTTCTTTTTGGATAACGGGCCCCGCCAATTTGGACCCATTAGAGTCGGTGGGTGGGGATCCGCTGCTCGCCTAAAATTGTGAAGTAGGGAGGTTGTAAATTTTATTAATATAATCTCATATTAATAAAATAATAGTTTTGAACCCGTCTATCATTAAACTACTATCTTAGTCAATTATATATTTAATGCTTTAAAATTTATGGGCTTATTATTAATTATATTTTATTTTAAACAAAGTGGTGGCAATTAGAAAATTCTAACCATTGGGCTGGGCTTTTTAATTGCTCAAAACTTAACGGGCTCTGAATTAAATGGACATGTCCAATTCACGGACCCAGACCCCAATGGACATCTCGGGTATCAGATCCACTCAGCCTTATTCATTTCAATGCTCCATTATCTTGTAACTATGTTGTTTGTATTTTTTTTTCCTACCTTAGGCGATTAGTGTATTAATTTTTTTAGGTATAATTATAATAGTATCATGTCGTTAGAGAATATTTAGTTTGTGTTATAACTATTATTAAAAATGTGAGTCTTTCACTTTAATATCACTAATAACATATATTATAATAATAGGTCTCACGCCTTGCAATGAATAAAATTTACTTCTTATAAATGAGTTTCATTCTTATGAAAATTTGATCCTTAACCCATGTGGACTACCACAATCGGGGTACTATATGGTATGTATTCAATTGTTATAATTTATTTTATATGTGATTCCTATTTATATGTAATTATGAATTATGATTACAAGCTTCAAGCCCACACTTGACAATGCCTATCTAAGCTAATCTTATGGCACAGATGCCCACAAGTTATTCAACTTGGGGCCAAACTTGCTACATGTTACCTTGGCATGATAGTCTTGTGCTTCCATTACTTGAGTTTATTTAGTTACCCTGACACGTTTCTTTTGTGTCAATGTGCCTTATAGGTGCGAGATGGTCACCTATGAACGTGTAAGAGATCTCATAACATGAGTATATAAATTTGAACTTAAAACTAACTAATAGTTATGTTGATAATTGGTATGATATTTTTCAACACAATGAATAAGAGAGAACAAAAAATAAAAAAGAAGAACCCAAAAAAATGTATTTATTTGTGAAATCAAACTCTTTGAATTGCAATATTCAAAACATAAATTCAAAATTAAAACAAAGAACGACGAAAATTAAAATAAGAATTTTTATTCATAAAATTTGACTAATCCAAAAATAGTGACGAACTATCATAATTTATTTTAACTCAAGACATAAACAAAAAAGAGTAGGATTCAAAAGTGATTTTCTAAAAATTCTAAAATACAAATAAAAAAAAACACGACTCTTAAAAGAAAATGATTATATCCATATATTTATAACATAAAAATTGGGTAGAATAAGTCAAATTTTAACCAAATTGAAAGATTGTAAGCAAATTGAAAAATGAAAACTTGAACAAAATGAGATGAAATGAGAAATAGTGCCCAAAAATTAGACTTTTTTGCTTGAATCGTACGTGGAGGTATATAATACATACAAAAGATGCTCGTCAGGTTGACCCAAGAATCTCATTCAACGGTCAAACCATTGACAAAACAAAAAGAGTCAAAAGGTTATAATTCTCGATTATTTTATGTAAAAGGTTTTTGTAACGAAAGCGATGAAGAATCAGAGCCTCAGAGATGTGCCCTGAAAGTTGTCGTCCTTCAATGCCATTGAAATGTCCTGAAGAAACCCCTGGTTCAGTTTTTTTAATGGGCCACCGCCACCGATAGAGACGGCAAGGCTGCGGCGGCGGCCGCCCCCGAAGGGGATTGGCTATGTCCTGCGGCCCATCCATGCTCCACCCTTAACCCAAACGTGCGCATATATGAATAAACTTATCCGAGTGTTAACTATATTCAATTTTCTTTGTCTGGATATATATATTTATATATATGTATATGTATGATTCAGTCAACCAAACGAGGCACACACAACGAGAATTGATAAACTAAGTGGGGTTTGAATTGCAAAAATTTAAAATCAGAATTCAGAACCAGAAAATGTTGTTAGAAAAAAATTGCATCTTTCATGTCATGATTACGTATCTGTGCAAAAGATTTTCGATGATCTTCACTGTTTGTTTGCAAGGAAAGATAAAGAGAAAATGAAGAACAGCTTTATATATGTAGCTTGTTACTATTCAGGGGAAGTTTCCTGCGAAAGACTTCATGACTGGCATGCTCTGAATTAAGTTCTATAACCGTCAGGGATGACCCAAAAATTTCATTCTATTTTTAGCCAGCCATCGAATCCATATATATATATATATATATAATCGTCTTCTTCCTCATGGCAGGAAGCTTGTTTTCTTAACTAATTTGGCGCTCGGAGTATGGAAGGATCATCATCATCATCATCACCACCATCATCGGCAGGGGCGAAGAGAGGAGACGCCGCAGCCAAGTACCGCGGCATTCGGCGGCGGCCGTGGGGGAAGTACGCAGCTGAGATACGCGATCCGGCTAGAAACGGCTCGAGGCTTTGGCTGGGGACCTTCCGGACGCCGGAAGAGGCGGCGCGGGCGTATGACAGAGCCGCCTACGCAATGAGAGGCCGCCAAGCGATTCTCAACTTCCCCAACGAGTTCCAGCAGTGCTCCCCGGCGAGGCCGCCGGCCCTTTCTTCTCTGGAGGGCTCCTCTTCCTCCCCCTCCCCCGCCCCCGCCCGCACGACTGCAGCGTGCGGACCAGGAGAACAGGAAGAGGTGGTGATTGAGTTTGAGTACTTGGATAACAAGCTGCTGGATGAGCTTCTGGACAGCGAAGAGGATGGCCATGTCAAGAAGAGATCAAAGTTGATATAACTGTTACATGGGCTTGTTCTTCGATTTTCTCCCTTTTTCTTGTTTGATTTCACTTGATAGTTTCGGTTTCTGTTGCTTAATTCAAGCGAATCTATTCACCATTCTGTAATTCTTGTCAATAAACGCTTCATAGGTTTTCAAAGTAGAAGGATAATATGACTGACAGTGACTCTTAACCAGTAACACTTTTACTTCAAAAGTTTGTAAATAATTCAATGTTCATTTCTCATTATATATGTATATATATATATATATCCTGCTAGGATTAGATTAGATGGGATGAACAGCTTTTTGTTTTGCCACGTGACTGATTATATATAGAACTAAATGCAAAGTTGTGATCAACAATACGTTATTAATTAATACATTGATAATCCTTAGTTATTGGGAGGCAACAAATTTATAAAAGCAATACTTATCATCATCGCATAATTTATATTAGATATGATGGGATACATGAATTTTATATCTTGGTTCATTCTAACTCGCACGAGCACCAAAATTTCTGGGTTTTGACGGAAACAGAGCAGCGTCCTACCAAATCTAACCAAAACCCAAAGAAGGAATAGAATAACAGAGTAGTAATGAACAACGAAGAGGCTGGAATAAGGAGAAAGGATGATTAACGGACAAAATGGATTACATATAGAAGAAGGGGAAGAAGAAGAAGAGATGGGGAACGGTTAGTATTTCTTGGTAGTTTTGTCTTCACACCCAAGAAGGTCCTCTAGCAGCTGGTCATCCAAGTACTCAATCTCGAGCACTTCTCCGCCCCTCTGTGGCTGAGTTCCTGCGACAATTTCAGCAGTGGAAGACGACGAAGAGGAAAGAGGAGTTCCTGCGACAATTTCGGCAGTGGAAGACGACGAAGAGGAAGAAGACGGGACGAGTACTGGAGCTGAAGAAGAGGCGGGCAATGGCGGGTATTCATGGGGGAAGTTAAGGACGGCCAAGGAACCCCTCATTGCATAAGCAGCTCGGTCATAAGCTCTTGCTGCCTCCTCTGCCGTGTCGAAAGTCCCCAGCCACAACCGGGCTCCACCCCTCGCGGAGTCGCGTATCTCTGAAGCGAACTTCCCCCATCGCCGCCTCCTCACACCTCTGTACCTCGCCGCCGCCTCCTCGTTCGTCGCCTTCGCCTTCCCCTTGGGGTCTTCGTCCATGGCCTAGCCGAATTACAGAGACTACTCTGTTTCTTCCTTCCAACATCTAATTTATCCAGGATTTTGAAAAGAAGTTAAAAACATAAAATTGGACAAAAGGGTCCATCACAATACGTGGCGTAGCACATCAAATATGGTTAAAACCTCTGAACTTTGCAACAGATTCGGTGCAGTGTACATGGATGATCATTGGGCCGCCACTGCTATTATTATTATTTAAATCCAATGTTTCGAGCAAGGCTGCTGCCTGCTGCTGAAGTCACAAACCTCGAATTCTTTCCTTCACGTTTCACAATTTTAATATGCTTAATGAGTTTTGCCATATTTTGAAATGACAGGAGCAATCAAACCAAAGAAGAGCATTACAGTGATTAGTTGTAGACTTGGAGGTCACGTCTTGGCTGAATTCTTCATTTTTCAAATGGGGTTGGTGGCCAGTGATGGCTGATGATGCCCTGCTGCACTCGTCGCGTTGCGTCACTGGATTAGGATGGCCCAAAAGGCAATTAACCAATCCCGAACGTGTCACTAAGCGTGCTTAACTTCTTCTTCCCTTGAGTAGGTAGCCCTGAGATTAATTTCAAAACAATGGTCAAATGCACAAGAGTACAGAAAGAAAAATTCAGAGATAGGGACAGTTTTATCAACATCATCATTTTTAGGAGATAAAACAAAAAGTTTTGATACAATGGTATATTGGTATTCCCTAACACTCACACTGTAACACCTATAATGCAACTATTTCATCTAGCGAAGAACAGAAACACCTGTAATGAAAAAACCGTTTCATTTACAAAAGGAAAGACTAGTTTAACACACGGCTTTTATGTCTCCTGTCGGCACTAGGCAGTTGTCGGCAACACCACCGCCCTATTGGAAAATCTGAATTTCTCCCAAAAGTTTGTTATTTTTCTTCTGTTCTTTTATTCTGTTTTCCCCACCTGTTGTGTACGAATTTATACTCTAAGAGGTTCAAAAATACTATAATTCATTAAGGACATTTTAGTTCCATAAAATAAATATATTAGTTAAAGAAATCGAACCATTCTTTTATAAAACGCCCCAACCATTATCGGGCCATTATTGTGCCATCCTCCAACTAGAAGGGAAACCCAACCCAACAAATCTCCCCCTTCATGACTAGTTGGAGGAGATCGGCATCTGGACGATTGATTAACAAGTTTCAAGTTTCTCCCTAAGTAATGCTTTTATCAACATATCAACTCCATTATTATCCGTGTGAACTTTTTCAAGTTCCAAAGTCTTAGTACTTAAAACATCACATATCCAATGATATCGAACATCAATATGTTTTGACTTTGAATGAAATGTCGGATTCTTACCAAGGTGAATAATGCTTTGACTGTCATAAAATAATAGATAACGATCCTGCTTGAAACCGAGCTCCTGAAGATATTTCTTCATCCATAACAACTATTTGCATGTCTTTGTAGCTACAATGAATTCTGCCTCAATAGTGTAAAGTGCAACACACTTTTGTTATATGGATCGCCATGCCATAGCTCCACTTGCAAATTTTACCAAGTACTCTGAAGTTGATTTTTGATAATCAACATCTCCGGCCATATCAACATTGGTGTAACCAACCAATAATGGTTTCTCACCCCTAAAGATAAGACGTAACCCAGATGTCCCACGCAGATATCTCAAAATCCACTTAATGGCATTCCAATGCTTTTTTCTTGGATTAGAAAGAAAACGACTAACTGTACCAACTGCATGAGTTATGTTTGGTCTTATACACACCATGACGTACATCAAACTCCCCACTGCTGAAGCATATGGAACTCGTTCCATGTCATATTTCTCTGAATTTGTAGTAAGACTTTGTTGACTGCTCAATCTAAAGTGTGTAGCAAGAGGAAAGCTAACAACTTTAGATTTATCCACATGGAACCTCTGAAGCACCTTTTCTATGTGCTTCTTCTGTGACAAAGATAATATATTTTCTTTTCAATCTTGAACAATTTTTATACCAAGAATTTGTTTCGCAGGTCCCAAATCCTTCATAGTAAAAAAACTTACTGAGTTGTTTCCTCAACTGCACAATTTTAACTAAGTTCTTTCCCACAATCAACATATCATCAACATAGAGCAACAAGATGATAAAATCATCGTCAGAGAACTTCTGCACAAACACACAATGGTTTGAAGTGGTCTTCTTATACCCTTGTTCCCCCACAACTAATTCAAACTTCTTATATCATTGCCTCGGTGCCTGTTTCAACTCATAAAGACTTTTCTTCAAACGACACACATAATCCTTCCTTTCCTCTTTAATAAAGCCTTCTGATTGTACCATGTAAATCTCTTTCTCTAAATCACCATGAAGAAAGGTTGTCTTTACATCCATTTGCTCAACCTCTAAATCAAGACTAGCAGCTAAACCAAGAACAATGTGAATGGTAAACATCTTCACAGTTGGGGAAAAAATCCCATTGAAATCATTTCCCTTATTCTGGCTGAATCCCTTAACAAACTATGCTTTTCATGCTTAATCATGTACATCCACTTGTTCTGCAAAGTCATTTTTTCCCGTGGGCAACTTTACTAACTCGAACGTGTGGTTCTTGTACAAAGAATCTATCTCATCTTCCATGGCTTTCCACTACTCTTCCTTGTGTTCATCTTCCAAAGCTTCATCAAAGCTTTCCGGTTCTCCCCCTTTAGTAAGTAACACATACTCACTAGGATCATATCTCGTAGATCTTCTAATTGGAGAAGGGTCCTTAGTAGTTGGTGTCTCAACATGATCACCAATACCAACGCCATCATCAACCTGTGTAGGAGTATCTGTACTAGATGAATCAATCTGAATCTCATCCTCAATTTGACCCTAAATAGATGTAGGAGGAACTATCTCTAAATCAACCAAATCATCGTTATTTCGAATTGATTTTTTGGACTTATCAATATCTTGAATGGTCTAATTTTTAATGAAAACATCTCTACTCCTTATGAGTTTCTTATCAACTGGATCATAAAACTGATAGGAACCCCGATAGAAATCCAAATAACAATCAAATATCAATAACTATCAATACTTTTCAGTAAAAAAAAGAGAATAAAACAGGGCATTCGAGAGTCCCTAACTCTCCCAATTTTCTATCCAATTTCAGCTCCCTTCTCCCTCTTCTTCTCAACTCTTTATACTGCTCCTCTGCCCCTCTTTAACCGAATTCCCTTGCGCATGCAGATTATTCCCTCAGCCTATGGATTACAAAACTACCCCCATGCGCACATGCTGGTTGTAATAACCTGCATGTGCTAATTCCCTATTCTCCCCTTCCTGCTTGCTAGTCTTTGGTAAGTTCGGTACACCGGTGGCTTATCAAAAATGTAATATTCTAATATTTTGAGAATAATAATAATTAATTTTGTATTTAAAATATTTTTTACATCAATTAGAAATTATAAATGAGAAAATTAATGGGCTTAGAGTTAGTGGGCTAACTTGAAAAATGAAATGTTAAGTAAATGACCTTAAAATTAGTGGACTAAATTGAAAAAAATGCTAATGAGCTTAGAGTTAATGGACTAAGTTAAAAAAAAAAAAAGAAAGGCTCAATAAATGGGCTTATAGTTAATGGTCTAAGTTGAGAAATGAAAGATTAAGTAAATGGGCTTAGAGTTAAAAAAATGGGTTTAAATTTATGGACTAAATAAAAGAATGGTCCATTCAAAATAAGATTTAGTTGAAAAATAATTAAAGTAAAAAAAAAATAATCAAAGATAATGAGTGAATTAATGGAGAATATGGGAGACAAAATATGGTGTGAATAAATAATCAAAGATAATGGGTGAATTAATGGAGAATGTGGGAGACAAAATATGGTATGAATAAATAATCCAAGATAATTGGTGAATTAATGGAGAAATGTGGGAGACAAAATATGGTGTGGACAAATAATCAAAGATAAAAGATGAATTAATGGAGAAATATGGGAGACAAAGTGGAGTGTGGCCAAATAATCAAAGATAATGGATGAATTAATGAAAAAATGTGGTATGGACAAATAATTAAAGATTATGAGTGAGATTTAATAAAAAATTAAATAAAAAAAATAATAAAATAATAAAAGATAGTGGATCACTATAATTATACTAAACTTAATTCAACCCCTATAAATAGAGAAAACTTGAAAGGTTGGAACACTTGAATTAGAAAGAGGAAGTTGTAAGAAAGAAGGATTTGAGAGTAAGAGAGAGATTTGAGAAAGAGAAAGAAAGAATATAGAGAAAAATACCAAATCCTATAAGTTGGGTTTAGTAGTTCGTGCAAATCTGTGGCAAGAGGCGTTGGATACGCAAATCGAGACTTCATCACAATATAGAAGAATACTGAATCACTCCACGAGAAGGTAAGTTATTTTCAAAATTTTCTTTAAAAAATTTTGAAAATGTTAGAATGATATTTTAGAATTTTTGATAGTGAAATTGGAAGAGAAATACATAATTAGTATTTATTATGGATTTTTGCGGTAATAGATACTTGAAAATCAAAGAGAAAATGAGAAATAAATAGAATATGGATTTTAAAAATTATGAGAAAATTTCTAGGGCTTGGGAATATTTTTTTAGGAATTATTGTGAAGATAAATTAAGAAAATTTTATGAGAAAATATTTAATTCATAATCTTGAGGAAATAATAGGAGAAAATTGGAGAAATTAGAAAAATTAGAAAAAATTAGAAATCTGATTTTCTTAAGTAATTATGATATCAAGATACGTCAAGATTCATAATTAAGTACAATTGAAAGTTTGACGCGAATTTTGAAGCAAAATTACGCTAGGGGCAAAATTATCTTTTACAAGGTAAGTGGTACTATTCAACTGAATTTAGTTTATGAAAATGACTTGTAAGTGGTTCCACCAAAACCTGATTTATTGTAAATATTTTCATCATGTTGTCATGTTTTGATGTGAACATGTCATGTGAATTGCATTTACATGTATTGATGACAAAGTATGCATATGAGCATGATGAGATTCACGGTCATACGTTGCATGAGTTTGAGATTAGGTACTGGCACCGTTGTTTTGTCAAGGGTGCACCCATACACCCCGGTCTGGCAGGCAGATTGGAAAAATGACGGGTAATCCTAAGGTGCAGTCGACCCAAATATAAGAGTTGTGATGTTATGTGCATTGCATTCATACATATGCATTATGATGTACTCTTACTTAGATGATTTATCATCTAATGTGGGTTTTGCCCCTGGAACATTCAAACGTTTCAGATGAGATTTGCAGCGAAGACATAGAAATAGGCGAAATATAAAGATGCAAGGCATTATGAAGTTATTTTCTGCATTTAGTTTCCGTATAAGGATTCTAATATGTATCAGTTATGTTATGTTTGATGTCATGTTGAGAAACTTATGTTTTGTTTTAAGTCATATTGAAAAACTTATATCATGTTACAAGTTATGTTTGGAAGACTTTTGTTATGATAATCGTGTATTATTAATTATGTTGAGACAATCATGTAATATTATTAGCGTTTGAGGTATGTTGAGGTTCGATTCTAGCTTCCGCATTCAATGTTTATGTTGATTCTCTTTTGAGATAAATATATGGAAATTTGGGATGGATAAGAGCAATGATATGATTAGTCGTAGTTTTTTTTAAAAAAATATTATCTTACAATTGTCCTAAGTTATAACACGCTCGAAAAAAATGGGGTGTTACAAAAAACCTATACCCAAATTCATCCTGACCATAGCCAATGAAGACACACTGCTGAGACTTTATCTCAGGTTTGGACCTCTCATCTTTAGGAATGTGAACAAATGCCTTACACCTAAAGACCTTTAAATAACCATAGGAAACATTCTTATATGTCCAAACCCTATCTGGAACATCACTTTGTAAAGGCGTGCTTGGTGACAAATTCAACACATATACTAGAGGTGTCAAATGGGCCGGGCTTTGGCCCGGCCCGTCATTGTTCATGGGGGGCCGGGCCGGGCCCAAGAATTTGGGCCCACGGCCCGGCCCGTGGCCCACTGGGCCGGGTCCATGAGGCCCTTATGGGCCCAGACCCATAAATTATTTTTATTTTTATGATGTTGTATAGAAGTAAATTATTTTTATTTAACTAACTAAATGATCTTAACTATCTAAGATAAAATACAAATATCTAACTTAAAAATATTAATTTCTATAGCCAAAAATTATATAGAAATAAATGGCTTCTTATTCATGATCAAATTCTTATTCTTCCTATAAAACTTTATTGAAAGCCTAGCTAATTTAGATTGAATAATAAATTTTTATAATGAATATTTTTTTATTAAGAGGACAAATTGATGACAAATTATATTTATTCAAATATTATAATAGATAGTATTTTGCTTTCCCATCAAAAAGAGAAAATAGCAAAATATTATATTTTTAAATAAAAATATTTTTAAAAAAATGGGGTCGGGCCCACCGGGCCCGGCCCGCTAGGCCCTGTGGGCTAAGGCCCGGCCCAGCCCTCTAGCCCACGGGCCGACCCGGCCTGGCCCGGCCCCCCTATAAGGGGGTCGTGGGCCAGGCCGGGCCCTATATAAGGCAAAGTGGGCCGGGCCGTTTAAAAAGCCCGCGGGCCGATTGGGGCCGGTCCGGGCTGGGCTGGCCCTTTTGACACCTCTAACATATACTACAATGCTCAAAGTCTTGCCCCAAAACAATTTCAATAAATTTGCATGTGAAAGAAAGCACTGAATCATCTCAACAAGTGTTATGTTCATCCTTTCTGTCAACCCATTCAACTGAGGTGTTTTAGGTGGCGTCTTTTGATGTCTAATACCATGCTCTCCACAATAAGCATCAAATGGTCCAAAATACTCTCCTCCATTGTTAGTTCGGATACATTTTAACTTCTTCCTCGTTTGTCTCTCAATCAATGCTTGGAATTGCTTGAAAATACTCAATACTTGATCTTTACTCTTCATATTGTAGGTCTACACCTTTTTTGAGTGATCATTAATAAACGTGACAAAATAAGATGCACCACCAAGAGACCTTGTCTTAACGTAGACATTTCTTTCTCACTCATGTGACTAAGCGTTTTGTGCCATAACTCAACAGCACCATCATTTTCCATTACATTCACAATGCCTCTAGAAAGTTTATCCTGCATCACATATAAAGGCAAAGATTTGTTACCTACTCACAACCATGGAACCTTTTGTAAGCTTCCATTGACCATCATTGAATGTACTGCAAAAACCCTCATTATCAAGTCTCCTAGCTAAAATCAAGTTCAGATGAATATCCGAAACATGCTTAACACCCTTAAGCACAAGTCTAGTACCATTACTAGTTTCTAAGCAAACATCACCAATGTCAATAATATTGGCTATACCATCATTACCTATCTTGACGGAATCGAAATTACCTAAGGTGTATGTAACAAAGAATTCTTGCCTTAATGTAGCATGAATAGAGGCTCCACTATCAATGACCCAATTACTTTCATGGCATACAAGATTCACAACATTTTCATCAATAACAACAAGAAACTCTTCGATAGTGGTTACCACTCGTTCCTTATTATCTTCCTGATTCTTTCCTTTTCCCTTTTTGTTCTCTCTCTTCAACTCCCAATAGTTCTTTTAAATGTGCTCTTTTTTATGGTAGTGGTAGCATTCTACATTGGCAAACTTGTTTGACTTGCCTCGGTTTTTACTATTAATTCTTTTTGAATTCCGATTCAAACTCCTCCCCTTTGACTCAATAACTAGAACATTAGATTATGAGAAACTAGATTGTGACCTTTTTCTCATTTCCTCGTTTAGAATGATGCTCTTTGCTAAGTCCATGGAGATAACACCATCTGGAGTAAAGTTAGAAAGTGACATTCTAAATGTCTCCCAAGAATCCGATAGTGTACTAAGAAGCCAAAGACCCTGAATCTCATCATCAAATTTGATAACCAGACAATTGATTGAACAATCCTTGAAACACATTCAAGTGATCTCACATTAGTGTCCCTTCTATAGATTTCAAATCAATCATCTTCTTGATCAAGAACAACTTATGATTTCCAGTCTTTCGAGCATACAATTGCTCTAGCTTCAACCACAAAGAACGAGCATGAGTCTCACTACTAACATGATTTAATATATTATCATCCACCCATTGTCTAATCAACCCACATACTTGGTGATGTATCATAGTCCATCAACGTCAGATTTATCAACAGGTTTCTCTTCGGCAAACACAAGTAAATAGTAATATTTCACATAAAGAAGATCTTCCATCTTACCTTTCCATAGATGATAATTTGAACCATTCAAACTGATCATTCGACTAGTATTTGGTTCCATAATTTAACATAAGCAAATAGAAAAAACCTGAATCAAAGCTCTGATACCACTTTTTAGGATCAATATACCAAATCCCTTCTTGTGAAAACCTGTGAGGAAACAAAACAACTTGCCAAATACCAAGTGCAATCACAAAAGTAAAGGAGACAACAAAATTTACGTGAAAAACCCCCTTAATGTGAGGAGTAAAAACTACGGGACCAAAGTCCACTCAAAAGTTCTACTAATATCACCAAATCCGAATTACAAAATCCTCTCAACAGTCACAAGAGGTAAGAGACAAAACAGAATCAAACTTATCTCAAATTAATAAAATAACTAAAGAGATAATGAAGAATAGACCGAACCAGGAGGCAATGTGAAGATGGCTTGATTCCCAAGGATGTTGGCCTGCAAAATAGATCTCCACTGTCTAGATCTTAGAACCACGAGTCCAGAACGTACCCTCCAAATTTCAGTTCAATCAGGTTAGAATAGACCGTCCGACCGCTTGTTCGATCACCGTTACGCAAGCAAAACAAGAAATCCGAGCCAAACCACAAACTAGAACAAAAACGGCTCGATTCTCAAGGATCCCAAATCACTTGAAGGTCAAAATCTTCACTTCTACTGCAGCAGGAAAGGCAACATCAGTACATTCAGAATTCGAGTTTATATTCTCTGCCTAAGATCAAGGGCATTGCCATGAAAAAGAAGTCCCGGCCCATGTCAGAATCTGCCTGCTGAGGAGGAATCCCGCCACTGGAGATTGCAGAACAACCATATCATGTCAAGGAGGTACACTATTTGCAGTTAGTTGTGGTGCTTGTACAATCTTCTTTCTTGCCTCCAAATGAGCAGACTTCTTCTGATACTCCAGGATTGCCCAAAACAGATGCCAAAATCTGATCTCAGGCCATAGCACAAAGGGAGAGTACAAATGGCAGTGTGCAGTCTGCCATAAGAGGAAATTGCTCAAGCGGGTCTCACCAGAAGTTCGGATCAGTATATCAGGATCGGGTATGGCTGCCGTATACATATGCCTTTCAATATCTACCACGCTAATAAGGTCCTCTTCTTGGTTCTTGTCAATGCCCCCCAGTCCAATTAAACCATACCCAGCACCACTTGCATCAAGGACTTTAAGTTCATCGCATTTTTCTTGGCAAGATTCTTGAATGGCATGTGTGATCTCATCCGTGGATGTGTAGGCAATGCAGATTGACAGCACTGCTTTGGAGTTACTGGCAGTGGCTGCCGTAGCCCTATCGGCTGCCAACCTGACAGATCTGCTCAGGAGTTCAAGGTTACCTATGAAGTGAACCCTTACACCATAGCGGTTCACAATGCTCTCTTCTTCGACTAGCCCTTCAATCTTTTCCTGCATCAACTCCATGACCGATTGAACTTCTTCAGGACTTCTTTTGAAATTATCAATGCTGAAAGCATATATTGTTACGTATTTCACACCCAGCTCGTAACAGTGTTGGAGTATCCACATGAGAGCCAAGAATCCAACCCTATGGCCAGATCCTTCTACCAAATTCTGCTTCTTTGCATATCTTCGATTCCCATCCATGATGAATGCAATGTGCTGAGGAATAGGGCCAGCAGAAAGAACTCCTAAAATGCATTTTTGCAGGAACCTTCCTGAGCTCGCTAAGATTCCAGACGCTTGATTACCTCTCTCTTTGTCCATATCAAAAACCTGACAAATGCTACATCTGCTTCCTCCAAACCTATTCATCACAAGAGAAATCTTCAGTTCAAATTTAGATCAAGTCTACAATCTTTTTGCACCCTGAATTTTACGTAACTATGCATGACCACATGCTCAGTTAACCACATGCTTCAGAAAATATAACCCCATATTGACTTGTAACATAGTCTACATTCCAGTTCACATTTATTATGTACATTTTTTTTTTGGGTGCTTTTTTTATCTTGAAAGTCACTTTATGTCGGTTTCTCATGTAATTTCTATTATTACGCAAGAAAGAAATTAAACTAAGAAAGCAGAATTAAGTCCTAAATCACAGTGAAATTCATGTCAGTGCTAATTGTGCACTATATCATAGCATTAATGTGACTTAATCTCTACTTTTGGGGTATTTTCTTAACTGATTGCTCCACTTCATGCTTATTTTACAACAAGTTCATTAATAGTTCATGCCTAGAGGTTTTCTAACTGTAAAGGAGACGGTGCCAGAACAAGCCAGCATTCTGATATTTTGTTGCAGAGAGGCATCCCCTGTGCTCTATCGTTCAAACACTTCACGGGATTGAGTTTCACATCATATGCTTAATCAGTGGCATCCTACAATAGGGGCAGGAAATACAAAACAGTATATGCATTTATTATCATGTCGAAAGAAAATACTTCCAAGGCTGACTGAAGAAGTAACTATTATACATTAAGAATGTGTCTTTTTTCTTTCTTCTTCTTTTTTTTTTTTTTGACGAGGGAACCTAAAGCAGTCCAAAGTGAAATATATTGGCTCTATGCAAATGAAATATATCTGTGATAGATCATGTTGTTCATACGTAGGCTAAAGGGTGTATGTGATGGTGGCGGCTGCACTACACGTAATGTCATAAATTTAGTGTTTAAGAATATTTGTTTAGCAAGTTCATGCTTGTCCTTGAATCATGACAAGAAGGAAAAAGAAAGACCATCCAGAAAGTCGTTACCATCGTAAACAGAGCAGGCGAGATCTCATTGGACAAGAAAACCATTACACGATGTTCAATGATATCGTAGCCACAAAGGGAAGAAAAATGCTGACGACATCAATTCAGATACTAACAAGAGAGGAAAGAATGATGGTAACAATCCAAACAAAAAGGGAGAAAAAACAAGACACTGTTCTACACATCAACAGTCTTCAAACTCATAATGGGCAACAAAACTAAACTGCAACCAGTGATCAACAATTAAGCGGCTGGATTGTGTGATTTCAGCTACCAACTTGTTAGCATCTGTGATGATCATTTGAAGATCACTTCTATTGCCATCCATTTCATGATATTGCACAACAAGAACAAACAAACACTGTTCTATTAACCTAAATTCTCTTCACATGAATCTGCTAATTTTCTTGCATTTCTCTAACCCAAGTAAATTCAGCTTCAGCCCTTCATATTTCTTTTCTATTAATACCACGAACCAAAGATCCAAACACACACAGATACACCATAATTGTTGATACCAAAAGCACATTGCCCGGAATAAAGTCATTGAAGATTATAAATCAAACAAGGATTCAATTCGTTAACCCAGCAGCTATATTAGGTTTTCTGGAATCAATTAACAAAGTTCCAACCAGAGGGCGAGCAGTCCAAATCCAAAACACTGAGGCGTAAACCAATGAACAATTAATTGATTGTTAATAACACTGAAACCACGTGGTTTTGACAACACATAAGCCAATAAACACAAAGGCGATGTATGTATATGAAGGAAACCCAGTTCAAGTTGAAGCAAGAGGAAACGAAAGGATCCGAGCAGTATTCACCAATGTATATGCAGATAAAAAACACTGAACACCGACAAAGATTGATTCTTTATACGCAAAGACACGTATATTTGACAGCAAACGGCTAGAAACATAGTTGATTTTTTCCACTTCTCACCCGTAAATCCTTCACCGGCGGCGAGAAATCTGGTTCTGCTCAATGCATCGACTCGACGGGGTTCACTCAGAGATGCCACCGGGGGGCGGGGGGGTGGGGAGGAAGAGAGAGGCGATGCCAGAGACGGTGGCTTCAGATGGAGGTGTTATCGGCTGCGGAACCGACAACTCAGCCTCTTCGGGGGCGTTCAAATAGAAAAGCGCCGACTCATCTGTAGCTTTTCCTTCTTTCAATTTTGAACCATCCAACCTAATCTTAGGTAATGATCTTAGTAGGTAAACATTTACTCTTATCTTTGTCAATTTATCGACTGTCTCTAATTATGAAAACAATCTCGGAACTTAATCATTAATCTACGAATCAAATCGAAACTCTAATCTTAATTAATTACCAAATCTCAATCTTTAATTAACTGAAGACTAAGAACATGTTCGTACAACAAGATTTATACATAATTGGAATGATCAAACACAAGCCCTTCTCTCAAATTAATGAAACTAAAACACAGGCTATAGTTATTAATCAAATCAAATTAAGCCAAAAGCCTGTTTGCTGTTTCAATCATCAGCTTACTTAAAGCTTAAAACAGCCCAAAGCAGACTCAGCATCGCACGATTTGCCAGTGAAGGCGCCAAAGAAGTCTCTGTAAGTGAAGGCTCTATAGACCGGCGGCCCACTGGAAGGGCTAGAGCCCTTCACCAGAGCTTTTGCAGGCTCTATTAGCTCCTCATGAGATGGAATCAGAAAGGTCCCAATGGTGGTCCGAGCCTTCTCCTTATGTGTCACCACCCTATGTTTTGGGCTTGTAAGTCTCTCATTGCTGATCACCTGCACAATCAATTACAAAATTTTCAGCTTAAGGAAGAACCCTATACTGATGTTGTGATTAAACTCATGAATATGGGTTAATATACCCGTAATTGGAGGCCTGGAATGACCAGGAAAGCATGGGGAAGAGGCTCAACGCCAAGCCACTGCCCATCCTTGAGGACTTGGAGCCCCAGAACGTCGCATTGATGGAGAGCTGTGATCAGGTTCGGGTCACAATGTTCGGGCATTCCCAGTGTCAAGCTCGGGTCTGGGCATGGAATGTGATGGTTCACTGATATCAACTGTGTCTTGCTCAATTCACCTTCAAAGTATCCATCTTCAATCCCCAGCCCTTCGCTTATTAAACCCAATATCCTCATCAGCAGCTTCCTCACTTCAACTGAATATTTCCCCACAACTTCCCTTCAAATCAGAGATATATATACATATCGTCCCAAGTTAATTAACAAGATCAGTTAATTAATCTCCTTCAAACTCGGCCTAATTGATCAACGGGGGCTAGATAGTCAATTACCGGTATCGGGTCGGTTTCTGGGGCCAAAGATGGATGTAATCCTCTAAAGGGTGGCAGCGGTGGGTGAAATTGTCCCTCCAGTAATGGTGCTCCTCTTTGTCATAGTTCAAAGTGCTTGAGTAGAGCCTGCAGGCTTTGTCTGGGTCATTGGAGAAGAAGCTTGCCTTGTACTCGGCTGGCAGGCTGAAGAACTCCTTGAACACGCTCAAGGTGTCGTCCATCAGAGCTTCTGAAACACCATGGTTGATCACCTGTTCATTCTTGATCAGAACACCAAGTCTCCAACCAAACAATTCAAAAAAAATATATATATATATATATATATATATTTAAACCCAAGTTGCAGACAGACAGACCTGAAAGCATCCGAGTTCTTGGCAAGCTTCCAGAATGGTTTGGATGGTTCCATTGGCATCATCGGACAGGGAGCTTTCCAGATCAAGAACTGGAAGGTCTTCGAAGAAAGGAGCAGTACTGGCCTGCTCATTAGGTCTTCTATCAGCTGGGAAAGTGTAACTTTCTGGTACAGTCTCAACATTAGACCAATTTGAAATCATCACATCCATTGCTTGCTGCTGCAACATTAGACTTGATTTATGGGTTAATTGCCGGAACCTCCATATTTTACGAGATATATAACAAGGTCTTAGTCCCCAGCATCAGAAGAATAAGATTCCATTGTAACATTATGGCAGCAATATTGACGTTTGCAATGGGGCAATATCCCTACCCTTCATGCAAATACAATTAAGACACATTCATTAATAAATTAAGCATGCAGATAACCTGTTTAAAGATATCCTTCTATATGGGATTTGATGGGTGATTTGTGGATTAATTATATATCATGAAACCTAATTAAGCCACTATCAGCTAACGTTTCTAAATGCCCCAATTGCAGTTTTGAATAATATTCCTCCTAATCAAGCTTAATTGAGCTGGCCCCCCAAGTGAGCTTTGATGATTGTTATGTATTGGAAAGTTTATAAATATATATATATATATATATATATATATAAAGGCTTTTCCTTTCACTAAAACAAGTTCCATTTCATTTAATCTGCGCATTGATATATAACTCTCAATCATTCAATGAATCCAAAAATGATCTGATCTTTCTGATGTGGCTAATTCTGGGCTGTTGATATACTTGTGATGAGATGTTATGTATAAAGATGAACAAATTTCGATCTAGATAGAGAGAATTCAGTTCTAATATTAATCATAATTAATTTTTGGTCTAGTTAAATCACGATTCAATTAATCTAAAACTATTTATGATTATTAAATATTAAATATTAATAACAACTAAATTAAAAAATAATATATAATATATTGTATATACATAATACAATATGATATTTTTTAAAAATTTATATTAAAAAAGAGATAAAAGTCTAGATCAGTTTGGACCGATCTAGTCCCAATACCAACTGACCAGGTTTTCGATTTGAAATCTTTGCAAATTCCAATCTTGGTCCAATCTGAACCAAATGAATATCCCTACATATATATATATATATATATTATAGTATGATGCATGAAAATTTTTTGGAGGTGTCATTTTGGTATTTTCGAAACATTTTCGTTTCCAAAATATCAAAATGTTTCTGGACTACTTTTGTAATTTTAAAAACTTTTCTTGGTCGTTTTGTAATATTTAAAAAATATTTAAAATACGTTTTTAATTTGAAAAAGCATTTCTATCCACAAATAAAAATGATATTTTTTCTATCTCTAACTCAAAATTCTTAATTTTTTCTAAAATTTATTTCCAAAATTTGTTTGATACATTATGGAATTTATTTTTATTTTTAAATTAAATAACTAATTTTTATATTTAAAATTATATTTATAAAAAAGACCCTATATTTTTTTTATTTAAGCATTTTCGTTACTTATTTTTTTTAAAAAAAAATGGCGTTTCTTCATTTTCGTTTCATATTGTATCCGTTTTTTATTTTTATTTCCATATAACCTAGCATATACATATATACACACACATTAATAAAAAAACATAATTAATAGAAATTATGAGAAAACAAAACAAAATCTAACATAATTTAACCTTAATGTCTATGTCTAGGGTTGTTCAACAATAGAATAGTTCACACTAGCTAGTAATTTTGTAACGTAATCATTCCTAACAGATTATATTTTTAAAAATGAGTGACAAAGACTTTTATTATACGGACAAATGACCTTATCATATTTGAGACACAAAATTGGCTAGATTTGAATTTTTTTTTATAAATAATGATAAAATAAGAAGGGTTACTTATTCATATATATATATATATATATATATATTACAACTCCACCTATGGTCAGATTAGATTTTTTGTACCTGTCTGTGTCTTCTATTGACCATTGGGTTTTCATTTAACATATTTAATCTTAATTAGATATGAATTTGAGGATTTATTTATTTAAAAATGTTCATACACATTTATTATTAATATTTCTGTAAAGAATAAAAAACTTTATCAAAGTTGATTATAATTATAAGATTTTAATTAATTTTACGAGAACTACTAGTCCATAATATTTTAATATTATTGTTGCTTGAATACAATAATAAAATTTATATTATGGAATTCATCTTTGAGTCGTCAGTACTCTACAAGAAAGAAATCAATTAGAGGATACATGACTTTTGCATAAACACTCTGTTGTTTAAGGTAGATTCTCACAAAATGCAAAAGAAGTTATATAGATATTTAATTAATATCCGTGGCTCACCTATTTATAGATGAGTTTGAGGGATTTGTGATAACTATATCGAATATTTCGAGATCGACAATGATTTGGTTTATTTTTATCCATTACACAATTTTTAAATAAGATTTCAAAGTTATTTATTTACATTTTTCCCTTTTGAAAATGTCCTACATGGGAGTGTTTGGAAAACCTTGCCGAGTTACTCGAATCGTCCTTTCGTCGGGAGTCTGCTTGGGCAATCTCTTGGAGACCTTCTCTTGGGGGATCTATCAAGTCTTTCTTATCTCTCTCTTCTATTTTGTCTCTTATGTTTTATCTTTAATTTATGAAATTATTCTTTTATGAGTTTCATGATTAAACTAACATGCATTTAGTGAGTAAATCCTTTTAAGTTTCTTTCCCTTAAGATTTCTATCTGGTTTTCCGATCAAGATTTTTCAATGGGTCTCTCATTGGGTCTATTTAACTAGGTTTTGGTCCATATATACATCATATCTTTGAGTTTCTTGGAGGGCAAAATGGCTTCTGTTGTTGTTTATTTACTAGATAACTAAGTGTATCCATAACCCATTTGTTCAATAGTTGTCTTGACCCCTTTATGTTTTGGCAATTCTTCGCATTTGTTCTTCAAATTGAGAGCGAAGTGTTCCTAAGTCACTGATTTTAAGATTTTTCTTGCTTGGTGTGTTCCCATGAGCTTTATTGTATGTTTTAACAGCCTTTGTCTTTAGATTGGGCGGATCACAATAAGTCTTTTAGCTTATTGCATGTCTTAACATCATTTGTCTTCTTGGATGGTGAATCCTATATTGCTCTTATGCTTTTTGTATTTTTGTTTCTAAATCATTCTCATGCATTTTATGTTTCTGATTCTAGCTATGTTTTAGATCATTTTTATACTTATTGTATTTTTAATTATAGATCACTCATGCATTTTACGTATTGGGTAATGAATTCAAGAATTGTCACTAATTAAATTAAAAGTTATGGTACTCAAAAATATCAATACGTCGTATATATATATAAGGAAGGCTATATAACATAAGGCAAATGGTAATGGTATTTGTAAATTGTGTTTTGACATTATATTTTGATCCTTGTAGAATTATAAGTGTTTTGTACTTAACAACACTTTTATAAGTTATTAATTATTTTTTAAAAATTATAAACACTTTAATTTATTACGTGTAAAAATGTTTATAATTTTAAAAGTAACAAATCAATATCAAAACACTAAAAATAACATTCCCCAAGGAGGAGGGGACCAAGTTTAAGAATCTACTGGTTTCTGATTCTAGGGAAGAAGATAATGTCTTCATTAGGACCCCTTCACTACATTAGCCGCCCCAATCATAAAAATATAGGAGGTTGCTTCAACTTGTACAGTACTAGAACAGTAAAGATATATAAAATATAGTGATAACAAATTATCCTTGAGGAGTCACCCATCGCTATTTGTCCATGTCCATGTCTCAAGTAATAAGATGATAGTATATGTTCTTCTATACAATCCAAATCTAAAGAATATATAGATCAACAAATTCAACTCCTGAATCACAATTTCAGAGAATTCAACACGAATTTATGAGTTGGGGAATTTCAAAAAATAACACCCAATATGCCATCTAGCCCAACCTATATAAGGATCAAGATTTCTCAAAATAATGGAATCTAACTCATATTGCTTAGTATATATGCCACTTGTTGATACTCCCTATTGACAACAGTGAAGGATAAATTAAAGAAATTCTACTTGCAGGCACTCCTAGTGAGACATGCGTCCATGACATCCCAACCATCATCACACACACACATATAGAAAGAGATGTTGATTATTTTTAACTCAGAAAATACATTCTTTTTACGGTTCGAGTTATTAAATATATATCATACGTTCTTGCTTTGCTAGTAATCAGTACTGAGAATTAAAACTCAAAACCCATTTATGAATTCTCACCCAAAAGAGGTGTCAATGGGGATCAGTGACTCAAACTGGTCTGAAATTCAGAAGGGAGCGAGGTTTGTCCCAAACTGGTCCAAACACCTCCAATCCGTGCCCGAAGATTTTGTGTTTCCACAGGGTCAAAGACCCGGCAAGCTCACTGTTCTTCCAGGCAACAGCCCAGTAATCGACCTTAATCAAGCTGCTAATCATGATCCTTCTCTAGCAGCTCACCAAATTATAGAAGCAAGCCGGGAGTTTGGATTCTTCCAGGTCCATAATCAGTCGTAATTATTACCCAGCTCCATCTACATGTTCTGCTAATTATATATATATATATATAGAAATGAATATTAATCTGAAATTAACAGGTGACCAACCATGGGATTTCGAAGAGATTAACGGATGAAGCAATTGGTGTGGCCGAGGAGTTCTTCGAGATGCCGGCCGAGGTCAAGGCCAGCGTGTTCACGCCAGACGCCAGTAAAAGTTGCAGGCTTTATACCAGCAGCCTTGTTTACGACACTGAAAGGTTCCATTTCTGGCGAGACAACTTGACTCATCCTTGTCCTTCTTCCCAGGATTGCTTCCATCTTTGTCCTCTCAAGCCTGCTAGATACAGGTTCATTGCCGAATCTACCATTTTCTTAATCATTAATCCCTGTGTTAGACAATTAAAAATTAATTAATTGACAGGGAAGTGATTGGAGAGTATACAGCAGAAGTGAACAAGCTGCTGATGAGGATTTTGGACTTGATCCAGCAAGGACTGGGCCTAGAATACGGGATCTTCCGAGAGGAGATGAGAAGAAAACAGTTACTTGCAGTCAACCACTACCCTCCATGCCCGGACCCAAGTTTGGCCCTGGGAGCTCCTAGACACTCAGACCCGAATCTCATATCCATTGTCAACGAGGGGGGCAAGCCAGGGATCCAGTTCTTGAGAGATGGGCAATGGTTCGGCATTGAGCCCATTCCTAATTCTTTGACAGTCTTCATAGGCTGCCAGTTACAGGTACACGTACGTATATATGTATATCCATCTCCACTCCCATCATATAGTGATTAGTTAATTTCTAAGTTTATATTATATGTATGTTCAATTAGATTATCAGTAATGACAAGCTGAGGAGCGTGGAACATCGAGTTGTGACGAACTCAGAAAGGGATCGAACGACGCTTTGCAACTTCTTGGTACCCTCAGAAGAATGCTTCATAGATCCCGCAAGGGCTTTGGTGAGTGCTTCCAATCCACCCGTCTATAGAGGACTCAAATACAAGGAGTTCCTGAATATCTATGCGGAGAAGCTGGCTGAATATCAGGCTGTCATGGAGAGCTGTAAGCTGCAAGCTTCAACTAATATAGATCAACTCGATTGATCTCCAGACCCATTGATATTGCTACCATTAATTATCCTAAGCTGTGATGGACCTGTCTAATGTTCAATGTTTAATATGTAATGTTTATATATTTATATATGTGTGTGCGCGCGCGCGCGCCTTTTGCAGTATACGTCCAGCAATTTCAACTGCAGGACGTTTGGTCGACTCGACCCACTCGAGTCTGGGTAGAAAATGATAGGTGGGACGGGCCAGTTGATTGTCAACAACCTTTTGGTGTTTTTGAAAGGGCACCATCGGCAACCTCTATTACAGATTTTGATGATTGGAAGCAACCATACAAATTGTCTTAGTTTTATGACTCACATGCTTAAAAATTAAAATATCAAATAATTAAATCTAAATAAATAGATTTAAAAATTAATTTAAAAAAATTATTCAAAGACATCGTCGACCATTGTCTATAGAAGATTCTAACAATCAAAACTGACCATCGAAATAGCCTTGATCTTGTAACCCATGTACTCAAAAATTAAAATAATTTAGACATTCAATCTCACTAAATTTGAAAATTATTTATTCAAGGAAAGACAATTAAATTTTGGAAAGGCATTAGCGGCCACCATTCCTGGCAGTTTCCCATGATGGAAACTGACCACCGTGTGTCAAGTTAGTTTAATTGGATGTCCTACAGTTTTAGTTGCAGGACATACCTATTGTGGAAGATCTTTCTCTTAAAATTATTAGTAATGTTTGGGAGCAAAAGGTGAAGTTCTTCATCCGGTAGATTCTAACAGTTTAGTCTTAAGATTTTTGTAGGGGAGTTAAATCACAGAATTTAAGATCAATGTTCGAATACGAGACCGTCAACTAACTATATAGTAGTCTACAATTCAAGACCTCTTTGAGAGCAATTCATGTTCGCTCTCAACCGTTATGCTATGCTCATAGGGACAAATTATGAGTAATGTTACTTGCATATTTGGGTTGACACTGCGTTAATCAATTACTAATACACTCTTTCTTAAATCATGTAAGGAGTGTAGTAATAATTCATTCAACTATTTACATTTATTAATTGAATAAATTATCAATACTTAAATCATTCAAAGTGAGTAGAGTATTGATAATTAATTAATGATATGTCAACATAGATATCAATTTAAATGTGCAATTAACATACCCAAAATAAAATTATATCCTAAATATTTTTTGAAGTGATGAGACACGAGCCAACCCTTTTCATTCTAATACTGGATCGCTACAGCGCATGCTTCGGGCCGGCCCACCTGGACCAAGGTGGGCTAGCCCACTGGGCCTTTGAGGGACTGAATTAGTATTTTAAGAATATAAAAATAAAATATAAAAGAGAAATTATATTTTCTTGATATAAATTTCCGTAGGTATATAAGTCCGTCACAAGAATGCCTATTTCTGTTGCTTATTCTTTATATGTATAATTAATTAGCATAATAGAGAGTTGATTGTTGTGTGTGTATACATACATATATATATATACATATGATTGGGGTATTCAATAAAATGTGAAATTATTAATTTTTTTGAAAATTGTCCACGTTCGGAATTGATCGACCGTGATTTATTAGGCCGCACTGAGAGGATAAACACAAATATAAAAAGGAGAAATAAATAGAACAAAGAACAAACTGTATGCAAAAAAGTTTTACTTAGTTCGATCAAAATAATATTTAGTCCACGACTATTCTCTGATAATTCCGGCATCTGATAATTCCAGCAGAGTAACAATATATTATTGTCCATTCTCATACAATAGTTTTTGACTCTTATTTATAGTGTGAGATATTTACAATTTCTATAAAATTCAAAATAGAAGGATAATTATCATAAAGATAATATTTCTTTATGGGCTACACAAAATCGAGAATGGACGTTATCAGGATGTGGTTTGCTTTAGATTAACAAGGTTGACTTTGTCTATGATCGTTTTTGACAAATTCGCTACCTCATTGCGACCTTGTTGCAATGCGAGCTGGGTAGTCTGATGGGATGTCCTGCGGCTTAAGACTTTTTGTGATCTGACTTAGTCTGACTTTGTCATGATGTCTTCATCTCGGGCAGCGAGTTGGCTTTAGAGAGATTGGCCCGATTTGCTGGACTTCTTCTAGCCCATAAAATCGGCCCAAAAAATATCCGTAACAAAAAGTAATCAATCTCGTCTTATCATGTGTCTTTATTGACAAGCAAGAGAAAAATGACATGCGGCTTTTTATTCAATCAATATTTAAAGAGTAATCTCACAAAATTTAACTCTCATATCTTAATTTTGAAAAATTCTATCCTTATTAACACGACTCAAAATAACTAAATCATAAGGTCTTAGAAGATAATTTCGGCCCAAAGAATTCATTGATATAGTTTGAGATATTGGAGCCTAAGAAACTTGAAGATTACCTTGACAATCCTAGCCCTTGTGGTTAGGTCAAAGTAACCAAATCTTGGAATCAGATTAACTCAAGTATCCTAACTCACTTTTGAAGATATCGACTCCTCTTAGGTAATCTCAATACTATCTTATTTAGTTTAACAAATTCTTCACTAATTTGAGATAATCGAACTCAAAAATTTTGAAACTAGATTTTCTTTACCTAAATAAATAATAGAACCTCACAAGTAAACTGAAAATATATCTTAAACCAACAATTTCGAACAACCTAATTTTTGGTCCAAAATCTTTGTGAATTCTAGTTTTGGTTTCGCACAGACTAAATGAATACCTTTACATACATACATATATATATACACACATTAATAGAAATGATGAGAAAATTAGATAACATTTAACATAATTTGACCTTAGTGTCTATGTCTAGACTCTTCAACAATGGAATAATTCACACTAACTAGTAGTTTTGTATAAAGAAACTACAAAAACATAACCCCTCTTAACACATCCTATTTTTAAATAAGTGATCAATACATAACCCCACAGATTTTTATTACATGGATGGACCACTTTACCATATTTGAGACACAAAACTAGCTAGAATTCATTTTTTTTATAAATAATGATAAAATTAGAAAGAGTTACTTATTTATAGATTACATCTAATCGAGACCCTCCCTTTATCGCCCTTACAGAGATGGTTTATAAGGTTCATAACTACTCCTCTTACTACAAGACGTTTACTTAACCAACGCTTAGATTTGACTCTACCCAAATTTTTTTGTTTCACCCCAATATTTTTCACTTAGTTCAATTGTTACTAAAATATTTTTGAATATCAAACGGACCTCCTCATAATGTAATTTTAATATATCTCTCTTAAAATATTTCTTTCAAATTAGGTTTTATTTACCTGTCAGTATCTTCTAATGAGAATCAAATAGATTTTCATGACATTTTCAATCTTAATGAGATATGATTTGGAGGAATTATTTAAACTCTCCATGGAGGTTAGGTTTTTCTTTCTGTTTTATTTTTTCCTTAGAAAATTGTAGAGATTAGTTGGTGATATGATTTATATATGGTGGTCCAGTGCCCCATTCACATCACAATGATCCTCAAGATGTCTCTCAGTTTTTTAAAGCTTTAGTTTTGTTCCCTCTGTTTCATGTATTCTGTATTTGAGTATTTTATTTCACAGAATATCACAGGCTAATAAGTGACAAGCCATGTCTGTTCACATAGCCAATCATTTTTTCCTTTTTTATTAGGCCCTAATCCCATTATACACCTTGTATTATACAACACAAATGCTCAATATAATAACTATAATCTGTATAATACACCTTGTTTGTATATAATACACTTTTCATATTATAAATCGAATTATTATTTTATACAAGGCAAGGTAGCATGAAATTTCTCCCAGAAAATTGTAACAAGACAACCCCATTGCAGTTTGCACATCAAAGCAAATCATCACAGCTTCAAGATTTCATCGACGTTGGAACTAGGACTTCAACAATCAGTCCAGTACATAGCACTCCACACAAACACAAACGCACACACACACACACACACATTAAACATTGACCATTAAACATTGAACAGTCCATCACAGCTTAGGATGATGGTAGCAATATCGATGGGTCTGGAGATCGATTGAGTTGATCAATATTACTTGAAGCTTGCAGCTTACAGATGTCCATGACAGCCTGATATTCAGCCAGCTTCTCCGCATAGATATTCAGGAACTCCTTGTATTTGAGTCCTCTATAGACGGGCGGATTGGAAGCACTCACCAAAGCCTTTGCGGGCTCTATGAAGCATTCTTCAGAGGGTATCAAGAAGTTGCAAAGCGTCGTTCGATCCCTTTCTGAGCTCGTCACAACTCGATGTTCCATGCTCCTCAGCTTGTCATTACTGATAATCTAATTGAACATACATATAATATAAACTTAGAAATTAACTAATCACTATATGATGGGGGTGGAGATCGATATACATATATACGTGCGTGTACCTGTAACTGGCAGCCTATGAAGACTGAAAGAATTAGGAATGGGCTCAATGCCGAACCATTGCCCATCTCTCAAGAACTGGATCCCTGGCTTGCCCCCCTCGTTGACAATGGATAGGAGATTCGGGTCCGAGTGTCTCGGAGCTCCAAGGGCCAAACTTGGGTCCGGGCATGGAGGGTAGTGGTTGACTGCAAGTAACTGGCTTCCTCTCATCTCCTCTCGGAAGAACCCGCATTCTAGGCCCAGTCCTTGCTGGATCAAGTCCAAAATCCTCAGCAGCAGTTTGTTCACTTCTACTGTATACTCTCCAATCACTTCCCTGACAATTAATTAATTTTTAATTGTCTAACACGAGGATTAATGATTAAGAAAATGGTAGATTTGGCAATGAACCTGTATCTAGCAGGCTTGAGGGGCCAAAGATGGAAGCAATCCTGGGAAGCATGGCAGGGATGAGTCAAGTTGTCTCGCCAGAAATGGAACCTTTCAGTGTCGTAAACAAAGCTGCTGGTATAAAGCCTGCAACTTTTACCGGCGTCTGGCGTGAACACGCTGGCCTTGACCTCGGCCGGCATCTCGAAGAACTCCTCGGCCACACCAATTGCTTCGTCCGTTAATCTCTTCGAAATCCCATGGTTGATCACCTGTTTCAGTTTAATATTCATTTCTATATATATAATATATATAATTAGCAGAACATGCAGATGGAGCTGGGTAATAATTATGACTAATTATGGACCTGGAAGAATCCAAACTCCTGGCTTGCTTCTAGAATCTGGTGAGCTGCTAGAGAAGGATCATGATTAGCAGCTTGATTAAGGTCAATTACTGGGCTGTTGCCTGGAAGAACAGTGAGCTTGCCGGGTCTTTGACCCGGTGGAAACACAAAATCTTCGGGCATGGATTGGAGGTGTTTGGACCAGTTTGGGACAAACCTTGCTCCCTTCTTAATTTCAGACCATTTTGACTCCCTGATCCCCATTGACGCCTCTTTTTGCTGAGAATTCATAAATGGGTTTTGAGTTTAATGCTCAGTACTGTTTTCTGGCAAGCAAGAATGCATGCTATATATGAAGAGCTTTTTTGTTTTTTCCTTAATGGGATCTGAAACATTTTGTCATCTGGAGGAAACTTACTATTAGTAAAAATATGTGTGTGTGATGATGGTTGATTCAATCTTGAAGTAAGTTTGTTGTGATAGGGTGCATGTAAGTAGAAGTGGGAGTCTACCTCTGTTGTCCCAGACCCCTCTCCATGTACAGGTGGCTGTCTCACCAATGAAAATAAATCACGCCACTAAATAAATATACATTATTAAACAATAATTATCTTAAATTAACGATAAAAAAATTAATATTCTTATTTTAAAATTTCTTTTAGAATTAACAGAAAAAAATATATCTCTTCATCTGAAAGTATTATGTCTAGAAATATACTATATAGAAGTATTTTGTCTAAAAAACACCTATTTTGTCTAGAAAAATTTCATTTCTTTCTATCCTGTTAACTGCATAATAAATTTTGAAACAAGAATGTTAAGTTTTTTATTATTAATTTAGGATAATCGCTATTTAGCAATGTATATTAATTTGACGATATGACTTATTTTTATTAGTGGGACAGTCAAAGAGACAAAAAAAATAATAAATCTGGGGTCATAGAAGCGAAATTGTAGATCCTTCAAATTGTAAAGTTAATACTGAGTATTAGCAACTAGTATATAATAGGAAAGATAAGTCAAATTCCTTTACTTATAGAGATCTTGTCTTTAAATGAGTTAGAGATATTATATACTAATATTACTCTTCAAAATTCTTCATCTTGACGGTTTCAAATTCATGAATGATTTATTAAGCCAAATTAACTAATGGCTAATCTTTTAAATTTGTGTTTAATTTTTCAGAGTTAAGATTCGAAAGTTAAATATGTTCATCTATCTATTAGATTTAAGTTAGATAAAAGAACACGTGAAATCACCTTATTATTTGAGATACATAATATATTACAATTGAGGACTCTTAAAAGGTAAATTAGTAATTTCATTTTTTAATGTCCATTTAATATATTTTATTTTTAATATTAAAATTTTTTTATTAATTGATAAAATAGTTTAAAATGCAATGTATTTATTATTAACTAATAAAAATATTTAATATTAAAAATAAAAAACATTAAATATATCTTAACAAGTACCATGACGTGACTAATTAACAAAAACCAATTTAAATAAACATCCAATTTAATTAAAAAGTAGAACCCAATTAAAATATGAATACAAGTTTTGTTAATATATGTTTGGGTTGGTGTTACTATTTAAATATCTACACTAAAGTCATTTCTGGATTGATGCATTATATATTTATATTAATATGATATAAAATGTAACACTCTAATGTACGAAATATCATTAAAAATGTTATAATTGAGTATTCAAATAATATTTTTATGTGTTGATTAAAACTATTTCTTGAATATTTTTTAGTATTCTAATAATTATTTTTGAATTGATGAGACATAGGCGAACCTTTTTCATTCTAAAACTGGGTCCATGTTAAATGGGCCGGTACTGCGCATGTTTCGGGCTGGTCCACGTGGACCATGGTGGGCGAGCCCACTGGGCCTTTGAGGGGCTAATTGTTATTTTTAATTTTTTTTAATACATTTTGACAAATAATTTTTAATAATTATTTTTTTATACACCGTGGTCCACCTCGACCATTGTGTTCTTACAAAAATATAATAATAAAATTTGTAGATAAAGAATTGCCTTCCAATTTTTCAAGAGTTTGTAAGACAGAAGTGAATTAAAGAACATGAGAAACTCTCTAATATTAAACACGTAAAAATAAAAAGTAAAATATTTAAAATAAAGATTTATCAGGTACTAATTAATAGTTGTGGTTTAATTTTTATATTTTTTAAAAATAAAATTTAAACAAAAATTAAGAATAACAAAATAATAAAATTAAATATTTTTAACATACAAAATAATCTCTTTACTTATATTTCCGTTTTGATTACGAGCCACCTTTTATTTGTTCTAATTTTAGATAAATAAATTTTAATCAGACATAAAGATGTAAAACGAGTCGATATTACACCTGTCGACTCGGCTTAAATGAGCCTTGATGGGTTGCTACTAGGTTTTTATTTTTCATTTTTTCGATAATTATAAACTATGATGCACGAAAACATCTTGAGTATGTTATTTCAGTATTTTTAATTTTTTTTATTTTTAAAACATAAAAAAGTACTAAAAAACATTTTTGTGTTATTTCTACAATTTCAAAAATAATTTGAGGCCCTTTTATAATATTAAAAACACGTTTTGGTCTATGAAATGATTAAAAAGCGAAAAAAAATCGTTTCTAAGTCAAAATTTTTAATTTATTTGTTTGCTTTATAAAATTTATATTTATTTTTAAATTAAATGACTATTTTAACATTACGAATCCTTTCTAAAATCGAACGTTATATGTCAAGCTTTGGCGTTGATTAAGGAGGCGGCTGAGCTTCCTCAATGTCAATCTTCTAACATGTTCTTCGTTTTTCTTTTATCTATTTATTTTTGAAGTTTGCAGATCTTTGACTTCCATATTGTCCCTTCTTCAATCCACCGTCTCTCTCTCTCTCTCTCTCTCTCTCGACGCCATGTTCTGTTCCAATATTTTCTGCATTTGATTCAGTTCCACGCCAATCTTGCATCTCCGAGCCAGTTCCATGGGAACTCAGCCTCTGTCTCAGATAAAAAACCAGCCGCCGCCGGCGGACAATGGCTTCCCGATTCTAGCCATTGCAGTTCTCTGCATCATGGCCACGGCCTTTTTGCTAGTCAGCTACTACATCTTCCTCACCAAATGCTGCTTGAACTGGCAACAACTGGACCCGCTTCGCCGCTTCTCCATCTCCAGGGCGCGAAGAAATGAAGACCCATTGACGGCCTATTCTCCCTCGTTGCAGAGCCACGGCCTGGACGAGATGCTGATCCGGGAGATCCCCGCTTTCCAGTTCGGCAAAGCGGAAGAGACGAGCTTGAACAAGTGCGTGGTTTGCTTGAACGAGTTTCAGGAGCTGGATATGCTGAGAGTTCTTCCGAGTTGCGGCCACGCGTTCCACCTGGATTGCATTGACATATGGCTCCAGACCAACGCCAACTGCCCGCTTTGCAGAACCAGCATTTCGGGGAAAACCAGGAACCCCATCGACCGGATTGTGGCGCCGACCTCTTCGCCGCAGGATCCGCAGCCGTTCACAGATTCCCAGATGGGCTGTGATGAAGATTTCGTGGTTATTGAACTGGGCGGCGCTGCTAGACAACCGGAGAGAAGAAGCGAGTCGCCGAGAAAGTTTGAGCGGAAGCCGAGAAAGTTTCACCGTGTTTCGATCACGGGCGACGAGTGGATTGACGTGAGGGAGAAAGACGAGCAGTTCACTGTTCAACCAATCAGGAGATCTTTCTCCATGGATTCTGCTTCCGATAGGCTCGTTTACATGGCTGTTCAGGAGGCCATACGGCAGAACGGTGGCGTTAGCAACGGAGAAGAGTCGAGTAGTAGCAGAGGCCGGAGATCCTTCTTTCCGTTCGGCCATGGCCGGGGATCGAGAAATGCAGTTCTTCCGATCGAGTTCTAGCCTTAATTACTTCAGGATTTTGATTTTCTGTGTTTCGTTTTTGGTGATTGAGATAGTGAAATTAACTCTTTACAGTTGAAATTCCTTACTTTTGTAACGCAAAAAATCATTGATGAGTGTTCATAGATTCAAGCACGATACTTGAAAAATCTGTTTGTGGGCATGGGTGACAGAATCATTGCCCAAACCACCAACGGATAGAAAATTAGAAATCCCTTTGGTTTGTTCTTTCTCTTTCTCTTCAGAATGAAAATGACTCTCTCTGCCATTCTTCTGGATGACTCGGAGAGAGCAGCAATGAGTAAGAATTGAGTGCAGGCTTTGAAAAGCACTTCCTTGGGAATGATCACAGCTTTCTTTTTGGGTTAAAATGCAATCATTTACAAGTTTTTGAATGTGTAAAATACATTTATAATACATTCTTTACGTTATACAGACCATCCACGTCGTTAAGCGTCGTAGAAGTCCCCATCCCAGCTCAATCTCACGCTGTTTGGCCAGCCCTAATAAAGCAGCTCAGCTCAGACTCGTGTGAGCTACAAAATTTACCCTGCTTCGGAACCGTGAATAAACAATGGAGTATCTCGTTTGACTTTGGAGTTTGGACACCTCAGATGCTTATTAAGTTACGATTTCCCCGAGTAAATCGATGAGCTAGGGAGGAGAATCACAGCTGGATCAGAATATTATTATAATGGCAGCTGGGATTTCACTGGGAGATTCTCGGCCTGTTATTATTGACTTGACATTTCTAAATGAAGAATTCTAACAGAATATGAACATATATCTTTCTGTTGAGAATGAAATTAGAATATCACTCGTGAGAAGGCTAATCCTTTAACAAATACAGAGTGTAACAGAAAATGGAGTTTTAACAAGAAAGAAGTATCAATATCAGAGTCTGCAAGGAATTGTATCATTGTAAATGAAGGAAGAGATGAAGAAAAAGAAAAAATCTCAAGACGAGGACAAGACACTGGAGGATTCTTGTAGAGAATGGTAATCACCCAGAAAATCTCTATTCTCCCGGCACCATCCTAACTGGGTGGCAGCACGCTTGAAATATTCCCCAGTTCTTTACGTACATTGTAAAGACAAATGGATAACCTAAGAAACCAGATGAGGTACAAAACATAGATGATTAGTTGACTTGCTAGCGCTTCTGCGCTGTTCTACAAGGCGACAGAAGAGAACATGAAGATAAGAATCCACCTAGAAGACTCACCTGAGATACACTTAAATTGTGCTTGGTCGCTTCTCACTAAGAGAAACTCCGGGTTGAGAGCTTCTGGTAGCAACAAATTCGTTACTGTGCGGCAAAGGCAAGGCCTTTACAACAGGCGAGTTCAAGGACACCCCATGAGCTTTCTTCTTCAATTGTTCAAGAAGTCGGTGAGCCTCCTTGAGTTCGTCTTGTGCAGTCGGGCCATGGCCTTCCCAAGCATCAATCACCTGCTCTTGGAATTTAATTGCAAGGTGGTAGCTGCATAATCCAAGAAACTGAGGTTAAACAACATTTTTTTTACCCCTATAACCTAGAACATTAGACAAACTGATCTACCATACTAAGCTGTGCTCGAGTGTACAGAGGAAGGATAAGGTGATATTTGGGGTTTCTCAGTGAACAAAAGAAAAATTCAGATTATTGATGGTGCAATTTAGCTGCTATCGTCATTTTATCCACAGCATATTCTTCTTTTTTTGGGTTGGACCAGGGGGGAACATTCTAGAGATTGGATTGCTACTAGGCCTGCCTATCTTGATCCTCTTTCATTGGCACCTGCAACAATGCCTCAAAAACACAATCCAAGAGTAGCCTGAAATACTAGTAAGAATGCCCCAAAATCATCCCTAGTTATCTATCTACACAAGAGCTTCAGTATAAAAAGCCAAAGATATATCTTGCACTTGATTTCAAGAAATCCATGGACATGATGTAAAGAAAGATATATCCACCAAATGCCAACATTCCAGAATTCTCGCATCAAGACCAGCAGCTTGGATGGAGAAGAACTGAACTGAAATTACAAACTTAACAATGTCCAGAATGCAGATCAGAGGTGATCTAATTCAATGAATTTAAAAGAAAAAATCCATGGTGACATAGGACATTTACAGCAGGCTTAACTCGGAGCTGTTCAAAGTGTCCTTGCTGTAACAGGAAATGACCAGATGACCTATCAGAAGATACATTGTTATTCTTATCTGGTAATAAAAGAAGCAGTCACAATGACCTATCACAAGAGGGAAGCAGAAAGACTAAGGATGATAGGTGGAGAAACAAAACAATGGTGCAAAGAGGATCTGATTTGGAAAATAGTGGAATCTTGCTAACGGAGCATTTGCTTTTCCCGTATCATACTGAAGGATCAAAATCATTATCTTTAAGCAATCCAAACGTATTTATACTCTTAATAATAAAAAAATTTCATGAATTAATATTGAAATTTGTCCTACAACTAAAAATAAACATCAGGCTTATCTTCTGTGCAAGTGGGGTTGCTTCTTTTTATTTATTTTTCTCTCTCCTTCCTTTCTTTGTGAGCGTTTCTTTTTTTCTTTTTTTCCCTTTTAATTTTAGGAAGGGAGCTGATTTTTGATGGATCTAAAATAAACAAACTTGAGCATGTGTGTGTGTAGAGAGGCGGGGACCTAATGCACATATCTTACAATGCTTCCTCTGTGCAATTACCATATCATGCAGTGTGACAATATTTTCTCAAATCCAATACAGTATCAAATCCTGCTGTTCTGGCAAAACATAAAGAACAATGTGACTTTATTTTTTCTTTCAATGCATCATTCCATAAATATGCAGACACTTGGATGATCTTTGCATACATGGAAAATAATAGGGAACAGAAGGCAAGCTATGTCATTAAACTATGATGCTAAGGATCATGATGGGGTAAATGATCCATAATCATATAAACAAGTCTAGCATAGTAAATCTGTCCTAACAATAATAAAGGGTGACAATTAGCACAACCATTTTATAGAAGCTCAATACAACTTGAACCAAGCCTTCTTCCATCTACTTGAACTTGAGAACCTGCATCCTTTTTAACTACTCTGCTCAATAAAGGCACAGAGTTTCAGCTATACCACAATGTAGCATGTTTGAGAGGCTGGAAGTTGCTCATAACATTTCACCTGAATATAGAGATCTAGATTTTTATTCTCTTTATTCTTAATTTTGTGATTTCTATATCATGTGCCTATATCCTGGGTAGAAGATAAACAACAACAATGATAAACAAAAAATAGCAACAAATACAAAAAAATGGCAATAAGATGCTCGGAGAAAAGCTCTGTATATTTGCATGGAAGGGGCCTAGGCAAGTAAGAAGATACCAATATGTTGTTCAACACAAGTGATAAACTGATTGATTTGACATGCAACAAATTCTTCAAGATATTTCATGCAACCACAAAAAGAAATTATGCAAGGGTTTCGTTTATTACCTTCCCATGGCACCATATGCTTTTGAAAGGTTCTGGCATGCTTCAATTGTATCCACATGACTAGGACCAAGAGAGACATCCATGATTTCCTTGGCCACTGCAAACATCTGTGCGGCTGACTGAGGCCTATCTAGTTCCAAATATGCTGCACCCAAGTTATTATAAATATATCCAACCCCATAATGCTTGGAACCAAAGCATTCTTTCAATCTTTCTGCAGCACTTTCTAAGTAGGGAATAGCCTCTTGAACCTTTCCTGTTAACAAAAGTAACCAGCCAATCCGTGCAGAAACACTTCCTTCAGAGTGCTGTTCTTGAGGGAGCTTCTCAAGCATATTCTGAGTTCTCTTCAGTAACGTAATTGCTGTCTCAAACTCATTCATTGTCTCATATTGCATGGATATCTCCATGTATGACTCAGAAACTTCTACTGGAGAGGTTGCTTCTTTCTTGTCAAGAATCCCACGTGCAATCTCCAGACACCGCTTTGAATCTGCAAACTTCTCCTGATTACACAAAGCTTTTGCCATAGAAATGAAGACTAGAGATCGATCCTCGCTCTCTTTATCAGTCTGCTGAACAACACTCTTCAAAGAATTAATCGCCTCCTCATACCTTCCCAACGCAATCTGAATATTTGCAGCATCAATCTCTGCTCGAAGCAAATCAGAACTAAGGCCCCAATTCCTTAGCACCTTCTGTGACAACTGGTTCTGCTCAAGTGCTTTCTCATGCTCCTCCAACCCAGTATAGATTACCCCAAGAAGCCGCCTATCATGTGCAACCTCCACAGAGTTATGCCCCAATTGCACCTTGTGTATCTCCAGCGCTTTCAAACAAAATGGCAATGCGTCCTTAAAGTTCAAAACAGCAACATAAGCTTCTGCAAGATCCCTGTTAGCATTACCAAGTTCCCTGCTATCTTTCTCCAGAGTCATCTCTTTTATCTCCAAACATTTCCTAAGATTACAAAGAGCCTCCTCTCTCCTTCCCATGGCCGTCTTTGTGTTTGCCAAGTCAAGTTGGACAGCATGAAGAATTGGCCTGATATCATCAACACTAACAGAGCCCTCCTCCTCCAACCTACCTAATACCCTATTCGCCCTATTAAGGTACCCAAGGCCATCGTTAAACCTTTTCAAGCTATAACAAGCAGAACCCAACAATTGCAAAGTCATGGCAAGAGATAAAGAAACTTTGTTATCATCCCTATCCAACGCTTTCAAAGCCCTATTGGCAAAACAAAGAGTCTTTTCAGGGTCCTCACCTTCTTGGTCAAGTTTGAGGCCGAGCTTCAGGCAAGCCAAACCGAGCTCCCTCTCATCAAAGCTGGCCTCCATGTCCTTGAGCGCCTTGAGCATGTCGTCGGCAGACTCTGCAGATTCAAAAGCCTCCTCTAGCTGCGATCTCTCTTTGATCTTTCTCTGTCTCGAGGACAATTGAGGGCGGAGTTCATGTTGATCCACGAGGGTGTTGAGACTCTGAGATGGGTTTGTCTGAAATTGAAGGGTTTTAGCCTTTGATAAGAGTAAAGCGGCGGTCTTGGCACAGGTACTGAGATAAGAGTGGGATCGACGGTGGCTGACTTCATTGCCAGCAGCGGGGAGGTTGGTGATGCAGTAATCGCTGGAGAGGAGAGAGAAAGAGAGCTTGGTGTGTGGGGAGAGATTAGAGAGCACCCTGGACGAAGCTCTTCTCATGGCGAATGGTGAGATTTTCGGGGTTTGGCAGCCAAGTTAAAACCCTTGGAAGGAAAAACCCACCTTTAGCAGCAGCAGAGGCGTTTCTCTTTTCCGAGCCTATTGTTAATCTTACATCGGCGGCAAGCAGGCTATAATATGCTTTATTATTATTATTATTATTTTTATTCACCTGATGTGTCGAGATTATCTTATTAATGCAGATGAACTTTCCCATGATGCATTTCGAGCAAATTCAGATAAGAGACAGAATTTATATACACATAAAATTTTATTGATATTTGATGCAGTTCATACAAGTGTTTTTCAATTCTATTGATATTTTTTAGTAATAATTTTATTTTTTAAGTCGTCACATTAATTCAAATCCTGATACTTCATATAAAACTTCAAGAATTTTATCACTACACTATAAATATATTTTATTTTATAAATTATCATAATCTCTTATTTCATAAAAATTAAAAAAAATAATAAATAATCTTAAGTGCCAATAATAAGTAGTCTAAATGTTAATAGTTATATTTTTCATGTTAAGAGACATTGTTATTAAAATCAAACAAGATATTATTGAATGTCTTCTATGATGATAACAAGGTTACCTTTTTATGATTTGTAGGTCATAAGTCCCAAAAATAATGTTTTAACCAAAATAGGAAAAGAAAAAGGTAAACATGCCCACATAAAATGGCATTTTTTTTATAACCCTTGATGTAAAGGTGGATAAAGAAGCAGATTTTACTGTACAATATTTCCATTTGTATGAAATTTGAGATGGCACAGATCAAATGGCTCAGTTCTGTACGGTACAATTCAAAGGCTTTGCGAGTCTGGTGATCAAAGCGTTGTGCTGTTCACAATCTAACCTCAGTATAAATTATATATACATGAATGAATGAGGAGATTCCTTCTTATGGGAGGAGAGTAGGGAAGATGAATGAAATCCATAGATCCAAAACCCGTTGATATGGTCTTTAGAATAAGCTTGAGGCGATGGAATTGGGATACATAGAAGAACAGAGAAGCAAACAACTTGATCACACAAAGCTTGGCGGATCAAGCCTGGCAGGGGGGCTTGTCTGGAGGCCTGCTGTATATGTCGAAAGGGAGATCGAGTTCTGCCCCATCCAGGCCATCCATGTTATACGCATGAGACCTGTACGAGCTCCTCCAGTCGAACTGTTTCTCCTCGTCCTCTAAGCTTCTATCGGAGGAGTTGTCATGATAGTTATCAGCTGCATTGTGGTTGAAGGTTGGAGGCTCCAGAAAACTTGTCTGCAGGTCTCCACCCTGCGGCCGACTCCTAGCCCACCAGTGGCTGCTAGTAGTAGTACGGCCTGCCATGTTACTCGACTCGTCATGATGCAGTATACTCTCCCCAAAAAGGGGAGCAGATGTAGAGGCTTCCAGATGGCTCTGTGATCGATCATTGAAAAGCTGGCTCCAGTCTTGTTCATATGTTGCTACATTTTGGGGCAAGAGGGGTGGTAGCCTCCAAATTTCTCTTGACCCTTCCCCAGCAACATGGAAAGGTGAAGGGAGAAGATCTCTTGAATCATCATCAGCTGCGTGATGAGGTCGCGAGGTATAATACCAATCAAGAATGTATGGGTAGTTCCTCTGATCTGCATCAATTATCCACTCTGAACCTAGCTGATAGCCGGCCAATGGGCTGTTCTGAGGTATTTCCCTTGACCGGAAGCTGTTTCTATCGCCTAGGCCTCTGAAACTCGGGTTCCACATCTGCATTTTGGGGGATGGATTTGCATGCCCTACTCCTTGTCCTCGCAACATTTGGTCCCTGAACTTTTTAAGGGTTAAGAGAAATTGTTTCCCCTCACCATTCGGCTCCCATGTAGGATAGTCACAGTGAAAGCTGAAAGGAAATTAAGAAAACTCAACATCGGCAGTGCCAGGTTTGCTTGCATACATGTCAAGAGTATTATTACCATAATACAGTCCAAAATGATACTAAACCATTTATCAAAGAAATGACATGTGTGATAAAAGGTTCAGCCTAATCAAAAATCACAGAACAATTACTATACCTCAAGAATGATTTCTCCATCTTTCCCTGGGAACTCCTATGAATGCTTGGCAAATTGTAAGGGGAGCCAAAATTGCTATTTCCATGATTTTGGAAGTCAAAGACACTAAAGCTGCCAGAACAACAAGTCAAATAAATGGCAGTTATATTCTGCCTGTGGAACATATTATCAGAGCATCAAAGACCAAAAGGAGGAGAATGCAAAACAGAAGTGGACAAATATTACCTGCATACATGACCAACACCTTCAACATTTACTGTGAAATCAGCAATGAATTGCAGAATGTCATCCACTCGCTGCAAAACAGAAGTGGACAAATGAGAGAGTTCCTTGGTTTAAAAAACAGGAATCAATGGTGAGGGATTTTAGAACGGAATGAAGATAGAACAAAGTATAACCTTTGGTACGACAAATATGAGCAAGTATGGAGTGAGAAAGATTGAGGCCATCTCCTCCAGCAGCATCATTCCAGTGTACTGCAGGAATGAAACTCCAAAGTCTAAGCACTAGTCATTATTGAAGAATATTACTTGAGATATACAAGGAGAAATGTTGTTTTTTATGCAGGTGAAGGGAGATGCAGGAAGGCAATTACCACATTTTTCTAGTTTGAAAAGACATGATGTTGTAAGTTGACAGGATGAGGGGATGGAAAGTTCTGCAGAGGTGGAGCATTGAGACAAGCAAAAGCACTAACTACACTAAGTAATAGGGCAGCTTATTTAATATGGAAACATACAATTGGGTAAATTTACCCTGTTTCCACTAACAATGACCGAGGAGCGTTCCAGCTTAAGTCCATCATTGGACAGAACTAAACATTTAAAATTGCATATACAAATAGACCATTAATTATTTGGGTATGGCACTGGTTGTGTGACAGGTAACCATCTGGCTACCTTAGACCAGAATCAAGTATGAGTGCTAGATAAGTTATATGATGAGAGGTTAATCAAATAAGTTCCCCAAGTTCAATCAAACAATTTAATGCGAAACCTGGAGCAGGGAAGGTTAAAATAAAATAGCTGTTCCTACCCAACTTGCAGGTAGGAGTAAAAACCATCTGATTTTTGTGGAGGATAAGCTGATCCATCAAACCACATATGCACCCAATTTCAGGATAAATAATCACACTTGGAAAACTCCAGCTCCTTTACAGTTATACAAACAGCTCAATTGGCTTACCTGAAATAGAGTTTCAAACTCCATCCGGACAGTCTCCGTATTTTCTTCCCCACGCCATCTCTTCGGCATGTAGTGCGTATGCCGGACTACTAGAGACATAGCTCCCTGTGGATCAAGAACTAGAAGTTCATCTGTCACTGCAGCCCTGCTAATAGCTGTTATAGTTCCAAAAACAGCAGCATACCAGAACAAATTGCGGCCAAATATCTGCAGTGTTTTGAGAGAAAATTCCACAAAAATGGTCAAGCACCTTTCTAACTGCACGCTAAGAAATTATCATGCAAAATGGTCTAAAATACTCCTCTATCATGATGTGATACAAATAGATGCATTACATGGCCTTCCAGCAGAGATTCTTCCAGAAATGCAATGATGATTAAAATAGCAGCAAAGCCACCAGAAACAAAGGAGATAAATTTTGCAACGATGGTTATAATAGGAGAGGGGAATTGCTTTAGATAATCAGAAGCATGTAAGACACTGCTGTTGACTCGGTGCTTGAACAAATGGTCAACCTGAAACACAAAGTAAGAGTTCGTGAGGCCATGTCTGATTGTGTTGTTCAACAGATGGTAGGAAGAAAATTGCCTTGAAAACTTTTCAGCTAAGATAAGCAACAAACCATTATATACTAGTAATAACTTTTACCTGCCAACAAGATGGCATACCCAGAACAGAAACATGCAGAGAAACATCAACCAATATTACTGTTTAACCAGGAGCTTAGTCATGAACAGATGGCTGTTAACATGCGTCAACATTTAAGTATGTACACAACAGAGGTAACAACTAATTGAAAGCCCATCAGATTGTCATAATGACACATATTTCACACTATACATGGTGGCCAAATGTCTAGCAAAGAAAAGCAATATACTACAAAATGTGAAAAACTTTAAACAAAGTTGTAAGTTCCTTGCTCAACAGATATTCCAGATCAAATTTGAAAGGCAACTTCAGTAATTGCATAAACAATGTGGTTTGAGTTTTAAATCTTTCCATCAACAATGATTTCCAAACACAGAAACAAGTCCTGGCCACTGCATTGAGACACGCAATAAGTGTTAACCTATTCTATATGGCAACAGCCAAAAAGCAGAATAAGTATTGAGATAGCCAGAGAGAAAAATAATATGGAGTAACATTGGTTGTAGGCAGAAATGAAGATACCTCATTAAATTCCCTAAATGTCCACTTAGAGAGATTTGACCATCTTCGAGAAGATGCTGTGCTGGGATGATTATAGAACTGTTCAGCATGCCTCAGGAAGAGATATACCAGCATAAATATGACGAGGAATGGTGAAAGAACAAGCATTGCAAGCCCAACTATCATAAGCCTCTTCTTTAATGTTTTAGGATCCGAAACAAACTCCCTTCGAACGCAAAAGTTTCTGCCAGAAAGGTCTACCAGTAAGTGATGTTAACCTCAAACATTGAAATAACCATTTGTATAATATAATACAAACTACAAACCTTGGGCAAATTATACAAACATTTCAACATGAAATTTTAAGAAAATAAAAATAAATCAATTGAAGGATAAACATTGGTTTGGTCAGGTGACAGAAAGGGACTGGAACTAAGTCAGGCAAGGGTCCTCTCATTGTTCTCTGCCTTGCTAGAGCTCCTTCTAGTAAAGGACTTCAACATTGTCCTCGGAGTCTAAATGCCCCTCTGGTAATTTGTGCACACCTAGTTTACTTATCAAAAAAGAATATCACAATCTTCCTGAAAGAAGTTTTACTGCTGCTAAAATGAAAAAAGTCCGCTAGATGAACATGAGACCCATAGTTACTTGGAAACTGTCCCATTAAGAGTAGCAAGGGCACTCACAAAAGCAAAAAGGTGTCCCCAGTGCCCAAGGATTGCCACTTTGCAATGGTCAGGGGATAGTCATTTTCATACACAACCTTACTCTTCCTTTGCAAAGAGACTGTTTGCACAACTCAAACCCATGACATGCCAGTCACAAAGGCGCAACCTTACCATTGCTATCATCACCAGGTGCTCACAAAAATAAGATTAAAAGAATCCGCACACCTCCAAAAGACGAATCAGCAGGGCATGTTCAAAGTGTAGGAAAATGATACCAAAAGACATCAAGTTGCATCAATCATTTCACTTTGTCAAAAAAGTGTTTGCCACACTGAGTGCTAGTAGGTTAAAAGTAAATCATGTGTAGGGGCCAACTTTGATGCAAGCAAAGGTAGAACACTCCTTGATAAAATGATACTCACCTATCAAACATACTCTGCAGTATGCACCAATTTAAAGTCCATTCAAGGGTCTTCGGTAGTATTAGGCGATATCTTATACCATTCAGGCCATATTTGACAGTAGGGCCAGCACCTGGGACCCATGAAGATATTGGAAAAGCAAGGACCCCTTTATTCAACATTCCAATCAAGTAATTCTCCTTTCGCATCAATCGCATCACCACATCATGAGCAGAAAGATCCTTGACTACACATAGTTGTTGCGAAATTTGCAACTTAACTACCTTGTCAAGAATGGAAGCCCATGGCATGGTCTGTATTTCATTATCCGTCACACAGAGACTGCAGAAACATAATAAAATTGCTTAGAACATTACAGATTGGTGCAGTCTCTACTCGCAACAGGCTATTAAGGAAACAGTTGCATGAAGGACAAGAAAAAAAAGAGAAAAGTAAGACAATAATTTCCGTTGCTCAGATATACCTACCTATTGTGGTAGAACTCACGGATTTTTAAAGTGTCCCTCAGCTGTGCAAAAAACCTCAAGAAACAGAAGATCCAGTAGATGGAAAATATTCCCAAATATCCAACAATAATAGCTTTTGGAAGTGTGAAAGGGGTTAATGGGTGCTCAAGAAGAGCTTCCTTAGCAAGATCACAGGGCTTAATTCCAGATTCAACTGCATCCATCCCACATTTTGCATTGCGAAGTCCATTCCAATCAACATATAATAAGAAAAATCCAGAGAAACATATGGTAAAGGCTAGGCTGAATAGCTCAAATATCCACTTTATGATAATGCACCAAAGACCTTTCTCACAGTAGTAGCTGTAAAGCCTCTCAAAGAAAAGGTCCAAATCAGCTATTGGTTCCACATTCACACTCTCTCCATTAAGAAGTCCAGAAGGACTTTCACTACCAGGACTTGGTGCTCTCCGGTAGTCAGACAATTCAATTTCATGATGCACATCATCAAGCAACCCAGTTGCCAAAGATGATTCACCACGCCATTTCCACTTAAATATGTTGAGGGCATTAGCACCCTTTTCCCCACTTAACATTATTTACAAATGCTGACAGCCAGAGAATACAACCAGTCCATTCCCCAATGAATGGTTTAAATCATAGTGCTGCAAGCAGGAAGAAAATTGGGTTAATCCTCTAAGAATTTATAATTTGCCTCAGCAAAAGTTTACCATGAAGACCAAAAGGGTAATATGAACAAGCAAAATATAATAAATCGACACAGATGAGAGGACCATTAGTTAAGGGCATACAACACAAAAAGGGCATTACAACTGCATTTAAACTTTCAGACCTTCAGATTTGTTGAGTCAAAATCAAACATGAAAACTTGCAACTCCAATTATAACTCTTGTCAAGTAAATATACATATGCCCATACATTATATAAAAGTGGTGCCCCCAGTCATAAGGCTCCCCATTTTGTGAAGGTCAAGGGAGTGCCGCTTTCATGTGCAAGCTTACATTTGTTTTGCAAAAAGAAGCTGTTTCCACAACTCAAGCCCATGACCTTTCAATCACAAATGAGCAACCTTACCATTGCTACCAAGGCTTGACATCCCCATACATTATATAACATAGACTAAAATGTGGAACATCACAACCATGCTCACATTGAAAATGTCAACTCCAACAAGGATATATTTATATTTGTTTTGGTTTCTTATTGATGACACATTCTTAGAGTTACCCACAATTTTTTAAATAAAATTAATTGCTTCAAATTAAGTGTAAATATACATAGAGAACTAAAACAATTGTGTCATGTCCACACAAGGGACAAGAAAACCAATAGATAGAGGCTAACAAGAGGAGAATTGATGGAATAGAACAAGTATTTAGTAAAACAAGTAGAAGAAAACAAAGAAAAAATTAGTGGAAGACTCTAAGGTACAGTGTTTTCAAAAGCACTAAACGTAGAAGGCTTACAAAACTTAAGCGCAAAGAAAAGCACATGCTTAACAAAGTGAAGCATAAATAAATGAAATAAAGAGTACAAACTTTTATAAGTATGAGAAATATAAACTATTAAAAAAGCAATCATTAAAAAAAGTAAATAAGAATGAGGGTTACAAATTTAACAAATGATAAGATACCATTTTTCATTTGTATTTTATACCTATTTACAAGTTCATATAATCATCATTTAAAAAAAAAAGGCAGAAGGGAAAAAAATCATCCTAAATTTACACCTATCTCCAATCAATTAAACCCCTAATTTATAGCAATGCCCAAACAATCAATTGCTAATTTACAATCAATCAATAATCAGTAATTCACGGTAATCAAGAATCAATCAACAATTACTAGTTTACAACAATCAAGAATATATTAGCAATCCCTAATTTATAGCTAATTACACGTTTCCATCAATATTTTTTACTCGATAAATACAGTTGTTTTTTTGCTTAAATGTATATATGATTTTATCATATCTTAAACAGCTCTTTTTGGGTAAGGTTGCCATTCAAGCAGTTACAACATTGCAAAAATTTGAACAAGTCCAACCATTCATATTGTTTGATAAATTAAAAAAAAAAAAAAAAAAACGAGCATATTTAAGTAAAAGCGCATCTTAAGCGCGTTTTAATTGCACTCAATTAAAGTCACTAAACTTACACAAAAAGCCCTAAGCATGCATGCTTTCACTTTGCGCTTTAAGCCCAACTAACATAGGACATGAATTGTAAGGAACTTATAGAAAATGAGACCATATATAGAAATGACCAACAAACTATAATTCAGGCAATCAATCCCACATAGTAGGATTGACGCAAAGCGTAGCGCGTGTGTGAAAAAAAACACACTAAATAAATCCTTGAAAGAACAAACTTCAATGATCGAAACTTGGCTTTCAAGAAAACGCAAAAACAAGACTGTTTTGCTAAGAAAACCCAAATAAGTTGCTGCAATTGTATTGAGAAAACATGTTTACAAACTCTAGATTCTAGCCATATTTATAGTGTTTGACTAATCCAAATCCATCTAATATTTGTAAACAAAATCCAACTAGAATTCTAATAGAAATAAATTCTAATCAAACATGAAATAGAATCCTAAATCAAGTAAAATCCTAAAACATATGAAGTATTAAAATACTATTATGGTGCTACTGTTCCGGTGTGATTGGCTCGGCCTTGGCTTAGGCCAGGTCTTGATCAGTGTCTGCATTATTCACCTTCACTTGAGAAAAATTCGTCCTCGAATTATGATCTGGGTATGATAATTCAACATCTAGCAAATACAAAGAAAGATCAACAGCATTGAATGTTTTGGAAATACTCATATGATTAGGCAAATCCACAACATAAGCATTATTATTGATCTTCTTTGTAATCTTGTAAGGACCATATTTCTTTATCTTGAGATTGTTCTGTTTCTCTGCTAGAATCCGTTTATTTTTCAAGAATATCATGACTTCATCTCCAACCGCAAATACCTTGTGCTTCCTATGCTTGTCAATTGTTGCCTTGTACTTCTTATTCTCCTTGTGCAACTTTTGCTTTACATCTTCCTGAACTGCTTGAATGTGCTCAGCTAAGTCACTAGCTGCAACACTGAAACCTAGTACCTTTGGCAATTTGATCAAATTCAATGCATGATTAGGAACTTTCATGTATACAATAGAGAATGGTGATCTTCCTGTTGAGCTATGCAAGGCATTGTTGTAGGCAAATTCTGCTTGAGCTATGACTAGGTCCCATTGTCTTGGCTTGTCTTTGCAAACACTGCAAATTAGATTTCCTAAAGTACGATTCACCACCTCTATCTGTCCATCAGTCTAGGGATGTGTTGTGCTGCTAAAATTCAAAGATGAATCAAACATTCTCCACAACATAATCTAGAAGTGACTCAAGAAACTTGTATCACGATCCGAAATAATAGTTTTAGGGACTCCATGTAGTCTAACAATTTCCTTGAAAAACAATTTGGTTGTAGCTACTACATATGCCGTCTTCTTGTATAGAAGAAAGTGCGTCATCTTGGAAAACTTGTCAACCACTACAAAAACAGAATCCATACCTTGTTGGGTTCGCAGTAGACCTAACACGAAGTCTATAGACAAATCTTCCCAAATAGCATTGGGAACAGGCAATGACATGTAGAGACCAGCGTTAGAAGATTGCCCCTTAACTGTTTGACATATATAACACCTCGTCACAATAATAGAAACATCTCTCCTTGGTCTTGGCCAATAATACATTCCCATAACAGCCACAATAGTCTTGTCTCTGCCAAGATGCCCTATTAAGCCACCACTATGCAAAACCCGAATAATTTTTTCATGAAGGGATGTGCAAGGGATGCACAACTGATTTCCCTTCATGAGAAACCCATCATGCAGATAGAAATCTCCTGACGGTTGCTGAGACATGCATTGTTCCCACACGTGTTTAAAATCATCGTCTGTCGCATATAATTCTTTCAAGCACTCAAACCCAACAATCTCAACACTAAGGGAGAAAGCATGAGTGAGCCACTGAAGGTGAATCAAATTCTAGTGGAACTGCAAGGATTGTTGGAGGAATTTCACGATGTGGTTCCTGAGGAGTTGCCTAATGAGCTACCTCCTATGAGGGATATTCAACACCACATTGACTTGATTCCTGGTGCTAGCTTGTCTAACCTTGGGATGACGTCCCCTTGCAGACGCCCCGCCACGGTGCCCCTTTCCGTGATGAGGAATTTAACCCGGGTCTGATCCACCAGCGGTTGTGCTGGGGAGGATTCGAACCTAGGTACCCAGGCTAGCCCACCTCCCCTAATTGATCATTGGGGCAACCCTGTGGGGCGCTAGCTTGCCTAACCTACCATATTACAGGATGAGTCCCAGGGAGAATGAGATTTTGCGTGAGCAAGTAGAGGAATTGTTAAGAAAATGGCATATTTAGACTAGCATGAGTCCATGTGCAATGCCAGCATTATTGACACCAAAGAAAGATGGGAGTTGTGTCATGACCCTAGAGTTTAGGTAGGGTCTAGGAAGGAATTTGGATAAGAGTTTGAGGAAGATAGAGCAAAGAAGAGGGCAAGGAAGAACATAACAGAATTGAGGGAGAGCGAGAAAAACCGTGGGAGAGTATTGAGAGAGGGAATTGAGATTCAAATCATTCATTCATTAAGCTCCTTTCTCTAACTACTCAAGCCTATTTATAGGCTTACAATTGAAGATGCTAACAACAACAACATAAAATGCAACTAATGCAACTAATAAGAAAAACACATGACATGTATTACTAATATATCCTTAGGGTTCCTTGGGGTTGTGATAATCCCCACCCCTTCAAACAATTCTTGTCCCCAAAAATTGATAGTTGTTGACCCCATTCCTCAGCCAATTCTAGCATTAGTAATCTGGTTTCTTCTTCACCTTTTCTTGTGCCTATCTTGTATCTTCCTTTTCTTTTGCCTTTTTGTGTCTTTTTCTTCAAAAACATCAGTACTATGACTTGCTGCAACAGCGAGTCCAGCCATCCCCCTCATTCTGATTTCTATTGAGAATGGTTTCAATTGATCCGTTATAGCTGCAACCATATCATTTCCAATCATAGAAAGGAATTCCAACTTCATTATAGGCCAAAATATGATTCAGCGTTGTAGCTCTCCAACTGAAAGAGGAATAAACAAAACAACAAGAGTTTTCTTCCCCTCAACAAAAATTTCATTGTAATCTTCAAACTCCGAGGTTGGTGTAGTCATATCCTCTCCCATCTTCACAACCTCTTCTCCTTCTTTATCTTCAATAGAGACTTCCTAGACCTCCATGTCAACTATCCCTTCTCCAATATCCAAACTTCTAAACCGTGTGGCAGCAGCCTTCTTTTCCCTCATCTTTTGAACCACATGGTTGTTCTAAGCAGCTGCAAGATTGTGCAAGTCCTCAGCCTCCTGCTTCTTCCTTTGATCCAAGTCCTCGTTCCGTGGCTATCTTTCATCATTGGCATGGAACCTATCAGTAACGTCATCCTCATCTTCCGAAGCTACTCCATCAGCTTCTGGCAAATATAAGTTGTGATTTTCACTAATATCCATGTCCGATCTCTCTTTATTGCTGGAGTTTTCAGTTATAATTGGCTGATCTAGCTCCAAATTTTCCTCAAATTCCTGCTGGTCATAATTTACAGCCCTAGAAGCTCCCTCAATCAGTTGGTTGCCCTTAATATAACTGTTAAGCTACAACTCTTACTTTCTAAAAATGGCTTCCAAGGTGAGTTCCTGCAGCCTTGCTCTCTCGGCTGCCTTTTTCACAGTTGTCGGCATCATCATCCTGACCATTGACCTCAGTTTGTCCTTCAAACCACTAACAAATCTTGATACAAAATAGTGTTCCGTCAAAGCTGACTGATCACTCCACAATGGGGACCTTAACTCCTCAAATCTATCCCAATAATCTGTCACTGATCCCTCCTGACTTAATTTGTTGAACTCCTCAATCACCTTAATCATGTTCTTCTTCATCCCAAATTGGTCGTGTAAATTTCCAGCGAGATCAGTCCACCTGATCTCCCCTTCCCTAGACATTGGAGTATGATTGGAAGTGTAGGAAGATGAACATCTTACCTGAATTTTCGGTTTCAAGGCCGGTAGTTCCCCTGCCTCTTGCAAGCCATAGGGCATAGGAAGGGTGCCCTGGCTAGGCAGAATTGGATCAGCTACTGCCCGGGGAGGAAGATTCAGTGATAGTCGGAATTGAGGTAGTGAAGACAGCATGTTAAACATGCTGTTGATCCGTTGGACATGTTGCTCCATCATCTCCCGATGCCTCTCCAAGTCACTCTGCACTCTTTCTCGAGAGGCAGCTAGATCCTCCCTCATGTTTTCTCTGCTGGTTGTACTATCCTTTAGGCCATGGGTCATCGCCTCCTGCATTACCTTTGAGTCTTTAGCTTCAGAATTCAACCTCTTAAAATGATCAACAGCCTCTGAAAATCAACCTTCCATAGCTCGTTATTCTGTACAAACTTCCCTGATCCCTGATCTAGTTACAACCTCCAAAGTTCAATTGTTGTTGAACAGCATCCAAAACAATTGTCGAGTCCACCTCAAACAATCTGCTAGCTTTGAACAGTTTCAAACAACCTGTTCTAAGCAACTTCAGAAACCTGCCAAGCAACTTCCGAACCCAACACTTCCCCTTCGCAATTACTTCCGTAGTGCAACACTGAAACCAAACTTCTGTTGCGCACTTATTTCCGAAAATCGCTGATCTTAACAGCTTCGATCAGCTCTCAAGAAATGGCAGGCTTCTGTCGTTCGCCTAAGAATTTTGTCTCAATCGATGTCCGCCTGAGTTCTAGCTAACTAACAATCGAATTCCCTCTGAGTTCGCGTTCAAAATTCAAGCCGCCGACTCTCAGTTTCGCCAACCGCAACTTCCTTCTCGCCTCAACCTCACTTTAGCAATCGAGGATTGAATTTGTGTGGCCTTCAAGTTCGCCTACTCGCAGCTTCCAACTTCACCAAAATTTCCGTCACTAGAACTTCACGAAGTAGCCTCAATCAACCCTATCCTGCTTCGCTTAACTCACAAGTAGCAACCGAGATCTGAATTTCCGCTCCCAACCGCGCCTGCCTTCTCCACCCAATCACCGTCCAATGTCTTCAGAATCCCCAAAATTTGCTGCTCCTTGAATCGCCTGACTAAATTACTGTTGGAATTGGCCTTCCCATTCCACTGAATCTGCTTCGCCCTTCCACCTTGAGCAAGACTTACCGAAATTCGCGGTCGGACATCCTCCTCTTGCTTCGCCTTCCAAGATCGACTGATAGTTGCTTGCTCGCTTGGTTACAATCTGCCCTTGGTTCCTTCGGAATCGGATCGGAAATGTTGGTCGATCTGATGAGAGTTCAGCTGTATCGTTGGAAATTCATAGCTAAGGATTGATCGGCCTTCTTCGCCTTCAATTTCGAGCCAACACTCACCTCCTCATGCGTCGAAATCAAATTTCGAGATTCAACCAGAAGTTGGAATTGCCTGGCCAGGTGGCCAGGTCACCTTCAAATCCTGAACTAGAATTATAGCCAATAGTCGATCGAAATTCACCAGCGGATCTCAATTTCGATCAATCCTTGTTTCCTTCCTAAGATCTGAAATGCGGACAAAATCGTTGCTCGAACTCGCTTGAACTACCGGCTTCCGTAATCGCCTCTATCTCGTCTTCGCATCTAAATTGATTGAAATCACAACTTGGCTCCGATACCAATTGTCACAACCCTAGGGTTTAGATAGGTTCTAGGAAGGAATTTGGATAAGAGTTTGAGGAAGATAGAGCAAAGAAGAGGGCAAGGAAGAACATAACAGAATTGAGGGAGAGAGAGAAAGAATGGAGGGAAATTTAGATTCAAATCATTCATTCATTAAGCTCCTTTCTCTAACTACTCAAGCCTATTTATAGGCTTACAATTGAAGATGCTAACAACAACAACATAAAATGCAACTAATGCAACTAATAAGGAAAACACATGACATGTATTACTAATATATCCTTGGGGTTCCTTAGGGTCATGACAAGTTGGAGGATGTGTGTTGACAATAGAGCCATCAACAAGATTACTATTGGGTACAAGTTTCCAATTCCTAGACTTGGCGACAAGCTTGATCAACCATAATCCTTCAGTGGCTGAATACTTATTTTCTTCCAGGACCAGTAAATACCCTAATGCATGCATTCACTCTGCTTCTGTAGTGATGAACTTGATCAATACATCTCCTTAATTACAGGCACAAGCTCATTGTGTTGGCACCTCACCAAAGTTCAAAATATCTGGATGCTAAGGCATTTCCAGCAAACGAGGATCACTTCAAATTAAGGAACTAGCATCCGGCCCCTTCCCTTTCTCCAAAAAAAAAACGCAAAATGGACCACAAATTATGAACAGAGCCCACCTAGGACCTATTCACTTTTTACAGTTCCTCGTTTTAGTAAACACTATCACAGTCTCTCAATAAACAATAACAACAATCACAAGCCTTAATTCTACTAGGTACAGTTGGTTACATGAATTCTAGAGTCTAGACCCCCAACCATGTCTAATGACCATAGCTATATCTTCTGTAAGGTCATTACATCATCATAAAGAAAAATGGCCACAGAAAACCAACAGATGTAAAATACAAACTCATCAAGATCTGAAAATTTTGGATTTCTTCATTCAGCGAGAAGATGGAAACAACCTAACTGTGGCAACCTGGTGGACAAAGCTCTCACTGGCTGTGAACACGCAGCAAAAGAAGAACAAGTGGCACGGATGATTTACACTAAGTAACAACAAATAGAAGTGCAACAATAGAATATCAAATATTGCTACTGGAAGACCATTTCTTTATTACTATTTTCAAAAAAAAAAAAAGTCCAGCCTCCAGCTTTCTTCTATTATTCTGGGCACTTAAAATTCTGATAAACATGGACAGGAAATAAAGGGAAAAAAAAACTCATAATGATACTGCTTCCAGAAACCACCAATAACCCCACATTTCATCAGCTTAGAAATATGAAGAATAGGTAATGCAGAAAGAGGAGGGACAGAGAGAAGAGATTATAACTAAAAACGGAGATTGAAATTCATAATTGCACAAAACACTTATGCACCTTCAATCAGATGCAGATAAAATCAAATAAAATATATGATATATCAATTCATAGCCTAGATTATGTACCATTTAATCTTTGTCTCAATTAAGTGTAGTCCTAGAGCTGCATATAAATCTTTTGTTCCTTCTCTACAATCCTGAAATGTATTAAGATTAAGTTTCTCTATTAGCTATATATCGATTCCACTACCGACAATAATAGAGATGTTCCCATGGGGAAAATGAAATATTTAATTTTAGAAAGAAACTAAGAATCACTAAAAAGTTGATGCAAATTAATATGTGAGACCTAATGGTTTATAATTTGTGTCATACAGAAGCAATTACAAAAATTCTTCAGCATTTCAGCTTCCTTAATAGCCGATAAGACACAGCACATATCAGAATCCTATTATTGGCTTTTGATGGTTCTTATAGTTATTATAACCCAGTTAAGAAACAAAGCAAGAAAAGCTGAATCAACATAATTATGTTCATGTGTCATGTGCCTAACTGTTTGTACCTAAATAGCATTAGTAGTAGCAGTTGTACTTAGAGCTACCTGCTCATAGTTGTACTTTGAGTGTAATTGGCAGCCTTGTTGGCGCCAACTTAACTGCTGCTTGGATTAGTATATAAAGCTAATCCAGCCTAATGCCAAGGCATCGAAGAAGAATTTGCCAGAATTCTCTGTTTCTCTCTAAATCTTTCTCTCTCTCAATCATTCCTTCTCTCTTGCCTCTTGCTGTGCTTCTCTCTCAATTTTCTTCTCAAATTCTTCCTACTTTCTGCCCTAGTCCTCACCAATTGGCTGAGAATTACACTGTCAGATCTGAGGACCTGACATCATGATGTTTGTAGGATATGCTTGCAGCAGGATGCCACCCGCTGATGTCACACCCTTGGCCCTTCCAAGTGTTACGTAACAGGCAATAGAAATTGGCACCCATTTGGAGGACCTAAGTTGGCCTTCAATCCTCTCAGAAGCAAGACACACAATACAGGAGGATCTTTGTGAACAGGAGGCTCGTGTATTTCTAGAGAGAGAGATTACAAACTAGTGAGAAAAATTCTCTAGGATTACAAAGGATTTTCAAGATTTCTGGGATGAGTTTGGCCAAACAAGGCCTCCCCATTGTACAGGCACTAACCTTATAATAGATAGTGGATATTTATTACATCCATAATCTATATATACTATTTACAATATTTAATGACATTTAAATGGGGACAGGTACAAAACATTAAATTTTTTATTCCATTCTATAAACATATAATTTTGTTTTTTTAATCTAGATATAGAAAATTTTGTAATTTATTTTAATGTTTAGCTCTGTTCCTTCTTATTGCTAAATTTGAACCTCCAATAATTTAGTAATCATTTTTTTTAATTTTGTACCTTCAAAATTATTTTATTTTTCAATGTGTTTTTTTGCATTATTTTATTTCTTAAATTTTAGCAGTAATCTGACATGTGGGACATATATGTGGTTGAGAACACAAAATCATTTTTAAGGATAAACTATTTTTCAAAAATTTATATAAATTGACTGAGTAATGGACATCAAATGGTTACCCACTACTAGATGAGGATGGGAAATTAAATATATTACCTATAGGGATGGAGATGGGAAAAGAAAAAAACATGGACAAGGAAAGGATACATAATTGAAACCTAATATATTGCCATTCCTAGACTCTCCACAAAGAACAAGTTAACTCCAGAAGCTTCCAATATCCTCCAAGCATTGCTTTCTTTTCTTGTTGCCAAGCATCCGACTGGACAGGGCATGAATTCTAGACCTCCATTAATCAATATCCATAGCCATATCATCTAGAAGGCTATTACATTCTATGCCAAGTTTAAAGGTTTTCCACCAAAGTTTTTCTAGTCTTTCACTCCCTTTCTGCTACAAAATTTCCTCTATTTCATCCGCGCTTCTCACAAGTACATCTATCGATCTTCTTCTTACATGTCCAAATCATTTTAATCGCATCTCATACATCATATCTTCAATAGGCACCACCCAACCTTATAACATATAATCTTTTCTTGTTATTTTGTCTTTTTTTATATGGCGCACATCCACCGTACCATTAGCATCTCAATTACGCTCATTTGTGCACGTTTTTGGGAAAATTGACACTTGATAAAGCTATGAAAATATTTTCGAGTACCAAGTCAAGTATGCACCTGATAGGTACTTATAAATAGCCCAAATTATTGTATTACCATGCATATCAGTAAAAATTGACTCCATCCTCTAAATACAAGATAAGCATTCAAAAAATAAGGAAAGGAGGATCAACATGACAAAGTTGGTAGAATACAAGTAGCGTCTATGTCACATTAACTTTTATAAATTCATGAAGTATAATCATCCCGAGGCTCAAAATATGTTTGATATGCCCAGTTGAAAAAGAAAAAAAAGAAAAAAAAGAAAAGAAAAAGAAAGGTTGTACTTTCAGCAGTTAGATCATTGGGGTTTCAAGGTAACGGAATACGTCATGTAGCTCCGATTATTCATGCTATTCACAACCAAATGACAAAATAGGCTCTTTTTTTTTTTTTTTTTGCCTCAAATAAGAACAAAACAGCCAGTAGTTAGGACAAGAAACCATGTCCTCAATTTTGGAAGTTTTTATGTATCTATCTGAGTACATATTTAGCTCTCCATACAAACCTAAAAATATCATATTTAAAGTTATAAAAAAAGGGGCTAATATTTTTCAACACTATTTTTCCATAAATATTTTAGTTGCAATGTGACGTTGGATCGTGGGCATTCAAGAGCGCGTGGATGAGAACACTAAATCTACCTATTTCCAAACCAAAGAACTTGGGACATTGAGAAGTGACTTACTGTTAACTGTTTTCCAATGTTTGCAAAATCACTTGCTCAGAGTTTAATCAAGGCAGCACAAACTCACTCAACTGCAAACCTACATAGCTAATAGAAGATTTTAGAACCTAATGTCTAAGATGAATTTGCCTATGCATTAAGAAAAAAGCCTGTGAAGGTACCTACTTGAAGACAAACAACTCTTAAAAGGGAAAACGTGTGTATATAACTATTTGAAACTCTCATTCAAATTCCAAAGCCTATAAATATGAAATATGAAACTCTATAAATTTGTTTAGTCCACAGCGAAAGGTGAGCTACCAAAATAAACTCCAATAAGTATTGGAGTAACTTGCCTGAACCAGAATTGAAGCACCCATCTAAACAAAATAATATCTAAGCTTTACCAAGCACAAAAAATCCATTTCAAGGCTTTGAATCTAGGCTTTTTTTTTCTCCTTTTCTTTGCTTTTTCTTTTTTGAGAAGCAAAATATGTTTTGAAAGACTAAACATCTTCAGAGCAAGTAACCTTAAACAAAAATAAAAAATAAACCTAACCTGACTATCTAAGAAGCAAACTTGTTTATAAGAGAAGCAAACAAGAAAAAACAAAAAAGAAGGATCCTATTTTGTCCAATTAAAAACAAAAAAGCAATGTTCCATTCAAAAATCACATAGAGCTTTCAACTACTTTAAAAACTCTGATGGTCCACTCTTCATAATTGCACCATACCACACAAAGGAGCAATGATGGAATGCAGTGAGTAAGAAGTTTTAGATATTAATCGCGAATGTGGTTGGGAGTGAAGTCCCAACGTAGAGGGATTAAAAGTCAAAGCAACTCCTATTAAATGATAGACATGGCTAGATGGTGCTTGATTAAGTCATGCCGGAAAAAGGAATACACAACAGCACTAGTTGGCAAAGTCGGGTCTCTTAAAACAACGTAGTCTAGAAATAAGGCTAAATGAGATCGCAATGATAGCAAACTAGTTTTACCGGTGAATGTACATTAGAAGGTGTTCCAAGAGTTCTCTAAATGTCCATGCATAAACAAGATATGCAGAAACCAACCTTGTATACCTAATTCTGTTTAGCATATGCATAAACTGAACTAGTTGAACCAAGATCACTTCAGATGTCACGGCCTTGCTTCTGGAAACTCCAATGCACCAGGGGCCTGTACGAACAAAGTGGATCAACTCAGAAACAACAATAGCATGCTAAACAACAATCCTATATGCATAGGAACCGAGCATTACCTTCCCCCTGAACAAGGAACAGGAAAAGACCTAGAACATAAATGGGCATATATGAACAACATAGGAACTGCATAATCGTAATAATCACGGTGCAAAAGGGTTAAATACGCAACCTTTCACATTATAGAAGGGCGATAACAATCACAGCATAATTACTTCCCCGAAGATTTTTACAAACAAACCCAGCTAAGCTAGGAGCTAGTTTCGCTACTGCAAGTCAACCCAAATACCCATATCTAAATAAATAGTCACGACAGCAATCAACACCGGAGAGGGGAAGAAAACGATAATAAAGACCCAGTAACAATAAGCAAAAAAAGGGATTTACCAGGAGCCCACCGGAGTTGATGGCCGATGAAGCGAATGACCGCAAAAGAGAAGGAATTTAACAGTTCTTTCAGAAACCCAGACAACAATCGTGCCCACAGAACACCGAGAATCAGAAGAATTGGAGGATGGGGCCGTAGGATCGAAGCTGTGATACAAGAAGACTTGCTGAAAGGGCGAAGGGAGAATAGAGATAGAAGGGTTTGATTGCGTGAATAATATGGAATTTCTTCAGTAAACTATGAATTTATTTTCTCAATTAACTTCAAGTACGAAAAGCGAAAGCCTTAGCCTTTAGCGTTGCTTCTCCCTTTGTATCAGTTTTATAAGAGAAGAAGAGAAGGAAAAGCGAAGCGACGGTGTCAGAGTCCTCCGAGCAGATTACCTCTCTCTCCCTCCCCACCTCTCTCTCTTTCTCCCTACCTAGTCTCTGCCACTTCCATTGAATGTAAACTGTGTTTGGCTTATTTACTGTCCTTATTTTGTCCCAATTACACTAACAACCCTTCAAATTTTATATTTTTATTTTTATATTTTTACGCCTTTTATAATTATTTAATTTTTTTATTATTTTAAATACACCCCTAAACTTAATTTTAAAGTTTATTTAATTATTATATTTTAAATTTTTTTAATATAACAATCCGAACTTTTTATTATTTCAACTATATCCTTAAACTTTCATTTTCGAGTTAATTTAATCTTAAATATTTTTATATCAAAAAATATAATCTAAAATAACAAAATTGATATCAAAATACAATAATTAAATTGACTCACAAATATAAATCTAAAAGTGCAATCAAAATAATGAAAAATTCATATTGAAACGTGAAAAAAGTCAAAGTAATTATATTAAATTGATTTAAAAATACAGATTTAATAATGTAATGGAAACAACAAAATGTTAGAATAGTTATAAAAAAAAAATACAAAGGCAAAAATATAAATTTAGCCTTTAAGTTTGATAAAATGTATATATTTTTAATATAATATCATTATTTCACAATTGATAAAAATTTAATATAATAAATATATTCTCATATTCATTTTCTCATTCTGACTATTCAAGTATTAGTTTATTTTTATTTAACATGGCCATGATTTATCTATCATCGAACAAAAGAAAATGAGAGAAGAACAAATCATTAGATTCTATTTAATTTATTGAAAAGAGCATAAGAATACAAGAAAATGAAAGAAAATACAATAGTATTTTCATTATATCAATGATTTTAACAATAATTAAGGAAAAATGTACCTCAAGTTGTATAGTTTGAGAATATTATTATCATTTTTTTATTGTCAAAAATAGCTTTATTTTTTTGTTAAATCTAAAAAGTATTTAAGTGTAATTTACCCATATTTTATCTTATATATGTTTTTGTTAAGTTGTTTTCTTTCGGCCCTCTTTTCTTATGGGCCCAATCCAACCAGCATGCTGGATTGTGGATGCATGGCCCATCCAGGCCCAAGGCCATTCTGCATTTGTACACCTAAATCAAAAATATTATTTTAAATATAATATTATATTATTTAAATAATAGCTCACTAATTTTTATTATTGAAGCATTGAAACAAAATTAGGTCCGTCAGTTCAATTGGGCATGGATTTGGGTACAGCTTCAAGCCCAGCCCATTTCTTGAGCTTAATTGGGTTAAATATGTGGAGCCTTTTAATTGAAGTGAATCAAGTTGAAATTTGGATCCACTTTCTCCGCTAAAACCATTTCAATCGGGTCATATATACAATCTGGGTTAAAACAAGAAACCGGATTTGTCGCATTCAGTAAGCAAATCGGGCCATTTCCAAATGGGTTCGAAACGCAATCGGGTTGCAACTGCGGGAATGCTGACCTGGCAATAGGCATCCAGCTCAGCCTTCCCCCTATAGGTCCTCACTGAAAAATTCTTCATGGCCAAATAAGTTGACAGACAAGTTTACATAATGAAAACTAAAAGACTAAAATATTCTCCCTTACATTCCACTTTTTCCAATGCAATATGAACAAGGGTATTTTGATTTTTTAGTTTTCATTCTATAAGTCTGTCTATAAACTTATTTGACTACGTAGAAAAACTCGATTCTCACCATCTTCTCCTCTTACTCTTCCTCTCCCGCCAACCTGACGCTCCTGAAGCGAAATGGAGTCCAATTAGTTACCGTTTGATTCATCAAAGTCAAAGCGTTCGTCGTCCGATCAAATAATCAAAGCGTTTCCGGATGGGAGTGGCCAACCCTCCGCCGATCCGTCTCCGAAAGCGCCGGGCTGCGATGCCCTTGAAAGAAGTGAGAGAGGTCGCCATGAAGCTCCTATGGCCATTTAGCACAGGTGAAGTTTGTTTTACCTGAAGTGATTGAGATCAAGAAGGGCAGAAGACACTTGTACTCGATGAGCAAACTAGTTGTATGAAGCCTGATCTCCATGTTACTATGAATGTTGATGCCATTAAGGATGCAGGGAAGCTGATTTCAGCAAGCGGGAATTCTCACATGAGGAAAGTCTTTCGTGCCAGACTCTTGGATTTCATTGAAGTCCACCCTCAGGTATTTTCATGCAACCTTTATATGATAGACTCGTTCACCATTGCCTTTAGTATTGGACTTAGGATTAGTATGCCTGTTTACTTGATGTAGACTGAACTAGAGTAAGGATATGAGCTCGCTATTGTTATTGTTATTTTAATAAGTCACGACCATATTGATGTAGTTCTTAAATTCATCAATGCAAAGAAAGTCTATTACCCTGGTGGTGTTAGATAATTCCATTCTTGATTATGTGTGTGAAAATGGCCTAAAATTTCAATTCAAATTGGTAGAGTCGATTGATGAAAACTCACTGCTTATTCTTTGTTCCCTGGTGACTACTCTACAAAGTGAACAGTCCCATTTGCTCGAGTGGATGTAAGATCTTGGCCTTCCAATCTAGAGGTAAAACCTTAGGAGCTGGAATCCTCATGATGGCCACAAAAGAACAATTGGAGACCCAGAGTTCACTTTAAGTGACCTCACATAGTAGGATTAAGGCTTGATAGTTTGTTGTTGTTGTTGTTATATACTCCCCTCTAGCCTTTAAAATTGGTTTTTGTATATTATTCTGCTAAAATTATCAGATGATGCTGCTGTTTAGGTGCAGAAAGCCAGATATGCTCTGTTGTTTCCAAGTTTTGGTCTTTTTTTTCCAGCACTGTGTTATTAAAGTCGAATGCCATTAAACACCATTATTAGCTACAGCATTACTGTAATGGTGATTATGGTCATGTTGAGATGCATCCAATTGCCCTTCCCTGGACAGTCATTGTGGTCAAGTAGCAAACAACAAAGATACAAAATACAAGCTCTCATGGCATAATTCAAGTGACGGGCAAATAATATGTTGGGATTAGTATCAGTAGATCATGAGTTCAATACTTAGGGCCCGTTTGATAGCAATTCTTTTCCCTGAAAAATGTCACTTTCATGTCACATCAATCAAAAGTTTTCCACCCTTGGTTGTTTGATAGCAAAAATTTTCCACGAAAAATTTTCACCTACTTTCCATGGTACAAGCTTTTTAAGTACCTTTTTACTCATTTTCCCTCGAAAATTGGAGCTAGGGGGGGCATGGGAATTGCTTTCCCTGGAAAAGGAAAATGGTTTCCAACTTTCTTTTCCTTTTCATGTTTTGCTATCAAACGGACCCTTAGTTTAGGCAAGGATCAAATGTCCACCTGCGATTTATCTCTTCTGCTGAAATTGAGGGCACAAGCGGCAGGGACGGCGCAAGGGCGATAATTCCAAGATATAAAATACAAAAATTCAACCTTTTCATAGATACAACTCTACCCTATGTACTCCGTTTTAATGTTAAGTTCTTAATACAGTAACCAAATTCCTAAGTTTCATGAACAAATTCCTAAGCTACATGAGCCTCCTCATCTCAACTGAGTAATTCCCCACCACCTCTCTGCCAAAACCCCATTCGAGACCCAACTCTTTGAGCCAGAAACAGAACAAATGATCTAATGGAGCATTTTACGAAGATCGATGAATGTTGATACCTGTAACTAGCTGGATTTTCAGGCCACTGCTGGATGTGATCCTCCAAAGGGTGACAAGAATGCTGCAACTTATCTCTCCAAAAATGAACTTCTCTTTGGAGAAGTTGATGCTACTGTACAGCCTGCAACTTCTCTGTGGATCCTCTGAGTAGAATCTGGCCTTCTCCTCCGCCGGCAGCTCGAAGAACTCCTTTGACACTGTCAACACCCTATGCAGCAACTCCTCCGAGACCTCATGACCCGTTAGCTGCAGTCTTCCACTACTTCCCTTTGAACTCTAGGACTCTCTCTAAATTTGCTTGGTTTTGAAATTGAAGAGCTGATATCTAATCCTACGACGACATATGTGACAAGAAAATGATTCTAATTGATCCGAGGAAGATGGGAAAGAGTAATAACCTGAAAGAATCCGAATTCTTCATTCGCCCAAATGATTTGCTGGATCAAATCCTTTTTGTCGCCGCCAACTCTTCGGAGATCGACAATTGAGATTGTCGTGCATGGCGGAGCCGGCAGCTCTCCAGGCCTTATTTCTGGCGGCAATACGTAAGATTCCGGCACTGATTGAATGCTGCAACTGTTTGAGCTGAGTTTTTCCATGATAAGTACTCTTTGACTCGTGGGTCTGCGTTTGATGGTGGGAAGGATTGACTGGTTGAAGCCGCCATCATCTCTATTTGTAGTTTATATGAAAGTAAGTGGGAAGGGATTGACTGGTTGAAGCCGCCATCATCTCTATTTGTAGTTTATATGAAAGTAAGTAATTGATTTGTTGTACCAACCACATGGGAAGGGAAAATTATACATTATATAATGTGAATGCTAAACACTAAAATATATATCAAAGAGTTAATTTATATATATATATATATATAGATGGAGTCTTATAAAAGAGATTTTATTTTACAAAATCTTCCGATTATATCATAAGAAGAAAATGTCGTTAATTTGATATAGAATAAAGTCAACCTATTTTTAAAAGACACCATACTTTAATTTAATATTTCAGATTATTTTTATATTAATATTTTTCTTATAATTTAAAAATCTCAAATATTTTTTACAATTATTATTTTTGTGTAGTTTCTCATCGTTCGTACTTTAATTTTGACTAAAAAAAATTATAGATAAACTTTTAATTTTTATCCAAATATCAAATTTATAATTTATTAATATTAATTTTAATATATCACTTGTCTATTATTTAACTTATATTACGAGAACATCTCGAATGATTCTTAATAATAGACAATTTTGGACCTAAAATGTCTGAATTTCACAAACTTCTTCATCCTAACAATTAAGCAAATAAACGTGACCGGTCAGTGACTGAAATACAACAATAAGCAAACCAAACCAATGGGCGGTCCCTTTCCTTGATTCCCGCTTGTCCAAGATTCGCGCTTGTCCATGACGAGTCAAAGAAGGCGAGCTGTGGAGAAGCGTGAATCGATCAACCACCTGTTCTCTCTCTCCCTTAAAAGTGACCGAAACTTGTTCTCGACGGACTCAAATCAGATCAGATTCACAGTCCGGGCGCCTCGCAGATATCCTCGATTTCACTCTGTGGTCACTGGTTAGTAGCCCTATGTTCGTCTCTATATCTATATATCTATATATGTGTGTGTGTCTGTGTGAGCGATTACGCACGCAGCCGTGCCTTTTCTGTTCTCTCTCTTCCTCTTTCTTTCGACAGAAACATACAGAAAATCTGAATGAGGTGGCGCGAACAGTAAGAAACCGGGAAAAGTAGCGTGAGAGATTTCAAATCTTCAATTGTGTGCATTATCTGTTTTGTTTTTTCTTTTCCGGCATGCCTCGAAGTGATCGTTCCTTTTAACGATTGCTTTAGGTTTCCTGGCCGGCGAATCATGAACTCTGTTTCGAATGTTTTAATAGATTCGTCTAGATTGGTGTTTTTGGGGACTTTGTGCAAGATTTCTGTTAGACCTGTAAAAATTGATCGATGGAAGTCGTTTATTTTCCATGTTTCCTTTTCTTCTCAAATCCAAACATGATAACTCCTTCTAGAGAGTTGGAGGTCAACTGAATATCACACTCTATCTGAAAGAAACTGGCTTTCCCCGAGTCTGATTAACTGTTGGACCCTTGTCTATGCAAATGCCTTTGGGAGTCTGGGTCCTTGGGACAATTCAAGAGTTCAAATATTTGTTTATTCAAAATACCTTCATCCTTGAAGATTAAAATGTTCCGGGGATGTAATTTGGCCACACAATTTGAAATGAGCTCCTCTTGTCTTGCTGGACTATACGCCCAAAATTGCCCAAATCAGGTGCATCCTATGTCTGTCTTTGGATGTTCACTTTCTGCCCGGATGAGGGAAGAATTCCCAGTAGAATGTCCATGACTTTGATTTGCTCTCAAGCATCTCTTCCTAACCAAATTTATCGAGAATCTCTTAATGTTGCCTGCTTCTTTGTCGTATTTTGTATTTCTTTTGTATTTCACAAGCAAAAGTTCTAGGATCCGATAACAATTTCACTAATCTCTTCAAAACATTTAACTTAAGACATTAATTTTTGTCACATAATCAGGCAGCTCAGAATGTGCGTGCTACCATTTGATTTTGTGACAGATTTGATAATTGTGAGAGACATTTTGATGTGATAAAATTTTCAATACTACCATTTCTGGCCACAGTTGTGAGGGTTGAAAGTTAAATTAGCAGTTTGAAATAAAGTTTATACTCATTGCAGGTTACCAACATCGTTAAACCCAGATCCTCGTTGGCAGTATGGACTCTCTCATTTCAAGCAGGGGGAAGATTCAATCCGTGCCGGAATCATATATTTTTCCACCAGAGACACGACCCAGTGACCTAGTAACTCCTTTATTGAAGACCATACCAGTGATTGATCTTGAAACACGGGTCCACCGTCGCAATGAATTAATTCAGGATATCATCAAAGCTAGCCAAGAGCATGGATTCTTTCAGGTCATTCATCAATTAATTTCCATTCCTGCCATTTATATTGCTTTGGGAAAATTTTATAGAGCTGCTGTCCTCTAACCAAAGTTCGTTCAAGGTTCAGTTGACAAACCATGGTGTCTCGGAGGAGTTAATGAATGATGTATTGACGATGGGAGCTGAATTTTTTAATTTGCCTGAAAAGGACAAGGCAAGATACTACGAGACATCCCCGTCTCCTGATGTTTGTAGGCTTAAAACAAGCATTGAGTTTGCAGACGAGAAGGTCCATTTCTGGAGAGATAATTTTCGCCACCCTTGCCACCCCCTGGAGGACTACATTCAGCATTGGCCTGAAAATCCACCTCGGTACAGGTATGCTATTGCTATGGGCAATGCTAAACAAATAGAACTAATCTTTATATAAAAATTTTGACACATATATAATGAAGTGATTGTTTGTAATTAATACTAACCCTTCATTTTAAATACCAGATTAAACACCCACAAGTTCGATTAAGATTTTCAGAAAATGTCACTGATGCGCCATTGTATTAACATATTTTGTATTGGTATTGATATAGAGAGGTGGTTGGACGTTTTTCAGCTGAGGTGAGGAGGCTGTCTCTGCAGCTGTTGAATTTAATTTGTGAAGGATTAGGTCTTGAACAGGGTTACTTTGAGGAAAGGCTCAGTCACCGTCAAGTTTTCTCTATTAATCACTATCCCCCATGCCCCGACCCAACCTCAGTCTTGGGATTGCCTAAACATGCCGATCCTTACCTCATCACCGTTCTTAACCAAGGCCATCTACCTGGGCTTCAAGTCTTGAAAGACGGGGAATGGCTGGGTGTTGAGCCCCTTCCCAATGCATTTGTGGTTAATATAAATCACATGTTACAGGTATCTTCTCTTTATTATTCTCTCCCCAATCAACTCTACTAGTTTCTTGAATAAAATTTGCTTTTAGCTGTTTGTGACGTGCTTGTATTTGAATTTGTAGGTAATCAGCAATGGGAAGCTGAAGAGCGCTGATCATCGAGTCGTGACAAACTCAAAAGCTGCAAGAACAACAGTCGTTAGCTTCATCCTTCCTTCTAGCGATTGCCTAATAGAGCCTGCAAAATCACTGGTGAATGAGCACAATCCGGCGCTGTACAGCGCTTTTAAATTCGGAGATTTTCTCAAAACTTACGCCTTTTATACTCGTGAAGGTAAGGATCCGCTGGTAGATTATATGATCCAATCTTAAGTTTGTTTAGGAACATGTGAATGCCTTGAAAAAGGTGATTTGACTAAAGTGCAAGAGTCTGTTTATGTTCAATCTCGATGGAATATGTTTGTTGTTTACTCTTTTGTCTAGACATAGGAACTGATGGTTTTATATGGAATTAACGCACAGGAATTTGTAAATTTTCGTCCCATTTGAGGGAGGGCAAGACATGCTAATTTTCCAAATATGCAACCATATTAAAATTGCACGGAGACCCTCTTTTGTTTAAAAATGATTTTAAAGATTTTTGTGGTTTGATTTTTTGCTAATGTATTTCCTCAGTGAACTAAAACTCGGCCTAAGTGGCCGCCTAGGCAGTGCCAAGCCGCTAGGCAGACACTGGCCGTCCCAATTATGCCTTAATTAGTTCCTTTCGGCGTCAGGCCAGCTAATCGGTACCAGACAGGGCCTAAGCGGCCAAAGTGGTTACCTAGCTGCATGAATTGCCTAGCCGATTATGGCCTAATCGACCACCTGGGCCCATGAATCACCTGGGCCACCTAATCCATTTTGTATAAATTGATTATTAGGGTTTTTGTTTCTCCTTATCCCTTATTTTTTTCGTCGATTCCCCTTTCTCTCTCTTGAGAATCGTTGTCGACTGTCTCTTGCATAGTCGTCGTTGCCACTTACCTTTTCTGTCTTAGCCTCTTTTGTCACATGTCGTTGCTGTCTCTTGCGGAGTCACCGTCGCTGCTTTCCATTTTTGTTAGCCTTCTCATTGCACGCCGCTGTTGACCTTCATTCCATTTTACTTTTCAGTTCTCTCTTTCATCTTCCTCACTCCTTACCCTCCAGTAAGCAGTAAGCAAGTAGCAAGCGTTGTTGCTGCTTGTTGTTGCCTTTTTTCTTTTTATTATTTGATTTATTATTTATGTTAATATTTAATTATTTATTAATGTGTGAATTTTTTATTTAAATATTTATTAATATTTTAAATATTTTAATATTTGTAACTTGCAAGCAAGCAATAAACAAAGCCAACAAATAGCATGCAGCAAGCTGTTTTTGTTTTCTCAAGCATAATTTCATTATTTCATTTGTTGTTTCAACTTTGATTTACTTGAAAATAATATCAAAATGTTAAAAAAAAAAAAAAAAACAAGCAACTATAGTTTTAATTTTAGGCGCTAGGTCTCAGTCGGGCGCTTAACTAGCGTCTAGCGCGTTTTAAAACACTATATTTTCTTGTGTAATAAACATCGTCAATTAAATTTTAATTTTAATTCTTATCAGGTAACAAGTAATCAAGTGCGTCATGTTGGCTAATGGCCTTTCATATAGCGCATCATCATACACAAGCATTTCAAGCCTTCATTATTAAAAACATTCCTTTTGGCCTTTCATATTACACTTTGATATACACTACGATGAGCTACTTTATAGAAAACTCATTTCAAATGCTGCAAGATGTCCAATATGAACTTGTCAGGGCGCAAGCGGTAACAAGGAACTCTCGATATTCTTCGAGAATTTAATTTAATAGAAAAAGAGAATTGATAGAGAGAGACAGAATTTATAAAAAAGGAACATGAGACTTAAAGAGAGAAAGAAAGAGAATTTTCAATTTGCAATCAATTCATTTAGACCTTCATCAGGTGAGATTAGCCTTTTTATATTGATTTCCTTACAATTCAAATGAAAAGAGCTTTTCGCTCAAATGCCTCTGGCGAGCTATGATTGTCGTGCCTATCTACTGCTTACATGTGCAATTAGTTATCCCTTTTCCCTTTAATTCACGAATTACAAAGAAAGGAATTAAAAGTAGCTCGTGACAACTACACTCCCCTTAATGAATTTCTTATTCTTGAGAAATGCAAAGCAAACTTGCTACTCTAAGAAATTGCTTAAGCAAATCTAGGAGATATTTCCATGTGTTTGTTTTCGGTAGGCAATTGACTCCATTTCACCAACACTTGAAATGCCCTGCTAATAGATCACTCTCTAGTCTGAGATAACTTCTAGCTCTTTTGTTGGCTCTTCCCCTTGCCCCAGGTGGGTAAGCTAGAGCTTGTAGGTTGGTCTTCCACACACTTTTTAAGTAATGACACGTGAAACACTAGATGAATTAGAGAACTGTTTGGTAATTGGAGTTGGTAAGCTACTTTACCTAGTCTTGCTACAATAGGAAATGAGCCATAGTACCTCGGGCTTAACTTAGTTTTGGCATCTCCTGTCACAGCCCTCACCTATGTTGGTCTAAGCTTTAGGTACATTGATTCTCCCATCGAAAACTCCATTTCACTTCTTCCCTTGTCTACCTGTTGCTTCATTCTATTATGTGTAATAGCTAAGTCTTTTTTTAACTGCTGAAAATCCCTTGCCTTTGTTCAAGATAGTCATCCACCGCTACCACCTTAGTAAACTTAGGGGGTACTAGGAAGAAGGGGGTTTATACCCCAAAAGAGCTTCAAATGGTGACCCTCTGTATGTAGTTGTGGTGGCTGGAGTTGTACCACTATTGAGCTAATGCCAACCACTTGTGCCAATGCTTTGACTGTTGAAAACTCAGGCATCTTAAGTAATTCTCTAAGCATTGGTTGACCCTCTCAGTTTGTCCATCCATTTGAGGATGGTAAGCCAATGACATGCTGAGCTTGGTCTCCATATTCTTTCATAGAGTTTGCCAGAAAAAGCCAGTGAAGACCTTGTCACGGTCAGAAATGATAGTTTTAGGGAACCCATGTAGCTTGATAACTTGGTCCAAAAACACTCTCACAATCTCTTTGATGTTCTACCCTTGTGTTTAGTTTTGATGATGAAAAACAATACTTTGTTCTATCCCTAAGTCATGAGTCAAGTTTACGGTTTTTAACCAAAATCAATTTCAAATACTTTGTTAAAATAAAAACCAAATGATTTATATTCTTATACATGGAGATTGGCTCAAACATGTATTATGATGAAATCTCCTAAAACGATTTTTCAAATTAGGTTTGAAGTTGTTGGTCAACATAGAGATAAAATTGTTTTACGGCAAATGACCAACTTGAACATAAATGTGTTTGATGAAAATCCAATCTTAAGTATGAAAAATCATTTATGTTAATCTCATATTTCAAAATAAGTTTTCATATTTTGAAGCGTGCATGAAAGGTTTTGGTTTAAAATTTAAACGTATGAAAAATCCTTTGGTTCATGCATCATGTCTTGAAAATCGTTTTGATAACATTTCAAAATTTTTCTAAGTCTGAAAGACTAGCACCTTATAAGGAGACATATAAGAAAATGATTTCATTTTGGAAAACTATCTCCCGGTATTTTCATATCTTCTATCCATTAGTGTTAAAACGATTTTTAACGATTTTTTCAAGAAATAGAAAGTATATATCTTGGAGGTGGTAAAATCGCAAAATCCTAAGTTTGTACTAAAACCCAAATTCTATTTTCTTATTCTTATGGATTTTGATTTTTTGGATATTTTTATTGAATCCAAATGGAGGGTACTTTCTTATTTATATTTATGTATTAAAGTAAATGAAAGGTAAAATATATAAAACAAAATGAGGATAAGTTGTTCTGTATGCATGTCCTGAATGATGGCTTCATCTCTCAACAGATGCCTCACCATCTGTCGACTGACTATTTATTTTTGTCCATCTGTCGACCGATGCTCTTGCATCTGTTGACCGACAGGATGTCATTCAGTGATGCTTCGATAGTATGCACCATCTGTAGACCGATGCCTATACATCTGTCGACCGGCAGAATGCGTGCACAAAGAACTGTCGACCGGCTCAGATGATCTGTTGATCGGATTTTAAATTCTTGCTAATCTGTCGACCAATGTGTTGCATCTGTCGACCGTTTGTGTCGCAGAAACCCCCAACGGCTAGTTTTTCCACTCACCCAAAGTGGCTTTTCCACTACCAACGGCAAGATTCGTGCATGGGCTCTCAAGGGACTATAAATACAAGTCAAATGAGTGATTCAAACCAACCAAGAGATTACATTACAAGCTCCCAAGTGCTAAGATCATTGTTGTGCTTTATTGGTAAATTTATTCTCTCTTCAAGGCTTTGTATTCATTTTGTTAAATTCATTATCAAGCCTTGTATTTATATTTGAGAGAATTTGTAACTAAGAATATTATTTCTCAGATTCTCTCCTATCTTATATCTCTTTGTATTGTTCCTACCTTGTTTTGTTAGAAGGACTACATTGCTTGTAGGAGGATTTTGATTCCTAACTTGTTGTGCTAGAGGACTTGCTTATTGAAGCAAGGGGTTGAATACCTAGCTTGTTGTGCTAGAGGACTTGCTTGTTGAAGCAAGGGGTTGTATTTCCTAGCTTGTTGCTAGAGGGCCTCTCCGGACAGATAGGAGATTTTTAGTGGATTGATTGAAAAATCCTTAGTGAGAAACTAAGGTAGTGGAGTAGGCTTGGTTTAAGCCGAACCACTATATATCGTTGTGTCTCTTATATGCTTGTGCTATTTGTTTCATTTATTGTTTTAAGCATTTCATTAATCCTCACTTTCACTAAAATCACATTTTTCGTTAAAAGGATTTTCAAGTTCAATCAAATTTTTAAAACAACCCAATTCACCCCCTCTTGGTGTTGGTGCCATAGCTATTCAAATCTAACACTCTTGAGTGGTGTAGGGATGGGATAGGCTTATGGAATGGGCAAACTTTATAAGCATATCGACCTCCACCAATATTCAATTCCTACCATCTGTCTTAGGAAGCCCCTCCACATCCATGGATAAGCTTTCACAAGCTTGTTTAGGAATTTCCAAGGGTTGTAAAAGCCCAAGTGTGGCCACCGTTTCATATTTGCATCGTTTACAAGCATCACACATCATAACAAATTTAACTACTACTTCCTTCAATTTATGCCAGAAAAAAAGTTGCTTTACCTTGAGGTATGTGTTTTGGATTCTTGAATGTCCACCCAAAGGAGAACCATGTAGGATATGGAGAATCTTCTCCTTAACTTGTGGGCAGTCTCCAACAACTATTATTCCCTTATATCGTAGCACCCAATTATATAATGCGTACTATTTCTTATTGTTAGGGTCCAACACCAGCTGCTCCAATATCTCCTTAACTGACTTATTAGACTCATAGTTGCTTGTCACTTCATGATACCATTCTGGTATTGTTATCGTAATGGTTGTAGCCTCTCCATTCCCTATATACCGAGATAAGGCATTTGCCACCACATTATCCCTTCCCTTATTGTACTATATTATATAATCAAGTCCCATTAATTTTGCCATGCCTTTTTTTCGTAGTTGCATATGTTGTTTCTGTTGTAATAGGTACTTAAGACTCTAATGGTCAGTCTTGATCACAAATTGGCCCCTCTCAAGATAATGCCTCCATTTTTCAATCGCCAATAAGACTGCCACAAACACCTTCTCATAGATACTCAACCCTTCATGTCTTGGGGTCAGTGCCTAATTGAGGAAAGTTATGGGTTTGCTCTCTTGCATCAGTATTGCTCCCACCCCATTATCACAAGTGTCTATTTCAACTACAAACGACTTATTAAAGTCCGACAACCCCAACACCGGAGCCTCACTCGTGGCTTTCTCCAAGTGCTCAAATGTTGCCTCAGCCTTCGATCCCCACCTAAATCCAACTTTCTTCAACAATTGTGTTAGCGACTTGCTTATTACACCATACCCCTTCACAAATCGCCAATAGTACCTTGTCAAACCTAGGAATCCCTTTAAGGCTTTGAGGGTTGTAAGCCTTGGCCACGCCTGCATGACTGCCACCTTATTAGGGTCGGTGCTGACCCCTTTCACAGAGATAACATAACCCCTCAACTTTCCTTTGTGTAAATGAACACTTTGACCTTTTGATGTATAGTTTATTGACTCTAAGGATCTCAAAAGTAACCTTTAGGTGTGTAAAATATTGGTTAAAATCTCGATTATACACCAGAAGGTTATCGAAAAACACAAGTATAAAGCTCCATAGGTGTGGTTTGAATATCTAGTTTATCAATGATTGGATTGTAGCTGGCGTATTTGTAAGGCCAAAGGTCATTACCAAGAATTTATAATGGCCTTGATGGGTGCGAAAGGTAGTCTTGTGGGTTTCTTTTGGGTTCATCCTAATCTGGTGATAGCCATATCTAAGGTTGAGTTTGGAAAAAATAGTCTCCCCCTCAATACATCTAAGAGGTCTTCGATAAGTAAGACAGAAAATTTTTTTTTGATAGTCATGCCATTCAACTGTCGATAATCCACAAAGAAACGCCATGAACCATCATTTTTTTTACCTAATAGTATTGGGGATGCAAAGGGGTTATGGGTAGGTTGAATTAGAGAGTTTTTCAGCATTTCTTTGATCATTCTCTCTATTTTAGTTTTCTTGGTTGGCGGGTAACGATAAGCTTTGGAATTACAGGGTTCAGATTGGGGTTTAAGGCTACTTGAGTGGTTATGGGCCTAGGGTAGAGGTAAGGTTGTATCCTCTTTGAACAAATCCTCATATTCAACCAACGGTAAGTCTAATAAGTCAATTGTCTTACCTCCCAAGCTTGTTGGTGAGGACTGCTTACCACCACCAGCAACTCACTTCTTCCCATTTGCACATCTTCTTCTTCTTCTTCTTTCATTGCTTGGGTAGAGAAAAGTTACTCTACCCTACTTATCTTCCGTTTTCAATATCTTCTGCAACATTTTTCCTGTGATGATTTTACATATGTCTACCTCCTTGCTTTCCACTAGTGTCAACCTTTTACTATCCTTCTCAAATGTCACTTCCATCCTATTGAAATCAAAACATATAGGACTCACATGCTTCATACAGTCTACACCCAAGACTATATCGCAGCCCCCCAAATTGAGCAGCCTAAGATCTACCATGAAGCTCTCTCTTTGTGTGGTCCAACAGAAACTTGCACAGACTGATTTACTTACCACTTTACTCTCATTCACCACTGTCATCATGAGGGGTTGTGTGTTAATTAGTGAGCACTTCAACCTCTTGGTCGTCCTTTCATCTATGAAACTGTGGGTGCACCCACTGTTTATAAGAATCATAAGCTTGCACTCCCCCACTCTACCTTCCACTTTAATAATCTTATTGTTAGCTAAGCCCATTAATGCATGTAATGAAATCTCACCATTGTCTTCATCTCCTTCTTCGTTGGTCTCTAGTACCTCTTCCTCTTCCAAGTGATCCTCTTCACCATTTAACATGAGCAATTGTTGCATTGGTGCTCGAGAAAGTATCAATCCCCACACTTAAAGCAAAGGTTGGCCTACCTCATTTGCTCTATCAGTCTCTCCCTTTGTGTCTTAGGGGCTGACAAGGGTAGACTCTGCATTCCTTGTACTATTTTCCAATTCACTATTCCCTAAGCCTTCCCAACTGGAGCTAACACATTGTGTGTTCCTCCATTGTTCATAAATCGTTGCTTCTTCTTGAGCGCTTCCTCCGTCAGCTCATGCAACCGGGCACTATCAATGGCATGCTTAAGGGTCTGTGGCTGCAATACCTTCACCATGGGCCTTAACTCCTCATTCTACCCACTAATAAAATTGGAGATGAAATAAGCCTCCGTAAGGTAGAGGTTATGGTTGAGCATCAACACCTTCAACTCCTCGAACCTTCTTTGATACTTTGTTACCGATCTACTTTGTCTGATCTTGTTAAACTCTTCTACCACATCCATCATTCTTCTCTCCCCAAACCTCTTGCAGAATTCTGCCACAAACTTCGCCCATGGGCATTCCTCCCTCGTCTTAGCCCATCCTTGGTACTAGTCATCCCAGCATCATTGAGGTACGTCGCAGCCAAGGTCACCTTCTGGTGCTTAGGGATTCTAAACCACTCAAAGGCTTTCTCACATCTTCTAATCCACCATCGAGGTGTACTTCCATCAAACATGGGGATATCCAATTTTGGCATTGGTATCCTCGAGTACCTAAGGCCTTCATTCACTCCTTGCCTTTGACCAACCACATTCTTCCCCATTTCCCTCGTCTATTCCCCAATTTCAGATGCTCCTGGTCTCCTCGGACTCATCCCATGGCCAGGAAGAATCAGATCCACCCTTCTTCTAGGAGGAAAATCTGGGAAGAGGATTATCGGTTGTTGTTGCGCGAACATGACCATGAATCCTTGTAATTGCTCTCGAATTTGCGCTCCCATTTTTTTTCCAGATCTGATCGACCACACCATCCAATTTGTGGTTAATGGAGATGATTGCCTCGTGATTATGATTTGATCCCAATTCTATAGCTGATCTACTCTTGCCTACAAGTCCAAGACCGTGGATCTGAATTGGTGTAGTTACACCACGATATTCTTCATCCTCGCGTCGTCTACCATCACCGGATCTCCCCGCAGCTTCGATTGGCCTGGATCGCTCTAATACCAAATTGTCAAGGAGCAAGCTCTGACACAAAGAGAACTCTCGGTATTTTTTGAGAATTCAATAAAGAAAGGGAATTGACATACACACACATACATAATTTTTAATTTGAAATCAATTCATTCATACCTTCATCAAGTGAGATCAATATTTTTATACTAATCTTCCATCAATTCAAATGAAAAGAGCTTTTCGCTCAAATACCTCCCACTAGCTATAATTGTTGTACCTACCTACTGCTTACATGTGTGGTTAGTTATTTTTTTTTTTCAATTCTTAAATTACAAAAAAAAAAAAAGAATTAACAGTAGCTCGTGACATAACTCTTTTTTTTTTTTCATATAACACTTGGGTAAATAAGAAGAGTTCAGAATTTCATAGATTACTAGCATGACACTAACACTACTTTGCACATACTCAGAGATTGATCCTAAAATTTCTCTCCATAAGCACCAAGCCCACCTAACCTGCCCCAACAAATGCATTTCCAAATGGATTTGGCTATGAGTTTGGATGTGGGCTTGCTACCCCAGACTGAGGGGTCCCAAATTATCATTGCATTTCTAGAGCAGAACCTGCATGAATAAGGAAACAGTCATCAAGCCATCTTCACTAGGTCACAAACATAACAGAAAAGAAAAGAAAAAGAAAGTCAAGGGACAAGCATCTGTTGCTTGTTTCCTTCAAGTTTGAAGGATATGTAATGATTGGTAAAGCCAGCTTAGCAAATTCATGTTCACAGACTTAAACAGCACGAATTTCTTCGAGATACAGTTTGCTATTCAATTTACCTCCAGACAAGCTCATGAGCATAACACGTGTTAATGTATATGTACATACTAAAGATACCTGTGAATGTATAGGTATGAATAAAGAGGTGCTAAATAGTAACTACTAACTAGGAGAGAGAAAATGAGTAGACTTGCAAAGAAGAGAGATTCTTACCTGATCAGATTAAATAATATAAATAATTATTAAATTTTGTATTAAAATATAAAAAGATCATTAAATTTTAATTTATAATTAAAAGATCACTAAATTTTAATTTAATATTTACTTTCATAACTATTGTCAATTACGTTAAAAAGAGACTAATATGATGTTGGTGTGGCTAATAATGTAGACGGTGAAATAGTATAAATGATCACTGAATTTTACATTAAAGTATAAAAATATCATTAAACATTACACTAAAGTACAAAAATATCAGTATTTCATTAGATTCTTTTAACGCTAATTGATAGTAGTTATGAAATTGTATACTAAATTAACGTTCAATGACTCTTTTATATTTTAATGTAAAGTTCAATAACTATTTATGCTATTTAGCCGATTTAATATGAGTTTCCTCTTCGACAAGAATGAATTGTCTATTTAGAGAGATAGAGAGAGTTGACAACCATGATTTTGCAAATATATCAAAAATCTCAAGTCAATTCTCAAGCTTGGCTTGTAATATAGGGGGAAAGGTAAAATCAAAAGAACCTAAACCCTTTGGGTTCTTACATTTATAATATTATTTTTTTATAATAATAAATTTAGAAAGGAAGTAAAAATATTTTTTTATTATTTTTTCTTTTTCAGGCAAATCATAAATATAATCTAATTCTTTTTGTGAATTTATAATTTTATGTAATATTTTTAATTTTAACAATTATGTTTAAATTAAATCAATTACCTAATAGATAGAGCCTACAAAAATCACTAGTGAATGAGGGTAATCCTCTAAAGGGTGACAAGAATGCTGGAGCTTCTTTCTCCAAAAAATAACTTCTATTTGGAGAAGTTTGTTGGCATATAGTCTGCAACTTCTTTGTGGATTCTCCGATTAGAATCTAGCCTTCTCTTCCACCAGCAACTTGAAGAACTCATTTGCCACTGTCAACATTCTATGCATCAACTCCTTCGAGACCCCTATGACTCGTCAGTTGTAGTCTTTCGCTACTTCCATTAGAACTATAGAACTCTCTAAATTTGCTTCCTTTTGAATTTGAAGAGCTGAGATCTGATCCTACAACGACACATGTGATAAGAAAATGACACTGATTAACCTGAAGGAGATGAGAAAGAGTAATACCTGAAAGAACCCGAATTCTTCGCTCGTCCAAAAGATTTGATGGATCAAACCCTTTCTTCTGTCGCCAACTCATCGCAGATCTACAATTGGGATTGTCGTGCATGGTGGAGTCGGCAGCTCTCCAAACCTTAGAAGACGGTATAAGTGCACTTCAATTTAATGTAAGAAATTCGAGAATTCTTGATCATATCTTTTGACTTAAATTGTCTTATTATTTTTAAAATTCAATCTTTATTATCTCGACCTAAGTATATTTATTCATCTTAAGTCGAAACTTAGACTTAACACAAGATCTTAGCCCAAGATATGACAATTGCATAATTTCAGTAAATCAAACTCTCAAATTTGGACATCCTAAAACAACAATAAACAAACAAAAGTGATAGGGCAATCTTATCTTTGAAAAACAACAATAAACAAACGAAAGCAACTCCCAAGGACATAGTTGGGTGACAAAAGAAGGGATTATAAAATCATGCTGGAGACTATCACTATGGAATCGATTCATGAGAAAAGCAAAAATTTCTACCCTTTTGAGAATGGTTCTTTGTAAGTGCTAGTGAATACAACTTTAAAAAAAAAATTCCTAATCACTCAAAACACATTCCTCATTTACCTTTTTCGTGATGATTTTCAGGCGAATTTGATCGAATCACGAGTGATAACGCGTAAACTAAAAAAAAGTAAACAAACAAAAGCAATGGCCGGTCGCTTTCCTTGATTTCCGCTTGTCCATGGCGAGTCAAGAAGGCGAGCAGTAGAGAAGCGTGAATCGATCAACTGACTGTTCTCTCTCTCTCTCTCTCTCTCTCACACACACACACACACACACACACAGTGACCGAAACTTGTTCTCGACGAACTCAAATCAGATCAGATTCACAGTCCGGGCGCCTCGCAGATCTCCTCATTTTCACTCTCTGTGGTTACTGGTTAGTAGCCCTATGTTCGTCTCTATATCTATACATCTGTGTGTGTGCGCGCGCGCGCGATCGATTACGCACGCAGCCTTGTCTTTTTTGTTCTCTCTCTTTCGATAGAAACACACAGAAAATCTGAATGAGGTGGCGCGAACAGTAAGAAACCGCAAAAAGTAGCGCGAGAGATTTCAAATCTTCAATTGTGCGCATTATCTGTTTTGTTTTTCCTTTTCCGGCATGCATCGAAGTGGTCGTTCCTTTTAACGATTGCTTTAGGTTTCCCGGCCGGCGAATCATGAACTTTGTTTAGATTGTGTTAATAAATTCGTCTAGATTGGTCTTTTTGGGGACTTTGTGCAAGATTTCTGTTAGACCTGTAAAAATTGATAGATGGAAGCACTTTCTTTTCCATGTTTCCTTCTCTTCTCAAATCCAAACATGATAACTCCTACTAGGGTTGGAGGTCAACTGAATATCACACTCTTATCTGAATGACACTGGTTTTCCCCGAGTCTGATAAACTGTTGGACCCTTGTCTCTGCAAATGCCTTTGGGAGTCTGGGTCCTTGGGACAATTCAAGAGTTCAAATATTTGTTTATTCAAAATACCTTCATCCTTCAAGATTAAAAGTTCCAGGGATGTGATTTGGCCACAAAATTTGAAATGAGCTCCTCTTGTCTTGCTGGCCTATACGCCCAAATCAGGTGCATCCTATGTCTGTCTTTGGATGTTCACTTCCTGCCCAGATGAGGGAAGAATTCCCAGTAGAATGTCCATGACTTTGATTTGCTCTCAAGCATCTCTTCCTAACCAAATTTACCCAGAATCTCTTAATGTTGCCTGCTTCTTTGTCCTATTTTGTATTTCAAGTATTTCACAAGCAAAGATCTAGGATCTGATAACAATTTCACTAATCTCTTCAAAACATTTAACTTAAGACGTATTAATTTTTGTCACATAATCAGGCAGCTCAGAATCTGCGTGCTACCATTTAATTTTGTGACAGATTTGATAATTGTGAAAGACATTTTGATGGGATAAAATTTTCAATACTACCATGTCTGGCCACAGTTGTGAGGGTTGAAAGTTAAATTAGCATTTTGAAATCAAGTTTATACTCATTGCAGGTTACTAACATCGTTAAACCCAGATCCTCGTTGGCAGTATGGACTCTCTCATTTCAAGCAGGGGCAAGATTCAATCCGTGCCGGAATCTTATATTTTACCACCAGAGACACGACCCAGTGACCTAGTAACTCCTTTATTGAAGACCATACCAGTGATTGATCTTGAAACATGGGGCCACCGTCGCAATGAATTAATTCAGCATATCATCAAAGCTAGCCAAGAGCATGGATTCTTTCAGGTCATTCATCAATTACTTTCCATTCCTGCCATTTATGTTGCTTTGGGAACATTTTATAGAGCTGCTGTCCTCTAACCAAAGTTCGTTCAAGGTTCAGTTGACAAACCATGGTGTCTCGGGGGAGTTAATGAATGATGTATTGACGATGGGAGCTGAATTTTTTAATTTGCCTGAAAAGGACAAGACAAGATACTTTCAGGCAAGATACTACTCTGAGACATCCCCGTCTCCTCAGGTTTGTAGGCTTAAAACAAGCATGGAGTTTGCAGACGAGAAGGTCCATTTCTGGAGAGATAATTTTCGGCACCATTGCCACCCCCTGGAGGACTACATTCAGCATTGGCCTGAAAATCCACCTCGGTACAGGTATGCTATTGCTGTGGGCAATGCTGAACAAATAGAACTAATCTTTATATAAAAATTTTGACACATAATGAAGTGATTGTTTGTAATTAATACTAACCCTTCATTTTAAATACCTGATTAAACACCCACAAGTTCGATTAAGATTTTCAGAAAATGTCACTGATGCGCCATTGTATTAACATATTTTGTATTGGTATTGATATAGAGAGGTGGTTGGACGTTTTTCAGCTGAGGTGAGGAGGCTGTCTCTGCAGCTGTTGAATTTAATTTGTGAAGGATTAGGTCTTGAACGGGGTTACTTCGAGGAAAGGCTCAGTCACCGTCAAGTTTTCTCTATTAATCACTATCCCCCATGCCCCGACCCAACCTCAGTCTTGGGATTGCCTAAACATGCCGATCCTTACCTCATCACCGTTCTTAACCAAGGCCATCTACCTGGGCTTCAAGTCTTGAAAGACGGGGAATGGCTGGGTATTGAGCCCCTTGCCAATGCATTTGTGGTCAATATAAATCACATGTTACAGGTATCTCCTCTTTATTGTTCTCTCCTCAAATCAACTCTACTAGTTTCTTGAATAAAATTTGCTTTTAGCTGTTTGTGACGTGCTTGTATTTGAATTTTTAGGTAATCAGCAATGGGAAGCTGAAAAGCGCTGATCATCGAGTCGCGACAAACTCAAAAGCTGCAAGAACAACAGTCGTTAGCTTCATCCTTCCTTCTAGCGATTGCCTAATAGAGCCTGCAAAATCACTGGTGAATGAGCACTATCCGGCGCTGTACAGAACTTTTAAATTCGGAGATTTTCTCAAAACTTATGACTTGTATACTCGTCAAGGTAAGGATCCGCTTGTAGATTATATGATCCAATCTTAAGTTTGTTTAGGAACATGTGAATGTCTTGAAAAAGGTAAGTTGACTCAAGTGCAAGAGTCTGTTTCTGTTCAATCTCAATGGAATATGTTTGTTGTTTACTCTTTTGTCTAGACATAGGAACTGATGGTTTTATATGGAATTAACACACAGGAATTTGTAAATTTTCGTCCCATTTGAGGGAGGGCAAGACATGCCAATTTTCCAAATATGCAACCATATTAAAATTGCACGGAGACCCTCTTTTGTTTAAAAATCATTCTAAAGGTTTTTGTGGTTTGATATTTTGCTAATGTATTTCCTTGTGCAATAAACGTCGTCAATTAAATTTTAATTTTAATTCTTATCAGGTAACAAGTAATGGAGTGCGTCATGTTGGCTAATGGCCTTTCATATAGAGCATTGTCATACACAAGCATTTCAAGCCTTCACTATTAGAAGCATTCCTTCTGGCCTTTCATATTACACTTTAGTACACACTACAAGTGAGGAGATACTTTATTGCAAACTCATTTCAAATGCTACAAGATGTTCAGTATGAACTCTCTTTTTTTCTTTTCTTTTTTTCATATAACACTTGGGTAAATAAGAAGAATTCAGAATTTCATAGATTACTAGCATGACACTTGCACTGCTCTGCACATACGCAGAGCTTGATCCTAAAATTTTCTCTCCATAAGCACCAGGCCCACCTAACCTGCCCCAACAAATGCATTTCCAAATGGATTTGGCTGTGAGTTTGGAGGTGGGCTTGCCACCCAGACCGAGGCGTCCCAAATTATCATTACATTTCCAGAGCAGAACTTGCATGAAGAAGGAAATAATCATCGGGCCATCTTCACTAGGTCACAGACATAACAGAAAAGAAAAAGAAAGTCATGTAACAAGTATCTGTTGCTCGTTTTCTTCAAGTCCGATGGACATGTAATCTGTTCCTTCCGGCCTAAAGAGTTGCCAAATGAGGAGATTTTGGGATGGGAGTGAGGTTGTTTTGGCTTCTAGTTCTAGTCATGGCTAGTTGAAGGGCAAATCAAGAGATTCAGATGGGTGTGTGGGGTAGGTATGCTTTATCAGGCCCAATGGTGGGTGTCAAATGTTCTTTCTAGTCAAAGGGTTGTCAAATGAAGAGATTCTAGGAAAGTTGGAGCTAGTTCCAGTGATCGAAGTAGGAGGTGGTGGTACTTGTAAAACACTCCGATGGTGAAGTGAGTAAGGGATTGAGTTGACAAAGTATCGATAGATTAAAAAGAACATACATTGACTTGTAAATAAAGTAGTTTATATAGAGAGATAAAAAAGGATTTCCTGACATGCGAGTAGACCCTAGGGTGTTGCAGTGGGATGAGATGGAGATATCTAACGTCAATGAGGCTCTTTGACAAAGATGTGTTGAGGGAACCTTCATTAAATACTATATTAAATGTCGATGGAATCTATAATGGGTATAAGAGTATTACAAGTATAAAGTACGATGGTAATTACTCTGGCAAGTATAAAGCCGTGATTGAGTCGGAAGACCGGTAGAGGTCTTGAGCCCCATAATGATTGGTAAAGCTAGCTAGCAAAGCCATGTTCACAAACTTAAAAAGCATGAATTTCTCTGAGATACAGTTTACTATTTAGTTTACCTCCAGACAAGCACGCGTGTTCATGTATATGTACATGCTAAAGATATATGTGAATGTATAGGTATGAACAAATACATGCTAAATAGTACTTACACACCAAGAGAGAAAATGAGTAGATTTGCAAGGAGCATAGATTCTTCCTTTATCGGGTTAAATAGTATAAATAATTAGTGAAATTGGCACTAAGGTATAATAAAGTTATTAAATTTTAATTTATAGCTAAAAAAATAATAAACTTTAATTGAATATATAATTTCATAACTATTATCAATTACCGTTAAAAAGAGGTTAACGAAATGTTGACGTGACTAATAATGTGAATGCTAAAATAACACAAATAGTCATTAAATTTTGTATTAAAGTATAAAAAAGTTATTAAACTTTATATTAAAATATAAAAACGTTAGTATTTTATTAGTTTCTTTTAATGCCAATTAACAGTAGTTATGAAATTGTATATTGAATTAAAGTCTATTGAGCCTTTTGTATCTTAATGTAAAGTTCAGTAACTATTTATGTTATTTAGCCGATCTAATCTAAGTTTCCTTTTCGACAAGAATGAATTGCCTATTTAGAGGGACAGAGAGATTAGACAATAACGTTTGTAATATAGTTTTTCTTTTTTATAATAATAAATTTTAAAAGGAAGTAGAAATATTTTCTTTATTTTTTGGGGGGCTAATCATGAATTTAATCCTTTTTGTGAATTTATAATTTTATACAATTCTTTTAATTTTGATATTTAGGTTCAAATTGAATCAATAACATAATATATAGAGAAGGTGTTTATCTTTTGTTATTAAATTGTTTGACAACCCTTAATAGCTTAAGGTTAAAAGTTATGCCCCTAGCTTTTCCAAAAACACTGATGAGGGCTTTTGGTGTTGATAAAGTAAAAGGCGAATTTGCTCACACACAAATTCCATATTTTCTATATACCCATCTCTTTCATCTATTGTCTTTGTCGTCGTCACCTCTCTCTAGCTTTAGTCGTTGCCTCCAACTCCTTTGTAACCGTCGATCGTCGCCTTCAACTCCACTATCGGTGGTGGTTGCTGCCTTCAGCCTCTATCGCTGTCTTTTCCATGTTTGTCCCTGTCGTCCGTTGCTCACACCTCCATCGTTTGTCGCCTCCTCCATCATCGACGACCTTTGATCATTATATGTAGGGTAAATTATATGAAACCCCCATGTACTTAGGGTCATGTGTAACTTAACCCTCTGTATTTTTTATTGTATCAAAAAAACCCATTACACTTTCAAAATATTGCAATCAGCCACAATTTGTTGTTATTTTATATAATTTTATGCAATCTATTAGTTGATTAATGCAAAATTTTGTATTTTTTTGATAAATTGAAATTATATATGTAGAATTATGTATTTTGTATGTGAATTATTGTACAAAATTATGTAAAATAACAACAAATTGTGCCTGATTGCATCATTTTGAAAGTGTAAGGGGGTTTTTTTATACAATCAAAAGCACAGGGGGGTAAGTTGCACATGACCTTAAGTGTAAGGGGGTTTCATATAATTTACCTTTATATGTATATATATTGTAGATATACTTGTAAGTGTATATATATTATTCTAATAGTAATATATTTGAAGGAGAAAAATAAAAGGTATATATATTGTATTAATATATTTTTTAATAATTGTGTATAATTTATCAATATCTAATAATAAAATTTTACATTATTCAACATGCCTATTTTCGTATTTTTATTAAGTTCTAATAATTTATCAGTTCTTTCAAATCAAACACATAATTAACTAATTGCTTAAAAGTATATTATCTAAATACGTTATCAACTTAAATGTTGGATAGTTTTTCAACTTTACATGGTTTAAAAGCTCAGCAGAGTTTCAACGCTCTTGAAAAAAACAGTAATCCAAACACAACTAAAGCCTGAAAAATCACTAGTGAATGAGCGTAATCCTTTAAACAGTGACAAGAATGCCGCAACTTATCTCTCCAAAAATGAACCTTTTTTTTAGAGAAGTTGATGTTGGTGTACAACCTACAACTTATTTGTGGACCCTCCGAGTAGAATCCGACCTTTTCTTTTGCCAATAGCTCGAAGAACTCTTTGCATCAACTCCTCCGAGACCCTATGACCCATCAGCCGCAGTCTTCTGCAGTCTGTCACTACTTCCATTAGAACTCTAGGACTCTTTATAAATTTGCTAGGTTTTGAATTTGAAGAGTTGACATCTGATTCTACGACTACATTTGTGACAAGAAAATGACTCTAATTAATCCGAGGAAGATGAAAAAAAGTAATAATCTGAAAGAACCTAAATTCTTTGCTTGCCCAAATGATTTGTTGGATCATGTCCTTCCTGCCACCACCAACTTATGGGCAAGGTCGGACCTTTCATGAGGCCCATGAAGCGAATGCCTCAAAGCCTATGAATATTTGACTATTTGGGGCCCATAAATTGGAAACCCTCCCTCTTTGTAAGGGCCTATTGCCCAGCCACCACCCCCTCCCCTTGTGCAAGCATGGCTTTGTCCCTACCCTTCTCCTACTCTCGTTTTCACTCACTGCCCTGCCTCACTCGTTTTGTCACTCCTGGCTTCGTCTTCGCCCTTGCCTTCAACGACTCGTCCTTACTCTTGCTTCTTGTTGCTTTGTCGTTCGTTGCCTCTTTCTCCTCTCATTGTTTCATCGCCATTCGCCCTCACATTCTCATTCTCACCTCTCGCTACTCGGTCGCTCGCCCTCATGGCCGGTGGCTTGTTTTTCATCGATCACTGCCTCTCTCTAACTCTGTCGTAGTTTCGCACCCTCGTCGCCTTACCCTCTGTCGCTCAACCTCATGGCCGGTGGCTTTCTCTCTGTCGCTTACTGCCTCTCTTTCACTCCGTCGCAATTTCACACCCTCATCGACTCACCCTTGTAGCAGATGGCTCGCTCTTGCCTTTTGCTCTATAGCTCGTTGTCATTGCCCCTCGATTGTCAGCTGGATCATCAAATTTAGTCTTTTAGATCTATTTCAACTTTTAGTGGTTAGTTGCTCCCTCATTTTGTTTTCGTTTATGATGCATTCTGAGATTTGGATAGGTTGCCTATGTCTATTTTATTAATGTTGGCTAAATCTGGTAAAAGAAAATTTAATTTTATTGATATTGCTCCTTTATTTCGTTTATGATACATGACAATTGTTTTCTTATTAAAAGTTAGAAATAGAGTGTAAATTTATTCTTCTTATTATTATTACAAGTCTAGATATAAAAATTAAGTTTAACATTATTATTGTTTCGTGTATTGTCATAATATTTTTGTCTCTAAAATTACAAAAAAAGAGAGAGAGAGTAGTTTTTAATTGATAATTTAAAAAAAGTTAATTTTATTTTTTGATATGATATAAATATTTATTTATTTTTTTATATTTTATTATAAAAAAATAAAATTTGAATCTACTCTACGATTTGGGGCAGGTACAACACTGCTCATCGGAGATCGACAACTGAGATTGCGGTGCATGGCGCAGCCGGCAACTCCCCAGGCCTTATTTCTGGCGGCAATACGTAAGATTCCAGCACTGACTGAATGTTGTAACTGTTTGAGAATCTCGAGTAGTTCTCGATCGCATATAGTTTTCGGTTTGAACTTTTTAACCGTGTTAATGTATTGTAACCTGTACAATCGGCCAAACCAACCAAGAGCAAGCGCGGTAAAAATAGAAACAGAAAAACGAACGTAAGAACACAACGATATACATGTTCGGATTTGAAAGAATCCTACTCACGGTAGAGGCTCCGCCTCTAGTCAATCCACTAATAGTATTCGGTTACAACCAGATTACAAGATCACAAGAAGAACAAAAATGTATTGCAAATACATCAACTGAAATCAGAAACTAAATACAAGAACAAGTATAAAATCTGTTCTACTGATCTCAAGATCGTGTCAAGAATCTGATCTATCAGCTATACCAAATCTCTCACGCCTCAGGCGATTCAACAATAGAGATTTAAAGTAATACAACCTTATAGTGATTTTACCAACAAATCGAAGCCAATCGAACGAGAGAATGATTCACAAGTAAGAGAGAGTCTTACTTCGATAGCGTCGAACATAGGGTTTCAAGAGAGAGCAATTTCAGATCTGTAGAGATTAGGACAAGAAACTGCCCTTAAATAGCTGCTGCAATCGGTTGGGCTTAGGCAAAGTAAATGGACCACATGAAAGATGGACTTGCTACACAAAACTAATCTCGGCCCAAATGGCTAATGGCCCAAATTATAAACAGCCAAAATTAAGCATGTATACAATTAAACATTAGTTAAATGAAACCCAAATATATATATAACAAAATACATATAAACAGCACATATCAGTTATATACAAAAAAAAATACATTTTGAATCATAATCCTAACAAACCGTCTTCAAAATTTGTGATCTGTTTTTATTCCGATCTAAGTATAAGAACAGATTTTACATGAGTTAAAATTGACGGTCTGCTTTGACGCTTGGGACAGATAGAGAGGATTGCATAATCTGGACGAAAGTATAATCTAATCCACAAACGTCTTCTATCCTAAAACAACAATAAGAAAAGAGCAAACAAAACTGACAGGTCAGTCTATCGTTGAAATATAACAATAAGCAAACCAAACAAGTGGCCGGTCGCTGTCCTTGATTCGCCCTTGTCCATGGCGATTGGCGAGTCAAAGAAGGCGAGCTGCAGAGAAGCGTGCATCAATCAACCGCTTGCTCTCTCTCTCTCTCTCAAAAGTGACCGAAACTTGTTCTCAACGGACTCAAATCAGATCAGATTCACAGTCCGGGCGCCTCGCAGATCTCCTCGTTTTCACTCTCTGTGGTTACTGGTTAGTAGCCCTATGTTCGTCTCTATATCTATATATCTATATATGTGTGTGTGTGTGAGCGATTACGCACGCAACCTTGTCTTTCTGTTCTCTCTCTTCCACTTTCTTTCCATAGAAAGACACAGAAAATCTGAATGAGGTGGCGCGAACAGTAAGAAACCGGAAAAAGTAGCGTGAGAGATTTCAAATCTTCAATTGTGCGCATTATCTGTTTTGTTTTTCTTTTTCCGGCATGCGTCGAAGTGATCCTTCCTTTTAACGATTGCTTTAGGTTTCCCGGCCGGCGAATCATGAACTCTGTTTCGATTTTGTTAATAGATTCGTCTAGATTCTGTTAGACCTGTAAAAATTGATAGATGGAAGTAGTTTCTTTTCCTTGTTTCCTTCTCTTCTCAAATCCAAACATGATAACCCCTTCTAGAGAGTTGGAGGTCAACTGAATATCACACTCTATCTGAAAGACACTGGTTTTCCCCAAGTCTGATTAACCGTTAGACGCTTGTCTCTGCAAATGCCTTTGGGAGTCTGGGTCCTTGGGCCAATGCAAGAGTTCAAATATTTGCTTATTCAAAATACCTTCTTCCTTGAAGATTAAAATGTTCCAGGGATATGATTTGAGCACAAAATTTGAAATGAGCTCCTCTTGTCTTGCTGGCCTATGCGTCTAAATCCGGTGCATCCTATGTCTGTCTTTGGATGTTCACTTTCTGCCCAGATGAGGGAAGAATTACCAGTATAAGGTCCATGACTTTGATTTGCTCTCAATCATCTCTTCCTAACCAAATTTACCCAGAATCTCTTGATGTTGCCTGCTTCTTTGTCCTATTTTGTATTTCAAGTATTTCACAAGCAAAGTTGTAAGATCCGATAACAATTTCACTAATCTCTTCAAAACATTTAACTTAAGACAGATTAATTTTTGTTACATAATCAGGCAGCTCAGAATGTGAGTGCTACCATTTGATTTTGTGACAGATTTGATAATTGTGAGACATTTTTATGCGATAAAATTTTCAGTACTGCCATGTCTGGCCGCAGTTGTGAGGGTTGAAAGTTAAATTAGCATTTTGAAATCAAGTTTATACTCATTGCAGGTTACTAACATCACCAAACTCAGATCCTTGTTGGCAGTATGGACTCTCTCATTTCAAGCAGGGGGAAGATTCAATCCGTGCCGGAATCATATATTTTACCACCAGAAACACGACCCAGTGACCTAGTAACTCCTTTACTGAAGACCATACCAGTGATTGATCTTGAAACACTGGGCCACCATCGCAATGAATTAATTCAGCATATCATCAAAGCTAGCCAAGACTATGGATTCTTTCAGGTCATTCATCAATTACTTTCCCTTCATGCCATTTATATCGCTTTTGGAACATTTTATAGAGCTGCTGTCCTCTAACCAAAGTTCGTTCAAGGTTCAGTTGACAAACCATGGTGTCTCGGAGGAGTTAATGAATGATGTACTGACGATGGGAGCTGAATTTTTTAATTTGCCTGAAAAGGACAAGGCAAGATACTACTTTGAGAAATCCCCGTCTCCTGAAGTTTGTAGGCTTAAAACAAGCGTTGACTATGCAGACGAGAAGGTCCATTTCTGGAGAGATAGTTTTCGGCACCCTTGCCACCCCCTGGAGGACTACATTCAGCTTTGGCCTGAAAATCCACCTCGGTACAGGTATGCCATTGCTATGGGCAATGCTAAACAAATAGAACAAATCTTTATAAAAAAAAAAATTGACACATAATGATGTGATTGTTTGTAATACTAACCCTTCATTTTAAATCCCTGATTAAACACCCACAAGTTCGATTAAGATTTTCAGAAAATGTCACTGCTGCGCCATTGTATTAACGTATTCTGTATTGGTATTGATATAGAGAGGTGGTTGGACGTTTTTCAGCTGAGGTGAGGAGGCTGTCTCTGCAGCTGTTGAATTTAATTCGTGAAGGATTAGGTCTTGAACAGGGTTACTTTGAGGAAAGACTCAGTCACGGTCATATTGTCTCTATTAATCACTATCCCCCATGCCCCGACCCAACCTTAGTCTTGGGATTGCCTAAACATGCCGATCCTCACCTCATCACCCTTCTTAACCAAGGCCATGCACCTGGGCTTCAAGTCTTGAAAGACCGGGAATGGCTGGGTATTGAGCCCCTTCCCAATGCATTTGTGGTTAATATAAATCACATGTTACAGGTATCTTCTCTTTATTATTCTCTCCCCAATCAACTCTACTATTTTCTTGAATAAATTTTTTTTTTAGCTGCTTGTGACGTGCATGTATTTGTATTTGAATTTGTAGGTAATCAGCAATGGGAAGCTGAAAAGCGCTGATCATCGAGTCGTGACAAACTCAAAAGCTGCAAGAACAACAGTTGTTAGCTTTATCCTTCCTTCTACCGATTGCCTAATAGAGCCTGCAAAATCACTGGTGAATGAGCACAATCCGGCGCTGTACAGAACTTTTAGATTCGGAGATTTTCTCGAAACTTATGGCTTGAATACTCGTGAAGGTAAGGATCCGCTTGTAGATTATATGATCCAATCTTAAGTTTGCTTAGAACATATGAACGTATTGGAAAAGGTAATTTGACTAAAGTGCAACAGTCTGTATATGTTCAATCTTAATGGAATATGTTTGTTGTTAACTCTTTTGTCAAGACATAGGAACTGATGGTTTTATATGGACTTAACACAGGAATTTGTAAATTTTCTTCCCATTTGAGGGAGGGCAAGACATGCCAATTTTCCGAATATGCAACCATATTAAAATTGCACTCGTAGCTTCTGTCGTTTGTGTCATTTGCACGGAGACCCTCTTTGTTTAAAAACGATTATAAAGGATATTGTAGTTTAATTTTTTGTTAATAGATTTCCTTCTGCCATAAAGTCGTCACTTAAATTTTAATTTTAATACTTATCAGGTAACAAGTAATCAAGTACCTCATGTTAGCCTTTCTTATAGAACATTGCCAGACACAAGCATTTCAAGCCTTCACTACATTAAAAGCCTGCCTTTTGGCCTATCATATAACACTTGGGTACGGAAGAAGAGTTACAGAATTTCATAGATTACTAGCAGGACACTTACACTGCTTTGCACATACTCACAGCTTGATCCTAAAATTGTCTCTCCATAAGCTCCAAGCCCACATAAGCTGCTCCAGCAGATGCATTTCCAATTGGATTTGGCTGTGAGTTTGGAGGTGGGCTTGCTACCCCCAGACCGAGGGGTCCCAAATTATCATTACATTTCCAGAGCAGAACCTGCATGAACAAGGAAATAATCATCAGGCCATCTTAACAGAAAAGAAAAAGAAAGTCAAGCAACAAGTATCTGTTGCTCGTTTCCTTCAAGTATGAAGGATATGTAATGATTGGTAAAGTTAGCTAGCAAAGTCGTGTTAAGACTTAAGAAGGAGCATGAATTTCTTCGAGATGCAGTTTGCCATCCAGTTTACCTCCAGACAAGCTCACGTGCATAACTCGTGTTATGTATATGTACATACTAAAGATATATGTGAATGTATAGGTATGAACAGATAGGTGCTAAAAGGTACCTACACACCAAGGGAGAGAATGAGTAGACTTGCAAGGAGTTGAGATTTTTTGCTGAATCGGGTTAAATAGTATAAATGATTAGTGAAATTTGTATTGAAGTATAACAAAGTTATTGAATTGATTTGTAGCTAAAAGATTAATAAACTTTAATTGAATATATAATTTCATAACTATTGTCAATTACTGTTAAAAGGAGGTTAACTTGATGTAGTTAATAATGTAAATGATGAAATAACACAAATAATCACTGAATTTTATATTAAAGTATAAAAATATCTATATTTCATTATTTTTTTAACGCAAACTAACAATAGTTATGAAATTATATATAAATTGAAATTTATTGAACCTTTTGTAAAGTTCAGTAAGTATTTATACTATTTAACCAATCTAATATAGGTTTCCTCTTCGACAAGAATGAATTGCCTATTTAGAGAAACAAAGAGATTGACAACAACAATTGATGAATAAATCAAAAACCTCAAGCCAATCCTCTGGCTTGGCCTGTAATTCTAGAGGATAGGTAGAAACGAAAGAACGTAAGTCTATTGGGGTTCTGACGTTTATAATATATATTTTTTTATAATAATAAATTTTAAAAGAAAGTAGAAATATTTTCTTTATTATTTTCTTTTCAGGCTAATGATGAATTTAATCTTTTTTGTGAAATTATAATTTTATACAATTCTTTTAATTTTAATATTTAGGTCCAAATTGAACTAATAACTTAATATATAGAAGTGTGTTTATTTTTTTTTTTATTAAAGTGTTTGACAACCCTTAGTAGCTTAAAAGTTATGCCCCTAGCTTTTTCAAAGATGCTAGTGAGGGCTTTTGGTGTTGAACAAGCAAAAGATGAATTTGTCTTCACACAAATTCTATATTTCTCATCTATCCATCTCTTTCATCTACTGCATTTGTTGTTGCCATCTCCCTCTAACTTCAATCGTTGCCTCCGGCTCATCTGTCGTTGTCGATGACCTTTAACTCCATTGTCAGCGATGGCTGTCATCTCCAGCCTCCATCGTTGCCTCTTCCATGTTTGTCCCCATCGTCCACTACTCTTACCTTCATCATCTGCTACCTCCTCCATCACTGGCAATGTTTGATCATGTATATTGTATATACATCTGTACGTGTTTATATATTAATCTAATAGTAATATCTTTGAAGGAGAAAAATAAAATGTGTATATATTTATTGTGTTAATATATTTTTTAGTAATTGTGTATAATTTATCAACATCTAATGATAAAATTTTATATAATTTAATATGTCTATTTTCGTCTTTTTATCAAATTTTAACAATTTATCAACTCTTTTAAATCAAACACATAACTATTAACTGATAACTTAAAAGTATATTTATTCAAATACGTTGTCAACTTAAATGCTACACAACTTTTCAGTTTTACACGATTTAAAAGCTCAACAAAACTTAAATGCTGCTAAAAAAATGGCAACCCAAACACGACTAGAGTTCGAAAAATCACTGATGAATGAGTGCAATCCTCCAAAGGGTAACAAGAATGCTGCAACTTTATCTCTCCAAACAAGAACCTTCTCTTTGGAGAAGTTAATGTTGGTGTACTGTGGGTCCTCTAAATAGAATCTGACCTTTTCCTTTATCTGTAGTCATTATATAGTCAGTGAAAGATTCTCTGTTCGATCTTTGGTTGCTGAGTTTCATGATTAATCTCCTCTCCCCATATGTGAGGTCGACGGGGAGGGTTCTTAAGTTAAAAAATTTCACCTTTTGAAGAACTCTATGCATCAACTCCTCCGAGACCCCATGACTTGTCAGCTGCAATCTTCCACTACTTCCATTAGAATTCTAGGACTCGTTAAATTTGTTTCGTTTTAAATTTGAAGAGTTGAGATTTAATCATACGATAAAATGACTAGTTAATCCGAGGAAGATCAAAAAGAGTAATAAGTAACCTGAAGAGCTGAGATCCAGCCCCTATTTCTGGTGGCAATACGTAAGATTCCGACACTAATTGGATGTTGCAACTCTTTGAGATCATGAGTTTCTCCATGGTAAGTACTACTCTTTGATTCGTACGTGGGTCTATGTTTGATGGTGGGAGGGGATTGACTGGTTGAAGATGCCATGATCTCTATTTGTACTTTATATGAAAGTAAGTAATTCATTTGTTGTACCAACCACACGGGAAGGATAAGGAAAATTATTATACATTATATAATGTGAATGGTGTTTTGTACATCATAAAAACTATATATCACTTTCTTAGGTTGCATGTAAGAGTTAATATATATATATATATATATATATATTTTCAAAATCTTTCAATTGTATCTTAAGAGAAAAATGTTATTAATTTGATATAGAATGAAGCGCATTTATTTTTAAAAGAACCTATAAGTGTATTATAATTTAATATTTTTGATTATTCTCTAATTATACATAATTTTTTATTTGAATTATCTCACTCTCTTCAAAATTTACTATTTATTTTGAGTCCGATCTAAGGGTGTGTTTGATAGAAATGGAAAATGAGAGTAAAATTTTAGTTCTATGGAATTTCAATTCTCACCCCAACTCCTAAGAATTCCAATTTCTTGATTTTAAGAAAAATCTTCATTTTTTAAATTAAGATGAAATTCGAATTCTACGAAATTAAAAAATTGTTTGATAGAATTTTTTAAAATTTAGACAGAAAATAAATTTTACCTTTACTTTTCACCCTTATCAAACGCAGTCTTAGAGGGCGTTTGGTACAGAAGAAGTTTTAAGATTCTTGAAAATGTTAGGTTGGGAATCTAAATTCCCATATTTGGTACAACTTTTTCATAAAAAGAATCTTGAGAAATAAGATTCCTCGAAATGATTTTTAAACAACTTTTCCACAAAAAGATTTTCATGGGGGGTTGGGAATCTAAGGTGGTGTTCTCTTCGTGTTTCAATTTTGAGTTTTGAGTTTTAAAATTATTTTCAGTTTTGTGTTTTGAGTGTCTGTTTTAAGATTTTTAAAAATGTGTTCTTTTTGTTATTCTGAAAAAATATTTCTCAAAACCGAAAACTAGAAAACACGTTTACTTCAAAATTTTAAAAAAGATTTTTTTTATTATAATATTTTATTGAATGAATTTGATTGAAAGTAAATTATAAACATTTGTTAATAAATTATAAATTTGGTTTAAATACATTAAACTATAAAATAAAATACAAAAAAATAAAATAAAAAATCCAAATCTTAAAAATATTATTTAAAAAATTAATACAAAAAAATCATATTACATATGCAAATAAAATAAAACAAACAAAATCAAATAACACAAAAACAAAAAAAAACAAAAAAAAACAAATCGGGGAGGGGAGCCGCACCCATCTTCTTCCCTCTCTTCTTCACCCATCTCTTCCTCACCCACATTAGGGTTTACTGCGTATCCTTGCGCCGCGGCCGCCGCCTCTTCCTTTCACCGTCGGTGCCTCTGTTTCTCCTCATTATTGCTGATCGCCCCATTTCCTTCATCACCTATCATCGTGGCAGCTCGATTTTCTTCTTAAACAGCAGCCACGAAGGCTGTTGTTCGAAAAGAAATGGGGGAGGAAACAACGCCATAGCCGAGAAGAGAGGAGAGAGAGACAGAGAGAGTGAGAAGAGATGCGAGACTGGGGAGGGGGGTCGGATCTGGTTCTTCCATGGCGAGAAGAGAGGAGAGAGAGACAGAGAGACAGAGAGAGTGAGAAGAAATGCGAGACTGGGGAAGGGTGTTCGGATCTAGTTCTGCCATGGCGAGAAGAGAGGAGAGAGAGTGAGAAGAGGTGCGGGATGGGGAGGGGGGCTCGGATCTGGTTCTGCCATGGCGAGAAGAGATGAGAGAGAGACAGAGAGTGAGAACAGATGCGAGACTATTTGGGGAGGAGGCGCGTTTTCCGTGTTTTGGGTTTTTCCATGTGTTTTCACAGAAAACGCCCAAAACAACAAAATGTTGTTTTGGGTTTTCTTTACAAATTTTTACTTTGTTTTGAAAAATGCGTTTTTGAAAATAGAAAAGAGAACGCGTTTTCAGTGTTTTGAAAAACTGAAAACTCAAAACGGGTTGAAAACAGTGAAGAGAACAGGGCCTAAGTTTTCCATGAACTTGGGAATGATTTTAACAAAGAAAAAGACTAAAGCATCCCTTACCCTTTTATAATCCTATACGAACATATTATATATTTGTAATATATAAATATATATTATTTATTATAAAAATATTATATTATATATATTAAAGTAGATATTCATACAAACATATATATTATATATACACACACACGTATATATATACATAATGTGTAAAAAAATTTCATTTTTTCTAAAGATGTAGGTCCTAATATTTTATATAGTACAAGGAATTTATTATTTTTGAATAAAAAATTAAATAAGGGTAATTTTAAAAAAAGAACATGAATTTTCAAGATTATTGCATTTAAACTAAACATAAAAATGTAAAATTCTCAAAAAAAATACACAATATTGTTGAAAATGCTTAAATCTAACCAAACATAAAATTGCATAAATTCTTGAAAATTAAGAGCATTTTCAAGAATCATGAATCTTGAGAATTTTAAAATATTTTCCGTGCCAAACGCCCCTTACGGTCTACTTTGATGCCTGGGATAGATAGAGAGGATTATAATCTAATCCACAAACGTCTTGTATCCTAAAACAACAATAAGCAAAGAGCAAACAAAAGTGACAGTTCAGTCTATCGTTGAAATGTAACGATAAGCAAACCAAACCAATGGCCGGTCGCTGTCCTTGATTCGCCCTTGTTCATGCCGAGCCAAAGAAGGCGAGCTGTAGAGAAGCGTGCATTGATCAAAAGCCTGCTCTCTCTCTCTCTCTCTCTCTCTCAAAAGTGACCGAAACTTGTTCTCGACGGACTTAAATCAGATCAGAATCACAGTCCGGGCGCCTCGCAGATCTCCTCGTTTTCACTCTCTGTGGTTACTGGTTAGTAGCCCTATGTTCGTCTGTATATCTATATATCTATGTGTGTGTCTGTGTGTGTGTGTGCGCGAGCGATTACGCACGCAACCTTGTCTTTCTGTTCTCTCTCTTCCACTTTCTTTCCATAGAAACACACAGAAAATCTGAATGAGGTGGCGCGAACAGTATGAAACCGGACAAAGTAGCGTGAGAGATTTCATATCTTCAATTGTGTGCATTATCTGTTTTGTTTTTCTTTTTCCGGCATGCGTCGATGTGATCGTTCCTTTTAACGATTGCTTTAGGTTTCCCTGCCGGCGAATCATGAACTCTGTTTCGATTTTGTTAATAGATTCGTCTAGATTGGTGTTTTTGGGGACGTTGTGCAAGATTTCTGTTAGACCTGTAAAAATTGATGGATGGAAGTGGTTTCTTTTCCTTGTTTCCTTGTCTTCTCAAATCCAAACATGATAACTCCTTCTAGAGAGTTGGAGGTCAACTAAATATCACACTCTTATCTGAAAGACACTGGTTTTCCCCAAGTCTGATTAACTGTTAGACCCTTGTCTCTGCAAATGCCTTTGGGAGTCTGGGTCCTTGGGCCAATGCAAGAGTTCAAATATTTGCTTATTCAAAATGCCTTCATCCTTGAAGATTAAAATGTTCCAGGGGTATGATTTGACCACAAAATTTGAAATGAGCTCCTCTTGTCTTGCTGGCCTATGCGCCTAAATCAGGTGCATCCTATGTCTGTCTCTGGATGTTCACTTTCTGCCCAGATGAGGGAAGAATTCCCAGTATAAGGTCAATGACTTTGATTTGCTCTCAATCATCTCTTCCTAACCAAATTTACCCAGAATCTCTTGATGTTGCCCGCTTCTTTGTCCTATTTTGTATTTCAAGTATTTCACAAGCAAAGTTGTAAGATCCGATAACAATTTCACTAATCTCTTCAAAACATTTAACTTAAGACAGATTAATTTTTGTTACATAATTAGTCAGCTCAGAATGTGAGTGCTACCATTTGATTTTGTGACAGATTTGATAATTGTGAGACATTTTGATGCGATAAAATTTTCAATACTACCATGTCTGGCCACAGTTGTGAGGGTTGAAAGTTAAATTAGCATTTTGAAATCAAGTTTATACTCGTTGCAGGTTACTAACATCACCAAACTCAGATCCTTGTTGGCAGTATGGAGTCTCTCATTTCAAGCAGGGGGAAGATTCTATCCGTGCCGGAATCATATATTTTACCACCAGAGACACGACCCAGTGACCTAGTAACTCCTTTACTGAAGACCATACCAGTGATTGATCTTGAAACACTGGGCCACCATCGCAATGAATTAATTCAGCATATCATCAAAGCTAGCCAAGACTATGGATTCTTTCAGGTCATTCATCAATTACTTTTTCTTCATACCATTTGTATTGCTTTTGGAACATTTTATAGAGCTGCTGTCCTCTAACCAAAGTTCGTTCAAGGTTCAGTTGACAAACCACGGTGTCTCGGAGGAGTTAATGAATGATGTACTGACGACGGGAGCTGAATTTTTTAATTTGCCTGAAAAGGACAAGGCAAGATACTACACTGAGAAATCCCCGTCTCCTGAGGTTTGCAGGCTTAAAACAAGCATTGAGTATGCAGACGAGAAGGTCCATTTCTGGAGAGATTGTTTTCAGCACCCTTGCCACCCCCTGGAGGACTATATTCAGCATTGGCCTGAAAATCCACCTCGGTACAGGTATGCCATTGCTATGGGCAATGCTAAACAAATATAACTAATCTTTATATAAAAAATTTGACACATAATGATGTGATTGTTTGTAATACTAACCTTCATTTTAAATACCTGATTAAACACCCACAAGTTCAATTAACATTTTCGGAAAATGTCACTGCTGGGCCATTGTATTAACGTATTCTGTATTGGTATTGATATAGAGAGGTGGTTGGACGTTTTTCAGCTGAGGTGAGGAGGCTGTCTCTGCAGCTGTTGAATTTAATTTGTGAAGGATTAGGTCTTGAACAGGGTTACTTTGAGGAAAGGCTCAATCACGGTCATTTTGTCTCTATTAATCACTATCCCCCATGCCCCGACCCAACCTTAGTCTTGGGATTGCCTAAACACGCCGATCCACACCTCATCACCCTTCTTAACCAAGGCCATCTACCTGGGCTTCAAGTCTTGAAAGACCGGGAATGGCTGGGTATTGAGCCCCTTCCCAATGCATTTGTGGTTAATATAAATCACATGTTACAGGTATCTTCTCTTTATTATTCTCTCCCCAATCAACTCTTCTATTTTCTTAATAAATTTTTCTTTTAGCTGCTTGTGACGTGCATGTATTTGTATTTGAATTTGTAGGTAATCAGCAATGGGAAGCTGAAAAGCGCTGATCATCGAGTCGTGACAAACTCAAAAGTTGCAAGAACAACAGTCGTTAGCTTTATCCATCCTTCTACCGATTGCCTAATAGAGCCTGCAAAATCACTGGTGAATGAGCACAATCCGGCGCTGTACAGAACTTTTAGATTCGGAGATTTTTTCAAAACTTATGCCTTGGATACTTGTGAAGGTAAGGATCCGCTTGTCGATTATATGATCCAATCTTAAGTTTGTTTAGGAACATATGAATGTCTTGGAAAAGGTAATTTGACTAAAGTGCAACAGTCTGTATATGTTCAATCTTTATGGAATATGTTTGTTGTTTACTCTTTTGTCAAGACATAGGAACTGGTGGTTTTATATGGACTTAACACAGGAATTTGTAAATTTTCTTCCCATTTGAGGGAGGGCAAGACATGCCAATTTTCCGAATATGCAACCATATTAAAATTGCACTCGTAGCTTCTGTCGTTTGTGTCATTTGCACGGAGACCCTCTTTTGTTAAAAACGATTATAAAGGATATTGTAGTTTAATTTTTTGCTAATAGATTTCCTTCTGCGATAAACGTCGTCACTGAAATTTTAATTTTAATACTTATCAGGTTACAAGTAATCAAGTACCTCATGTTAGCCTTTCTTATAGAACATTGCCAGACACAAGCATTTCAAGCCTTCACTACATTAAAAGCATGCCTTTCGGCCTATCATACAACACTTGGGTACAGAAGAAGAGTTACAGAATTTCATAGATTACTAGCAGGACACTTAACACTGCTTTGCACATACTCTGAGCTTGATCCTAAAATTGTCTCTTCATAAGCTCCAAGCCCACATAACCTGCTCCAGCAGATGCATTTCCAATTGGATTTGGCTGTGAGTTTGGAGGTGGGCTTGCTACCCCAGACCGAGGGGTTCCAAATTATCATTACATTTCCAGAGCAGAACCTGCATGAACAAGGAAATAATCATCAGGCCATCTTCACTAGGTCACAAACATAACAAAAAAGAAAAAGAAAGTCAAGTAACAAGTATCTGTTGCTCGTTTCCTTCAAGTCTGAAGGATATGTAATGATTGGTAAAGTTAGCTAGCAAAGTCGTGTTCAGACTTAAGAAGGAGCATGAATTTCTTCGAGATGCAGTTTGCTATTCAGTTTACCTCCAGACAAACTCACATGCATAACTCGTGTTAATGTATATGTACATACTAAGAGAGTGTTTGTTAATCAAGATATAGGATAGAAAAATTAAGACATGGGATGCATGCCGGACTTTTATCTTTTCTAACATGTTTATTAAGTTTATCTGAAAATTCTTGAAATATCATTAATAACTCCTTATCTTGATCTTTCAAGATATATTTATCTCTCCTCCCCTCAAGATAAGCATATTTTGATCTTTATAGATAAGAAAAAAAAGATATTTGTGTCCTCTAGTGCATTTTAAAAGATTTAACAAATAGCTTAATAAAAAATTTGGAATGTTTTTCAATCTTATGTTGATCATTCCATATCTTGATCAAGAATGCATTCCAACCTTATCTTGATGTCTCTTATCTTGTTCATTTTAACAAATGCATATGTGAATGTATAGATATGAACAGATAGGTGCTAAACAGTACCTACACACCAAGAGAGAGAATGAGTAGACTTGCAAGGAGTAGGGTTAAATTGTATACATGATTAGTGAAATTTGTAGTAAAGTATAACAAAGTTATTGAATCTTAATTCGTAGTTAAAAGATTAATAAATTTTAATTAAATATATAATTTCACAACTATTGTCAATTACTATTAAAAATAGATTAACTTGATGTTAACGTAGCTAATAATGTAAATGATGAAATAATACAAATGGTTACTGAATTTTGTATTAAAATATAAAAAGTTTATTGAACTTTACACTAAAATATAAAAATATCAATATTTTATTAATTTTTTTAACGCCAACTAACAATAGTTATAAAATTATATATTAAATTGAAATTTATTGAACCTTTTGTATCTTAATATAAAGTTCAGCGACTATTTATGCTATTTAACTGATTTAATCTAAATTTTCTCTTCGACAAGAATGAATTGCCTATTAAAAGGAATAAAGAGATTGATAACAGCGAATGATGAATAAATCAAAAACCCTTGGGGTTCTAGAAGACAGGTAGAGACAAAAGAACATAAGCCCTTGGGTTCTGACGTTTATAATATAGTTTTTTTTATAATAATAAATTTTAGAAGGAAGTAGAAATATTTTTTTTATTGTTTTTTTCAGGCTAATCATGAATTTAATCTTTTCTGTGAAATTATAATTTTATATAATCCTTTTAATTTTGATATTTAGGTCCAAATTGAATTAATAACTTAATATATAGAGGGGTGTTTATCCTTTTTTTTATTAAAGTGTTTGACAACCCTTAATAACTTAAAAGCTATGCCCCTAGCTTTTTAAAAAATGCTAGTGGGGGCTTTTGGTGTTGAACAAGCAAAAGATGGATTTGTGCTCATACAAATTTCATATTTCTTACTTGTCCATCTCTTTTATCTACTACATTTGTTGTTGTCATCTCCCTCTAATTTCAGTCATCGCCTCCAGCTCTTTTATGGTTGTCGGTCATCACCTTCAACTTTATCGTCAGCGGTGATCGTCGTCTCCAGTCTTCATCGCTGCCTTTTCCATGTTTGTCCTCGTCGTCCATTACTCGCACCTTTATTATTTGTTGTCTCCTCCATAATCGGCAACGTTTGATCATATATATTGTATATATACTTGTAAGTGTATATATATTAATCTAATAGTAATATATTTGTAAGAGAAAAATAAAATGTGTATATATTTATTGTATTAATATATTTTTTAGTAATTGTGTTTAATTTATCAACATCTAATGATAAAATTTTTCATCATTTAGCATGTCTATTTTCGTCTTTTTACTAAGTTCTAATAGTTTATAACTCTTTTAAATTAAACATATAACTATTAACTGATAAGTTAAAAGTATATTTATTCAAATACATTATAAACTTAAATGCTACACGATTTTTCAGCTTTACATGATTTAAAAGCTCAGAAGAACTAATGCTGCTAAAAAAATGGTAAGCCAAACAGGACTAGAGCCGAAAAATCACCGATGAATGAGTGCAATCCTCCAAAGGGTGACAAGAATGTTGCAACTTGTCTCTCCAAACATGAACCTTCTCTTTGGAGAAGTTGATGGTTGTGTACAACCTGCAACTTCTCTGTGGGTCCTCTGAGTAGAATCTGACTTTTTCCTCTGTCGGTAGCTCGAAGAACTCTCTCTATGCGTCAACTCCTCTAAGACGCCATGACCCGTCAGCCGCAATCTTCCACTACTTCCATTAGAATTCTAGGACTCACTAAATTTGCTTGGTTTTGAATTTGAAGAGTTGAGATTTAATCATACGATGACATTTGTAATAAGAAAATGACTCTAGTTAATCCAAGGAAGATGAAAAGAGTGATAATTAACCTGAAGAGCTGAGATCAACAACTGGGATTGCCAGCTCTCCAGGCCTTATTTTCTGGTGGTAATACGTAAGGCTCCGACACTGATTGAATGTTGCTACTGTTTGAGATCATGAGTTTCTCCATGGTAAGTACTCTTTGATTCAAGGGTCTATGTTTGATGGTGGGATTGGCTGGTTGAAGCTGCCATGATCTCTATTTGTAGTTTATATGAAAATAAGTAATTCATTTGTTGTACCAACCTAGATTATACGAAAACGAAAATGAAAAATATTTATGATGCAAAACAGAAACGTGAAAATAAGTATTTTTTTAAAAAAAATAGACATAAATAAAATTCAAAGAGAAACATTTTGAAAATATTTCAAAAATGAGAAAACGATTCTTCGTGCAACATAGATACCAACCACACGGGAAGGAAAATTATACACTATATACTATGAATGGTGTTTTGTAAATTATATATCACTTTCTTAGGTTGCATGTAAGAGTTAATATATATATATATATATTTTACAAAATCTTTCAATTGTATCTCAAGAGAAAAATATTGTTAATTTGATATAGAATGAAGCGTATTTATTTTTAAAAGAACCTATAAATGTATTATAATTTAATATTTTTTATTATTCTCCAATTGCACATAATTTTTTATTTGAATTGTCTCACTCTCTTTAAAATTTACTATTTATTTTGAGTCCAATCTAAGTGTAGTAACAGGTTTTACCATGACTTAAAATTAACGGTTTGCTTTTGACACTTGGGATAGATAGAGAGGATTGCATAATTTGGATGAAAGTATCCTAAGGGTGTTTGTTAATCAAGATGAGAGAGAGAAAAAATCAGATATAAGAAGTATTCTAAATATTTGATCTTTTCAACGTATTTGTTAAATTTTTTCAACAATTTTCAGAAAATCCCTCAGATAAATTTACCTTTCTATTTCAAGATAAATTTATTTGATCTCTCCCCTCAGATAAATTTATCTGATTCTTTTAAGATAAATTTCAATTACTTATATGCCCATTGTAGGATAGTTAATGCTATTTAATGCATTTTAAAGATTTAAATTTATTAAAAGTACTTATTTATTTAAGTCTTATAATTAATATTATTTAATACACTTTTAAATTGTTATATGTTTTGACAATTTTTAAAATTTAAATGACATTATTCATTTAATTGATTTTTAAAATTTAAATTTCTCTCTCTATATATATTTTATTAACTAATACAATTCTTTTCACTAATTTTTAAATTATTTTACTGAATTTTATATTTTATTATCTATTATGAAAATATATTTTGACCATTTTTAATTATCTAGGTGGAATTATTATAATTCCAACAATAATTATTTATACTTTTCAACTCTTTTTAAATCTATTTTTAAATATAAATTTAGAAAATAAAATAGTATTTTTAATTTTTAATTTTATTTTTTAATAATTCATATTAATCTTAAAATACTATTTTAATTATAAATTTGTTGTGGACGTTAACAAATAATTTTGAATAAATTTGATAATAGAGATATTTTAATAAAAAAAATATTTATCTTATTGTTTATCATATACATTAACAAATAAATAAAAAAAATATAATTATTAATAAATTTTAAAAAAATTTACTTTAATAAAAATCTTAAAATACTTATTAATTTTACCTTAATTATTCTATGTTTTGATTTAAAAAATATTTTAACTTTACTTTAACGGCTCTTATCCACTTTATTTTAACCACCCAAAAAAAAAAAAAAAAACAAGCAGCAAAGAGCAAACAAAAGTGACCGGTCAGTCTATCGTTGAAATATAACGATAAGCAAACCAAACCAATGGCCGGTCGCTGTCCTTGATTCGCCCTTGTTCATGCCGAGTCAAAGAAGGCATTGATCAACCGCCTGCTCTCTCTCTCTCTCTCTCTCTCTCAAAAGGGACCGAAACTTGTTCTCGACGGACTCAAATCAGATCAGATCCACAGGCCGGGCGCCTCGCAGATCTCCTCGTTTTCACTCTCTGTGGTTACTGGTTAGTAGCCCTATGTTCGTCTCTATATCTATATATCTATGTGTGTGTGCGTGTGTGTGTGAGCGATTACGCTCGCAACCTTGACTTTTCTGTTCTCTCTCTTCCACTTTCTTTCCATAGAAACACACAGAAAATCTGAATGAGGTGGCGCGAACAGTAAGAAACCGGAAAACGTAGCGGGAGAGATTTCAAATCTTCAATTGTGTGCATTATCTGTTTTGTTTTTCTTTTTCCGGCATGCGTCGAAGTGATCGTTCCTTTTAACGATTGCTTTAGGTTTCCCGGTCGGCGAATCATGAACTCTGTTTCGATTTTGTTAATAGATTCGTCTAGATTGGTGTTTTTGGGGACGCTGTGCAATATTTCTGTTAGACCTGTAAAAATTGATAGATGGAAGTAGTTTCTTTTCCTTGTTTCCTTGTCTTCTCAAATCCAAACATGATAACTCCTTCTAGAGAGTTGGAGGTCAACTGAGTACAGGGCCGGACCTTCCATGAGGCAGCTGCCTCAGGGCCCATGGAAATTCAACAATTTAGGGGCCCATAAATTGAAAATGGCCCATGTAAATTTCACAACTAGGGGCCCATGGAAATTTGACAACTCAGGGCCCCATGCTTTTTCTGCCCGCCCACCCCCTTCTCGCGACCCTTCTCCCTCTCTCTCTTTCGCTCGTTGCCCTAACCCTACCTCTTTGGCTCCGTCGCGCCTCGCCCTCGCCCCCCTTCTCGCGACCCTTCTCCCTCTCTCTCTTTCACTCGCTACCTTAGCCCTACCTCTTTGGCTCCGCCGCGCCTCACCTTCGCCCTCGCTCTCGCCTCTCGCTGCTGCTCCGTCGCCGGTAGCTCGCTGCCTCTCTCTCTTCTTGCTGCTCCTCGCCCTTCGCCCTCGCCCTCGCCCTCGCTTTCTCGCCTCTAACTGCTCGATCGGCGATGGCTCGTCCTCAGCGACTTGCCTCGCCCTCGTGGCCGGTGGCTCGATGCTCGGGCGCTCGCCCAGCAAGCATCGCCTCTCGCTGCTCTGCTTGGTCGCTGGCTCGCCATCGCCCTCCGTCGCTCGCCCTTGTGGGTTGTGGCTGGTGGCTCGCTACCTCTTGATTGCCGATTGGGTCATCAGATTAGATCTGCTTCTCAGATGCTCTAACTCCAGATCTGCTTCAACTTTCGGCGGTTAGTTGCTTTTTCATTTCGTTTCGTTTAGTTTATGATAGTATCCTTCGTTTCGTTTCGTTTATGGTAATTTGTAATTGGTAATTTAAAAAAGAATTAATTTTATTCTTATGGTATAAATATTTATTTATTTTTTATATTTTATTATACAATTCGGGGCCCGTTTTCACGTCTCGCCTCAGGGCCCCAAAAACTCAGGTCCGGCACTGACTGAGTATCACACTCTATCTGAAAGACACTGGTTTTCCCCAAGTCTGATTAACTGTTAGACCCTTGTCTCTGCAAATTCCTTTGGGAGTCTGGGTCCTTGGGCCAATGCAAGAATTCAAATATTTGCTTATTCAAAATACCTTCATCCTTGAAGATTAAAATGTTCCAGGGATATGATTTGACCACAAAATTTGAAATGAGCTCCTCTTGTCTTGCTGGCCTATGCGCCTAAATCAGGTGCATCCTATGTCTGTCTTTGGATGTTCACTTTCTGCCCAGATGAGGGAAGAATTCCCAGTATAAGGTCCATGACTTTGATTTGCTCTCAATCATCTCTTCCTAACCAAATTTACCCAGAATCTCTTGATGTTGCCTTTTTCTTTGTCCTATTTTGTATTTCAAGTATTTCACAAGCAAAGTTGTAAGATCCGATAACAATTTCACTAATCTCTTCAAAACATTTAACTTAAGACAGATTAATTTTTGTTACATAATCAGGCAGCTCAGAATGTGAGTGCTACCATTTGATATTGTTGCGGAAGATCTCTACCAGACAAACGGGTTAGTGCAATAACATCGAACCAGATTTAATTGAATGTAAAGAACAATACACAAAGTACCGATAACGGCAACAAGAAGATGAACACAAAGTAAAAACTCCTTGTTTAAATAACGTTCAATGCTCAAAACTAAAGAGTCCGTTCACCACTTTGGTAACACTAACGAATAGGAACCACAACCCACAACAAAGCCCTCAAACCAGCCCTCAAATCGAAAGCCCAGAAAGCCCCAACACCTCTCGGTCAAACACAAACGAAATCCTCTCTCACCCAATCGATCAAAGCCACACACAGTAGGTTATCACAGAAGATAGATCGGTTACAAAGACAGAGGGTAGAGAGCACAAAGCAAAGAGAAAACCTTACCGAGAATGAATGATTGAAAACCCCTAAATAGGGCATGCTCATTGATAATAAATCGGCCAAAATCAACAAGAAAAGATGCGGCCTCTCAACATGGAAAGAGGCATCGGATCGAGATGGAAAATGGAGCCATGGAAGATCATCCACGAAAGGAAACCACGAAGGAAGCAATCGGCCAAGCAAGGAGATACGAGAGAGAGAGAGAGAGAGAGAGAAAGAGGGGCTAGGGTTCGGCCGAGATAGAGAGAGAGAAACATCAAGGAAAAGGGTCGAACAAGGGCCTTTTATATGTGGGCTTATGGGCTTAGAGGATAATGGGCTTTTGGGCTTAGAATAGTGGGCCTCTCCCACTTGAGCAAATGGGCCAAGGCCCACTTCTCCTCCTCCAAAGTGGGAATAGGGTTTGTGGACGGCTTCTAAAATGAGCTGCCTAAAATTGGTGACGGACTTGGGTTCTTCAATCCTGGGCCAAAACCTATGAAGATAAAACCCACCCAAAAAAAATTGTCATCACCTTAGGCCTCATTAGGAAACACAAAACTCACAGATATTGTGACAGATTTGATAATTCTGAGACATTTTGATGTGATAAAATTTTCAATACTACCATGTCTGGCCACAGTTGTGAGGGTTGAAAGTTAAATTAGCATTTTGAAATCAAGCTTATACTCATTGCAGGTTACTAACATCACCAAACTTGGATCCTTGTTGGCAGTATGGATTCTCTCATTTCAAGCAGGGGGAAGATTGAATCCGTGCCGGAATCATATATTTTACCACCAGAGACACGACCCGGTGACCTAGTAACTCCTTTACTGAAGACCATACCAGTGATTGATCTTGAAACACTGGGCCACCATCGCAATGAATTAATTCAGCATATCATCAAAGCTAGCCAAGACTATGGATTCTTTCAGGTCATTCATCAATTACTTTCTATTCATGCCATTTGTATTGCTTTTGGAACATTTTATAGAGCTGCTGTCCTCTAACCAAAGTTCGTTCAAGGTTCAGTTGACAAACCACGGTGTCTCGGACGAGTTAATGAATGATGTACTGACGACGGGAGCTGAATTTTTTAATTTGCCTGAAAAAGACAAGGCAAGATACTACTCTGAGAAATCCCCGTCTCCTGAGGTTTGTAGGCTTAAAACAAGCATTGAGTATGCAGACGAGAAGGTCCATTTCTGGAGAGATTGTTTTATGCACCCTTGCCACCCCCTGGAAGACTACATTCAGCATTGGCCTGGAAATCCACCTCGGTACAGGTATGCCATTGCTATGGGCAATGCTAAACAATATAACTAATCTTTATATAAAAATTTTGACACATAATGATGTGATTGTTTGTAATGCTAACCTTCATTTTAAATACCTGATTAAACACCCACAAGTTCAATTAACATTTTCAGAAAATGTCACTGCTGCGCCATTGTATTAACGTATTCTGTATTGGTATTGATATAGAGAGGTGGTTGGACGTTTTTCAGCTGAGGTGAGGAGGCTGTCTCTGCAGCTGTTGAATTTAATTTGTGAAGGATTAGGTCTTGAACAGGGTTACTTTGAGGAAAGGCTCAGTCACGGTCATATCGTCTCTATTAATCACTATCCCCCATGCCCCGACCCAACCTTAGTCTTGGGATTGCCTAAACATGCCGATCCTCACCTCATCACTCTTCTTAACCAAGGCCATGTACCTGGGCTTCAAGTCTTGAAAGACCGGGAATGGCTGGGTATTGAGCCCCTTGCCAATGCATTTGTGGTTAATATAAATCACATGTTACAGGTGTCTTCTCTTTATTATTCTCTCCCCAATCAACTCTTCTATTTTCTTAATAAATTTTTCTTTTAGCTGCTTGTGACGTGCATGTATTTGTATTTGAATTTGTAGGTAATCAGCAATGGGAAGCTGAAAAGCGCTGATCATCGAGTCGTGACAAACTCAAAAGTTGCAAGAACAACAGTCGTTAGCTTTATCCATCCTTCTACCGATTGCCTAATAGAGCCTGCAAAATCACTGGTGAATGAGCACAATCCGGCGCTGTACAGAACTTTTAGATTCGGAGATTTTTTCAAAACTTATGCCTTCGATACTCCTGAAGGTAAGGATCCGCTTGTCGATTATATGATCCAATCTTAAGTTTGTTTAGGAACATATGAATGTATTGGAAAAGGTAACTTGACTAAAGTGCAACAGTCTGTATGTGTTCAACTTGTCTCTCCAAAGATAAACCTTCTCTTTGGAGAAGTTGATATTAGTGTACAACCTGTAACTTCTCTGTGGGTCCTCTGAGTAGAATCTGACCTTTTTCTCCGTCGGTAGCTCAAAGAACTCTATGCATCAACTCCTCTGAGACCCCATGACTTGTCAGTCAGCCGTAATCTTCCACTACTTTCATTAGAATTCTAGGACTCTCTCTAAATTTGCTTGGTTTTGAATTTGAAAAGCTGAGATTTAATCATACGATGACATTTGTAACAAGAAAATGACTAGTTAATCCGAGGAAGATGAAAAAGAGTAATAACCTGAAGAGCTAGGATCGACAACTAGGATTGTCGGCTCTCTAGGCCTTATTTTCTGGTGGCAATACGTAAGATTCTGACATTGATTGAATGTTGCAACTGTTTGAGATCATGAGTTTCTCCATGGTAAGTACTCTTTGATTCGTGGGTCTATTTTTGATGGTGGGATTGACTGGTTGAAGCTGCCATGATCTCTATTTGTAGTTTATATGAATGTAAGTAATTTATTTGTTATACCAACCTAGATTACACGGAAACGAAAATGAAAAATATTTCTGATACAAAATAAAAACATGAAAATAGATATATTTTTTTTAAAAAAATAAACATAAATAGGATTTAAAGAAAAACGTTACAGAAATGTTTCAAAAATGAGAAAACAATTCATCATGCAACATAGATACCAACACACAGGAAGGAAAATTATACATTATATACTGTGAATGGTGTTTCGTAAATCATAAAAGCTACATATCACTTTCTTAGGTTGCATGTAAGAGTTAATATATATATATGTATATATTTTACAAAATCTTTCAATTGTATCTCAAGAGAAAAATATTATTAATTTGATATAGAATGAAGCGTATTTATTTTTAAAAGAACCTATAAATGTATTATAATTTAATATTTTTTATTATTCTTTAATTGCACATAATTTTTTTTTTGAATTGTGTGACGTCCCGTCCCCACTACCGGGTGTCACCGTAACCCAAAGTTACACCAATAAGTCCTACTCCGGAGACTGGCTATACCCTGACAACAAGGGAAATGAAAACAAGGTGGGCACCTTGGGTGGGGTCCAGACTTCACCGCCTTCGATCATCGAGAACTCGAGGTCTAAGACTCATTTGCAGCGGAAGGACACTCGAGTCTCAAATTTGACCTATGTCTTATGAGTAGATTAATAAACTACAATTAAGGTATAACATAATTTACATACACAAAGTACTCATTAAAAGTATTAAGTCCAACAACGTTCAACACAACCACAAAACAATTACATGATAGACACAAGTTACTAAACCGCATTCCTATCATGGATTTCTACTCTCTTCATTCAGCTGATCTTCGGCACACATCGCATTTCCCTTACCGAGTCTCGAGCTATATGTGTGATTAGAGAGAGTGAATGAGTGAATCCTAGGACTCAGTAAAGGTAATATGCAATACAGTAAATTATTAAGTATGACATTATAGATAAACATGAAGTGCAACATGCATGCAAGCCCGTCCACCGCACCTATCTTAGGTGGCCCCTAGTCGTTTCCTCCAAGACCCTATCTCGAGACTCCCACGGTTAGAAATTCACTGCCTCATGCTTAGGCACCCCCTCAACATCTTATGCAAGTCATGACAAAAAATAATTTACACACAGAGCATATTAAACCCTTACCTCGAGATACGTGTCGCCTGATAATTTGTACCGATGAAGCACTCAAAATCTTTATATGTATAACAAAATTAATTATATAATCCATGACAACCATTCTACTGAAATCCTCCCATAAATACCATTAAATTATTTTACTAGGTTAATTTAGTAACTAACTAGCTTATCAAGTTAACTAGTTTAACTATAAATTAGTTTTGAAATTAATATACCTCATTGCCAAAAATTTCTTTTCAAGCTTTCAGCCACCTCTCCTACTTTCCTTACTTCATTCCTTCCATTTAACTCCCATGGGCACATATTTATAGCCTCAGCCGCCCTTTATTTCCAAATCCAAATCCATGGTTTCATCCATTGATTTACCCTCACAAGACACAAAGCTAATTATGTCTCTACAAAATATCATCATTTTATTCATTTAATTTCTTAGGCATCATTTGGTAGTCCATCATTCATTTTCTCCTTAAGTTGCAAGAGTATTTGCAACTCTACGCATATATGAATATTATATTTTAATTATAACTATCACTTGACCGCCACTCTATATATACTTATAATAATTACATTATTTACATATCATAATTGCATCCTTCTTGGCCACCACTCTATATATACATTTATAATTCCATCATCATGGTCAAGCCTTGGCCTTCATGCCCACCTCACATACACTTCATACACATAAATACATATATTATATGTTGGAACTTGACATTCACTCATTTACTAATATATATATAATTTGCATATATAATTTATTAAAATCATTATAAATTCTTCAATTAAATTATTAATCCCATTTCATGCATTGCATACTTGCAATTATATCCTCAAATTTTAAATTAATAATCATTGAGATACTTAAAACTCAAAATTAATAACTCCAAATTACTCGATAAGGTCGATTTCGCTTGTACGCCTACACAGAATCTTTATTCTACCCGAAAATACTTCAGAGTTGCCTTACTGGCAAAACTGAACCACCCCTAAGGTCCCCTCAGCTTTCCGGAGGCCCCTTACGACCATTCGGTATCAACATCCATTCGGGTAGAGGTGTCAAAAGGGTCGGCCCGGTCCGGCCCGAGTCGGCCCACGAACTTTTAAACGGGCCGGGCCGACCCTTTTGCCATGGATAGGGCCCGGGCCGGGCCAGCCCGTGGGGTGAAGGGCCGGGCTGGGCCGGTCCCTTAGCCCATAAGGCCTAGCGGGCCGAGCCCGGTGGGCCCGGCACTTTTTTTCTTTTTTTTAAATAATTTTTTTAAAAATAATACATATAATATATACATATATAAATATCAAAATAATACATACATAAAAATTAGTTTTTTTCTTTTTAAAATATTTTCTATCTTAATTCTTAAATATTATTTCATCATTTTATATTTCAAAATTCTATATACCTTATAAATTTTCTTGTGAATTAATATGAAAAATAATGTACATATAAAAAGAAGAATGTTTATTTATAATTTAAAATATAAAAAATTTAACTTAAAAATTTTAAATAAATTGATGGTTATTATTTATATATATTGCGAAATTAATTTTTTTAATATCCAATATCAATAATTACTAAAGAATAACAAAATTAAAAAAAAAATGAATAAGGGTCTTACTGGCCCATAAGGGCCACGGGTCGGGCCGGGCCGTGGGCCTAATATCTTTGGCCCAGCTCGGCCCCCCAATGGGGGCCGGGCCCGGCCCGGCCCGCTTGAACAGTAACGGGCCGAGCCAAAGCCCGGCCCTTTTGACACCTCTACATTCGGACTTATACACAAATTATTTATTTTCAGTTTGATTGTTTCCATCATCATTAGCCTCATCTTGAGATGCTCACCAATGTCATGCCCTCTTCCCTAGACATCCAAATCTCAGGGCATTTCTTACCGTCGATTCAACGATTTATTAATTTCCTCAAAATCACACATAACTCAATAAATCACCTTAAAATCCATAAACTAATTATTTCCAAAATCAGGGATATTACAATCTCCCCTCCTTATAAAATTTTGTCCTCGAAATTTTTGAGTAATCATGTTTATCACATATACATTCCTAAAATCAGCATGTCCCTTGAGCAAATGTCATACATAAATTTCTATCAATCATTTATAAATTCCCAAAATGCATGCCCTACAATCCTCGAATAAATAAGAAAGTTTCTTTCGGATAGTCTTTCAAAAGAAAGACACAAATCAATTTCCTTCATCAAAGTCAATATTCATCGAAATCTCACATAATCATTTAATCTCTCGAATATAAAATGGAGCAAATTGTTCAGTGTCTATGGCTCTTCCAGAAGATAAGATATGCGTTGATATCATCAATCAATCTACAATCACCCAAATAATATAAATTTTCTTTGGGGTTCAGGGTAATTTCATGATAAAATCTATTGCCACATGTACTTATTCCCATTTAGGAATCTTCGAATGTCATAATCTCCTCAATTTTTATCATATCTTCCTTAAAATTCAATTTCACTTTTCCATTAATAGATTAACACGAATACACAAGTCCTCGGTACCCATATTCTTCCTTCATTCCCAACCACCAATATAGGGTTTCAAGGTGTACATACACAGGGTTCAGTGCACCTTACTTAGAATCTCCTGTTGTAGCTCACCACAATCATATATATCTTTCTGCAACACATCAATTAGTCTATGCGCCTCCACAGTGTTTAAATTCAAATTGCTTGCATTGTCCATTTTTCTTCACCCATTTCCTTTGACTACCCTCTTGAGCCATACCTCGCTTAATTTCTTCCCACAAGTTAACCTGCAAGTGATCTACACCACAACTGCAGTGTCACTACATGGCTCTACCTTGAGAGCTAATTTTACAAATTTCCAATTAAGGTCCGCAAATGAATGATCAAATAAACTCCCGAGTGCACTGTATATGGAGTCCTGTGGGCCTCATCTAGAATCATTCGCCTCAATTCTCAAAGGTTAGGCACGTATATTTTACCTCAAAACTTGAGAATGCCACATCGCATCTAAAAAAAATCAGAATCCTTGGGCTAGCCACGTTCATCTATCCATAGACAAATACTTGTCACCCATGTACGCCTCCTGTATCTCGTTCACCAGATCCAACTAAACCGTCAAGCCAGCAATAAGGGCGTACGATTCCTTCGACACTATACTCATAGTCACTAGGCAAAAGCCTCATATAATTGCCATTCATTGGCCATCCACCTAGTCACAGTAGGCACACTCCTACTCAAAACGTCAGTCGCAGTAGGGACTCTATCCACCGTCATTGCCTTATGTTCAGCTCCTTCTACGAGAACACATACCTCAGCCTCTTTGTGGTTCGTGAGCACATCAAATGCCCTATCGTACTGGTAATGGCTCCATAACCTCAAAAACATATACCCCAGCTACTAGTTCCAAATCATACATCAGTTTGTTCTCTTTGTGCCTTGGTGTAATTCACACGTAATCATTCGTTCATGTTGCACTAACACGCAACCCGATCCATTGAACTATCACAAGCTCTCACTGCATTTGACAGATTATTCTCATTAGACTCTTCTCACAAGTCCTATTATAGACATAACTATTCCGAAGTGTCCCATCACGACTTTCTATCAACAGCTTGCCAAAACATTTTATTTCGAAACATCTTAGCATTTTATTTCAAAATCTAATTCTCAAAAATTTTATTTCGAACCTCACGTTGCACCATGTTTCGAAACATAGGGTCGGGACTATAAATACATAAAAAGCCCCGAACTCAATTTTCGTGTGTTCGGATAATTTTTTTTTCTTCTTGCCAAAATCTTTGGAATAATAAAACACATTTTTCCCATAAATAAAATAAAATTATTTATTTATTTATTTATTTCTTTCTTCTTTTTCTTTTTTTTTCTTTTTCTTCCCTATTTCTTCTTTCTTCTCCTTCCTCTATAAACCCTGCGCGGCAACAGCCACCGGCTGCCACTGCCTTCCAGCGTCGCCACCACCTCTTACAGCCGTCGTTGCCCCCTCTGCAACCGCCTCCAGTGCCTGCTCCGCCATCAGCCACAAGCCACGACGTGGCTTCCCTGCACCCCAACCGTCGATCATAACTCTTCCCAGCCATCATTGCCGGCCCAATCGGCCCTTACATCGACCAGATTCGGTCACGCCACCACCGCTGCCAGCTCCCTCGCGCAGCCACCGGCCATCGCTCAGCTTCCCTCAGTCGCCACCGTGACCTTCATCGTCCTTGCCACTGTTGCCAGATCTGGGTCGATCTGACCTGACCCGATTTAGGTTCGACCCATCCATTTAGATTCGACCAATATCTGATTTATTTAGATTTAGCAAGATCTGTTAGATCAATGTAACAGTAAATATGTCCCAAGAGGGGGGGTGAATTGGGATTTGAGAGTTTTTAAATGCTCTTGAATAAATTTAAACAAGTGGAGTACAAGGTTTTGAAACCTGATGAAGAGAGTTTCGAAACTGGACTTTCTACTTAGTATGTTTCGAAACACATGAGAGTATGTTTCGAAACTTTACTCACTAGGTAACAAGTTTCGAAACTTTCTGTAGTATGTTTCGAAACTTTGCTTACTGGATGACAAGTTTCGAAACTAACTGTAAATAGGTTTCGAAACTTTGTTCATTGATTTGCTGATACTGAAACTTTTCTTGATTTTGAAAAACCAATTCTTTTAACTATTCAAGTGAATCAAATGAGCTAATGAAAATGATTAAGACTTGAACACACGAGATTTATAGTGGTTCGGCACTTGCCTACATCCACTATCTTCAAGCTTACCCACTTGAAGGATTTTCAACCACAATCACTTTTTACTTAGTGATTAACACACAAAGGGTTTTATCAAGGTTCACCCTAAAACCTTACAGTGAGTTTTTGTGGCTTAACTCAAACCTTTACTACAACAAGTTTTTTCTGGATAAACTCAAACCTTACAAGATATGAGTTTTAGGCTCAACTCAAACCTTAAACTTTAAATGAGATAGCAAAGAGTATCTCTTACAGCCCAAACGAATTAACTTACCAATGTATGGCTGTACAAACCTTTTCGGTTTATGAGTGTTGGAGAAAATGATGAAGAAATGCTTTGGCTTGTATCTCGTTTTGCACTTCACATAGCACAGTTGAAGGATGTATGTTGGGATCTTCGTTGAAGCTTGTTCTCAATAGATTTTGTTCACACGTGCTTGTGAGTGTCACTTGAGTCTCTTTTGAATATGGAAGTGAACGTCTCTTGCTTTCTCTTCTCTTGTGTGTGTGTGTCTTTTTGAGACCTGGTATAAGTATATATACAAGAGAGAAATAAAGTTTTGACTAAAAATAGCCGTTAGAGACAAGTTCAGGAAAGAAGTTTCGAAACAATGCATACTGTGTTTCGAAACATCACAGAATTAGACTAAGGTTTCGAAACTTGATCCTTCAGGTTTTGAAACATCATTGATTCCAGCAAGATAAAACACTTAGAGACATAAACAAGTGGAAGACAAACTTTTTAAGGAATCTTATGGTCCTTACAATTAAAAAAAAAAATGTGTCTCCACTCAACCAATATTTTAAATCAAGTTTCAGGGAATGGGGTAAACATTATAAATTGAATTTAAAACCTTTTATTACTTAAATAACATTTAGTTCCCATACTGCCTTGATTAGAACACATTTTACTGACACATAGTCAGAAGTTTCGAAACATGATAGAGGAAGTTTCGAAACATGCAGGCAGAGACCTAAGTTTCGAAACATCATAGAAGAAGTTTCGAAACATGATATGCAGATTTGCCAAAAAATGAAATCTAAGCACAAATCATTTTGAAACACTTAGAGAGACATATAAGAACATAGTTTCGAAACATGGTCACTAGGTTTCGAAACATCACACATGCATTTGGATTTTTATCAAAAAACAAGCTTTCGTGCCAAAAACCTTTTTATGCATAGTTTCGAAATATGACAACCTATTTTGAAACATGGCTTTCTTAGGATAAGAAATATCACATAAACGCTTTTTCTCATATACCAAAAAATATGTTACAACAAGATCCAGATCTATCATGCCAAGGTTCAACCCGTTTCGATGCGGTGCTTGCCAATTTCTGAGGAGGCGGTGTACTCCACACTGCATCTTTGCTCCTTATTTCTATCATGAGGAATGATCCACTTATTTTGCTGTCATCCACTGCATTTTTTGTGTTAGAAATGCCTTCATCCTTCTGGCCCATCTTCTGGTAAATGACCGACTTGAAGCTGTTATGACACTCTTATTTGAAGCTCAAGCCTAGCTTCGGGACCCTGTCTATGGTTGTGTATCCCACATTCTTGTCATTCAGCAGCAGGTTAGTAATTTGTAAGCTCATCGAGTTCTATTGCAAGATTCACTATTCGCATACTATTCTTCACATCCTCAACCTATTCCTCATCCTGATCCAAACCCAAATTGGAATTTCGATCTTCCCATCATCATAGAGGACATCTTACTCCAAGTTTCCTCGAGGCTATTTCCCTACCTTATCCTGATGACACTAGCAACAGCCAGATGCCACCCCCAGATGACATCGATGAGCTGAGACCCATCGTGTTTGGCAACCGTTGTCGTCACTGAGCATCGGCATCATCATCAGTTCTATAGTTTGCCTTTTTATTTTGAGTGATGGCGTGGCTTGATCTTTTGTAATCGTGTTGAACATATGGAATGAATATTATGCTTTGGGTACATTAATATCTCATTTCCTTGTCTTACCCTTGATTGCCTATTGATCATAAAACATCTCAACCTTATGTAGTTGTTTAATAATTCATCGAAGTAAAAATATCGACTTTTAATTATCACCACTTTCATAGCCTGGAAATTTTATGTACTCAGTCAAGCCACACATAGCTAAATATCAAATAACCTCAAGCTAAATTCCTAAAAATAGTCGATGGTTTTGGTACGTCGGGTGACCGACAGTACGTTTCCAAATTTTCACATAATAACTATCCACCGATCATGCTCAAATTGTCTCACACAACTTCTCATTTCCTTCCAATTCATTATTCACATAATCTAAAAGACAGTAATCCATAACCACACCACTATGTAGTGCATACAGGTACTTACATCAACCATGGTACCCTAATCTGGTATCACTTTAACCGTACAAATAATACTTTTCACTTTCCCCTTTTATCTGAGAAATATTATCATCATTACAACAAATGAAGTCACAGATTTGACTCACTTCCCATTCTCATGTTGCCATCTTTCCATTTTAAAGGCCAACTCATGTTCCCAAATATACCAGGGTGTGTCTATTACTACACCAATAAGGACAAGATTCGAGACAATCAAATCAGAGCCAACTATTTTTACTCACTAGGGTGTATAATAATCGGCACACTAAGTCGAAGGTTAAGTCAGCAACCATAATCATTTCCCCTTCAAAGGCCAAATCTGAGAAACACACATCCCACTACTTGCTATCCTAGGAAACATATTCCTAAGAAAGCCCATATCATAACACATGCTTATATTGGGGTCATTTTACTCATGGTTACGACCTACCTCAACCCGTGTATGCAACCATAATTTCATCACCCTTAAAAATTTCTCGACCTCCCGAATTCTCAGGCCCACTTAGCACCATGTGCAATAGTCAAAACCCTTGGCACCTAGGTCTCCCTTGAGGCCTCATCCCCAATCAAATTATGGTAGCCTCAACCCAACTCGATGAAATGACCGAGATTTTGTAAACAAAATAAACTTTAATATCCTTAATCGAATTTCTTAAAACTCATAATCACACAAATTATTATGCCATGTCATCATTTTTCCCAAATCCTTCGGCTTTAAAAATCGTCTTGTTCGATTGCTATGACATTTCCCTCATTTGCAATCATTTTCATTTAATTTCCTCGAACAAATCATGTTTAAGACATAAATCAATCACTATATCATTTTCCAACTGATCATTACCCAAAATCCTCAAGATTCCAATTTTATCAAATAAAAGTATCTCTAAAACTCCAATTAGTCTCCCAAGATTCGAAATTTATCAAGCTCCAATAATTATCAAGTTCTAATATTCACCAAGCTCTAACAATAACCAAGTTCTAATATTTATCAAGCTCTGATACCACCTTGTGACGCTCCGTCCCCGCTACCGGGTGTCACTGTAACCCAAGGTTACACCAATAGGTCCCACTCCAGAGGCTGGTTATGCCCTAACAATAGGGGAAATGAAAACAAGGTGGGCACCCTGAGTGGGTTCTAGGCTTCACTGCCTCCGATCATTGAGAACTCGAGATCTAAGACTCATTTGCAGCGAAAGGACACTCGAGTCTCAAATTTGACCTACGTCTTATGAGCAGATTAATAAATTACAATTAGGGTATAAAATAATTTACAAACACAAAGTACTCATTAAAAGTATCAAGTCCAACAGTGTTCAACACAACCACAAAACAATTACATGACAGACACAAGTTACTAGGCCGCATTCCCATCATAGGTTTCTACTCTCATCATTCAGCTGATCTTCGGCACACATCGCATTTCCCTTACCGGGTCTCGAGCTATATGTGTGGTTAGAGGGAATGAAGGGGTGAATCCTAGGACTCAGTAAAGGTAATATGCAATGCAGTAAATTATTAAGTATGACATTATAGATAAACATGAAGTGCAACATGCATGTAAGTCTGTCCACCGCACCTATCTCAGGTGGCCCCTAGTTGTTTCCTCCAAGACCCTATTTTGAGACTCTCACAATTAGAAATCCACTGTCTCATGCCTAGGCACCCCCTCAACATCTTATGCAAGTCATGACAAAAAATAATTTACACACAGAGCATATTAAACCCTTATCTCGAGATACGTGTTGCCTGATAGTTTGTATCGATGACGCACTCAAAATCCCTATATGTATAACAAAATTAATTAAATAATCCATGACAACCATTCTACTGAAATCCTCCCATAAATACCATTAAATTATTTTACTAGGTTAATTTAGTAACTAACTAGCTTATCAAGTTAACTAGTTTAACTATAAATTAGTTTTGAAATTAATATACCTCACTGCCAAAAATTCATTTTCAAGCTCTCAGCCACCTCTCCCGCTTCCCTTACTTCATGCCTTCCATTTAACTCTCATGGGCACATATTTATAGCCTCAGCTGCCCCTTATTTCCACATTCAAATCCTTGGTTTTATCCATTGATTTACCCTCACAAGTCACAAGGCTAATTATGCCTCTGCAAAACATCATCATTTTATTCATTTAATTTCCTAGGCATCATTTGGTAGTCCATCATTCATTTTCTTCTCAAGTTCCAAGAGTATTTGCAACTCCACACATATATGAATATTATATTTTAATTATAACTATCACTTGACCGCCACTCTATATATACATATAATAATTACATTATCTACATATTATAATTGCATCATTCTTGGCCACCACTCCATATATATATATATATATTTATAATTCCATCATCATGGCCAAGCCTTGGCCTTCATGCCCACCTCACATACATTTCACACATAAATACATATATTATATGTTGGAACTTGACATTCACTCATTTACTAATATATATATATATATAATTTGTATATATTATTTATTAAAATTATTATAAATTCTTCAATTAAATTATTAATCTCACTTCATGCATTGCATACTTGCAATTATATCTTCAAATTTTAAATTAATAGTCATTGAGATACTTAAAACCCAAAATTAATAACTCCAAATTACTCGACAAGGTCGATTTTGCCCGTGCGCCTACACAGATTTTTATTCCACTCGAAAATACTTCAGTGTTACCTCACTGGCAAAATCGAACCACTCCTAGGGTCCCCTCAACTTCCCGGAGGCCCCTTACGACTATTCGGTATCAACATCTATTCAGGCTTATACACAAATTATTTATTTTCGGTTTGACTGTTTTCAGCATCATTAGCCTCATCTTGAGATGCTTATCAATCTCATACCCTCTTCCCTGGACATCCAAGTCTCAAGGCATTTGTAACGCCCCGTTTTCCTAGCGCGTTATAACTTGGGACAATTCTGGGATAATAAAATTTTTTCATTCCAACTAATACTAAATCGCATCATTCCTCGCATCCATCCCAGAATTTCCCTACATTAATTTATTCTCGAAAGAGAGAATCATCATAATAATAACATCAAATGCGGAAGCTAGAATCGAACCTGATATCTTACCTGAACATTAAATCATAAATCAATTCTTTACATCATCGTTTCTCGAACTTAATCTTCAATACAAGACTATTCATCAATGACTTAAGACATAACATAAGTTCTCAACATAACTTTAATACATAACATACATTCTCATCTAACATTAATCCTAACTAGGGTTTATACATCGGCATAATCCTTAAGGTTACATCATCATCCTTAACGTCAATCATCAATCATACCTTACATCATGGACTTTCAAATCGTTCAGATTTCAAAGTAGCAGGACTTAAACACATGGGCTACATCACATTCATTCATTTCATCGTTCATTCATCATGCACTTAGCTAAGTGTCATTTCGTGCCTCATTCATCCTCGTACCTGCTACAATCTCCATCTGGAACGTTTGAATGTTCCAGGGGCAAAGCCCAATTAGATGATGAACCATCTAAGTAAGAGTCTAAAAAATTATTTTCGTGCATGAATGCAAAATGACTTTTCCTTTCATTTCGGTTTGAACCGACCGTTCCTTATGCTACTTTCCATTTTTACAGCCTCCTTCCCAGGCTGAGGTGTATGGGTGCACCCTTGGAAAAGCAGCGGCCTCGGCCCGTACTCTCAAACCCTTATGCGAATGCATGATCAATAATTTCATCGTGAACACATGCACATTTCATCATCAATACATGTAAATGCAATCTACATGACATATTCATATCAAGACATGACAACATGATAAACCGTTTACATAAAATTGGGTTTTGGAAAAACAACTTACAATTTAAGCATTTTCATAAAACTAAATTCAGTTGAGAAATACCACTTACAACAAAGCATTTTTCATAAATCTAAATTCATTTGGGTAGTACTACTTACCTCGTACGCATCTCATAATGCCTCGATTCTCGTGCCAAGCTTCTAACGTACTCAATTCGAATTCTCAACATACCTTGGTCATCATATTCATTTAATAACATCAATATCTATTTTTCTTAATTTCCTCATATCTTTCCTTTATCTCTTCCTATTTCCTCAAAATTCCTTAAACATTTCTCTCAATAAATAATTCCTCAGTAATACCTTAACTAAATAATTTCTTAATAAAATCCATACTAAGCATTTCTCAAATATTACTCAATAGAAATTCCTAAAATAATTTTCTTAATTTACTGGAACTTCTAGGGAAATCTATTTACCTTAACTTAGCCTCCCGGCTGCCTCGGTATGCGTGTCCTGACCTCGAGAGGTGTGTCTGACCTCGATTGCCGCGCAAATCCTTTATTCTCGCTCACTACCTTGATTCTTGCACATTATCTCGCTTCCCGAGCATCTACCTCGATTTATGTGCGACATCTTAATTTTTGCGTGTCACCTCAATTTTCGTGCACCGCCTCGAAACGCGTGCCCGAACTATTTTTTTTTCTTGCCAACGTCTCCAGAATATTAATACACATCATTCCCTATTTTTTCGGCATTTTTTTGAGATCGTTTCCTATATTTTTCTCATTTTCTTCATTTTCTTTCTTTTCTTTTCTTTTCCTTTCTATTCTATTTTTTTTTTCTCTTCTTCTTCACCTTTCTTCTTCCCCGCGCGCCTCTGCAACTCCTCTTCTTCATTTTCTTTTCTTTCTTTTTTTTTTTCTTCTTTCTTCTTTTCTTTTCTTCTTCTTCTTCTTCTTCTTCTTCTCGGCTTCTCCTTGCAGCCCCTACCTCGCAGCTATGGCCGCTCGAGTTGCTGCCTTGATCGAGCGGCTACCATGGTAGCATCTGGCCGCTGCAATGCTGCTGGCCGCGGCTTCCAAGGGCCATCGTGAACCACCGAACACCATCGAACCAGCCGCTCGCCTTGCATCGGCCATGGTTGCTGCCTCGGCTGCTTGCTTCGAGTGGCTGCCATGGCTGCATGCCACGCTGCCCAGCTGCAACAGCAGCTTCATGAACGCTTTCGAACATCTCTCCTTGCTCCCACACTCTCTCTTGCGATCTCTCTCTCCCTCGCATGCTCTCCCAAACTCTCTCTTCTCTGTTTTCGGCCATGACCGAATCTGCCATCTCTTTTCATCGCCCCCTTTATCCCTCTTTCTCTCTTTCTATATGTATAGCCTAAGTAACTTGGGCGCTACTCATCGGCCGAAGCTTCCTCTCGACAACCCATTCTCGGCCCTTGCAATTCTCTTAACCCAAGATCTCAATTCCAATGTTGCCTCCCACGCCTCCCTTACGCGTGCATTGCCAAAATCTGGAAATTCCCAAGCCCCTCACGCGCACGAGCATAAATATAAATACATACAATATTAATATTATACTAATATAATTATGAGAAAAATACATATTTAATCCCTCTATTTAATCCTTATTACACTTGAAAAATATCTTAAATTCCAAACATACCCTCTAACGCCACTTAATTTACCTTACGATGCTTGAAATCCTCAATTATCAACTTTGAATTTACTCGATAAATACGAATTTCACTTTCGGGTCCTCATCGGGCCCTTGATTCATTCCGCAACCACTAAAGAGTTGATCCTTACAAAAAATCAAAGCCCCCTTAGGGTTTCGTTGACTTTTCGGAAGTCTCCTACGATAATTCGGTATTTCAGCCTAAAAAGGAGTTGTATTTTAGCTGTACCGAAAATCATCTCATTTTTTATTTCTTTTACTTCAATAAATCCTATCTCGGAAGGCTTATCGAAATTATACTATTTTCCATCGCCAATCACACTCCGGGGCATTCCCTCCAATCGATTCGGCGATTTATTTTGCTATCAAGCCCATTTTCGATATTCAACTTTGCTTAAATGACGTGGCGACCTTATGCCGAAACGGGGTTTTACAGCATTTCCTATCGTCGATTCAACGATTTATTAATTTCCTTAAAATCATACATAATTTAATAAATCACCTTAAAATTCATAAACTAATTATTTGTAAAATCAGAGATGTTACAAATTGTCTCACTCTCTTTAAAATTTACTATTTATTTTGAATCCAATCTAAGTGTAGTAACAGGTTTTGCAATGACTTAAAATTGACAGTCTGCTTTTAATGCTTGGGATAGATAGAGAAGATTACATAATCTAGATGAAAGTATCCTGAGGGATGTTTGTTAACCAAGATAAGAGGGAGAAAAAATAAGATATAGAAAGTATTTCAAATGTTTGACATTTTCAATACATTTGTTAAAGTTATCTTAACTATTTTTAGAAAATCCTTTAGATAATTTTATCTTGAAAGGGATAAATTTATCTTTCACTTTCGAGATAAATTTATTTGATCTTCCTTTTTAGATAAATTTATCTGATTCTTTTAAGATAAATTTCAATTACTTATATGCTAATTGTAGGATAGTTAATACGATTTAATGTATTTTAAAGATTTAAATTTATTAAAAAAAAAATTTATTTATTTAAGTCTTATAATTAATATTATGTAATACATTTTTAAATTGTTATATGTTTTGACAATTTTTAAGATTTAAATGGCATTATTCATTTCATTGATTTTTAAAATTTAAATTTCTCTCCCTATATATATTTTATTAACTAATACAATTCCTTTCGCTAATTTTTAAATTATTTTACTTAATTTAATATTTTATTGTCTATTATGAAAATATATTTTAGCCATTTTTAATTATCTAGGTGGAATTATTGTAATTCCAACAATAATTATTTATACTTTTCAACCCTTTTTAAATTTATTTTTAAACATGAAAATAAAATATTATTTTTAATTTTTAATTTATTTTTTTGACAATTCATATTAATCATAAAATATTATTTTAATCATAAATTTGTTATTAATGTTAATAAATAATTTTAAATAAATTTGATAATAGGGATATTTAAATAAAAAAAAAACTCTTATCTTAGTGTTTATGATATACATTAATAAAAACATAAAAAAAAATATAACTATTAGTAAATTTTAAAAAAATTAATAAATACTTTGATAGAAATCTTAAAATACTTACTAATTTTATATTAATCATTCTATATTTTAATTTAAAAAATATTTTAACTTTCTCTTAACAACTCTTATCTGGTTTATTTTAACCACAAAAAAAAAAAAAAAAAAAACAAGCAGCAAAGAGCAAACAAAAGTGACCGGTCAGTCTATCGTTGAAATATAACACTAAGCAAACCAAACCAATGGCCGGTCGCTGTCCTTGATTCGCCCTTGTTCATGCCGAGTCAAAGAAGGCGAGCAATAGAGAAGCGTGCATTGATAAACCGCCTGCTCTCTCTCTCTCTCTCTCTCTCTCTCTCTCAAAAGTGACCGAAACTTGTTCTCGACGGACTCAAATCAGATCAGATCCACAGGCCGGGCGCCTCGCAGATCTCCTCGTTTTCACTCTCTGTGGTTACTGGTTAGTAGCCCGATGTTCGGTTCTATATCTATGTATCTATCTGTGTGTGTGTGTGTGTGCGCGCGCGAGCGATTACGGTCGCAACCTTGACTTTTCTGTTCTCTCTTTTCCACTTTCTTTCCATAGAAACACACAGAAAATCTGAATGAGGTGGCGCGAACAGTAAGAAACCGGAAAAAGTAGCGCGAGAGATTTCAAATCTTCAATTGTTTGCATTATCTGTTTTGTTTTTCTTTTTCCGGCAAGCGTCGAAGTGATCGTTCCTTTTAACGATTGCTTTAGGTTTCCCTGCCGGCGAATCATGAACTCTGTTTCGATTTTGTTAATAGATTCGTCTAGATTGGTGTTTTTGGGGACGTTGTGCAAGATTTCTGTTATACCTGTAAAAATTGATAGATGGAAGTAGTTTCTTTTCCTTGTTTCCTTGTCTTCTCAAATCCAAACATGGTAACTCCTTCTAGAGAGTTGGAGGTCAACTGAGTATCACACTCTATCTGAAAGACACTGGTTTTCCCCAAGTCTGATTAACTGTTAGACCCTTGTCTCTGCAAATGCCTTTGGGAGTCTGGGTCCTTGGGCCAATGCAAGAGTTCAAATATTTGCTTATTCAAAATACCTTCATCCTTAAGATTAAAATGTTCCAGGGGTATGATTTGGCCACAAAATTTGAAATGAGCTCCTCTTGTCTTGCTGGCCTATGCGCCTAAATCAGGTGCATCCTATGTCTGTCTTTGGATGTTCACTTTCTGCCCAGATGAGGGAAGAATTCCCAGTACAATGTCCATGACTTTGATTTGCTCTCAATCATCTTTTCCTAACCAAATTTACCCAGGATCCCTTGATGTTGCCTGCTTCTCTGTCCTATTTTGTATTTCAAGTATTTCACAAGCAAAGTTGTAAGATCCGATAACAATTTCACTAATCTCTTCAAAACATTTAACTTAAGACAGATTAATTTTTGTTACATATTCAGGCAGCTCAGAATGTGAGTGCTACCATTTGATATTGTTGCGGAAGATCTCTACAAGACAAACGGGTTAGTCCAATAACGTCGAACTAGATTTAATCGAATGTAAAGAACAATACACAAAGTATCGATAACGACAACAAGAAGATGAACACGAAGTAAAAACTTCTTGTTTAAATAATGTTCAATACTCAGATCTAAAGAGTCCGTTCACCACTTTGGTAACACCAACGAATAAGAACCACAAACCACAACGAAGCCCTCAAACCAGCCCTCAAATTGAAAGTCCAGAAAGCCCCAACACCTCTCGGCCGAACACAAACGAAGTCCTCTCTCACTCAATCGATCAAAGCCACACACAGTAGGTTACCACAGAAGGTAGATCAGTCACAAAGACAGAGGGTAGAGAGCACAAAACAAAGAGAAAAGCTTACTGAAAATGGATGATTGAAAACCCCTAAATAGGGCATGCGCATCGACAACAAATCGGCCAAAATCAATGAGAAAAGATGGGGCCTCTCAACATGGAAAGAGGCATCGGACTGAGATGGAAAACGGAGCCATGGAAGATCATCCACGAAAGGAAACCACGAAGGAAGCAATCGGCCAAGCAAGGAGATATGAGAGAGAGAGAAAGAGGGGCTAGGGTTCAACCGAGATAGAGAGAGAGAAACATCAAGGAAAAGGGTCGCACAAGGGCCTTTTATATGTGGGCTTATGGGCTTAGAGGATAATGGGCTTTTGGACTTAGAATAGTGGGCCTCTCCCACTTGAGAAAATGGGCCAAGGCCCATTTCTCCTCCAAAGTGGGAATAGGGCTTGTGGCCGGCTTCTAAAATGGGCTGCCTAAAAGTGGTGACGGACTTGGGTTCTTCAATCTCAGCCCGAAACCTATGAAAATAAAACCCACCCAAAAAAATTGTCATCGCCTTGGACCTCATTAGGAAACACAAAACTCACAGATATTGTGACAGATTTGATAATCGCCTGGGGATGTTATCCACTGCCGGTCCCAAGCCCGGATAAAGGAGGAGGGTTGTGTTAGGTAGCCGACAGCCAACGTAAAACTTAGTCGGATCCAAAACATGAACTCTAGACAAATTATGAAAAAACGTTTGGGCGTGGGCGTAACCCTTCATAGCGACGCGCTACACTGCCCCCGTGTAGTGACAAGTGAGCTAGGGCCACTGCATCGGCGCCCGGATGTAGTGATAAATGAGCAAGGGTTCTCGCATTTGCTTGGACGGATGTGGGTAAAGAAGTTAGTCTAAAATCAAAATCAACATCAAAACCAAAATCAAAACCAAAATCAAAATCAGAACCAAAATCAAAATCAAAAACAAAATCAAATTCAAAGTCAAAGCCAAAAACAAAATCAAATCTAAAGTCAAGGACAAAAACAAAATCATAGATTAAGGATTGAGGCATGGAACATAGGAACATTAACAAGCAAAGCTATGGAAGTGGTGGATGTGATGATTAGGAGAAAAATTAATATTATGTGCCTTCAAGAGACGAGATGGGTAGGGAAAAAAGCAAAAACTTTATCAGAAGCTGGATATAAACTATGGTACACAAGAACTGATCGAGCGAAAAATGGAGTGGGGATTATTATGGATAAAAGCTTAATAGATGAGGTAGTGGATGTAAAGAGAATAGGGGATAGGATTATTATGGTGAAGATTAGTCTAGGAAGAATAACTATGAATATCTTTAGTACATATGCACCACAAGCGGGGTTAGGTGATGAGATAAAAGTAAAATTCTGGGAGGACCTAGAGGGACTCATACAAATGATATCAAGAGGAGAGAAAGTGATTATAGGAGGTGACTTAAATGGGCACGTGGGTAGAGACGGAAACGGATATAGAGAGGTACATGGAGGGTATGGATTCGGGGAAATTAATAATGAGGGTGAATCTATCCTAGATTTTGCTATGGCATATGGGTTCATTATAACCAATACGAGGTTCAAAAAACGGGACGAACACTTAATCACATATAAAAATATCAGCTCAAGCACCCAAATAGATTACTTCCTCATGAGACAAGAGGATCGGTTATGTTGTAGGGATTGTAAGGTAATACCGGGAGAGTGTTTGACTACTCAACATAGACTTCTAGTACTTGATGTCCAAGTAAGAAATTGGAAGAGAAAAAACCATATAAAACAAAATCCAAGAATCAGGTGGTGGAATTTAAAAGGGGAGAAACAACTAATCTTCAAAGAAAAATTAAGGGGTAGAAGGGAATGGAATGGAGAAAGACAAACAAACCAAATGTGGAAAGAAATGGCTAATGCTCTGAGAAGCACAGTAAATGTAGTCCTTGGAGAGACAAATGGTAGAGCCCCTAACCTTAAGGTGTCTTGGTGGTGGAATGAAGATGTATAATTGAAAATTAAAAATAAGAAAACTTGCTATAAGGCTGTATATCAATGCAACAATGAAGAAAATCAAAAAAATTATAAAGAAGCAAAAAAGGCAGCAAAAAGAGCTGTTAGTGAAGCAAGGTCAAAAGCATATGAGAATCTATATAAACGACTTGATACAAAAGATGGAGAAAGGGATATATATAAATTAGCTAAAGCAAGAGAAAAAAAAACACGGGATTTAAATCAAGTGAAATGCATAAAAGATGACAATCAAAATGTTTTAGCAAATGAGGGAGCGATTAAGGAGAGATGGAAGGAGTATTTCACAAAATTATTCAATGATGGTGGTGACACAAGAGTTAGGTTGGGACATCTTAGTAACTCCGAAGGAAATGTGAGCTACACATTCTATCGATACATAAGTTCAAATGAAATAAGGCAAGCTTTAAAAAAAATGAAAAATCATAAGGCAGTGGGACCAGATAATATACCAATAAAAGCATGGAAATGCATAGGAGAAGAGGGCATCTCCTGGCTAACGCAACTATTTAACGCGATCCTTAAATAAAAAAAGATGCCAGATGAGTGGAGGAAGAGTACTTTGGTTCCTATATACAAGAACAAAGGAGATGTTCAAAACTGTGAAAATTATAGAGGAATTAAGTTAATGAGTCATACCATGAAACTCTGGGAGAGAGAGTTATAGAGCAGAGACTTAGAAAAGAAACAAATGTGTCAGAAAATTAGTTTGGTTTCATGCCTGGCAGGTCAACAATGGAAGCTATATATTTACTGAGGCGTCTAATGGAAAGGTATCGGGATCATCAGAAGAACCTACATATAGTGTTTATAGATCTAGAAAAGGCTTATGATAGAGTCCCTAGAGAAGTATTATGGAGGGTTTTAAAGAAGAAATGAGTCAAAATAGCCTATATACAAGCCCTTAAGGACATGTATCATGGTGTAGAGACAAGGGTCAGAACATGCGGAGGGGATACTGAACCATTTACAACTACAATAGGACTGCATCAAGGTTCTGCACTAAGTCCATACTTATTTGCCTTAGTAATGGATGAACTCACTAAAGATATTCAGACAGATGTGCCATGGTGTATGCTATTTGCAGATGACATAGTGTTGGTGGATGAAACAAAAGAAGGAGTGAACACTAAGCTTGAGTTGTGGAGAAATAATTTAGAATCTAAGGGATTTAAATTAAGTAGAAAGAAAACAGAATATATGGAATGCAAATTTAGTAAAAATGCAAGAGTGGATGATGTTATAATAAAATTAGAAGACCAAATCTTACAAAGAAAAGACCATTTTCGATATTTGGGATCAGTGATTAAAAAAGATGGAGAAATTCACGAGGATGTCGCACATAGAATTAAGGCAGGTTGGCTAAAATGGAGAAATGCATCGGGAGTGTTATGTGATGGTAAAATCCCATTAAAATTGAAAGGAAAATTTTATAGGAGAGCTATAAGACCAGTTTTGTTGTATGACTCAGAATGTTGGGCAGTCAAATACCAGCATGAGCAAAAGACGAGTGTAGCGGAGATGAGGATGTTAAGATGGATGTGCAGATATACAAGAAAGGATAAAATTAGAAATGAAGTTATTCGTAATAAGGTAGGAGTAGTGCCAATCAAGGAGAAGATGAGAGAGACTAGACTAAGATAGTTTGGTCATGTGAGAAGGAGACTAAGAGACGCTCCTGTGAGGAGAGTTGATGAAATGGAACAATTAGTCACAAAAAGAGGTAGAGGTAGACCCAAGAAGACTTTGGGAGAGACATTAAAGTTCGATATGAAGTATATGGATCTAAATGAAGATATGACAAACGATAGAAATACATGGAAGCCTAGAATTCATGTAGCCGACCCCACATAGTGGGATAAAGGCTGGATATGTTGTTGTTGTTGTTGTAAAATTTTCAATACTGCCATGTCTGGCCGCAGTTGTGAGGGTTGAAAGTTAAATTAGCATTTTGAAATCAAGCTTATATTCATTGCAGGTTACTAACATCACAAAACTCGGATCCTTGTTGGCAGTATGGATTCTCTCATTTCAAGCAGGGGGAAGATTGAATCCGTGCCGGAATCATATATTTTACCACCAGAGACACGACCCGGTGACCTAGTAACTCCTTTACTGAAGACCATACCAGTGATTGATCTTGAAACACTGGGCCACCATCGCAATGAATTAATTCAGCATATCATCAAAGCTAGCCAAGACTATGGATTCTTTCAGGTCATTCATCAATTACTTTCTATTCATGCCATTTATATTGCTTTTGGAACATTTTATAGAGCTGCTGTCGTCTAACCAAAGTTCGTTCAAGGTTCAGTTGACAAACCACGGTATCTCGGACGAGTTAATGAATGATGTACTGACGACGGGAGCTGAATTTTTTAATTTGCCTGAAAAGGACAAGGCAAGATACTACTCTGAGAAATCCCCGTCTCCTGAGGTTTGTAGGCTTAAAACAAGCATTGAGTATGCAGACGAGAAGGTCCATTTCTGGAGAGATTGTTTTCTGCACCCTTGCCACCCCCTGGAGGACTACATTCAGCATTGGCCTGAAAATCCACCTCGGTACAGGTATGCCATTGCTATGGGCAATGCTAAACAAATATAACTAATCTTTATATAAAAATTTTGACACATAATGATGTGATTGTTTGTAATACTAACCTTCATTTTAAATACCTGATTAAACACCCACAAGTTCAATTAACATTTTCAGAAAATGTCACTGCTGCGCCATTGTTTTAACGTATTCTGTATTGGTATTGATATAGAGAGGTGGTTGGACGTTTTTCAGCTGAGGTGAGGAGGCTGTCTCTGCAGCTGTTGAATTTAATTTGTGAAGGATTAGGTCTTGAACAGGGTTACTTTGAGGAAAGGCTCAGTCACCGTCAATTGTTCTCTATTAATCTCTATCCCCCATGCCCCGACCCAACCTCAGTCTTGGGATTGCCTAAACATGCCGATCCTTACCTCATCACCCTTCTTAACCAAGGCCATGCACCTGGGCTTCAAGTCTTGAAGGACCGGGAATGGCTGGGTATTGAGCCCCTTCCCAATGCATTTGTGGTTAACATAAATCACATGTTACAGGTATCTTCTCTTTATTATTCTCTCCCCAATCAACTCTACTATTTTCTTGAATAAAATTCACTTTTAGCTGCTTGTGACGTGCATGTATTTGTATTTGAATTTGTAGGTAATCAGCAATGGGAAGCTGAAAAGCGCTGATCATCGAGTCGTGACAAACTCAAAAGCTGCAAGAACAACAGTCGTTAGCTTTATCATTCCTTCTACCGATTGCCTAATAGAGCCTGCAAAATCACTGGTGAATGAGCACAATCCGGCGCTGTACAGAACTTTTAGATTCGAAGATTTTTTCAAGACTTTTGCCTTGGATACTCGTGAAGGTAAGGATCCGCTTGTCGATTATATGATCCAATCTTAAGTTTGTTTAGGAACATATGGATGTCCTGGAAAAGGTAATTTGACTAAAGTGCAACAGTCTGTATATGTTCAATCTTAATGGAATATGTTTGTTGTTTACTCTTTTGTCAAGACATAGGAGCTGATAGTTTTATATGGACTTAACACAGGAATTTGTAAATTTTCATCCCATTTGAGGGAGGGCAAGACATGCCAATTTTCCGAATATGCAACCATATTAAAATTGCACTCGTAGCTTCTGTCGTTTGTGTCATTTGCACGGAGACCCTCTTTTGTTAAAAATGATTATAAAGGATATTGTAGTTTAATTTTTGCTAATTGATTTCTTTCTGCGATAAACGTCGTCACTTAAATTTTAATTTTAATACTTATCAGGTAACAAGTAATCAAATACCTCATGTTAGCCTTTCTTATAGAACATTGCCAGACAAGCATTTCAAGCCTTCACTACGTTAAAAGCGTGCCTTTTGGCCTATCATATAACACTTGGGTACAGAAGAAGAGTTGCAGAATTTCGTAGATTACTAGTAGGACACTTACACTGCTTTGCACATACTCACAGCCAGTGTTCTAAAACGCGGCCTAGGCGGCCGCCTAGGCGGAGCCGAGGCGCTAGGCGACCGTTGGCCGCCGTGATTTTGGCCAAATCGGCCACCTTAGGCGCCAGCCCGGCTAATCGGTACCGGGCGGCGCCTAGGCGACCAAGGCGAACACCTAGCCGCGTTAACCGTCTGGCCAAGGCAGCCAAATCGGCCGCCTGGGCCGCGTGAAGCGCCTGGTATAAATTGATTAGGGTTTTAGTTACTTACCCGCTACCCCTTTCCCTCGTCGATTTCCCTTTCTCTCTCACGCGCGCAGCCACTGACAGTCTATTGCTGAATCGCCGTCGCCTCTCTCGTTCTCGCGCACGCCGCCACCGTCTCCTCTTGTAGTTGCAGAGTCGTCGTCGGCCCGTCGCCACCGTCTCGTGCTTGTACACTGCCACGCCACACTCTGCTTGTCTCTTGCTCTTGCAGCCTTCACCTTCTTCACTCGCCGTCGCCACCGTCTCTTGTTCTTCAGTTGCAGCAGCTTCAGCCTTCATCTTCTTCAATCTTCACTCACCCTCCGGGCCTCCGCCTCCTTCAGTAAGTAATAGCCAGCAATAAGCAAGCAGCAGGAACGCTGCTGCTTGCTGTTGCCTCTCCCACTTTTGTTTTTTTTTAATTTTTTTGTTATTTAATTTAGTATTTATATTCTGTTAGGTTTTTTGTTATTTGATTTTATTTTTTATTTATATGTTATATATATATATTTCTTTTTTTATGTTAAATATATTAAATATATATATTTTTATTTCTATTTATATGCTAGATATATATATTTTCTATTTATATGTTAGATATATATTTGTATACCTATTTCAACTTTAATTTAATTGAAAATAACATTAAGACACATCACAAAATTAAAAAAAATAAAAAAACTCAACAATTTTCCTAATCCGCCTAATCCCGCCTAGGTCCCAGCCTGACGCCCGACTAGCGCCTAGCGCGTTTTAGAACACTGCTCACAGCTTGATCCTAAAATTGTCTCCATAAGTTCCAAGCCCACATAAGCTGCTCCAGCAGATGCATTTCCAATTGGATTTGGCTATGAGTTTGGAGGTGGGCTTGTTACCCCAGACTGAGGGGTCCCACATTATCATTACATTTCCAGAGCAGAACCTGCATGAATAAGGAAATAATCATCAGGCCATCTTCACTAGGTCACAAACATAACAGAAAAGAAAAAGAAAGTCAAGTAACAAGTATCTGTTGCTCGTTTCCTTCAAATCTGAAGGATATGTAATGATTGGTTAAGTTAGCTAGCAAAGTCGTGTTCATAGACTTAAGAGCATGAATTTCTTCGAGATGCAGTTTGCTATTCAATTTACCTCTAGACAAGCTCACGTACATAACGCGTGTTAATGTATATGTACATATTAAGGGGGCGTTTATCAAGATATGAGATAGAAAAGTCAAGATATGGAATACATTCCAAATTTCTATCCTTTCTAACATGTTTGTTAAGCTTATCTGACCATTCTTGAAAACATCATTAATGATCTCTTATCTTGATTTTTTAAAACATGCTTATCTCTCCTCATCCTCAAAATAAACATATTTTGGTCTTTATAAATAAGAAAAAAAATGATATTTATATCATTTAGTACATTTTAAAAAATTTAACAAATAGCTTGATAAAAATCTTAGAATGTATCTCAATTTTATTTTGACTATTCCATATCTTAGTCCGAAAATCATTCTGGGTTTGTCTTGATATTCTCTTATCTTGCTCATTTTAACAAACACTACTTAAAGTTATATGCGAATGTCTAGGTATGATCAGATAAGTGTTAAATAGTACCTACACACCAAGAGAGAGAATGAGTAGACTTGCAAGGAGTAGAGATTTTTGCTGAATTGGGTTAAATAGTATAAATGATTAGTGAAATTTGTACTAAAGTATAACAAAGTTATTAATTTTAATTTGTATTTAAAAGATTAATAAACTTTAATTGAATATATAATTTTATAACCATTGTCAATTGCTATTAAAAAGAGGTTAACTTTATGTTGACGTAGCTAATAATGTAAATGATGAAACAACACAAATGATCACTAAATTTTATATCAAAATATAAAAAGATCATTAAACTTTACATTAAAGTGCAAAAATATCAATATTTCATTAATTTTTTTAACACCAACTAATAATAATTATGAAATTATATATTAAATTAAAATTTATTGAGTCTTTTGTATCTTAATATAAAATTCAGTGACTATTTATACTATTTAACCAATCTAATTTAAGTTTCCTCTTCGACAAGAATGAATTGTCAATATTTAGAGGAACAAAGAGATTGACAACAACGAATGACGAATAAATCAAAAACCTCAAGCCAATCCTCTGGTTTGGCCTGTAATTCTAGAGGACAAGTAGAAACGAAAGAACGTAAGTCCTTAGGGTTCTAACGTTTATAATATAATTTTTTTATAATAATAAATTTTAAAAAGAAGTAGAAATATTTTCTTTATTTTTTTTTTCAGGCTAATCATGAATTTCATCTTTTTTGTGAAATTATAATTTTATACAATCCTTTTAATTTTGATATTTAGGTCCAAATTGAATCAATAACCTAATACATAGAAGGGTGTTTATCTTTTTTTATTAAAATGTTTGACAACCTGTAATAGCTAAGCTATCCCCCCTAACTTTTTCAAAAATGCTAGTGGGGGCTTTTGGTGTTGAACAAGCAAAAGGCGTATTTGCCCTTACATAAATTCCATATTTATCATCTGTCCATCTCTTTCATCTATTGCATTTGTTGTTTCCACCTCCCTCTAACTTTAGTCGTTGCCCGCAACTCCTCCATCGTTGTCGGTCATCATTTTTAACTATATTGTCAGCGATGGTGGTCGTCTCTAGCCTCCATCGCTGCCTCTTCCATGTTTGTCCTCGTCATCCACTGCTCGCACCTTTATCATCTGCTGTTTCCTCTATCATCGGCAACATTTGATCATATATATTGTATATATACCTATAAGTGTATATATATTAATCTATAGTAATATATTTGAAGGAGAAAAATAAATGTGTATATATTTATTGTATTAATATTTTTTTAGTAATTATGTATAATTTATCAATATCTAATGATAAAATTTTACATCATTTAACATATCTATTTTCGTCTTTTTATAAGTTCTAATAGTTTATTAATTCTTTCAAATCAAATACATAACTATTAACTGATAAGTTAAAAACATATTTATTCAAATACGTTATCAACTTAAATGCTACATAGCTTTTCAACTTTACATGATTTAAAAACTCAGCAAAACTTAAATTCTACTAAAAAAATGGTAAGCCAAACACGACTAAAGCTAGAAAAATCACTGGTGAATGAGTGTAATCATCCAAAAGATGACAATAATGATGCAACCTATCTCTCCAAACATAAATATTCTATTTGGAGAAGTTGATGTTGGTGTACAACCTGCAACTTCTTTGTGGGCCCTCCAAATAGAATCTGACCTTCTCCTTTGTCGGTAGCCTTGTTAGTAATCCGGCGAATGGGAAAAATTTGGAATAGTAAAAGTACGAGTATTATTTGACTTGATATATTTTAAATACGGTCAAAAATTCGATCAAATATTCGTCATACAAAAAATATTCGGGAAAGACTTAATTCGTCAATAAAAATTTGGCATATTATATATATATATATGCACACAAACATATTCTTGATAAACAAGCAAACAACTCATTAAACACAAAAATATAATTTATATTTTCATCAATATTATAAAATGAGAATTATTAAAGACGATTCATTCATATATGTACACAAATATATTCTTGCTCAACAAGAAAACAACTCATCAAACACAAAACATAACATTCAATCCATCTATTCAATACCTTTATAAGAGATCAAACAATGAGATAATACAATTATCAAAAAGTCAAACTATAGATATTAATTCACCGACGTTGATAGTTTTGGATGTCACCGATACTCAGTGCTGATGATGTTTGTCGAATACGACGGATCCAAGTTCATCGACATCACTTGGGAATGGCCACTGGTTGTTGCTAGTTTTGACTGGATAATGTTGTGCACTAGCCTCTTAGAAATAAAGAAACGACACATTTTTTGCTTGGATGACTGGGTTTTCAAAATTCCAAATAGGGTGTGAGTCATCCACGAGTAAAGATCCATTGTCATAATATGGGTTTGAATTAGTTTCTCGGTGAAACCAATTTTGAACATTTGGAGGGTTTGCATAAGAGTTTGTAAATAGTAATTCCTCCAATAAAGTTAAATGAAATTGCAAATCGATAACCTGCTGTTGGAGGGCAAAAATATAGAAGACACAACCGTAAATGGAATCTTGAAGCCTACCTAGAGCTTCATACACGAGTGAAAATGCGGCCTTATAGCAGTCATTTACCGAAAGCTAAGCTAGGAGCTTGGAGGCATTACTAGCACCAAAAACCTTGTGAATGGCTTCAAAATGAGTAAGTCCTTCTTTATGGTAAAAGTAAGGGGTAAAGACGCATGATTGGGTACATTTTCTTTCAATATTTTGCAGACACCACACGGAGAACTGGGTCCTGACATGATCTTTTAATTTTTTTTTTTTTGAAAACCGGGTAAGTCTGGTAGGATCTAGGTACTGGGTACTAGATAGATCTGATTGGATCTGGGTAGATCTAGTTGGATGTTGGAACTTGGTAGATCTAGTTGGATCTAGGTAAATCGGGCTAGACAAACAAATAGACAGACTTGGAGGTCGAATCTGGGTAGATCTGGTTGAAGGTGACATAATGGAGATGAGAAAGATGCTGGAGATTTGAGGGAGAGGGTTTTGAAGTGAGGAAGGAGACCGAGGCAAAGAAGGGACACCGTGGATTTGATGAAACGAAAAGGCGTTAAAAATATAGTAAACCATTGTGGCGAATAGGATTGATCCGATCAACGGGACAATGGAGACATACAATAACACACACTGAAACGAAATGAAAAAATATATATTTACCTGAGCCAGAAGAGGGAGATTGAAGATGGAACAGCGCGAGAAGAATAGAGGTGATGACGATGGTAGTAATCGACGAAGACAACGCTGGCAACGAGAGAGAGAACTGAAAAGCGAGAAAGAGGGGGTATTCGGGTGAGAGGAGAATGAGAGAACAACGATAACAATCGGCAGGCTGATACCAAAGAAAACAAAAAGGGTTTTGAAGGAGGGAGGCTGACAGAGAGGTTCTGATGGAACAGTGAACCATATGGATTTGGGTCGGCCTTTTAATTTTTTATTTTTTTTTAAGAATAGAAACAAAATTTGCACAAGAGATTTTCCCATTTCAATATTCTAAGCTACCTAATATCACAAAATGAGAAATTTTATACAGTCCAAAATCTAAATACTCAAGTCAGTTCCTTGATTGAATTAAAAAAAATCATAATTAAATGATCGAGATATAGATGATCTAATGCCAAGTCTTCTATCAAGCCACGAAGTATCACCAACATCAATATTATCTGTTGTATTCTCCTCAAGATCTTCATCTACAGTCTGCTCAAGTCTTTCATTAACATTTTTATCAAACTCCACAAGATTTTCAAGATCAATTATATTTCTATCATGCATCTCAAAATTAGTAGAATTCTTTAACATTAATTAATTCACTCTTATATAGACAAGGTCCTCTAACATATTTGATGATAATCTATCTCTTTTTTATTTGTGTAGCATCAAATGCACTCCAATTACATTCAAATGCAAAAGCACTACATGGTTAGTTCAATATACGAATAACAACCCTTTTTAGAATAAGAATTAAGCCTCTGTTTGCTTCCCACTATACTTCTACACATAATGATCAACAAGTTAGCTTTCTGTAAGATAAATAACTTAATAAAAATAGATATTAAAATAAGTTGAACAAAAGTAACATTACTTACGATGATGAGCAGATCTCATTTGTGCCATTGAAAGAAAATTAAACATATTTGGATGTCTCCCATCATAAATCAATAATTGGTCAGCAAACTCATGTCTTTTTATAATGTCAACCAATTTTTCTCCCATAAATAATAAACCATCTCTTACTTTAGATTGGTCATATCTTATTTTCATGTCATACATTAAAGATGGGTTAAGGTAAGTTGCAAGTGCGTGTATTGGCTGCACTCTCACCCTGCAATTAAAACACAATAAAAACACATTAAAACTTTTATATTTTTTTCTTTATTTTGGTGAGAGGTTTATACTCGTCAGTGTACGAGTGCAGTTGCAATCCAAATTTAAATTTATATTTTCTGGATGAATCCAGGTCGTCTACTGAGAGATTTATTTATGGCAAAAGAAAAAGAATGTCACAAACACACACACACATTTGGATGAATTGGAAACAGGAATTTTTTTATGGATTTTCAAATAACAGGTGCTAGGAAATAAAGTAAGACAAAAATTAAATAAACACTGAATATGAGAATATGAAATTGGACAACACTTGAGTTAAGACAATTTCAGCACCAACCCGTTGATTCCCAATTTTTAGCAGAAGAGTTTAGCAATGTTAATTTAATTTTAAATATGAGGGTTTGTTATTAAATGCAATTAGAGATGATGATAGTTCTAGTTTAAGCAATCCCCATACATGATATGTGAGATTCTAGTTTAAGCAACTACCATAAATCCAATTATAATTAATATACAAAACAACTAAATTAATCATCCGGGTTTGGGTATGATAGCGTTTCCAGTTCTAGTAACTCTCATACGTGGCATGAAAGCTCTAAGTTAGGCTTACGCTCCAATCCAAACCTAGTGATTTCTTAATTTAAAAATACACACTCATATTGAAATTTAAATTAATATCACTCATTTAAAGCGTAGCTTTCTTTGGGAATCATTGGCGTTGGACACTGTCCTTGCCTTAACCCAAGATTGGGTTTAGCTACTTATCTTTATTTGTAAATTAATTAACAAGAATTTAAATGGCGTAATTTAAATGACAAGAATTAAAATAGCAGAAACTAACCGGCCATTTAGGCGGTGAATAATAAAGAGACAAGAATTAAAATTGCAGAAATTTAAATGCAGAAATTTAAATTCATAAATTAACCGGCCATTTAGGCGGTGGATAATTAAGTAACAATAAATAACATAAGAATTCAAGAGAAGAAAGAAAGAAAGTAAGAACGCATGAGAGAACAATAAAGAAAAGAAAAGAGAACAAGAACAATTCTTAAAGAGAAAATATAAGAAAACAACTAAGCTTTGATTCAAGAATAATAATCACCCTTACAAATGCAATCAAGTGAGCTATTTATAGCCCACAAGATGCAACACAAACCACACAATTTCAATTATTCAACTTAGACATAATTATATCTAATGGGCACTCACACACTTAAAGTTAAATGGATTTTAGCTATAATACATAATTAAAGTTAAATGGATTTTAGCTAAATGGATCCTAACTAAAAGACACACCTAATAAAGCACTCACATAAAAAATAAAAATATATTTCTATAAATTGATTTTTAATCTTCATTAAGATTAAAAATAATCCTTGGGCCTTCTTCAAATGATATCTTTCATGGGATGCTCAAGTTGGGTCTTAATTCTTCATGGACTTTAATTTTTTTATGGACTTTAATTTTTCATGAGTTTGAATTCTTTTTTTTTCTTCATGGGCTTGAATTCTTCTTTTTTCATGGGCTTGAATTCTTTTTGGGCTTGAATTCTCCATTCTTCATGGGCTTGAATTCTTTTTGGGCTTCCAAGTCCACCTTCTTCATACCTATAAATAAGCAATTTATTAATAAATCATTTATTATATTATATATATATTGATATGATATATTATATGAGATATTATATGCTTATATATTATATAGATAATCCATGCATGCATTTCATTGAGTATATATAAGTATTATATTTACATATTTATTATAATATATTATATATTATATATATAGATATATATTACACATAATTATTCAATTAAACCAATTTAAAATCAAAATAGGGGTTATAATTATAACAAAATTTTTATAAAATTAACCACTAATCATACCCCCCAACTTAAACATTGCTAGTCCCTTAGCAATCAGACTATACACTTGCCAAACTTTATTCGCAATAATTGTATGAATGTAAAAATTTTAAATTCGAAACCGAAATGCATAAAATCGAATAAGTAATTTAGCATTCTAAATCAGATTTTTGGTTAATGGTCATATAATCTCAGGAATGGCAATTAGGATAATCAACACACAAAATTACTCTCTCAAAGTTTTGACTTTAAACCTTACTATGGATTTTTCCTCCAATAAAAAGGATTCCTCAGGTGTGCACACAACGGGGTGCACCGTTATAAGAGTAAATGTAGAATAAGTTCAAAACTCGGTGTCATCCCAAATACAAGGAACGTATTTTCATAAAAAAAACAGGGAAGATGACATAGCTTCATGACTGGAATAATGCTCTAGATGAGTAACTTCTGAATTTAAACATGATTCCTAGTCCAAACTCGAATTCTGAGATCACATGATTTATAGCATCAAGAGGGACCAGATCGGGTTGTAATGGGGCTATGAGGTTAATACTGGTTGTCAAATAAAAGGGTAAAGTGTGCAAATGGTGTGTTGGATTTTTTTTTTTTTTAACATTAATATCAAACTAAACAATTTTTTTTTTTTTTTGCAACACTTGTGTTGAATAGCTAAGATAATTCATTTTTCTTTTTTTTTTCTTTTTCACTTTTTTTTTCTTTTTTTTTCTCTTTTTTTTTCTTCTTTTTTTTTAAATATGAAAATAGCTAGACAGACTAATTCCCATAAACACACCAGGTTGGACAAAATTCATATAGTTATGGGTTAAACGAGGGTAACGAAAAAAATTGTACTACAGTTGGCTTAATGGGCTAGCAATGGAGGTTAATGTAAAGAAATAAAAGGTTAATAAGCCCAAAATGAAAGAAATTGATCCCCCTATCATGCTTCAAAATAATGCTACTCAGTCATCTAATTCAGAATTTGAAACCAGTCAAATTCATCAGCTATCATACTAGACATTCAAAGCAAATTGATGTTTTGAAGCTATTGAAAAGATGAGATAAACAATAAAGTATATTTAGAGTAAGTGTTATTTCACTCAGAATTAATGATTATTAGGCTCAAACACTCACTTGGGTAATAGTCTCCACTTCTATTGAGGGATCATACAATGTATTAATCAGCTAATTACTGTTACCTTTGACTTTATGACCGATAACCAATTTTAAATTTTGAATACCCGATGAATGCAAATTACTTGTTTTAATGCATATACGTTTTCAAATAAGAAATCAATACATTCATGTTCCGTATTGCAAACTTAACCAGCTATTAGTGCATAACTCCAAAGCTTTAGGAATAGTGTTATTTAAAACACACAATCTTTTTTTTTTTTTTAATAAGAGCAGATAAGGATAATCAATTCACACAAGACTACAAGCACGCAATAGCAAATTCATAGTTAATCATGAACCAGATAATTCATAACTAGACCTTACACCCTTCAACCTGAATTGCAGTAATAAAATAGGGTTGTTAGGAATACCTGTAACTCCACAAGTCCATAGATTTACTGTGAACTGCTAAAACTCAAACAAACAAATAAGCATACCATATAGTTATATATTTATATTTTCATACCAAAATAAAAATTGCATGCAAGTCATAAGATAAACAAAATGCGTCTCAAGAGTACAAAAAAATACTCCTTACTCAGCCATTTTATCAAAGACTTTGCCTAACAACATTCCACAGTTTTTTTTTTTTAAGAGCACAAGAAAAGAAATTTTATGCAAGTTGTACAATAACTAGATGCGTCTCAAGAGTACAAAAAGTACTCCTTACTCAGCCATCTTATCATAGACTTACCTAACAACATTTCATAGACTTTTTTTTTTTTTTTTAGGAACACAACCAAGAAAAATCCCGCAAGTTCTACAATAATTAGATGCGTCTCAAGAGTACAAAAAGTACTCCTTACTCAGTCATCTTATCAAAGAGCACTCCTCACAGTGATAAATCTAAATTAATCGGACCTTTTTTACGTTTGTTTCTGATTGCCTTAGACCAATCTATCCTAGGCTCATAAGGATCGTGCTGTGGAACATAAGTGTGCAATTTCTCTAACAGCTCCTCAATAGTAGATGCAGAAATGAGAATCTTTCTTGCTGAAAGAGAAATGAACTTTTGATCCACAGCCTGATCAAGAAACGAGATCAACCCATCGAAAAAATGGTTAACATTTAAAAGTCCAATGGGTTTGGTATGTAGATCGCTCTTGGCCCAAGAGATTATACAAAAGATTTCTTCAAGTGTACCAAAACCTCCTGATAAAGCAATGAAGGCGTCTGACTGATAAATCTTACAAGCCATGCGCTCAGACATAGAATTCGTTTCTATAAGTTGACCGCGTGTAATCCCGGAAATATGTGGTTCAGCCCAAGGGATTGGCATTACACATAACACATAATTTTTCAAGATGTGCAGCTTGTGAAACACAACCATTCAATCCACGACTTCCCCCTCCATATACCAAATTAATTTTTTTCTCTCCTAATTTTAAGCCAAGTTCGCTTGCTGCAAGTGCGTAACAACTATTGCTCCCAAGTTGAGAGCCACATAGTACACATATGGTCTTGATTCGACGAACTGACTGACCTTCCATTTATGTTTGTTCCTTCTGTATGCCCTGGAGAGAGGTTTGGTGATCAAAAGCAGTTATACAAAAATTCAACAATAAATAAACACAAACAACAACAACAAAAAAAAAAATCATGCATATATACAAGTAGTTGTGATTGTGACTCACATCTTCCTCTGGTTTTACGTCCAGAAACGGCTTAAACACTTTCTATGAAGTGGGGATAGGCTTCCCATCTAATTTTCTTATAGATTGGCAAATAGGGTCGTTTTTAGTCAGATTCCCAAGACTATAGCGTTGGTTGTCACTTATGAACTGGTCCCATAAAGCAAGAAGTTCTCTTTGCACTATTCCACTCGGATGCGTCTCAAGAGTCAATCGGATATCATCCAAAGACTCCTTACTCAGTCCATCCTTTATGAAACTAATTTTATCTTCTCGATTTACTGACGTAAACCCCACAGATTTGCATCGTGTGTTACAGGTCCAACGAGCACACTTGTGACAACCATTCACTCTTTTCGCTCTTCGTTTCTTCGCAAAACTACTCTTTTTCAAACCTGGAAAGTGCTTAAAACTAGGTGAAGTTTCGCCAGCAAATCGAACTTTTGCTTCGATCAGCCAACGAACATCTTCAGGGATGCTATTACGCATCAATAGTTTAAGTCTTTCACACCTATATAAGTATTATATTGATATGATATATTATATGGGATATTATATGCTTATATATTATATAGATAATCCATGCATGCATTTCATTGAGTATATATAAGTATTATATTTACATGTTTATTATAATATATTATATATTATATATATAGATATATATTACACATAATTATTCAATTAAACCAATTTAAAATCAAAATGGGGGTTATAATTATAACAAAAATTTTACAAAATTAACCACTAATCATGTATCTCATGAAATATATTCTTTTCTCATCTTGTCTCAAATAAGTCTCATAGTTGCATGTATTTGATATGATTAGTTTCATATTGCTTCTTGATGGCAATTCTTGCTTTCTTTATTGCATCATAAATGTAGCCAGCAGTTGATCCATCACCATCAACTAATCGCAATATTTTAACAAAAGACTCTTAGGCAAATATAACCACTTTTCCTTTTTTCCAAAATTCAGTACCTTGAATTATGTTCTTCACATTTTATGCCATTGCTTCTTTGCTATATGACAAGTTTCTCCAAGTAGCTGATGCAATTAAGTTTCTCAAGCCATCATCAACTTCCAAAATAGATTGAAGCATTAGAAAATGAAAAGCAAACCTAGTTTTAGAATATCTTTTCAAATTTTTGTGTGTATGTTCCCTCGTTAAACTTAAGACAATGGTATGCTTGTACATATAATCCATAATCTCCTTTGCCTCATCAAATACCTCGCTTATCCATTGAACCTGATTATAAATATCTTTGAAAAGTAATTGAACTCCATGGACTGTACACTTTGTTTTGTATATGTGAGGATAACTTTTCATTATCATATCACCAATAAATTCTTAATTTGAAGCATTGTTTGTGATAATTTGAACTACATTCTTAGGTTCAATCTCCTCAATGACAAATACAAGTAGATCTCTAAGAAAAGAACCACTATTTCTATGACTTGACCTTTCAAAAGACTTTAAAAAGACAAGCATTTTCGGAGAATAAGTAACCACATTGATAAATGAGCGACATTTCATGTCTGTCCAAATATCAGACATTAATGTGCATCCTGATAAACTCCACGATTCCTTCACTTTAGCTACATAATCTTCAACCATTGTTTTGTTATTCATCACTAATTTAGTTCTTATAATAGAATAACTTGGTAACGAATATCCAATACCAAAGTCAGAAACAACCTTAATCATCTCAATAAAAGCAGGTATTTGGACAACATTGAAAGGAATATTATTCAAAAAAAAAATGTTGAGCTATTTTTATGTCCACCATATTTTTATCCTTTTTGTTGTATATGGTAGGTATTGAAGTTTGTTATAAACTTGACAAAGTTTCTTGACTAATTTCAATATTTTTAGTAGATAATTTTACCTTTTTACTATCATATCCAATAACAATAACAGTTAGAGCTTGTACCTCATCTGGCACACTTGGACAAACCATAACATGATGCTCTTTTTGGTCAGATAAATGCGATTTTACTCTAGATATATCATCAGGATACTTTTTTTGACAAAATTTACATTTGAATCGTCGATCCAGATTATTAGCATACTTCCAAAATTTGTCTTTTTTCTCATTTCCTACATATAGTTTAATTTTATTTACTAATATGCATAACAATTAATTAATAAAGATTAATATGTATAAGTAGAAATAAATTTATTAAAACTTATTTAATTAAAAAAATAACAGATTCAACCAACCAACATTAATGCAAGATAACATGAAAATTTTCAAATGCCACAAACAAACAACATATTTAAGTTCCAAAACAAATTAATAGACCTATGTTGAAGTTAACGAACAGAGTGCATGCGTGGTGGTTGAGAATTGAGATCTTAATTTGGACAAATAATTGAAGTTAGTTGAGGCTATATTTGAAACTGTGTGAAATGGAAAGTAAGGAAAGCAAAAATTATAGCGATTATTCGTTGCTAGTTATAATTTGTGTGTTTTTAGTTTATTTTTTCTTATTATTTTTTAATAACAAATTCGTAATTTTTATAATTGTTCATGTGTGTATATATACATTCTTTTCTGTTGCTTGTTTTTTTTTTTTGTAAATTTTTTGTTGTTTGTTAAAGCTTAGTATTTTTAAATTTTAATTTTAGAAACAATTTTAAAACTAAAAATTAATTTAAAAAATGTAACAAAATATGCCCTAAATAATCTTGCATTCATATAAAAATGAAAATAAAGATGAAAAATCAGCACAAAAAAATTACTTCAAGAAATGTTGAGAAAACCACAAAACAAGGAATAAAATGAAGCAGCCTACAGAGAGACAAAGAGAAGTTGAAGTTAGGGTGTGTTTGCATGAAAAATGTCACATCCAAGAAATTAAATTTTATTTTCGGTGTTTGACACACTATATTTTGTTGGTCTCTTGACACACACAATAGCCACTCAAGAGGGGAGTAAATTGAGTGATTAAAAATTTATTGAACCAATTTTTCACTTTTAAAACTCTTGAGATTTTCTTATATACAAACTACACTTGTTATAAATATATATGTTATTTAGAAATGATAGCAATATAAATACACAAATAACCACAACATAAACACAAGATATATTGTGGTTCGGTGTCTTCAACACCTACTCCACTCTCTTAAGGTCAAACTGACACTTAAGGTTCCACTAAAATCACCATTAGATTTCCACACAAGAACACCTAGCAAACTTGTACACCCCGAGATTTTCCCTTATCTCACATCGAAAACTAATACAACACAATAATACACCTAAATTACTTGGGCTCTAGGATGCCATTCACAATCCACAATCCAATACAAATAAATTAATCCTATGTCCAACACACTTAGACTAAAATGGATATCAATACAAGAATAATATACAAGGAAAAATGAAATAATACAAGTTACCAACAAGAAAAAAACTTCTTCTTTGCCTTGAGCCTCCAATGGATAGATCTTAAAGGTCATTGGGCCTTGGATTGCTTTGATTGAGTGCTTGAGAGCTTGCGTGTGCTTTAGGAAGATAGGAAATAGTAGAGTATTAGCCTTCTCTAGATTTCTCCTCTTGATATTTATAATGGGGCTCCTAAAATGACCTGCAACGGCTCCAAAAATTCGACCATTAGAGTTTGGCAGTCGACTATTCTAACCGACAATCGACTCCGTGACACCCATAGACGACTCTCGCTCAACCTATAGTCGAATTTCTCATAGACAGTTGACTCTCATTGGCCTACAGTCGACCCGACAGTAGACTGGCCAAAACCCACTTTCGGCTATCTCGACTCTGCATAAACAATGCTCGGTTATGTCGACTGATGCACATCCACAGTCGACTACCATTTTGACTTACAGTCGACTGTCCCTTACCGAGAGTCAACTCTCAGACCATATTTTAGAAAAATAAGATTTGCTTTGATAATACAATACATAGCTTGAATTCATTACAAGATATTTACATTTCTTTAGTTTAAATAAATGTCCACATTTTCTTTTATTTATATTTTACCTTCTATTTACTTTAATACATAAATGTAAATAACAAAGTACCCCCATTTAGATTCAATAAAAATATCTAAAAAATCAAAATCCAAATAGATAAGAAAGTAGATTTAGGGTTTTAGAACAAATTTCGGATTTGACGATTTTAGCAATTCTAAAATACATACTTTCCATTATTTGAAAAATTCACTAAAAATCATTTTCACAATAATGAATACTAGCTATGAAAGTACTGGGAGTTAGTTTTCTAAAAAGAAAATATTTTCTTATATATTCTCTTATAGTATGCTAATATTCTACTTAGAACAAATAGCATTTCTTGGTTCATTTTGATACACAAAATACTATAATACTTAACACATATAAAAAATTCATTAAGGGTTTTAAATATATCAAAAATAGTTTTACTAAAGTTATATTTTGTTAAACATCAAAATACACAATAGGTTGATTTGAGCAAGTTGGCTCAACATATTTTTCATGGAATTGAATTCCATGGTACAATCATTAAAGCATGTTTTTGTCTCTTTTTCATGAAAAAATCAATCTAAGGGGGAAATAGTTTTTATTTTCCATGCAAGATAGAAAATGCTTTCCTTTCCAACTAAATACTATCAAACATACATTTATTGAACTTGATGAGAAGATGAGGATCGAAGAACAAACACTCTGAAGAGAAATGTGGTAGATGAGTAGATTATTAGATAAATGATAGGGAGAGGAGAAATATATATGGGGATGTAATTGAATATTAATATTTAATAAAAACAAAAAGAGAGTTGAGTGAAAAGTGGAAAGCTGGAAATAATTAAACAATGGGTCATCATAAGCCATAGTAATAATTAAAAAACATTTCTAATCAGACATCATAATTTGTTCTACACATAATCTGGGGGCACAGAACGAATTTTTCAACTGAATTTTTAAAAATTTGACTAATACACATTTTATACTTTTTAGATTTAAAATACATAAATTATTCTGAATATTTTAAAAATACACAAGTATAATATTTTTAATAAAAATATAAAATAATTCACATATAATATCCAAATAATTCGACGAATTGCTAACGAGGGTCAATAGCTCGAAGAACTCTATGCATCAACTCCTCCGAGATCCCATGACTCGTCAGCTGGAGTCTTCTACTACTTCCATTAGAATTCTGGACTCTCTATAAATTTGCTTGGTTTTGAATTTGAAGAGTTGAGATTTAATTATACGATGACATTTGTAACAAGAAAATGACTCTAGTTAATACGTAAGATTCTGACACTGATTGCATGTTGCAACTACTTGAGATGAGTTTTTTCATGATAAGTACTACTCTTTGATTCGTGGTTCTATGTTTGATGGTGGGTCGAAGTTGTCATCATCTCTATTTGTAGTTTATATGAAAGTAAGTAATTGATTTGTTTTACCAACCACATGGGAAGGGAAAATTATACATTATATAATGTGAATGCTAAACACTAAAATATATATCAAAGAGTTAATTTATATATATATATATATATATGGAGACTTATAAAAGAGATTTTATTTTACAAAATCTTCCGATTATATCATAGGAGGAAAATGTCCTTAATTTGATATAGAACAAAGTCTACCTCCTTTTAAAAGACACCATACTTTAATTTAATATTTTAGATTATTCACGAATTGCACATAATTTTTTATTTGAATTGTCCCACTCTTTAAAATTTACTATCTATTGTGAGTCCGATCTAAGTGTAGGAACAGGTTTACCATCACTTAAAATTGACGGTCTGCTTTGACGCTTGGGATAGATAGAGAGGATTGCATAATCTGGACGAAAGTATAATCTAATAATCCACAAACGTCTTGTATCCTAAAACAACAATAAGAAAAGAGCAAACAAAAGTGACAGGTCAGTCTATCGTTGAAATATAACAATAAGCAAACCAAACAAGTGGCCGGTCGCTGTCCTTGATTCGCCCTTGTCCATGGCGAGTCAAAGAAGGCGGGCTGTAGAGAAGCGTGCATCAATCAACCGCCTGCTCTCTCTCTCTCTCTCTCTCTCAAAAGTGACCGAAACTTGTTCTCGACGGACTCAAATCAGATCAGTTTCACAGTCCGGGCGCCTCGCAGATCTCCTCGTTTTCACTCTCTGTGGTTACTGGTTAGTAGCCCTATGTTCGTCTCTATATCTATATATCTATGTGTGTGTGTGTGTGTGTGTGTGTGAGCGATTACGCACGCAACCTTGTCTTTCTGTTCTCTCTCTTCCACTTTCTTTCCATAGAAACACACAGAAAATCTGAATGAGGTGGCGCGAACAGTAAGAATCCGGAAAAAAGTAGCGTGAGAGATTTCAAATCTTCAATTGTGTGCATTATCCGTTTTCTTTTTCTTTTTCCGGCATGCGTCGAAGCGATCCTTCCTTTTAACGATTGCTTTAGGTTTCCCGGCCGGCGAATCATGAACTCTGTTTCGATTTTGTTAATAGATTCGTCTAGATTCTGTTAGACCTGTAAAAATTGATAGATGGAAGTAGTTTCTTTTCCTTGTTTCCTTCTCTTCTCAAATCCAAACATGATAACCCCTTCTAGAGAGTTGGAGGTCAACTGAATATCACGCTCTATCTGAAAGACACTGGTTTTCCCCAAGTCTGAATCATATATTTTACCACCAGAGACACGACCCGGTGACCTAGTAACTCCTTTATTGAAGACCATACCAGTGATTGATCTTGAAACACTGGGCCACCATCGCAATGAATTAATTCAGCATATCATCAAAGCTAGCCAAGACTATGGATTCTTTCAGGTCATTCATCAATTACTTTCTATTCATGCCATTTATATTGCTTTTGGAGCATTTTATAGAGCTGCTGTCCTCTAACCAAAGTTCGTTCAAGGTTCAGTTGACAAACCATGGTGTCTCGGAGGAGTTAATGAATGATGCATTGACGATGGGAGCTGAATTTTTTAATTTGCCTGAAAAGGACAAGGCAAGATACTACTTTGAGAAATCCCGGTCTCCTGAAGTTTGTAGGCTTAAAACAAGCGTTGACTATGCAGACGAGAAGGTCCATTTCTGGAGAGATAATTTTCGGCACCCTTGCCACCCCCTGGAGGACTACATTCAGCTTTGGCCTGAAAATCCACCTCGGTACAGGTATGCCATTGCTATGGGCAATGCTAAACAAATAGAACTAATCTTTATAAAAAAAAAATTGACACATAATGATGTGATTGTTTGTAATACTAACCCTTCATTTTAAATACCTGATTAAACACCCACAAGTTCGATTAACATTTTCAGAAAATGTCACTGCTGCGCCATTGTATTAACGTATTCTGTATTGGTATTGATATAGAGAGGTGGTTGGACGTTTTTCAGCTGAGGTGAGGAGGCTGTCTCTGCAGCTGTTGAATTTAATTTGTGAAGGATTAGGTCTTGAACAGGGTTACTTTGAGGAAAGACTCAGTCACGGTCATATTGTCTCTATTAATCACTATCCCCCATGCCCCGACCCAACCTTAGTCTTGGGATTGCCTAAACATGCCGATCCTCACCTCATCACCCTTCTTAACCAAGGCCATGCACCTGGGCTTCAAGTCTTGAAAGACCGGGAATGGCTGGGTATTGAGCCCCTTTCCAATGCATTTGTGGTTAATATAAATCACATGTTACAGGTATCTTCTCTTTATTATTCTCTCCCCAATCAACTCTACTATTTTCTTGAATAAAATTCACTTTTAGCTGCTTGTGACGTGCATGTATTTGTATTTGAATTTGTAGGTAATCAGCAATGGGAAGCTGAAAAGCGCTGATCATCGAGTCGTGACAAACTCAAAAACTGCAAGAACAACAGTCGTTAGCTTTATCCATCCTTCTACCGATTGCCTAATAGAGCCTGCAAAATCACTGGTGAATGAGCACAATCCGGCGCTGTACAGAACTCTTAGATTCGGAGATTTTCTCGAAACTTATGGCTTGGATACTCGTCAAGGTAAGGATCCGCTTGTAGATTATATGATCCAATCTTAAGTTTGCTTAGGAACATATGAATGTATTGGAAAAGGTAATTTGACTAAAGTGCAACAGTCTGTACATGTTCAATCTTAATGGAATATGTTTGTTGTTTACTCTTTTGTCAATACATAGGAACTGATGGTTTTATATGGACTTAACACAGGAATTTGTAAATTTTCTTCCCATTTGAGGGAGGGCAAGACATGCCAATTTTCCGAATATGCAACCATATTAAAATTGCACTCGTAGCTTCTGTCGTTTGTGTCATTTGCACGGAGACCCTCTTTTGTTAAAAATGATTATAAAGGATATTGTAGTTTAATTTTTGCTAATTGATTTCCTTCTGCGATAAACGTCGTCACTTAAATTTTAATTTTAATACTTATTAACCTCCTAGGGTAGCTCAAGTGGTCGACCACATGGGTTTCGAGTGCTGGGTATGCCGAGATTGTGTATTCGAATCTTGAGCAATGCAATAGGTATCGCCTATCTACACGGGGGGTCACGAGTAAGGGTCTCAACCCAGACTTACCTTGGACCAATCTAATTGCACGGTTTGGGCCAGGCCTATAGGTTATAGGGGAGAGGATGATGGTCTCTGCCAAAGACTTATGTATCGAGATTTCCTCTGATTTTTATGTTAAAAAAAAAAAAATTAATACTTATCAGGTAATAAGTAATCAAGTACCTCATGTTAGCCTTTCTTATAGAACATTGCCAGACACAAGCATTTCAAGCCTTCACTACATTAAAAGCATGCCTTTCGGCCTATCATATAACACTTGGGTACAGAAGAAGAGTTACAGAATTTCATAGATTACTAGCAGGACACTTACACTGCTTTGCACATGCTCACAGCTTGATCCTAAAATTGTCTCTCCATAAGCTCCAAGCCCGCATAACCTGCTCCAGCAGATGCATTTCCAATTGGATTTGGCTGTGAGTTTGGAGGTGGGCTTGCTACCCCAGACTGGGGGGTCCCAAATTATCATTACATTTCCAGAGCAGAACCTGCATGAACAAGGAAATAATCATCAGGCCATCTTCACTAGGTCACAAACATAACAGAAAAGAAAAAGAAAGTCAAGTCACAAGTATCTGTTGCTCGTTTCCTTCAAATATGAAGGATATGTAATGATTGGTTAAGTTAGCTAGCAAAGCCGTGTTCATAGACTTAAGGAGCATGAATTTCTTCGAGATGCAGTTTGCTATTCAGTTTACCTCTAGACGAGCTCACGTACATAACGCGTGTTAATGTATATGTACATATTAAGGGGGCATTTATCAAGATATGAGATAAAAAAGTTAAGATATGGAATGCATTTCAAACTTCTATTCTTTCTAACATGTTTGTTAAGCTTATCTGACCATTCTTGAAAAAATTATTAATGATCTCTTATCTTGATTTTTTAAAATATGCTTATCTCTCATCATCTTCAAAATAAGCATATTTTGGTCTTTATAAGTAAGAAAAAAATGATATTTGTATCATTTAGTACATTTTAAAAAATTTAACAAATAGCTTTATAAAAATCTTAGAATGTGTCCTAATTTTATTTTGACTATTCCATATCTTATTCTGAAAATCATTCTGGGTTTGTCTTGATACTCTCTTATCTTACTCATTTTAACAAACACTACTTAAAGATATATGCGAATGTCTAGGTATGATCAGATAGGTGTTAAATAGTACCTACACACCAAGAGAGAGAATGAGTAGACTTGCAAGGAGTAGAGATTTTTGTTGAATTGGGTTAAATAGTATAAATGATTAGTGAAATTTGTACTAAAGTATAACAAAGTTATTAATTTTAATTTGTATTTAAAAGATTAATAAACTTTAATTGAATATATAATTTTATAACAATTGTCAATTGCTATTAAAAAGAGGTTAACTTGATGTTGACGCAGCAAATAATGTAAATGATGAAACAACACAAATGATCACTAAATTTTACATCAAAATATAAAAAGATCATTGAACTTTACATTAAAGTGCAAAAATATCAATATTTCATTAATTTTTTTAACACCAACTAACAATAATTATGAAATTATATATTAAATTAAAATTTATTGAGTCTTTTGTATCTTAATATAAAATTCAGTAACTATTTATATTATTTAACCAATCTAATTTAAGTTTCCTCTTCGACAAGAATGAATTGCCTATTTAGAGGAACAAAGAGATTGACAACAACGAATGACGAATAAATCAAAAACCTCAAGCCAATCCTTTGGTTTGGCCTATAATTCTAGATGACAGGTAGAAACGAAAGACCGTAAGCCCTTAGGGTTCTAACGTTTATAATATAATTTTTTTATAATAATAAATTTTAAAAGGAAGTAGAAATATTTTCTTTCTTTTTTTTTTCAGGCTAATCATGAATTTAATCTTTTTTGTGAAATTATAATTTTATACAATCCTTTTAATTTTGATATTTAGGTCCAAATTGAATCAATAACCTAATACATAGAGGGGTGTTTATCTTTTTTTATTAAAATGTTTGACAACCCGTAATAGCTAAGCTATGTCCCTAACTTTTTCAAAAATGCTAGTGGGGGCTTTTGGTGTTGAACAAGCAAAAGACGTATTTGCCCTTACATAAATTCCATATTTATCATCTGTCCATCTCTTTCATCTATTGCATTTGTTGTTTCCTCCTTCCTCTAACTTTTGTCGTTGCCCGCAGCTCCTCCATCGTTGTCGGTCATCATCTTTAACTATATTGTCAGCGATGGTGGTCATCTCCAGCCTCTATCGCTGCCTCTTCCATGTTTGTCCTCGTCATCCACTGCTCACACCTTTATCATCTGCTGTTTCCTCCATCATCGGCAACATTTGATCATATATATTGTATATATACCTGTAAGTGTATATATATTAATCTAATAGTAATATATTTGAAGGAGAAAAATAAATGTGTATATATTTATTGTATTAATATATTTTTTAGTAATTGTGTATAATTTATCAATATCTAATGATAAAATTTTACATTATTTAACATATCTATTTTCGTCTTTTTATCAAGTTATAATAGTTTATTAATTCTTTCAAATTAAATACATAATTATTAACTGATAACTTAAAAACATATTTATTCAAATACGTTATCAACTTAAATGCTACATAGCTTCTCAACTTTACATGATTTAAAAACTCAACAAAACTTAAATTTTGCTAAAAAAATGGTAAGCCAAACACGACTAGAGCCCGAAAAATCATTGGTGAATGAGTGCAATCCTCCAAAGGATGACAATAATGTTGTAACTTATCTCTCCAAACATAAACATTCTATTTGGAGAAGTTGATGTTGGTGTACAGCCTGCAACTTCTTTGTGGGCCCTCCAAATAGAATCTGACCTTCTCCTTTGTCGGTAGCCTTGTTTGTAATCCGGTGAATGGGAAAAATTCGGAATAGTAAAAGTACGAGTATTATTCGACTTGATATATTTTAAATACGGTCAAAAATTCGATCAAATATTCGTCATAAGAAAAATATTCGGGAAAGACTTAATTCGTCAATAAATTTGGCATATTATATATATATATATATATGCACACAAACATATTCTTGATAAACAAGCAAACAACTCATTAAACACAAAAATGTAATTTATATTTTCACCAATATTATAAAATGAGAATTGTTAAAGACGATTCATTTATATATGTACACAAATATATTCTTGCTCAACAAGAAAACAACTCATCAAACACAAAACATAACATTCAATCCATCTATTCAATACCTTTATAAGAGATCAAACAATGAGATAATACAATTATCAAAAAGTCAAACCATAGATATCAATTCACCCACGTTGATAGTTTTGGATGTCACCGATACTCAGTGCTGATGATGTTTGTAGAATACGACGGATCCAAGTTCATCGACATCACTTGGGAATGGCCACTGGTTGTTGCTAGTTTTGACTGGATAATGTTGTGAACTAGCCTCTTAGAAATAAGGAAACGACACATTTTCTGCTTGGATGACTGGGTTTTCAAAATTCCAAATAGGGTGTGGGTCATCCACGAGTAAAGATCTATTGTCACAATATGGGTTTGAATTAGTTTCTCAGTGAAACCAATTTTGAACATTTGGAGGGTTTGCATAAGAGTTTGTAAATAGTAATTCCTCCAATAAAGTTAAATGAAATTGCAAATCGATAACCTGTTGTTGGAGGGCAACAATATAGAAGACACAACCGTAAATGGAATCTTGAAGCCTACCTAGAGCTTCATACACGAGTGAAAATGTGCCCTTATAGCAGTCATTTACCGGAAGCTAAGCTAGGAGCTTGGAGGCATTACTGGCACCAAAAATCTTGTGAATGGCTTCAAAATGAGTAAATCCTTCTTTATGGTAAAAGTAAGGGGTAAAGACGCATGATTGGGTACATTTTCTTTCAATATTTTGCAGACACCACACGGAGAACTGGGTCCTGACATGATCTTCTAATTTTTTTTTTTTCAAAAAATGGGTAAGTCTGGTAGGATCTAGGTACTGGGTACTAGATAGATTTGACTGGATTTGGGTAGATCTGGATAGATCTAGTTGGATGTTAGAACTTGGTAGATCTTGGTAGATCGAGTTGGATCTAGGTAAATCAGGTTGGACAAACAAATAGACAGACTTGGAGGTCGAATCTGGGTAGATCTGGCTGAAGGTGACACCATGGAAATGAGGGAGATGTTAGAGATTTGAGGGAGAGGGTTTTGAAGTGAGGAAGGAGACCGAGGCAAAGAAGGGACACCGTGGATTTGATGAAACTAAAAGGCGTTGAAAATATAGTAAACCATTGTGGCGAATAAGATTGATCCGATCAACGGGACAATGGAGACACACAATAACACACACTGAAATGAAACGAAAAAATATATATTTACCTGAGCCAGAAGAGGGAGATCGAAGATGGAACGGCGTGAGAAGAATAGAGGTGATGACGGTGGTAGTAATCGACGAAGACAACGCTGGCAACAAGAGAGAGAACTGAAAAGTGAGAAAGATGGGGTATTCGGGTGAGATGAGAGTGAGAGAACAACGACAACAATCGGCGGGCTGATACCAAAGAAAACAAAGAGGGTTTTGAAGAAGGGAGGTCGACAGAGAGGTTCTGATGGAACAGTGAACCATATGGATTTGGGTTGGCCTTTTAATTTTTTATTTTTTTTTAAGAATAGAAACAAAATTTGCACAAGAGACTTTCCCATTTCAATATTCTAAGCTACCTAATATCACAAAATGAGAAATTTTATACAGTCTAAAATCCAAATACTCAAGTCAGTTCCTTGATTGAATTAAAAAAAATCATAATTAAATGATCGAGATATAGATGATCTAATGCCAAGTCTTCTATCAAGCCACGAAGTATCACCAACATCAATATTATCTGTTGTATTCTCCTCAAGATCTTCATCTGCAGTCTGCTGAAGTCTTTCATTAACATTTTCATCAAACTCCACAAGATTTTCAAGATCAATTATATTCCTATCATGCATCTCAAAATTAGTAGAATTCTTTAACATTAATTAATTCACTCTTATATAGATAAGGTCCTCTAACATATTTGGTGATAATCTATCTCTTTTTTATTTGTGCAGCATCAAATTGACTCCAATTACATTCAAATGCAGAAGCACTATATGGTTGGCTCAATATACGAATAACAACCCTTTTTAGAATAAGAATTAAGCCTTTGTTTGTTTCCCACCATACTTCTACACATAATGATCAACAAGTTAGCTTTCTGTAAGGTAAATAACTTAATAAAAATAGATATTAAAATAAGTTGAACAAAAGTAACATTACTTACGATGATGAGCAGATCTCATTTGTGCCATTGAAAGAAAATTAAACATATTTGGATGTCTCCCATCATAAATCAATAATTGGTTAGCAAACTCGTGTCTTTCTGTAATATCAACCAATTTTTCTCCCATAAATAATAAACCATCTCTTACTTTAGATTGGTCATATCTTATTTTCATGTCATACATTAAAGATGGGTTAAGGTAAGCTGCAAGTGCGTGTATCTCATGAAATATATTCTCTTCTCATCTTGTCTCAAATAAGTCTCGTAGTTGCATGTATTTGATATGATTAGTTTCATATTGCTTCTTGATGGCAATTCTTGCTTTCTTTATTGCATCATAAATGTAGCCAGCAATTGATCCATCACCATCAACTAATCGCAATATTTTAACAAAAGACTCTTAGGCAAATATAACCTCTTTTCCTTTTTTCCAAAATTTAGTACCTTGAATTATGTTCTTCACATTTTATGCCATTGCTTCTTTGCTATATGACAAGTTTCTCCAAGTAGCTGATGCAATTAAGTTTCTCAAGCCATCATTAACTTCTAAAATAGATTGAAGCATTAGAAAATGAAAAGCAAACCTAGTTTTAGAATATCTTTTCAAATTCTTGTGTGTATGTTCCCTCGTTAAACTTAAGACAATGGTATGCTTGTACATATAATCCATAATCTCCTTTGCCTCATCAAATACCTCGCTTATCCATTGAACCTGATTATAAATATATTTGAAAAGTAATTGAACTCCATGGACTGTACACTTTATTTTGTATATGTGAGGATAACTTTTCATTATCATATCACCAATAAATTCATAATTTGAAGCATTGTTTGTGATAATTTGAACTACATTCTTAGGTTCAATCTCTTCAATGACAGATACAAGTAGATCTCTAAGAAAAGAACCACTATTTCTATGACTTGACCTTTCAAAAGACTTTAAAAAGACAGGCATTTTCGGAGAATAAGTAACCACATTGATAAATGAGCGACATTTCATGTCTGTCCAAATATCAAACATTAATGTGCATCCTGATAAACTCCACGATTCCTTCACTTTAGCTACATAATCTTCAACCATTGTTTTGTTATTCATCACTAATTTAGTTCTTATAATAGAATAACTTGGTAACGAATATCCAATACCAAAGTCAGAAACAACCTTAATCATCTCAATAAAAGCAGGTATTTGAACAACATTGAAAGGAATATTATTCAAAAAAAAAAAATGTTGAGCTATTTTTATGTCCACCATATCTTTATCCTCTTTGTTGTATATGGTAGGTATTGAAGTTTGTTATAAACTTGACAAAGTTTCTTGACTAATTTCGATATTTTTAGTAGATAATTTTACCTTTTTACTATCATATCCAATAACAAAACAGCTAGAGCTTGTACCTCATCTGGCACACTTGGACAAACCATAACATGATGCCCTTTTTGGTCAGATAAATGCGATTTTACTCTAGATATATCATCAGGATACTTTTTTTGACAAAATTTACATTTGAATCGTCGATCCAGATTATTAGCATACTTCCAAAATTTGTCTTTTGTCTCATTTCCTACATATAGTTTAATTTTATTTACTAATATGCATAACAATTAATTAATAAAGATTAATATGTATAAGTAGAAATAAATTTATTAAAACTTATATAATTAAAAAAATAACAGATTCAACCAACCAACATTAATGCAAGATAACATGAAAAATTTCAAATGCCACAAACAAAAAACATATTCAAGTTCCAAAACAAATTAATAAACCTATGTTGAAGTTAACGAACAGAGTGCATGCGTGGTGGTTGAGAATTGAGATCTTAATTTGGACAAATAATTGAAGTTAGTTGAGGCTATATTTAAAATTGTGTGAAATGGAAAGTAAGGAAAGCAAAACTCATAGCGATTATTTGTTGCTAGTTATAATTTGTGTGTTTTTAGTTTATTTTTTCTTATTATTTTTTAATAACAAATTCGTAATTTTTATAATTGTTCATGTGTGTATATACACATTCTTTTCTGTTGCTTGTTTTTTTTTGTAAATTTTTTGTTGTTTGTTAAAGCTTAGTATTTTTAAATTTTAATTTTAGAAATAATTTTAAAACTAAAAATTAATTTAAAAATGTAACAAAATATGCCCTAAATAATCTTGCATTCATATAAAAATGAAAATAAAGATGAAAAATCAGCACAAAAAAATTACTTCAAGAAATGTTGAGAAGACCACAAAACAAGGAATAAAATGGAGTAACCTACAGAGAAACAAAGAGGAGTTGAAGTTAGGGTGTGTTTAATAGCATGAAAAATGTCACATCCAAGGAATTAAATTCCATTTTCGGTGTTTGACGCACTATATTTTGTTGGTCTCTTGACACACACAATAGCCACTCAAGAGGGGGATAAATTGAGTGATTAAAAACTTATTGAACCGATTCTTCACTTTTAAAACTCTTGAGATTTTCTTATATACAAACTACACTTGTTATAAATATATATGTTGTTTAGAAATGATAGCAATATAAATACACAAATAACCACAACATAAACACAAGATATATTGTGGTTCGGTATCTTCAACACCTACTCCACTCTCTTAAGGTCAAACCGACACTTAAGGTTCCACTAAAACTACCATTAGATTTCCACATAAGAACACCTAGCAAACTTGTACACCCCGAGGTTTCTCCTTATCTCATTTCGGAAACTAATATAACACAATAATACACCTAGATTACTTGGGCTCTAGGATGCCATTCACAATCCACAATCTAATACAAATAAATTAATCTTATGTCCAACACACTTAGACTAAAATGGATATCAATACAAGAACAATATACAAAGGCAAAATGAAATAATACAAGTTACCAATAAGAAGAAAACTTCTCCTTTGCCTTGAGGCTCCAATGGATAGATCTTTGAAGCTTCTTGAGTCTTAGAATATTGGTTTGATTGAGTGCTTGAGAACTTGGGTGTGTTTTAGGAAGATAGGAAATGGTAGAGCATTAGCCTTCTCTAGATTTCTCCTCTTGATATTTATAATGGGGCTCTCAAAACGACCTGCAACGGCTCAAAAAATCTGACAGTTGGAGTCTGGCAGTCGACTGTTCTAACCGACAGTCGACTCCGCGACACCCATAGACGACTCTCGCTCAACCTACAGTCGAATTTCTCATAGACAGTCAACTCTCATTGGCCTACAGTCGACCTGACAGTAGACTGGCCAAAACCCACTTTCGGTTATCTCGACTCTACATAAACAATGCTCGGTTATGTCGACTGATGCACATCCACAGTCGACTACCATTTTGACTTACAGTCGACTGTCTCTTACAGGGAGTCGACTCTCAAACCAGATTTCAGAAAAATAAGATTTGCTTTGATAATACAATACATAGCTTGAATTCATTACAAAATATTTACATTTCTTTAGTTTAATTAATGTCCACATTTTCTTTTATTTATATTTTACCTTCTATTTACTTTAATACATAAATGTAAATAACAAAGTACCCTCATTTAGATTCAATAAAAATATCTAAAAAATCGAAATAGATAAGAAAGTAGATTTAGGGTTTTAGAACAAATTCCAGATTTGACGATTTTAGCACTTCCAAAATATATACTTTCCATTACTTGAAAAATTCACTAAAAATCATTTTCACAATAATGAATACTAGCTATGAAAGTACTGGGAGTTAGTTTTCTAAAAAGAAAATATTTTCTTATATATTCTCTTATAATATGCTAATATTCTACTTAGAACAAATAACATTTCTTGGTTCATTTTGATACACAAAATACTATAATACTTAACACATATAAAAAATCCATTAGGGGTTTTAAATATATCAAAAATAGTTTTACTAAAATTATATTTTGTTAAACATCAAAATACACAATAGGTTGATTTGAGCAAGTTGGCTCAACATATTTTTTATAGAATTGAATTCTATGGTACAATCATTAAAACATGTTTTTGTCTATTTTTCATGAAAAAATCAATCTAAGGGGGAAATAGTTTTTATTTTCCATACAAAATGAAAAATGCTTTCATTTCCAATTGAATGCTACCAAACATACATTTATTGAACTTGATGAGAAAATGAGGACCAAAGAACAAACACTCCGAAGAAAAATATGGTAGATTAGTAGTTTATTAGATAAATGATAAGGAAATGAGAAATATATATGGGGATGTAATTGAATATTAATATTTAATAAAAACAAAAAGAGAGTTGAGTGAAAAGTGGAAAGTTGGAAATAATTAAATAATGGGTCATTATAAGCCATCATTAGCCATAGTAATAATTAAAAAACATTTCTAATCAGACATCATAATTTGTTCTACACATAATCTGGGAGCACAGAATGAATTTTTCGACTGAATTTTTAAAAAATTCGACTAATACATATTTTATACTTTTTAGATTTAAAATATGTAAATTATTCTGAATATTTTAAAAATACACAAGTATAATATTTTTAATAAAAATATAAAATAATTCACATATAAGACTGAAATAATTCGACGAATTGCTAACGAGGGTTAGTAGCTCGAAGAACTCTATGCATCAACTCCTCCGAGACCCCATGACTCGTCAGCCGGAGTCTTCCACTACTTCCATTAGAATTCTAGGACTCTCTCTAAATTTGCTTGGTTTTGAATTTGAAGAATTGAGATTTAATCATACGATGACATTTGTAACAAGAAAATGACTCTAGTTAATCCGTAAGATTCCACACTGACTGCCTGTTGCAATTGTTTGAGATGAGTTTCTCCATGGTAAGTACTACTCTTTGATTCGTGGGTCTATGTTTGATGGTGGGTCGAAATTGTCATCATCTCTATTTGTAGTTTATATGAAAGTAAGTAATTGATTTGTTTTACCAACCACATGGGAAGGGAAAATTATACATTATATAATGTGAATGCTAAACACTAAAATATATATCAAAGAGTTAATTTATATATATATATATATATATATATAGATGGAGACTTATAAAAGAGATTTTATTTTACAAAATCTTCCGATTATATCATAGGAGGAAAATGTCCTTAATTTGATATAGAACAAAGTCTACCTCCTTTTAAAAGACACCATACTTTAATTTAATATTTTAGATTATTCACGAATTGCACATAATTTTTTATTTGAATTGTCCCACTCTTTAAAATTTACTATCTATTGTGAGTCCGATCTAAGTGTAGGAACAGGTTTACCATCACTTAAAATTGACGGTCTGCTTTGACGCTTGGGATAGATAGAGAGGATTGCATAATCTGGGCGAAAGTATAATCTAATAATCCACAAACGTCTTGTATCCTAAAACAACAATAAGCAAAGAGCAAACAAAAGTGACAGGTCAGTCTATCGTTGAAATATAACAATTAGCAAACCAAACAAGTGGCCGGTCGCTGTCCTTGATTCGCCCTTGTCCATGGCGATTGGCGAGTCAAAGAAGGCGAGCTGCAGAGAAGCGTGCATCAATCAACCGCTTGCTCTCTCTCTCTCTCTCTCAAAAGTGACCGAAACTTGTTCTCAACGGACTCAAATCAGATCAGATTCACAGTCCGGGCGCCTCGCAGATCTCCTCGTTTTCACTCTCTGTGGTTACTGGTTAGTAGCCCTATGTTCGTCTCTACATCTATATATCTGTGTGTGTGTGTGTGTGTGTGTGTGTGAGCGATTACTCACGCAACCTTGTCTTTCTGTTCTCTCTCTTCCGCTTTCTTTCCATAGAAACACACAGAAAATCTGAATGAGGTGGCGCGAACAGTAAGAATCCGGAAAAAGTAGCGTGAGAGATTTCAAATCTTCAATTGTGTGCATTATCTGTTTTGTTTTTCTTTTTCCGGCATGCGTCGAAGTGATCGTTCCTTTTAACGATTGCTTTAGGTTTCCCGGCCGGTGAATCATGAACTCTGTTTCGATTTTGTTAATAGATTCGTCTAGATTCTGTTAGACCTGTAAAAATTGATAGATGGAAGTAGTTTCTTTTCCTTGTTTCCTTCTCTTCTCAAATCCAAACATGATAACCCCTTCTAGAGAGTTGGAGGTCGACTGAATATCACACTCTATCTGAAAGACACTGGTTTTCCCCCAAGTCTGATTAACCGTTAGACCCTTGTCTCTGCAAATGCCTTTGGGAGTCCGGGTCCTTGGGCCAATGCAAGTGTTCAAATATTTGCTTATTCAAAATACCTTCTTCCTTGAAGATTAAAATGTTCCAGGGATATGATTGACCACAAAATTTGAAATGAGCTCCTCTTGTCTTGCTGGCCTATGCGTCTAAATCCGGTGCATCCTATGTCTGTCTTTGGATGTTCACTTTCTGCCCAGATGAGGGAAGAATTACCAGTATAAGGTCCATGACTTTGATTTGCTCTCAATCATCTCTTCCTAACCAAATTTACCCAGAAATCTCTTGTTGTTGCCTGCTTCTTTGTCCTATTTTGTATTTCAAGTATTTCACAAGCAAAGTTGTAAGATCCGATAACATTTAACTTAAGACAGATTAATTTTTGTTACATAATCAGGCAGCTCAGAATGTGAGTGCTACCATTTGATTTTGTGACAGATTTGATAATTGTGAGACATTTTGATGCGATAAAATTTTCAGTACTACCATGTCTGGCCGCAGTTGTGAGGGTTGAAAGTTAAATTAGCATTTTGAAATCAAGCTTATACTCATTGCAGGTTACTAACATCACCAAACTCAGATCCTTGTTGGCAATATGGATTCTCTCATTTCAAGCAGGGGGAAGATTCAATCCGTGCCGGAATCATATATTTTACCACCAGAAACACGACCCAGTGACCTAGTAACTCCTTTACTGAAGACCATACCAGTGATTGATCTTGAAACACTGGGCCACCATCGCAATGAATTAATTCAGCATATCATCAAAGCTAGCCAAGACTATGGATTCTTTCAGGTCATTCATCAATTACTTTCCCTTCATGCCATTTATGTCGCTTTTGGAACATTTTATAGAGCTGCTGTCCTCTAACCAAAGTTCGTTCAAGGTTCAGTTGACAAACCATGGTGTCTCGGAGGAGTTAATGAATGATGCACTGACGATGGGAGCTGAATTTTTTAATTTGCCTGAAAAGGACAAGGCAAGATACTACTTTGAGAAATCCCCGTCTCCCGAAGTTTGTAGGCTTAAAACAAGCATTGACTATGCAGACGAGAAAGTCCATTTCTGGAGAGAGAGTTTTCGGCACCCTTGCCACCCCCTGGAGGACTACATTCAGCTTTGGCCTGAAAATCCACCTCGGTACAGGTATGCCATTGCTATGGGCGATGCTAAACAAATATAACTAATCTTTATAAAAAAAAAATTGACACATAATGATGTGATTGTTTGTAATGCTAACCCTTCATTTTAAATACCTGATTAAACACCCACAAGTTCGATTAGCATTTTCAGAAAATGTCACTGCTGCGCCATTGTATTAACGTATTCTGTATTGGTATTGGTATAGAGAGGTGGTTGGACGTTTTTCAGCTGAGGTGAGGAGGCTGTCTCTGCAGCTGTTGAATTTAATTTGTGAAGGATTAGGTCTTGAACAGGGTTACTTTGAGGAAAGACTCAGCCATGGTCATATTGTCTCTATTAATCACTATCCCCCATGCCCCGACCCAACCTTAGTCTTGGGATTGCCTAAACATGCCGATCCTCACCTCATCACCCTTCTTAACCAAGGCCATGCACCTGGGCTTCAAGTCTTGAAAGACGGGGAATGGCTGGGTATTGAGCCCCTTCCCAATGCATTTGTGGTTAATATAAATCACATGTTACAGGTATCTTCTCTTTATTATTCTCTCCCCAATCAACCCTACTATTTTCTTGAATAAAATTTGCTTTTAGCTGCTTGTGACGTCCATGTATTTGTAGGTAATCAGCAATGGGAAGCTGAAGAGCGTTGATCATCCAGTCGTGACAAACTCAAAAGCTGCAAGAACAACAGTCGGTAACTTCATCCTTCCTTCTAGCGATTGCCTAATAGAGCCTGCAAAATCACTGGTGAATGAGCACAATCCAGCGGTTTACAGAACTTTTACATTCGGAGATTTTCTCAAAACTGTTTTCTTGGATACTCGTCAAGGTAAGGATCCACTTGTAGATTATATGATCCAATCTTAAGTTTGTTTTCTTGGATACTCGTCAATATGTTCAATCTCAATGGAACATGTGTTGTTTACTCTTTTGTCTAGACATAGGAACTGATGGTTTTATATGGACTTAACACACAGGAATTTGTGAAGTTTCTTCCCAGGGGGAGGGCAAGACATGCCAATTTTTCAAATATACAACCATATTAAACTCGACTTGTTTACCATAACGAATGAACTCAAATGAAATTTTTTCGAGTTGAACACCCAAACACTAAGTTGCTCGCAAACAGCTCAGTTCATTTGTGACCCTATTTTGAACTCCAACACTTCCCTTTGCCCCATATCTCCTTCACCTCTCTTTTTTTCTATGGATATGCACAAACAAGCTGAAGCAGATAGCTTTCCAGTTATTATTGGGTTCTTTTTCATGGGTACTAAAGACTTGCAGTGCATAGAAATCACCCCGTTAGAGTGACTTGTAAGGAAATTCCCTATATGCGCCTAGACAGGCCGGCTAGCTGCAGGTTAACCTGAAACAAATGGAATGCAGGAGAAGATAAGCTTCTTAAATTTCTTCAGCCAAACTGGGTTACCTGCATTGTTTCAGAATGAAGATATAGGGAGAGTGGTACAAGATGGGGTGGCCATGTCAAGAACCCTGTAAAATATTCACCAGCTGATTCTATCTATGCTCTCTTGTGGGTAAATGGATTATAGAGAGAATGAATTTGAGAACAGCCTTGTACCTACACTGCCTCCATTACAGCTTTGGTTGGTTGAGAATAATAAGAATATTAGTTGTCAATTCTGGTGGACAGGATGTGTGCTTATTTGCTAGCACAACATAAACCACCAAGCCAGGGTCCAGAACGACTCAACATTAACAAAATTAGCAAAGAATTGTTGCCTTTCAACTGGATTTCTTTCAGACCTGCCAAGGGTTTTTAAAAGGGATGGTGCATGAGCCAATCTAGGGAGAAATAAAGATATTTACATATCAACCAGAATGTGCATGCACTTTTGACAATTGAGCAATACAACCATCAGCTTCATTCAATAACATTGAGGGCATCAGATTGCCCTCAATTTGCCTCCATCAATCTTGACCGGATTGACTCTGCACTTGAAATCTTATTGATGCTGCAGAAGAACACATTATCACATCAAACAACTCATTCAATGTTTTGCACATATTATGGTGTAAAGGCCAAGAAACAATAGCTTAAATCTATCAGCACTAAGTCATCACAGTTTCCTGAATTCTTTTTGTAATCAGTTTAAAGGAATTCCATATCTGATATTCAAAAATTACAACTCATTGACAAGGAGGCTCACCATATGAGAAGATCTCCACTCAATGCCAATTTCTGATAAATCCATTCAGGAACCAGTTCCTGCAAAAGCTCAAGTTGCTCTTCAACTTCTCCTGTAAACACAAGACAAAAAGGGTTGGTCCAACCAGAGGTTTAATGACATGAATAGAGATTTCCTCAGCAATCAAGGCTTACTTCTATCAACAATGTCTGGGTGGCTGGACATTATCCGGTGCAAAAGCTCCTCCTTTGTGATAATAGATCTCTTAATTGACTGGAATAAGAACCGGATCATGTCAAAGACTTTAGGTAAGCCAGCAATCATCTTCTTCCTCTTCTTTGCTTGTGAGATGGCTGGATCTTGATCCTCTAATGCTTTCCTCTCTTTTTCTCTAATCTGCAGAGAGGCAGTGTAGTTGGTTTATTGCTTCCATTTATTATGCAATAAATTTACACACAAATCACAGCTTTTCCTGGGTGAACATAGATTTGATAGTGTTCCTCCTCAACTAGGCATAGAAGTTCAGGAGCACAAATGGAATGAACAAATGACTTTTTCATCAGAACACCTGCCGCTACAAAAATTATAACAGCAGGATTGCTTTATGCTACTACATAATTGCATCAGGGAATGGTTTCAGGACACACAGCAAATTTGCCAAACCTCTAAGCTCTTCACTTGCAGAACAGTTGATGGCCTTGAGGCAGTTCATGCATGACATTGTCATCAAACAAAATACAAGAGAACAAAATGAAATCTATGCCCAAATGTACCAAACCAATGTCTTTTAAACATGTATGCATATAATATATCAACATGAAACATGAAAAAAACCACACAAGAACATGTGCTTTGAAAAGGATTAACTAGTAGCTATTCAACTTACCGATTGCAGAAGACTCTCAGGAAGAATTTCAAAAATATCATTGTCGGGTGACTGCCTTCTAGCACTATTGACTTCATCTTCGTGCTTTGCATTTTTGACAGGAGTATCAAATTTCAATGATCTGCTGCGGGCTGGACGTGTGAACAATTTGTTAGGTGAAAAGGTTGAATTGTCATCAGGGCTCATATAGCACCTCTTTGGTGGTTGCAGTGCCGGTGTGGCACTCATCAGTTTTGTCGGAGTAGAAACGAGTCTTGTAGGAGTTCCTACGATGATAGCAGTTCCCGCTGAACAGACTTCATTCTTTACATGATCTCCCTTTTCTGTTGGAGTAGCAGGTAAACGGGATGGTGTTGCACTAGCTTCAGAAGTCCGAAGTGAGAAACAATTTTTATTGGTGCTTGGTGTTAGTGAAAATTTACTGATGGATGAAGGAGCAGTTTCAATGGTTAGCTCATCGTCAGAACTCTGGTCCAAGATTAGCTCTGCAACAGAGACGACTGAAGGCTGTAGGGACGCTACAGATTGCTTTTGGTTAATATCTACTGTTTCACTGGTTGAAACCTTAGATGAAAAGCGCTTCTGGAAACGTTGAGATAGATGGGATGCAACTACTGACTCTGGGTTTTCTAGTGCTTCAGTTGACATCTCACTATGCAAGGATGAATTAGAGGCCTTAGTTATGCTCGTCTGCAGGGCTGTCCTGTGATTGAAGGGCTCTGGGAGTGTCCCCTCTGGAACTTCCCCCTGAATACAAAGAGATACTGTTAATGAACAGGTAAGTAATCAAGATAATAGTTCAAGTGGAAGAAAATGGGGGGAAATGCTTATAAATATAGTGAATAAAATCTTGATGTGCAGAGAAGATATAGACCAAAATGTCTTTAAACCTCAGAGCTAGCTTCCTATCAGGGGAGATAACATGCACAGTTCAGGTTCAGTGCACAAAAATTAGCATGCTCATATCCATGAAACTCAGGAATTTGGCTTCTTAATTAAGAGCTTACCAGCCAAACATGGGTTAAAGGGATGGGTGGTACCAAGGAAACAGGCTCCTGCATCTTTGTTTTTGGTACCACAAAAAAAATGTCTTAAGGAAAGGGGAATTGGGTGCTCTTATCTCATGTGATCACTGTCCATGGCACTAATGCTGATAGCTAATATTGTTTTAATGTCATTCAAATTTAGTAACAATGATGCTTAAAGAACACAAAACACACAAATTCAACAGAGCAACAACAGCTTTTTGAACATAAAACAGTGGGATCCACGACAGAGAATCCAATTTTAAAAGCTACACGTGGAGTGTTCTGCAGAAAGTATATATGCATACCTCAGGATTGGCTTTGTAGAAATCCAAGAGTCTAGCACGGAAGACCCTTCTCATATGTGAGTTCCCACTCACTGACATCAGCTTTCCCGCATCCTTAATGGCATCAACATTCATAGTAATGTGGAGATCAGGCTTCATACAACTAGTTCGCTCATCATGTACAAGTATCCTCTTTATCTCAATCACTTCAGGTAAAATAAACTTCAACTGTGCTAAATGGATATAGGAGAACCTCCTAAAAAAGTTGGATCAATAGAGGAGGTTAATGGATGATAACAGAGAGATCAGTCAAAAATTTTAAAAAAGAAGGCAAAGAAAAGAAGACCAGATAGAATGTTAAATAAGAAATTTTACCTATCTGTCAAACATTCTACTTTGGGGCTGATATTAGTAAATGTGGATGAGTAGCCCTTAAGCCTAAGCAGCCGAATCGAACTATCCAAACTATCAAAGAACCTGACCAATATCTCATGCCTGAAAAAATATGGAACCCCATCTTCAGAAATTAGCCAAACCTCAAAGTTTTGGTGTTCATTCATCAGAAAGAAATATATTGGAGTTTTCAGATTTTCACAACTTTAATGCTCTGTTGGAGCCACAAACATAATATCATACAACTGCTTAGAGCCAAGAAATTTTCTTGAATGTCAGACAAGTCCCTTTTCAATGTTCAACAAAGATCCACAGAAACAATACCATTCCAAGATTGGTAGAAGCAAATAGCCAAAACTGACGAAGCACAGATAATTTGACAACATTTTCGAAAAAAGCGGGACCAAGATTTCCAAGAACTTACTTCTGCGGAAGACCAATCGACTCATCAACCTTCCTCTTCGATTTCCCGATCGGAACATCGCACGGACCCGACCCGATCTGCTGTTCGTCTGGGACAGCCGGATCGGGTTGAGGCTGCTGTTCTCGACTCGACAACTGGATCTTCGCTGCTGCCTCCCTCACTTCTCTGACGGACATTGCTGCCCGACGGTTCCGAAGGCGACGCGGAGGGTAGGCCGGTTTCTCCGGGGTTTTGGAGCTCCATGGACTCCGATCAGACGAGAGAGCTTTGGTAACTTGATCCGACAGCAAGGGCTTCGGCTTTGACGAATCGAACGGCGATGAATCAGAAGCCATTTCTTCGGCTGCACTTTCTTTCTGAATCGCCGATGGGGTTGAAGAGAAGAAGAAGAAGAAGAAGAAGATGTATAGGCTTGTTTGGCGGGAAAGATGAGGTGGATGTCTTACGTGTCGAAATGCCAGGTCAGCATTCCCGCCAATGCTACGGCGGGAATGGTAGGGCAATTGATCCCCTGCATGTGATGCGCCTTTCTAGATATAGACCTCTTCTGTAATTGGACGATAGGGCTTTGGGAAATTATATGATGTTTTATCATAATTTCTTACGAAGTTGTGAGGGTGACCCAGAACTGGCCAGAACTTGGGCCTTGATGGAGCTCGTATCTGCAGTCCACTATTCCTACTGGATTGGGCCCATAAAAGATTGATCAAGCCCATGAAGTGGACTGGGCCCTCAAATCCAATAGGAATAGTGGATTGGGCCCATAAAAGCAAAAACCTAAGCCATCAAATATAGTCAAATTGACCCACTAATCGCAAGTGAAATAAGTGTATAAATAAGCAGTTGGGTCATTTTCAAGCCTACCATATTGACTTGAAGACAAAGAGCCATCAAATGTTACTCATTACTAGGATGACTAAAGGGGCACTGTCCTAGATTGCATGTTGGCAAAAAGCTAAGCCAGTGAATCCTACTTGGATTGATCATTGTTCCACCAACCCTTTCAATAAAGTGACCCAAAGCAAGAGGAGAAGAATGGTTCAAATGGGAAAGGCTTGTCTTGGAACTCAAGTGCCCAATTGAACCCTTGTCAAATACCACCACCCATATTGCTTTAATTTTTTTTAGTTTATAAATGGAAAAAGGACGAGTCCAAATTTCAAACGATACTTATTTATGAAAAGAATAAACTCAGTAATTAGGTTACAATTAAATTAGTTTAATATACTCTAACGTTATCTTGTTATATTTAAATGATGTTTATAAATCAACAATATTCTTAGAGTCTAGTAATGACATAGCGAATTCGATCACGTAACATCTTATTTTTTAATTTTGTTTATTGTCCCAATGGAAAATGAGACCACATGATGGCTTTACTCAAACAAGAAATTGAGTATGTCATGTTTTAGTAGAGAATGTGGGGGGAGAAGAGAGAAAAATCATTGCCATTTGTCTATTTGTATTCATCTCTCCACTTATTTTGTCTACCATTCTTTTATGGAAAAAATGACCCATCACTTCAATTTATAAACATTTTCATCTCATCTTAATTGAAAATTTATCGAGTCCACCATTCTTTGTGAGAAAAATGACCCATCATTTCAATTTATAAGCATTTTCATCTCATCTTGATTGAAAATTTATCGAATCTATCACTCGAGCTCATCTAAATTTCATATACAATAGTCCTAAATTAACAACAAAACAATGAGTAAAAAACATATAAACAAAATTTTCCTAATCAAATTTTATCAATGAGGGAAAATATATAAAGTGGCGGATAAGATCATGAATGTTACATACAAAAGGGCAAGTAAGGTAGGTGGGCTTTCTTGCCAACACTCTCGACACCTCTTACTAAAAGCTAACAAGGAGAGAGTGATGATTTTGAATGATTTTTGATGTGATTATTTTGCCCTATTCCCCTTTCAATCCTATCTTATGTTTTGCTTTTTAAAATTAAGCAAATGTGGCCCAAATCTCTCCAAACGTTTCATTGTTCATTGCATGGGATTCCATGGGCAATGTTTGGTTGGTAAGGTCCCAAAAAGTAAAGTAAACTAAGCCTATTATGGTGATGTATTATATTTGTCTTAAGAATGCTTGGAATTGGACATGGTGAGAGGGTGGCATGCCACTGAGAAATAGACAAAGCCTCTTTTAAATGTTAAATTGATGATTATGAAAGTGACAAAGGGATTGAATTTTTAATTTATCAAAAAATAATAAATAAGATATATTTACTTACACACCTATATCTATACTATTATAAAATGTATCTTATTTAAAAAAATTAAAATTAAAATATATTAACAAAATTTGAACTCATAACCTCTAAATAATAATTCATTGTGATAGCGTACAAATAGTCTGTTATATATGCTCGGGATTAAAATGGACCGTGAATTTTAAAAATGGTGAGACAATTTAGATTGATAATAATAATAATTAATTTCTCAAATACTATATAAAAACTCGTCTTGTTTAAAATTTTATGTAAAATAAATTAAAAATAAACTGTAACTGTTAAAATATGAAAATTAAAAAATATGAAAATTTTATTATAGAGTTCAATTATTTAGTAAAAAATTGTAAAATTAAAAAAAAAAAACGTTTTCTCCAAACGAACTATCTTGCGCCTTGCGGCGGGCGAGCAGAGGTAGACAGAAACAGAGAGTAACGGCCTAACGGGTGCGCACTGCGCTAATCTGCGCAGCATATATTCCAACGCCTTCACATTCGATTCTACGAATCATCTCTCTCTCTCTCTCTCTCTCTCTCGTTTCAGAGGCCAATGAGTACTCTCTTCTAAGCGATTGCTGGGAGGCAAGGGTTCGGCAAATTCTTCGATTGTTCTTCGAAGGATGGAGGTTAAGGCAGTGGAGAGCTTCGACTTTCTGGATGATTCTGATGATCGTAAGTCTAAGCAACGAAGAAGGTACTCATTCCCGAAAGCGCCGTGCTAGCAACTGCAGGGAGGAAAGGAATTTCTGCATTTCTTTCTTAACCGCATAGTTCATTTTGATTTTTGAGTCTTGATTGCTAGTATTCAGTTTCGTAGTGTCGATTCATTCAAATTCCCCGTAAACTGAACTAATAATCTAGATTACAGCGCGGGATTTGAGTATTCCCCTCCGGTTGGCATAAATGGCGGAATCTTTGAAGCACTGGTTTATGTAGGTTTGTTAGAATTGACTTCATTGGTTTGAGAAGCTACTTGTGATAGTGAGCTCTTTCTTTCGTGATTTTAGATTGGTTCTTGGGGTTACGGTTTCGGTTTTTGAGGTTGAGTGATGGGGTTGGACAGTCTGCTGCTTCCAACTGTTGAGCCGCCAATAAAGCCACGAACCGGGTTGCGAATGAAACAGGCAGGAAGAGGTTCTTATAGAGGTAGCTAGGGTGGAGCAACCGGGGATTAGGGTTTTTCGGAGGTTCAATTGATTAGCCGGGTGCGGACTTTTTAGGGGGATTGTTACTTGTTAGTATTGTCTGACTGGATGAGATGGGTACTCAATTGCACCAAATGCTCAGGACCCTCTGTTTCAATAGTGAGTGGAAGTACGCTGTCTTCTGGAAGCTCGACCATCAAGCTCGGACGTAAGTTCACTTTCCTTTTAATGATTTTCATCTTCTCAATTCTTTTCAAGTTTTGAAAACGTGATTTGATTTATATTTTGGTGTCGTTAGGCTTTGCAGTTATAGAGATGTCCTTAGATGGTTTGAAATTTGAATGTTTTTAACTTTAGACTACCAATAAATGTTGTAACAATCGTTGGATTTTAGGATCTTTGTTGTTGTACTGTCTTGTTTGCTACGACTAATGGTCTCTTGTCTCTAGATCATTTTAAGTATTACTTCCTTTTTCTACTATTTTTTGTCTTCAAAAAGCTTCCCCTATTTCCTCAATAGTTAAATAGATTATCTCAATATTGTTTACTTTGATAAGTAAAATTGAAAATAAACTCAAAATCATTCTTCTATCTTACTGTCCATACCCTTGAACTAGAGATACTTTATCCGTGCAGAATTTTTGAAGCTAATGGTAACTGGCAAAGAAATAAAGGCTTTTACCATGTTCCTGTTGTTGTTTCTTGTCATGAAAAGTGTTACATACGAATTTTGGGTGAATCAATTGGATATGAAAATCTAGTTTGTGGCTCATCTGATCTATTGGATTGAACAGCAATTTAGATTTGTTGTTAGTCGTTTTCGCCTTATAAGGACAACGCAAATTCTATTCTTTTTTTTTTTTATGGGAATAATTTTTCTGTAGGATGCTCACTTGGGAAGATGCTTACTATGACTACCATGAGCAACATGAGGATCCAGAGAACATGTGTTCCACTGAGATGGGGGTTAGCTTGCATGAATGGCTTTTACCTGATCCACTTGGATTAGCTCTTGCAAAGATGTCATACCACGTACACTCTCTTGGGGAAGGGTATGACATCTATCTTATGACTGATAACAACCTCTGTGATTTTGTGATAGTTTGACATGCTGTGGCACAATGGTAAATTGTTTGACTCTGTTTTCCGGTGCTTAAGAATTGCGCACTGAATGGTATTGTGTCATTTCGGCTTATCCTATCCTACAGGTGCAGGCGCATCATATTTATTGCCTTTCTCTTACCTTGTCACCTTTCCTCTAGTGGCTGCACCACAAAGTTTGCCTAACACCAATTGACTATCAGCCTTTGCCTTTCCTTTTTTTTTTTTTTAAGCTTATTTTAGTGGACCCACTACTTTCCTGTGTGTGCTCCATTCTGATTAGTAAATTCAATCGAGAACAAAAATTTTTAGTCAACGAGGAATTACATCATAATCATTTGTTGGACAGGGTTATTGGACATGTGGCAGTTACTGGGAGGCATATGTGGATTTTTGCAGATGAACATGAAACTGATATGTCGTTGCCATTTGAGGTGAGAAACAATACTTTTGTTCAATGATTCACTGGTGCACGTACACTTGCAAGTTACCATGTGGAACAGAGCCCTGATATGATATCTTGCGATGCCACAATATTGCATTTAATTTGGCCTTAAATTAATTCTTATTCTATAACTTTGATGGCTTCCAGCATTTTGATGGATGGCAGAATCAGTTTTCTGCTGGGATCAAGGTATGCTTCCTCTCCTTTCTTTTATTCACAATTTTGTGAGTTCTCTTGTACACTGCAAATCTGCATATCAAAAACACCTGTTTTTTTGTGGCCATTTTGCAACCATTAAAAATATAATTGCATAAAGGTAATAATATACGGGGATTTGTGACCCCCCCCCCCCCAATAAAAAAAAAAAAAAAAGATCTTGAAATCAGATAAAGACCTACTATTCATCTCACTCCACAAGCTCTGAAAAACACAGAGAAGAGCTAAATTCCGTTCTTGAGGAACATTTCTTCCCAGATAAACAAACCAGCAGGAGGTTAGAAGGTCTCTAAAGGCTTACCTGCTCCGATCTCATCATAGTGTGTATATAATATATAGGGATAGAGAGAGAGAGAGAGAGAGAGAAATGCTATGATGAATCAAGGGAGTCAGTGGGCCAAGGGCACCTACTCCGGTCTTGACCTTTACCTTTTCTGTTGTGCCCCCTTTTCTCTTGGGGAACCCTAGGTCTAGGTGCTAGCTGGTTCAAATTTTGTAGGTATTTGGTGTCAAATTGTCATCCCTATCTTCTATGAAAAATAATAACTTCTTGATGTCTAATTTCCTATAAAAAATGCAGAATATGGTAAAGTTTATTCCTTTCAATCTTAGGAACAATATATTCATTGATGTATGCTACTATGGTTTCCACATAAATCATTAAACATCTTTCCCCTGCATGTATTCTCTTTTAGTCCTGGTAGCTCTGAGATATTTTCTGAAAGAAAACATTGTCTTTGGATTTGCAGACAGTTGTTCTGGTGGCTATTTTTCCACATGGTGTCGTGCAGCTTGGATCTTTAAATAAAGTAAGACCATTTACACTGGTTAGATCTATTTGTGATTTTTAATACCTGGAAACCATTATCATGCTCTAACTGCTAATGATTTTTCTGTAAATTTATATATATTGAATTTGAAATAAAGTGATGCAATTACTGAATTTACTGATCATGTGGTGACTAATAGATTGTTAATTTGCTGAGCCTTTTCTTGGTATACAATGTCTTCGTATATTTATTTTCAGTTATGTCAACTGTGTTATGTAACAAAGGAACATCCATCACAATTAAAACCTACTCAGTTTCTGATTTTTCATTGTTTTTCTTTTCCTACATCTGAAAAACCAGGTTCCAGAGGCTTTGAAGATGCTGAACCACATTAGAGATATCTTTTCTGCACATCAACATTGCCTACTGGGGCGTAGTCCTAGTGTAGGACATTCTATGTTGAACAGTTCATCATGTTTGGTACCTCTCTCTCTCTCTCTCTCTCTGAGACACACCCTACCCATATGATAGTGTCCGACTGTGTTCTTGCACGCATGCGTGCTCACACACACCCCCCCCCCCCACAATTTTAGAGGATTTTGTCATAGAATCATTGAAATAAGGATGTGCCTTTCTCTTTCCTCAGATAGATATCTCTTCCGGAAGTTTGGTTTCTGGGAATTTTCTTGACTGCATAAGCAGCATAGGTAGACCAGTTAGCAAAGATGATATGCAGCATACGCTTTCTGATCATGCTTATGCTGTTCCGTTGCTTGGTAATTTACTGAAGAAGACAGATGAAGTGACCAGTAAGGATAGAGGAATTGAATTATCAGCATCTTGGGGTGCTGAAAGTGCAATCTTAGTTAAACCAGGATCTGAACTTTTCCTTTTGGAGCAGCATGAACAAGTACGGAAAAGGTTGCTTATTGATAGGAGTTGGAAATGGGAGTCTAGTAGCTTGGGGTATCTGGGAGTGGGTTCAGAAGTCCAGGATACTACTGCGGGCTCTGAGCTATATGAGGTATGCAGACCAGGTTTTGAAAACGAGACTAGTAATTATAATTTGGAAGCAGAAAATATGGAAAATGAAACAGCTACTGAGATGCCAGAGGGAATGGACAGTAGTAGCTTGTTGACAGTGGACTCTGGCTCAGATAATCTTCTAGAAGCGGTGGTGGCTAATGCTTGCCGTGGTGGGAATAATGTCAAAATTGAGAAATCTGAATCAGTGAAGTCCACATTGACGACTGGAGCAATGCCACTTACTACCTGCAATGACCAGTCTCTTATAGAAATGGAGACATTGCACTGCTTGAGCTCCGAGGCAGGTGGTGTGAGCTCTTCGAAGGGCTTTTTATCGAGGATCCATAGTACATTTGATGGACAGTTGGATAATGCAAAAGAACCAGCTAAGGTCAATAGGAAGAGAGCTAGGCCTGATGAAAATTCTAGGCCTAGGCCAAGAGACAGACAATTGATTCAACATCGCATTAAAAAGCTGAGAGAGATTGTGCCCAGTGGATCAAAGGTGACTTTTGCAGTTCATTTCCTCCCTGGATTTTTGTTGTAATTATTGTAATTTCTCTCTCTCTCTCTCACACACACACACACACACAATTGCGTGCCCGCACACATATTGTTAATTGCTGAAATTACTCAATGATTCCACAGTGCAGTATCGACTCACTTCTTGAGCGTACAATCAAGCACATGCTCTTCATGCAAAGTATCATTAAACGTGCTGAGAAACTAAAACCGTCCACCAAGCCAAAGGTAACCTTGACATTCTTTTTGAGGGATATTCCAACTCTCAATTGACATTACTTCAGTGGGGTGCATTGTAATTTATGGACTTAGTCAAGCTTCATTTAACTGTGGCACCTGGGGATGGCTTGTTGAAGGGAAAAATGCGATTGAAAAATCAGATTAAATGGCATTATTGTGTGGTGGTAGTAACCTAAGTCATTTAACTTGTTCCCTCTGAGACTATTAATTCTTGAACATGGTGCTTAATTCAGCCTTTAGTAGGCAAAGATTTATGCATGGATGACATGGATTCTTCTTCGTTAAGCGCCATTTTTCAGAGCATGTTCAGACTGGAAGTTGATATTTTAAACTTGGACATTAATTAATTTTGGCTCTGTAGAAACAGTGGCTTGATTTCTGGACTTCATCTACGATTTGCCTTGACAATTTGCTTGTTCTTGCTGACTCTGCAGTTGCTTAGCCCAGAACCAGTTGTGCGAGGCTTACCCAGACACGATCAGGGTTCAACCTGGGCAGTGGAATTGGGAAGTCACCTAAATTTTTGTCCAATAATGATAGAGAATGTCAACATGAATGGGCAAATGCTGATTGAGGTATAGGCTTGTCAGGAATACACTAAATTGCTATACATGTGAAGTAAAATGAGAATCCACTCTTGAAGAGACGTAGCTTTAGTTGAGCCCGTACTTCTCAGGCATTTCCAGTCTTTTTGTTTCTGGTTCTTGGTAGCATGTAAAATTTGCTTCGTCCATGCAGATGATGTGTGAGGACTGCAGCCATTTTCTTAAGATAGCTGAAGCCATTAGGAGCTTAGGCCTGATAATTCTGAAAGGTACTACCAAAGCCTGTGGCAAGAAAACACGGATGTGTTTTGTTGTTGAGGTACTGTTCTCTAATCACAAGATATGTAGACTAGTAATGCTCAAATTTTTCATGTTTTCATCTTGAGGAGGAGATATCTGAAGAATTGAAGATTGAAATTTATGGGGTTGTCTTCTCCTTGTGAAACTTTGTTGTCTTCTGCATCTTGATTTTCAATTATATTCTGGATGAATGCCTGTAGCTTACCAAGAAATTTAAGATTTGAAATAAGCTGAAATCTTGGAAAGCTTACTTGAATTTTATTGAATTCGAGTATGGTACGTATATACAAGAAACCATCTAAGCTATCTCCTAGAAAACAGGAACAAATTTGAATTTAGACTTTAGAAGATAAAACAAATCAACTGAAATTTAAAATTTCTGGAGTTATCTTCTTATCTTCTAGGCTGCCTCATCCCTTTAATCTTGGAGACTCATCTCCTCTCCAATAATCTTATCCCTTTTATTATTGGGCATTCCATCTATCTGTTCCAACAAGATTGTATGCACATTAGGGAATATTTCTTGTGCAGCTGGAAATGTAATTCCTAGGGTAATTAGTAGTCCTGAGAATTTAGGAGAAAAATTTGGACATAGGGTTATAATTTGGAAATAAATCCTTTCAAAGCAAAACTGACTTGAAGAACTAAAACTTTCAGCTGGTTTAAGTTGTTGAATTATTCTTTCACAATTCTGTTGGTATCATCTCCGTGGCACACACTGCTAGCAAGAAAGCTTCTGGATATTTATATATAGACGCACATGCATTAGCAGCCAGTATGTGAGCCCTAACTTCAAGGTTTCTACTGCAGTGGAATCTGCTGATGCTTTTTCTGTATATTTATCCTAGTAAGTTCTAATCCAGTGAGGACTGCAGGAGGATCAGAACAGAAGCATTCATCGGTTGGATATCCTGTGGACACTTGTGCCAATACTGCAATCCAGGGCTTCACTTTAGGGAATGGAACCGCTACTGTTGTAAGTTGGGGTGGAAAAACAGAAGCAGAAGCATATGTTTTCACTGCAGATAAACCGATCCAGGACAATGTTCTGAGGGTTATGGCTCTTCAACTATTTGAGGCTTTGTTGTTAGCTCCTCCTGAATGGTGTGTTATCTTTAATTGGACTTTCTGGTTTGTTTTTGCCCCCTGTAAGCTGATAGCGAGTGTTTCCTTCCCTTTTCCAACAATGCATGGAAATGGTGTCTTGTTCTTGTTATTTTATTTTGTGTCTGGATTTTTTGAAATAACTTTTACATTGCATGATTTGCTTATATGCTTGCTTCTTCTAATTTAGCAGTAGTGCCTTCATTTGCAATGTTGGAACCCTTTACATGTTTAATACATTCTTTCCTCTTGCTACTCAAGTAGTGTATTTCTAACCTTTAAATTAGGGACTCTGAAGTGAAACAAACTTTCTTGGGGGCCGAACGTGATATGTTGAAGATTAGGCAACCTGCAACCCTGCAGATAAAATTAAAGCTTTAAGGTCAAGAATGGTGATGAACCAAAGTGATGGTAACATATAAAAAGCACCACATCTTTTAGCCTTGATTTCTTCTCGATTATACATGGAGCTGGCAGATTGATCTGAGAATCAAGGGAATGGTTCCATCTCAATCTCCATGTCCTGATCTATGGATTTATCATCCTTCTTGAAATACAGTGATATAGTAGAGACGGGCAGCATCTATACTTAAAAAAACATATGAACCATTTTAGAATGCTTTGAAGCAAGTGATGGAGACATATGCAACAAGAGATTACAGATTATTCAAGTGCTTTGTAGGAGTAATTCCATGGCTGGAGTGGGTGAGAATCACAGCCTGAAATGAGGAAGGCCCTGGGTGCCATCAAGTCCAATAGAAGCGAACTTTAGAAAGTATTCATGAGGAGTCGTGTCTCTGTACAGCGGTGGATTTTTGTCCGATAGAAGCTCCTTTATAGGGCCATAAGTTTTGTATTTGTTCTTAACACTAGGGAAGAGGAGACACGCAGCTGAGAGCCTCGGACCAACCCTCCTAGCCACCACTCTGTGCTCCACACTCTTGAACTTGTCATTCGTGATAAGCTGCAAGCAAATTTACCCTCAGAAGAGAACATTTTGATCATGTTATTCTTATCTAGACTAGTCTGTCTTGCCATATTTACCTGCATGAAGTCGCCAAGGTTGATGACAAAAGCACCCTCCACAGGGTGCACATCGACCCAGCGATCGTGGTGCAGGATTTGGAGGCCACCGATACTGTCTTGCAACAGGACAGTGAGGAAATATGGATCCGAATGCTTGGTTATGCCCATGGTCAGGTCTGGCTCGGGGCAAGCCGGGTAGTAGTGGCAAACCAGTTTCAGAGCCTCCATGCATTCCTTTTCTGAAAGGTAGCCGCGGCCAAGCTCCAGCGCCTCTGAGAATAACTCGGACAAGACATCCCTTAGCTTAGCCATGCTGCTCGCATACTCGACAAATGCTTCCCTGCAACGCAACACCCAGCAATAGATGATCGTAGCTAAATTTGTCGCGCTAGTTAGGGTGTAGGGTATAGGGTAGGGAGGCGACTGACCACCTTGATAACAGATTGATATGTTGTTATTGTTATGGGTTAAGTCGATGTGAATATATTTACCTGCATACCGGGGGTAGGCCTTCGGGGTCTGGGTTGCCGTCTGGAAAGTCAACCGAAAGTGAGTCCCTCCAGTGGGCAGTTTGATTGATATGGAGAGTTCCAGTCGAGTAGTATTTCACTCTCTTTGTAAACTCTCGTGTGTAGAACTCCTCCTTAGTCTCGCTGGGCTGCTCGTGGAATCGTCGAACGCCTTCCAGCAGCCCCTTCATGACACCGAATGGCACTCCGTGGTTGACAATCTGAAAGAACCCCCATTCCCGAGCCGCTTCCTTAACTTCCTCGACAATCTTCGATCTTCCACCGCCATGGATGCCTTTGAGGTCGATCACCGGAATCTGGAGGTCTTGCTCGGTGCCGGTTGTCGTGTCCCCGGCCCGGCTTTCCGGCTGGTGGATGAAGATGCTGGGTATCTTCTCCACCCCGGCATCCACGAGCCCCTTGACCCCGGCCTTGGTTTGGTCGAACTCCATTGCTGCTTTGGCCCTGTCCTCAAAGCAGCCAGCCTCGTTAACAGATGGGTTGCTGCTGATCATCTTCATCTTCGTCTCTACTCTTGCCATCTTTCTGTTGGTGGCAAATGCAAATATGCAGACGATAGGATCAATCAGAACAGGTCTGTTTATATATACATATATATAGATAGATAGATAGATAGATATTCATATCTGCAGATTAATGTTAAATTCTGAGTGAGCTTGCATTCACATTGGATTGAGTAAGATGCCAAGCACAAGCCAACGTGAGAGGTTATTTTCTTTCTGGTTTTTCAATTGGGATGATTGAGTCACTCACTCTGTTTGATTGATTGCTTTTTCATCGTTTTCGTCTCTCATAATGTTGTTTTGAGTCTGACCCAAGTTCTAGAAAGATTGAAGCATAACAAATTAATTAGATGAGCCACTTCGTTTTTAATTAAATTATTCTTTGTCTTTATTCATTGATCTTGTGGGTTCATTGATGCATCCACCATATGAGTATGGGTGTACGCATGTTCTATTGTGATGTTTTATATTTTATGTTTTGCTAACTTTACGTCTTATTCGTCCAGACGAGAATGTTCATTGGTTAACTAAGCAATTATTTCGTTACACTACATATAGTTATACTTGGTTTATGGATAAGTTTATGCCCCCAAATGTTAAGATTTGGTTATGTTATCTAACACTTTCGAATGACTTATCAAATAAAATAAAATAAAATAAAAATAAACTGAATTTAAAATTATTGAATGACATACTTACTTAGCTCCAGATGCATCAAAAAAACGTTCAAAAGTTAGTTTGAACACTCTTTGGAGTAGCAAGAGAAGAAGAGTCCCTCAAACGGGCTCAACTAGCTTAATGGGCCCAAAGGGTATGGCCCGAGTCTGTATCTGGACTTATGTTTTTGAGCCCACCAAAAATAAAAAGCTCAAGATATATTAAAAATTTAGTAACTGAAACATAAAATAATTATATGGGATGAAGGAATAAATTTATTTTTATATTTTAACAAAAGTTTTGTGGTACCTTAAATTTTTAAAACGTCTCATTAGACACATTTACTTAAAAAAAAAATAAAATTATTAAATCTTTTTTAATTTGTATTAAATTAAATGTATATCTGTACTTTACAAAAAAAAAAAGATTATGTGACACCTTGAATTTTTTTTTTAAATTTAACAAGTGAAATTATTAAATATTTTTTAAGCAAGTTTAAGTGTCATGGGATGTTTTTGATAAAATGCAAAAGCGTATTTAATTTAATACAAATTAAAAATAGGGTTTAATGGTTTTACTTTTTTGAAGTAGAGGTGTTTAATGGGACGTTCTGAAGGAAATCACTAGTATGGCGATACGACAAAAATAAAATCTTTACCGTGTATCAAATATACAACGGAATATAATATACACATAATTCATAATTTGGGTATTTAAATAACATGCATATTCAACAATTGAATATAAATAAATTCATACTTGCTGTTTAATGTAAGGTTGGGATGCATAAATAATTTATATACTGAGACCGTATTCACCTCACGTTATGGTAGTTTTAGTCTATTCACACATAGTATGCCGAATGATATCGTTTCGGTTACCTATTCCTGTGCTAGACACAAAAGTTCTGTATATCACAAATACTTGCGTCGCAAAATTATACGCGTGATCTTCACACGTAAAATTTTTATGGAAGCAAAAGAAAGAAAAAGAAGAGAAATCTACTTCCTCTTATTTATTTCTTTCCTCCTTTCCAATATTAATAAATTCTCACGTCCTCAACCTTTCTTTACCTTTAATAATACTCTGTAATCAATCAATTTTATTGTGCATTTTTACTATTTGCTATGCACCATACACTATTGGCAAGGGGTCGATGGTCAACTTTTGACCAATAATTTCCATAGACATTTTGGGCACACGATATCGATACTAAACACAACACTATATGATGTGTGACTTTTTAAGTTTACTATCCACTAGCAATCAGATAACACCGAAACTCTTTTCGATATTGGTCAACCCCTTGACCCATCACTTAAACTTCTTTAAATCTCAATGACGTTCCAAGAGTTTTTAAATAGCATTTATAAGTGATTCAGGACAATATAAGTGGTAGTGAAGTCTCACTTCAAGTGAACCTATTGCAATTGACGATTACCGTGTGCTATAATTATTCCATTACCTAACGTCCCGACTGAGTGAGACTCATGGAGTGACAAACTCAAAAACTTAGTAACTATGTGTTAGACCTCATTAATGTGATTAGATAATACCTCAGGAAATACCTTTCCTAACTTTCAATCTGCCTCGGTCAGTGACTGTCCCGTCACATTAATAGTAGATCATATAAGATGTTCACCCTATCAAATATCGACAAGGATGACAGATCATATTTTCAACATTTGTCTCCATATACAAACAAGACAAAACCACATAGATGAACGTTCTTACCTCCCAATTGGATAGTTCGACTCATTAGCATATCGTGCACACCAATACACAAAATAATTGTGTCAATTCAAGTTTAAAAATTAACACACCATCACAACCTAATGACTCGACCAATATCCATCATATCATGTGGTTAGTCATCGGCGGCACATTTGGCTAATCATTCCTCAAAGACCACCCTCAGGTCTATAAACAACATCTTATGTCATATGACACGTGACACACTACCCTCCCATCGGTATCCCCATACCGAACGATGTAGTAAACCCTTTGCTAGTCCATACTCGATTAATTGGAGTTCTTATCTAAAGAATCCAAGAACTAAGAATACTTAAGAAGTTCAGTTACCAGGTAATCCTATCATACAATGTCAACACCTTGAGAATAAGATTTTCACACAGAATATCTAGGGACTTATTCATATAATTGATTGGAAAAAATATGAATGGAGAAAACCTTGTCTTTCATAGATTCATACAAAGATACAATGAATGCATAAAACAAACTCACTAGATGTCATCCAAATCTAGCATTAGGGTACACGACACTAATAATCTCCTACTTGCACTAATACTAATTTACATCACATGTACATCTAGTGTTTCACCATTGGTAGGAATCAGGTATCCATCTTCTTAAGATGTTGATCCAGTTGTGGCTGAGTCATAACCTTGGTGAGTGGGTTATGTAAGCACCCCCGCCCGGATATCCCAACCACCCGGACTACCCGAACGGGAGCGCTTACGAAAGGGAAGGGAATGTAACACAAGACAAAAACTACCCTGACATGCATACTTAAGAATTAGAACAACGGAAGCTAAGCTATACACATGCATGCACTACGAGTACTCTGCCAACACATTGGTTAAATGATAAATAAATGCATACCGACTCCTGTGCCAACATACACGAGACACGATGACTGACCTGGCACAGTCAAAACTAATAGAGTAAATCCTACTCAAACATCAGAATTGATGGGGACTGATGGAACTGCCTGTACACCATATCGAATCTGCAGTTAGATGCTATTTCTTTTGCCTTTGACCTACGCTGCCACTACCTAGAATGATGGAAAGCAAAGTGAGTCGAGAGACTCAGCAAACATAAAGAAAGAAAGGTTGTAGGCTGAACATATCCAATAAACTCTTCCCAGAACACTAACCCCTAAGCACACATAAGCCATGAGATACTACAATACAAAAGTATAGCATAATGAAAGCACATACTGGTCATTGGGGCCTACACAAGACACCCGCCACCCAAGTCCCATACCAACCTGCCGCTGCCCTGAAAGGCAACATATATCTCCAACATACCTATGCGCGTTGTCCCAGGTCGGTCCTCCCGACACTCGAGCTGTAGAATAACCGAGTCTATCCCTCGGAACGGTTCTCCCGTCCGAGACTAGTGAACTATCGATAACCATGCAATGCATATAAAAATGTAATAGCGTAATGAGCATCAATGTGATACACTGGCACCCATACATCCAGGCATCAGGCCATGCTTCGCCCACATAGTAAACCACACGCGATGCATATGCCCGTGCAAGATGCAAACTAACCAAGTTAGTATGTCTGTGACCAAGCATACTCAATAAATGAATGCCCCAACATGCATGCCGTACCTATGTGCATATCAAACCATGAACGGTAATACAACATATCAAATCATGCAATAAATCACATATTGGCAGAGCTAATCAGCAGTGTCCGGCACAGGTTAACGGTCAGTGATTAGGAATGTTCGCTCGACGATCTATATCAGGGCTGTACGATAGTCTACTCCAACGTCATTAGACAGTCGACTACTATCCCACTGCTCGATAGCTATAGCCAAACCATAAATAAACCCGAGAAATTCATAAATAAACCCATACCTCTAAGAACCTAGTCCCCAAGCTGGGTTCGACATCATTCCGAAAGGAATAGGGACGATACAAACCCCCATAGGTTCGCAACAAATAAAATTCTAGAAGTCCCAGATTTATTTTAAATCATATCAAATGAATAATAACTCAATAAGTAACGCTAGGCGTCGAATTAGAGTAAAGGAGGGCATGAAATATAAGAAACCATGAGATCTTACATGAAAGCCGTAGGGTTTACAGAGGAGGTGTAGAGCTTGCCTTTACATTGCTGTTTCCTGCCTTTCTTGCACTCCCGCTGCGAAGTAAAACGTTTAATAATGATTAATAAAATTGTGGCTCACATTAATTAAATATAATCGTATAACACGAATAATTTAGTCATATAAAATTCTTGAACATATAACACTTCTAATAATTTTTACCCACTTAGGCACACCACAAATAAAACCCCAATGAGTCTTATATTTAATTTAAATTAAATCACGTCAATATAATCCTCAATTTATATAATTAATACGCAACACCGAAACGAATTAAGGGAAGACGTGGGGTTCATAAAATGAAAAAAGATAGCAATGGTAGAGGGAGCTTGCCTCTATTTAGTTGTTTACAACGTTTTTACGCTTGAACGCCACCAATTTAATACCTATGTTGCACGAAAATACCTCATAGGTGTCGTTTCCCCGTTTCCGAAACGTTTCTTATTCCCGTTTTGGACACTATTTATACTTATTTTTTAAAAAAAAATGTCCGTTTCCACGTTTCCGTTTCCTAACGAAAACGTTTCTCATTTCCGTTTCCGTGCAACATAATTTAATACACGCTGCAAATTAACATAAACTCTCAAAATTAATAAATTGGACCCAAAATTAAATTCCAACCGTACATAATGATTAATACATATTTCTTTACTTACTTGACTAATTAAACCGCAATTAAACCTCTTTTAATCATGAATTTTCTCCCAAATTCCTCTCCATTTTCAGCCTCGGCCTTGCTTCTTCTTCTTTAATTTTTCTTATTGATTCTGTTGCTTGAAATTGGCCCGAATTGGGCCTTAAATTGTCAAAATAAATAGCTGAGTCTGCGCCACATGGCGCAACCAACAGCCGCGCATGCCAGCACCGCCTTAGGGTCGAAACGACGTCGTTTCAGCCCTCATTGGCTAAATAAAATGGCAAAATCCCCCAGCCTCGCGCGCGCCCGCGCGGATCGAACCCACGACCACTTCCCTTGCACACGCGCACGCGACCACCTGATCCAGTTGCTCCCTCATACATTAATATGCCTCCCATTAAATTTAAAGTGATTTGCGGCCACTCTTGCAAATCACGTTCAACACCCCCAGATTTTCATTAATTACACACGTGCCCTTTTAATAATTTCCCTTACACCCGAACTTTCATAAATTGACACTTGCACCCCACATCTAATTTTTCTCTTATTACACTTTCACCCCAGGTTAGTTATATTCTAACGCCCCTAAATTTTCCTCAATTTCTCATTTAGACAAGTTCTGATAATTATAGCGTCCCTATCACCGAAGACCCAGCATTCAAGAAATCCAAGAAGGGTCTGCTAGAAAATATAGCATATACGCAAAACCCAAATAGAAGCATCATGCATATTCCTTACTATTAACAACAGAAACCATACTCGTACGTTATTATCCATAGACATATACACATTAGGGTCAAGATACCCGCTATTTTCCATCAGGGGTACAACCTAAAACGTAAAAAAAATGTAATTTAGTATTACACATCTCAAAACAGCCCCCCAAGGACTTTTCGATTGAGACAGCTCTATAAATACTTTTACCCCACGGCTCTAGCTTCACTTGACTCACCCACTTCTTTAGCCTTACCTTTATCTGGAATGATGCAAACAAATATGAGCCACAAGGGCCAACAAGTATAACTGAAAGAAAGTAAGCATGAGAATCATAGGTATCGAGAAGCAATAAGAATCATGAATAACATTTAAGGCACTCACGATACACCTCTTTACTTCATTCTACATAATAACAAGATGAAACATACATTCATGCTTATATGCAATCTTTTAAAACCATAACCATAGGGTCAAAGTCCATACCGTAACCATGGGACCAAAGTCCATCTCTGAGCCAAAACTTTCTCTACAAATATATCTTACGGAACCCATCCGCTGCGCATATCATGAAGCCTTTAAACATTTTAAAATCAGTTTCATGCACATGCTCCATGCATCATCACAACCATGCATATTTGTAATGATCCCTAACACACGATTACCTAAAACAATATACACAAGAGAACAAAACTCATGCAAGACAACATCAAAGCCTTCCATGTCCTCAATAAAGCATCATTTCCAAAGGAAGATAGGTCGATACCAAACTCTATTTAGGCTTTTGAACAAGGTTTAACATGTCTTTAAGGAAGCATATCGAACTACTAGGAACAAGCTCTCTAAATGAAGTAGAAGAGAGAATATAACTTACAAGAAAATGAGAAGAATTGGCAAAATAGAAAGTTAAGAAACAAGAACTTGCTAGAAAATAAAAGAACTTACCTTAGATATTTTCCTTTAACTCTCACAACATACCAGGGTCGCTGATGTCATGGCTCAAGCCTCTTCTTCACAAAATTACGTCTACCCACACCACCAAAATTTCCCCAATTTCTTTTCCAAAATTCACTCTTTTCCTCAAACCTTCACCATATATATATATATGCCATGAGGAAGGAATGTTATGAGGGCATCGTGGCAGCAAGGACAACCAATTCTGGTGGCAAACAGCAGCTTGAGACACATAATAGTAGCATAAGGCGATAGGTGGCGACGAGTGGCAACAGCTGGCAGCTATATGGCACGCAGCAGGGGTTGTTAGTGTTGTGTACCCTGATGCTAGATTTGGATGACATCTAGTAGGCTTGTTTTAATGCATTAATTGTGTTTTTTATAAATCTATAAAAGATAAGGTTTTCTTCATTCATATTTTCTCTAATTAATTATATCAATGAGTTCTTAGATCTTCTGTGTGAGAATGTTATTATCAAGATATTGAGATTGTGTGACAGGATTCTCTGATAACATAATATCTTAAACTATTCCTAGTTTTTAGATTCTTTGGATGAGGACTTCGATTAATCAAGTATGGACTAGCATAGGAGTTACTACCTCGTTCGGTATGGGGATACCAATGTGAGGATGGTATGTCACGCACCATATGACATGAGATGTCACTAGTAAACTTGTGGGTAGTCGTTCGGAAACGATCAATTGAATGTAACACCAATGACTAATCACATGACCTAATGGATAATAGTCAAGTCATTAAGTTGCAATGATGTGTTGATCCTTAGACTTAAACCGGCATGATTGTTTTGTGTATTGATGTGTGAGATTTGCTTATGAGCCAAATCATTCAATTATGAGATGGGAACATTCATCTATGTGGTTCCATATTGCTGGTATATGGAGACAGGTGTTGGGAATAAGATCTGTCGTCCTCATTGGTATTTGATGGGGTGAAATTTTTTATGTGATCTTCTATTGATGTGACGGGATAGTCCCTGCTCAGGACAAATTAAAATTCAGGAAATGCATTTCCTGAGATGTCATCTAGTCACATTAATAAGATCTGACACATAATTACTGAGTTTGTGAGTTTGTTACTTCATGACCCTCGCTCAGTCGGGACATTAGGCAATGGAAGGATTATATCTCACGGTAATTATCAATTGTAATAAGTTCACTTTAAGTGAGACTTCACTGCCATTTATATTGTTTTGAACCGTTGCTATGCACTATTCAGGAACTCTCGGAACGTCGTTGGGATTTGGAGAAGTTCCAGTGATAAGTCAAGGGGTTGACCAATATCGAAAAAGGTTTTGATGTTATCTGATTGGTAGTGGATAGTGAACCTAAAAAGTCACATATCATATAGTGTTGTGTTTGATATCGAAAATGTGTGCCCAAAATGTCTCTAGGAATGATTAGTCAAAAGTTGACTATTAGCCCTCATGCCCATAGTGCATAATACACAGTGTGAAATCAATTACTGATTGCATAGTAATAGGCAACGGATCGCCAAATGTGCACAATACACAGTGCATAGTGCATAGTAAAATTGAATAGTGAAATTGCACAGTTGATTAAATTAAACATTGGAGGTGGGGGAGGGCTGCGAATTTTAAAGGAAAATTAAATTTGGGGAGGGGAAAGAAGATAAGGGGAAAGGAGTTTATTTAATGGCAGATGCAGAACCTTTCTTTCTCTCATTTCTTCCAACATAGCTTCTTCTACTTCATCTTCTTCTTTCTTCTTCCATTGAAAAATTATAAAAATTATACGTGTAATTGTTACGCGTATAATTTTAAGACACAGACACCGGTGATACGTAGATCATCTGTGTCTAGCATGGGAAGAAGTGACTGAAATGATACCCTACTGCATACTAGGTGTGGACTGACCAAGACCACCACATCTTGAGGTGGACTCTCTCTCAATACAAAAATTGGTTATATATTTCATCCCTTCATCGGGCAACAGGTATGCATTTCTTTATGTATTCAATTGTTAAATATTCAAGCTATGTATAATGTGTATGTTATATTCTGTTGCGTGTATCTGATACACGATAAAAATTTTATTTTTGCCTATACTGATGTATTAGTGATTCTCTTCAGGGCCACGCAAGGCCCTGCGTGGCGCAATAAGGTCGCGCATGGCCATTTGCGGGCACACATGGGCGCCAGATGACACCTTGAAACGGCATTGTTTTGGCACCTGGTTGGGTTTTTAAAACCCAATCATTTTCCTTGTACAACCGCAGGTTCAATCCTGTGACCTACCCTTGCCCCTTACGCATGCGCGCCAACTCACCTACATGTTCCCTCAATGAATATTTCGCATAACTTACATTTAACATGACATGGCTACCTGTTTTCGAAATTACATTTAAACCCCAACATTTTCGAATAATTGCTAATACTTCCTTGATAAAAAAATACCTTAATTTTAATTTATTTTACTTAATTCATTGCACATAAATTTACATTAATTCATAAATATACAGGTCATTACATATATTATCTGTTGAATCTATTCTTTACAGCTGCATATCCTCATGTGTTATAATCTCTCGAATTAAATAAAATCGAGGTTCAATGTATTTGGATTTCTGATGAGACATGGGTTCCTTCCTTTGTGTGATAACTCCATTGTTTTCACAATACAAAGGTATTGGTGACAAAATGGTTGGAACCATATCAACCTCCGAAAGAAACTTCCAGATTCAAACAGCTTCTTTATCAGCATCACATGACGCAACATACTCAGCTTTAACGGTTGAATCCGCTGTGATTTCCTGCTTGACACTTTTTTAACTCACAACACCATCATTCAATAGATATACAAAACTAAACATCAATTTGCGATCATCATTTGATTGAAAATACGAATCAGTGAATCTATCGACATGAAAATCACATCCTCCATAAATCAGTAGCACATCTTTAGTCATTTGCAAGTATTTTAGAATATGTTTCACTGCAATCCAATGAATATAATCGGAATTGAACTGATATTGACTTAGAACACTTCAACGTATGCAATATCTGGTCTTGTACATATTATCGCATATATAAGACTCCCAATCGTCGAAGCATAAGGTACCTTATACGATCCCTCTTTTCAGGAGTATTAGGGGACATCTCCTAAGAGAGAGAAATTCCAAACGGGACAAGCAATTGTCTCCTTTTGAAATTCAACATGCTAAATTTTTTTAGTATCTTCTCTATATATGTACAAGTTTTGGGAGAGATTTATCAATTTCCTGACTCTATCTGTATAAAATTTAATCCCTAAAATATAAATAGCATCTCACAGATCTTTCATGGAGAATACTCTAGACAACCAGACTTTCGTAGACATTATCATGTCTCCACTGTTACCCATAATTAAAATATCATTCATATACAAAACTAGGAACATAATGTTGCTTCCACTAGCTTTCTTATATACACATGGTTTATTCAGATTTCTTAAGAAATCAAACTCGTTGATCTCATGATCAAAACAAATATTCCAACACATCGATACTTTCTTCAGACCATATATTGATTTCTTCAGTAAACACACCTAACGTGGATCAACAGACTCAAATCCATTCGGTTGTTCCATATAGATCTATTCTTCAAGAAATCCATTTAGAAAAGCTGTCTTGATGTCCATCTGTCAGATCTCATAGTCATAGTAAGCAGCTATAACAAACATCATCCGAATGGACTTAAGCATCATGGCATGTGAGAAAGTCTCGTCATAGTCAATATATTAACACTGACATTTGCCACTAACTGAGCTTTATAGGTCAAAACATGTCCATCTGAACCGATATTTCTCTTGAAAATCCATTTCCACCCAACACGGACATTTCCTTCAAGTAGATATACCAAGACCTAAACCTGATTGAAGTACATAGACTCCATTTCAGATTCCATAGCTATCTGTCACTTTGAGGCATCAATATCAGATTTCGTCTTCTTATAGATGGTACGGTCAACCAACTTGTCATTATCCCTATACAAAAACTATTCATGTATCTCATTCACCAATAAACCATACCATCGATTCGGAAGATGCGGCATTCTACCAGATCTACGAGAAACTTGTGGATGATCTCTCTGACTTGATTTACCATACTTAATAATCTAATTAGGTATTTTTGAAACAAAAGACCCTTCTTCTACTAAATCTAGTTTCTTTCCCATGCCATCTTCCTAAATAAACTCTTCTTCCAAGAAGATAACATGTCTAGCAATTACAATTATTGGGTCTATCAAAAAATAGATATAATATTCTAAACTATTTTTAGAATATCCCACAAAAATGACTCTTCTCAAATCTAGAATCCAACTTCTCCGTTCTCAACCTTTTCACATAAATCGGACAACACCAAATTCTAACATGCTTAAGATTTAGAAATTTTCCTATCCGTATCTCATGTGATGTGGTTGAAACAGATTTAGTTGGTATTTGGTTTATCAAATAAATCATGATAAGAATAACATAGCCTCACAGTAAAATTAGCAAATCTATGTAACTTAGTATAGAACGAACCATGTCTAATAGAGTTTGATTTTTAGGTTCAGCCACACCATTCAACTATGGTATATAAGAAGTCAACTGTGAAATTATACCACAACATTTGAGATAATCAATAAGCTCAGTACTCAAGTATTCACCTCCTCGATTTGATTGAAGAATCTTGATACTCTTTTTTATTTGGTTTTCAACTTCAGCCTTAAACTCTTTGAAATTATACCATAACCTTTGTATGTGGATAGTATTTTAATTATAGATAATAGTGTGGACATAATGATGTCTGCGAAAGCCTAATTGTCTAAAGTATTCTCCATAAAGAATATGGGAGATGCTATTTATATTTTAGGAATTAGACTTTATAGAGATAGAGTCAGAAAATTGATAGGTTTCTCATTGAGCTTGTACATAGGGAAGATGCTAAATATGTTTAGCATGTTAAATTTCAAAAAGGAATTGTTGTCTGTTCGGGTTGAAGTTCATCTTTCTAAAAAGATATTCCCTAATACTCCTGAAGAGAGTGATCGTATAAGTAAGGCACATTATGTTTTGGCAGTTGAGAATCTTATGTATGCGATGATATGTATGAGGCCAAATATTGCATACACTGTAAGTGTTGTAAGTCAATATTAGTCCGATCTCGGTGATAGTCATTGGATTGTAGTGAAGAACATTCTGAAGTACTTGCGAATGACTAAAGATGTGTTACTGATTTATGGAGACGGTAATTTTCATGTAGATGAATTCACTTATTCGAATTTTTAATCGAATGTTGATGATCGCAAATAGATGTTTTGCTTTGTATATCTCTTAATTAGTGATGTTGTGAGCTGGAAAAGTTCCAAGCAAGCAATCACAACGAATTCAACCACTAAAGCCAAGTATGTTGTGACATGTTATGTTGCTAAGGAATCTATTTGGATTCGAAAGTTTCTTTCGAAGGTTGATGTGGTTCCGACCATTTTGTCACCATTACCATTATATTGTGACAACAATGGAGCTATCGCGTAGGCGGAGGAACCTAGGTCTCATCAGAAATCCAAACACATTGAACGTTGGTTTCATTTTATTCATGGAGATGTGAAGCTACTGAAAATAGATTTAGCGAATAATGTAGCTGACCCATTCACCAAAATTATGACTCAGTCACAGTTGGATTGACATATTGAGAAAATGGATATTTGATTCCTACTAATGATGGAGCACTAGATGTACATGTGATGTAAATTTGCATTAATGCAAGTGAGAAATTGTTAGTGTTGTGTGTGCCCTTATGCTAGATTTGGATGACATCTAGCGGATTTGTTTTAATACATTAATTGTATTTTTGTATAAATTTATGAAAGATAAAGTTTTCTTCATTCATGTTTTCTCCGATCAATTATGTGAATGAGTTCTTAAATCTTCTATTTGAGAATCTTATTCTCAAAATATTGAGACTGTGTGACAAGATTCTTTGGTAACAAAACTTAAATTCTTCCTAATCCTTAGATTCTTTGAGTGGGGGCTCCGATTAATCAAGTATGGACTAATACAACAGTTACAACCTCGTTTGGTATAGGGATGTTGATGGAAGGACGGTGTGTCATATGGCATATGATATGAGATGTCGTTACTAGACCTATGGGTGGTCATTGAGAAACGATCAATCGAATGTAACCCTAATAACTAGCCACATGACTTGGTGGATAATGGTCTAATCATCAAGTTGCAATGGTGTGTTAATCCTTAGACTTGAACATGCATGATTGTTTTGTGTATTAGTGCATGATATTTGTTAATGAGCTTAACCATCCAATTGGGAGGTAAGAACATTTATTTATGTGGTTCCATATTGTTGGTATATGGAGACAGGTGTTGGGAATAACATCCGTCACCCTCATCAATATTTGATGGGGTGAACGTCCTATGTGATCTATTATTAATGCGACGAGTTAGTCCCTGACCAAGACATATCAAAAGTCAATAAAGATGTTTCTTAAGGTGTCATTTGGTCACATTAATAAGATCTGACACATAGTTACTGAGTTTGTGAGTTAATTGTTTTATGGCTATCGCTCAATCAGGACGTTAGGTGATTGAATGATTATAGCACACGGTAATTGTCAACTGTAATAGGTTCACTTGAGGTGAGATTTCATTGCCACTTATATTGTCTTGAATCGCTGCTAGGCTCTATTCAAGCACTCTCGAAACGTCATTGGGATTTGAAGAAGTTTCGGTGATGGGTCAAATGGTTGATCGGTGGGGTTTTAGTATTATTTGATTGCTAGTGAATAGTGAACCTAGAAAGTCACTCATTATATAGTGTTACATTTGATATCGCCATCATGTGTTCGAAATGTTTCAGGAAGTGATTAGTCGAAAGTTGACCCTTGACCCCTACTAATAATGCATAATGTATAGTGAAATTGTATAGTGAAATTGATTGATTACAAAGTATTATTGAGGGTGGGGCAGGGCTGCAGACGTAAGAATTTATTATAATTGGAAAGAGAGGGGGAAGAAATAAATAAGGGGAAGCAGATTTGTTTGCTTTCCATATATGATCTCTCTTCTTTTACTTTCTCATTCCTATGCTTTTTTTTGAAAAAAATTTGTTATCATAGAAATTATATGTGTGAAGGTCACACGTATAATTTTTACATGTATAATTTTGAGATGTGAGCATTGTGATACACAGAACCTCAATGTCTAGTACAAGAAGAGATGACCGGAACGATATCATTCGGCATTTTAAGTAGGTGTGGACAAACTATGACCATCACAACTTGAGGTAGATACAGTCTCAATACAAAAATTGTTTATGTACCACAACCTTACATCGAACAACAGGTATGAATTTATTTATATTTAATTATTGAATATGCGTATGGCTTAAATACTCAGGTTATGTATGGCGTGTATATTATATTTCACTACATACATTTGATTCCCTTGAGTGAGGTAAAAATAGAAATTTTACTGTGTATCAAATACACGTAGTGGAATATAATATATACGCCATATAGAGTTTGAGTATTTAAGCAATACACATATTCAACAATTGAATATAAATAAATTCATATTTAGCCTTCGATGTAAGGTTGGGGTACAAAAATAATTTTTGTACTAAGACCATATCCATCTCACGCTATGGTGGTTCTAGTCTGTTCACATTTAGTATGCTGAATGGTATCGTTTCGATCACCTCTTCCTGTGTCAGACATAGAGATTCCATGTATCACTAGTGTTTGCATCTTAAAATTATATGCATGACTTTCACACATATAATTTATGGCAACAAAAGATTTTTAGATGAAGTAAAAGAAGAAGAAGAAGAAGAAAGTGGAAAAAGAATTTACATAGAGTGAGAGATTAAAAGGAAACAGAAGGCCCATCCCATATTTTTAATTAAATCCCCCATCCCAATTTTCTTCTTTATTTTCCAATTCAATTGAAGCCTCACGTCTGCTATCCTACCATCCCAATAATTCAATGCAATCAAAGAATTTTGCTATGCAATTTTGAGACACTGGCATCGGTTATACGCATAATCTTTATGTCTAACACGGGAAGAGATGACCGGAATGGTATCATTTGGCATACTAGGTGTGGGTAGACTAGGACCACCACAACGTGAGGTGAATATGGTCTCAATAAAGAAATTGTTTCTATACCCAAACTTTACATCAGACAGCATGTATGCATTTATTTATGTATTCATTTAATGAATATGCGTGTTATTTAAATACTTAAATTATATATGACGTGTATATTATATTCCGTTGCATATATTTGATACATGGTAAAAAAAAAAATATTTTTGTCTGTATCATCGTACTAGTGATTCCCTTTAATGTGTTTTACGCATTCATTGTATCTTTGAATAAATCTATAAAAAACAAGATTATCTTTATTCATATTTTCTCAAATCAATTATATGAATGAATTTATATATTTTATGTGTGAGAATTTTATACGCAATGTGTTGAGATTGTGTAACAAAATTCTCTAATATTTTTTTTTTAAACTATTCCTAATCTTTAGATTTTTTGGATGGGGATTCTGATTAATTAAGTATGAACTAGTACAGAGGATTACTATATATCTTATTCGGTATGGGAATGAGGCTTCAATTGAATTGGGGAATCAAGGTATCACAAGTATTTTTTTGGTTAAAGTATAAGAGTGCATTTATGCCTTCACCTAATTATATTAGAATCTCGCTTTTAAGCGCAGAAAGACAATGAGGGAGAGGAAAACCCATTAATAAATTTTTTAACTAATTTATCTTTATTATTTTAATTTTAAAAAATTATCACATATCCCCTTTTTTATAATTTAATTTGAGGTATTGTATGTAAATATTCAAAATATTATAATATCTATATGACATAATCAAAGCTATTTGACCACGTAATCAAATAACACAACCACATGTTTTCTTTTCTTTACCTCTATATTTCGTCCCCCATTATACAGAGATTTAATTTCGTACAATACAAAAGATGTATTGTATATAATATATATTTTTTATTATACATTATAGAAGATAATGGTATGGACTCAACAATGACACGTAGCAAGCCGGCAGCCTGCACGAAAGCATCTAAATCTGGACAAAGACACGACAGCAGCAAGACCATGCATGGTACCTTCGATGGTCCATTTATTCATTCCTAGGACTCATTCTTCCAGCTGTCATAGGCTGGCTGTCTTTTATGGTGGCCTGTTTACATTTTAAGCGGAACTTTAAAATTGATGAGTAGTTCTTCATGTTAATTTGATAGCTTGAAGTGAGGAAGTGCAGAGGCCACGCGGCCGTACGTGGTCTTGTAGAAGGAGATGTATTCAGCGACGTGGAATTCTCTGTAAACCGGCGGGCTGTCGTTGGAGAGAAGCTCCTTGATGGGTCCGAATGGCTTGGGGGTGGCGCCGGTGCTGGCCGTGAAGAAGCACGCCACAGAGACTCTGGGTCCGATGCGTTGGGCCCTCACCTTGTGCTCCACGCTCTTGAACTTGTCATTGGAAATGATCTGCAGCAACAACCACCACCACCAAATTAATCAGTTGCCCATTGATTGATTGAACAAGTGTTTGGTTTAATTAATATATATATGTCTGCATATATATATATATACCTGCATGAGATCTCCTATGTTGGCTATGAGAGATCCATGAACGGGCGGCACGTCGACCCACTGGTTATCGTGAAGAATTTGGAGGCCGCCGACGGTGTCTTGCAACAGGACTGTGAGAAAAGTCGGGTCGGAATGCCTGGAGTTGCCGACGGTGAGATCCGGCTGCGGGCAAGCTGGGTAGTAAAGAAATGCCAGGGATTCACTTTTCATGCATTCAATCCGAGAAAGGTAGTCGCTGCTCAGCCCTAATGCCTCTGAAAGTAGCTCCGCCATCGTCTCTCTCAGCTTGATCAGGTACATCACGTACTCTTGGACCTCGTTTCTGCAAACCGGAGGGAGAGCTTTAGGGTCAATAGCATCGTCCCGGAGAACACACGATAAAAGATCCCTCCAGCAAGCGGGGTCGAATTCCCTTGTGGGAACGTTGCTGGTGAATCGGACGCTTCTGCGGCCATCGGAGGAATATAACTCCCTCTTGGCCTCGGTGGGCTGCTCGTGGAACCTTCTCGTAGCTTCCAGCATGGCGTCCAAGGTGGCGACGGGGATGCCATGGTTCACCATCCGGAAGAACCCCCAGGTTGAAGCCGCCTTCCGCATCTCCTCCACCACCTCCCTCCGCCGGGCGCCGCCGCTCTCCACTCCCTGCAAGTCTATGATGGGGAGATCGAGGGGGGCTCCCCTGACTTCCCCGCCATTGGGCTGCGGCTGCACGCTATCCGGCTTGTGGATGAAGAACTCGGGTACCTTCTCGACGCCGGAGTCCACTAGTCCCTTGACACCAGCTTTGGTGTCCTCAAACTCCTTCACTTGTTTGGCCCAATCGTAGTAGCCATTGACAGATTCTCCGGCGACCGAAACAACCATTATGTCGGCTACGGCGGTGTATATATATATATAGGATAAAATTGATAGAGATATAGAGATTTGTGTATCTATATATGGTGGTGTAATGAAGCTGTGCATGGGAGGCAACAAGCCTTTTATAGCCCATTAGTTTTGTCTTCTCTAGGCGTCCGACCTTGAATTCAACAGCTTTAAGTATTTGATTAATCAACAAGATTGGGCCCCCATTGACCCTAACCCTTGACAAACTTATTATTAAATTAAAATATTACTTTTCCTTAGGCAGTGACAGACTACCACTTCTGTTTTTGGATTACGCCTCAGGTATCTTTAGCCTCCTTACTCATAAAACTATATTGAGAAGGTAAATTATAAGATGTGTTTGAGTAACTAAATTGGTTGATTTTGGCATCACTAATTCCATTCTTAAGGTCTTTATTCGAAAAGAAATATTTTACTTTTTTTAAAAATTAAACCCACATTGAGAGCCTCTATACAAGTTTTCAGTCTACCTCTTTGCCACTCGATCGATTATGTCTCGGGAGGAAAACTACCACTTCTTTCAAACGAACCAAGCTTTCCCCAAACAACTGATCTTCTCCCCGACTGCCTTGTTTTGCTAGCCTTACCAACGTTTTGAGCTTCGGATAAATAAATTTTAATTATTATATTTTAAAATAATATTTATTAATTAATATATAAATAAAAAAATAAGATATGAGAAGTATTTTAACTTTTTATTATTTTTAATATATTTGTTAAACTTTTCTATCGATCTTTAAAAAAAAATTACATAATTTTTTATTTAGTATTTTTTAACGAAATGTTTATATCTTTGCCCTCTAGATAAGTATATTTTGGACCTTTTAGATAAGAAAAAAAATAACGCATATGTCCTCCAATATATTCTAAAAAATTTAATAAATAATTTGATAAAATCTTAAAATATTTCTCAAACTTATCTTAATTATTTTATATTTAGATCTGAAAAATATTTAAATTTTATTTTGATAAAATTTTATCTTACTCATTTTAATAAATATTGTCCCAACAATGTGATGATATTTAATATTTATGAGAATAATTAAAAACTAACCCCGAGAAGGAGTACCAAGTCATTGAAAGTAAATTTACAGTAACGTTATTTGCACATTAATTTTTTACACTAAGTAATATTTTATATTAATATATATTGTGTATTCTTAATAATTTGACTCATTTGTCGCCTCCAGGGAAGAACCAGAAGGATCCTCCTGGTCCTATCTGGCGGCCGCCTATTATGTTAGTGTTGGTTATTTGTAATTTTATTTTTTAAAATAATAATGATGGAAGGATATTTTAAAATTTTAAAAAAAATTAATTAACATTTATTAATGGCAGAGAATAAGCGATTTATATTTATAAAATTTAAAGAAGAACGAAACAAATTTTAAAAATAAAAGAGTCTTGTTTGTGAAATAAAATTAATTTTAATCAAGTAATAAAATTAATTGAAAATTAAAAATAAAATATATAATAAATACAAAATGTGCTTATTATGGCCTAATTGTTTTCCCAATATTATAAAATTTGTGAAGAAAAATATTATATGTCTATAAATAAATTTAATAAATAATTTTACACAAATACCCCTGTGTAATAATCAACATGGGAGGCGGTGGGCTCGCCTGGGAAAGCGAAAGTTTGGTGTCCCAGCAGCCATTACTTGACTCGTTGGATAAATTAATTAATGCATTGAATAAAATTCAAGAATTCTTTGGGGGTTAGGCGGATCCATTGCGTCAGCCATCGGGTGCCGTCGTTGACTGATGACTCCATCATCTTTATTTTAGAGATAAAATTTTTAAAATTACATATAAGATTTTATCATAATTATTATTTTAAAAAAAATTAAATGTCTTCGCACAAATATTTCGATGCTTAACCTAATTTTTATAAAAAAATATATAAAAATAAGAGAATTATAATTTAAGTAAAATTTTGATAGTATTTCAATCAAAAAAATAATTCATTTAATTATAGAGATTAAAGATAATATATAGAAGAACATTTATATCTTTCGAGATCATTTATTCTAAATTTTCAAATAAATACATCGAAAGTGAATTAACATGTAAAGTCTTCCAAGGTATCTAGAAGACAATTTTTCAGCAACTACTGATAGCCTCTCAAATTTTTTGACCTAATCTTCCAATTTTGTCAATATCAAATATAATTAAATTAGCTTAGATATATCTGCATCACCCAAACGTAAATAGTTGGCGTTAATTACTTGTGGCCAACTATCATATTATTCAAGCAGAGTGACATGGTCAATTAAGGATGCTCCAATCTTAAGTCAATAAAATAGAAAAAGGGTCCCATGATGATCAAAGCTTGAAAATAGTGAATAATAGGAAATTAGTGTTACCATTTCTGTGTAGTTGGGGCTCATCTTTCTTTTAAGTGTCTACTTTATTGCTTATTACTGATTATTTTTAGGCCTCCCCTCATTTATTAGAATATAACAGCCGTTGTTAACATTATTTTTAAGGTTTATAACGCACAAATAAAAACATAATTTGAGGAGTTATTTCTAGGGCTATAAATGAGCCAAGTCATTTGGACTTAACTTGGTATTTGGTTCGATAAAAGGTTACTTGACTTCGTTCATTAAGGTAAACGAATTGTGCTTGAGGTTAAATTTAAAACTAGATTTGTAAATGATCAAAATTTGAGGTCAGTAAAGTTTGACTTGTTAGCTTGTGAGTTTACTCGATTAGAGGGTCATCAACAGTTTAGAGGGTCATCAACAGTCCCGATTAGAAGTTCGTGATTAGATATAATAATATATAATATATTAGATATATATTTTGTAAATATATTATTTGACATGCATATATATACATACATATCAACATTATATATATATTTTCCCCAACTATTCTCTCATCGCTCTATTTCTCTCTTTGTCCAAGAAATCCACTCTCCCCCAACTTGAGAAACTCACTTTTTCTCTTCCTCTATTCGTGCCTTTTGCTCTTCTTTTCCAGCTCTTTTCATTTCGTCGTTTTCCTCTCTCTTCCACCTCTCATCTCATCGCTGCTTTGTCTCTCCTCGAAAGGAATAATACAAGTTGTGTAGCTCGATCGTTGCCTGTCGTTGCTAAAGCCTATCGTCATCGACTTCAAAGACAAAAAGACACGCTGCTGAAGCCCATCGCCTCGCATTTCTTGTCGTTGTCTTGCCTCTCTCGCCACTTTGGTAACCGTTAACTACCACATAATCCATTCTCTCCATCGACCGTGCTTTAGCATAGTAGCGAGCTCAACACGAGTCAAACCCAAGCTCGAATTATGTTAACTGAGCTCAAGCTCAAGCCTAGCTTCCAGGCTCAACTCAAGCTCGAGCTTGAGCTCGAGTCTAAGGTCAGATTTGCTGAGTTGAACCAACCTCGACTTGATTGCAACCCTAGTTATTTCAACACAATCAATCTTAAATTAACAAAATCCCATTTACCTTCAAAGAAGTACAAAAGCAAACCAATTTATCTTTGAATTATATAAGCAAAATAGTCTCTAATTTATCCTTGAATTGTGAAAGTAAAATAATTTTTAACTTTTAAAATTAAAAGCACAAATATAGTGTTTGAAAATTTAATAAAAAATTATATTTACTGAGGAAAAATAAGATAATTTGTAGAGTTTTGTACTTAAAAATTCAATCAAAAATTAAATTCTTTAGAGATTATTTTGCTTCTGCAATTCAAAAATAAATTAGAGATTAATTTATTTTCGTGATTCAAAGATAAATTGGATTTCACTTTAGGAACAGACTGATTGCCTTTATGCAGTTTTTTGGAGATAAGTTAGGATTTTGCTTGAATTTAGGGATTAATTAAGGTTAGTGGTTATATTTTTTTTACTTCTTTTTTCTTTTTTTTTTAAATCATTAATTGACGTCATTTTACTTCACTTAAAGGTAAGTTTGATAATTGTTTAAGATTAATTGGAATATTATGATTATTTTTTTGACATGTAAATCTTTTTTTTTTTTTTGTGTGTGAAAAATAATATTCAAGGGGTTCTGAATTAAATTGCATAAAAATAAAAATAAAAAATAATATGAAATGAAATAGAAATGAGAAAACGAGATTTTTCAAATTACTTTTTATGGGTGGTTTATCCATCATATCTCTCGATATACAAGTGATATGTAAAAATTTATTAATATTTAAAGAGTAAATTATATTATTAATTTTTTAATTTTATATTTTGTAATAAATTAGTTAATCGTATTTTAATTTTTGTACTCATAGTTATAATAATTAAGAACTAGTTCTTCACCGGTGCAATGCATGAAAAATGGATTCACAAATGGAGACATAAAAAATATATAAATTTTTAATAAATATTGGAAACATCACAATTAAATTTTATTAGATTGTAAATATTACAAGAAATAAAATTTATAATAAGATTAAATATTACGAATTCTGAAAAACTTCTTTGAATATAACATTTGTGGTTGAGTTTGTTTGTTCTTCTTACTTATCACATATTAGTATCTTTAAAATCATTTCCACTTGTAACTCTGGACACAGCTGCGTATAGCTGACCATGACTAAATACTTAGGGTGCGTTCTCTTTGCTTTTTAATTTTCAGTTTTGAATTTTGAATTCATTTTCAGTTTTCTATTTTGGTAATCTGTTTTTAGAAAATTAAAAACGTGTTCTCTTTGTCATTTTAAAAAACTATTTTTCAAAACAGAAAATTAGAAAACGCGTTCTCTTTGAAATTTTGAAAATATTTTTTTAATAATATTTTATTCAATAAATTTGATTATTAAGTAAATTATAAATATTTAATGTTAATTTATTATTAAAAAAATATATACATTTTAAAGTTAATGAATTTTATAATATTTTTTTCAATTACAATAATAAAATATGAATAAATAAATAAATAAATATGTTTTGAGTTTTGAGTTTGTTTTGGATGAAAACACTCAAAACAACTTTTTATTGTTTTGAGTTTTCTTTGTAAATTTTTTTTTTGTTTTGAAAAATGCATTTTCAAAAATAGTAAAGAAAACGCGTATTCATTATTTTAGAAAATTGAAAACTAAAAATGACTTGAAAACAGTAAAGAGAACGTAACCTTATTTTTTCAAATAAATCCCTACATGAGACAATGATTGCATTTTTACACATAACAATGAGTAAAAAAAACTTACCCCACGGTCTATTAAGACCATTTTCATGGAGTTAATATGAGACTTATTTTCGAATCTTGGCACATCGCACTTGTGTACCACGCGTACTTTGATTACCCAGTTAGCTCGAGTAGAATCCACCAACTTCAACATTTGAAACAAATGAGTTATTTCAAGACTAGATACAATATCAAATTAGGTGATATGAAATGCGATTGAATAGTGTGCTTATCTCAGAATGTGCGATTTTTTATCCCACCTAATTAATAATGGTAGTGAATAATTAATGTAACTGCATAGAAGTTACTCCTAACTGATTATCACAAAACGTGTGGCTCCTAAGAAGTGTGAATGTCACATTGAAAACTAAACTAATAAAAAAACAATAGGAAGTGTGAAGGTCACATTGAAAATTAAATCAATAAAAAAATAAAAAAAACAAAAAAACTGTGTCTATTTTTAAATGATGTCTCATTTTAATAATAACAGAGATTTAAAATATTAATTGTCTGATTAATAATGGTAGTGAATAATTAATGTAACTGCATAGAACCTACCCCAAACTGATTATCCCAAAATGTGTGATTGCTAAGAAGTATAATGGTAGTGAATAATTAATGTAATTGTATAGAAGCTGTCCCTAGGTGATTATCCCAAAAAAATCGTGTCTACCTTTTAAATGAAGTCCCATTTTAAATAATAACAATAGAAATTTTAAATATTAATTGTTAAAACATGTTTTCCAGTTAAAGGAATATTACTTCTTGAAAAAAATAAAAAATAATGAAGGTTGATTTTAGGCGGGAAAATTTTGTTTAAGAACTCTGTTACTTTAATATATACTAAATCAATAAAAAAACAATAGGAAGTGTGAAGATCGCATTGAAAACTAAACCAATAAAAAAATAAAAGAAGAGCAAAAAAATCATGTATTTTTAAATGAGGTCTCATTTTAATAACAACAGAAATTTAAAATATTAATTGTCTGATTAATAATGGTAGTGAATAATTAATGTAACTGTATAGAACCTGCCCCCAGCTGATTATTTCAAAACATGTGACTGCTAGGAAGTGTGAATGTTACATTGAAAACTAAATCAATAAAAAACCAAAGAAAAAAAAAATCGTGTCTACCTTTAAATGACGTCCCATCTTAAATAATAACAACATAAATTTAAAATATTAATTATATAATTATCTTAGCTGATTAATAATGGTTGTGAATAATTAATGTAACTGCATAGAAGCTACCCCCAGCTAATTATCTCAAAAAAGTCGTATATCCCTTTTAAATGAAGTCTCATTTTAAATAATAACAACAAAAATTTTAAATATTAATTGTTAGAACACATTTTCCAAGGGAAGGAATATTACTTCCTGAAAAAGATAAAAAAAAAATGAAGGCTAATTTTAAGCAAAAAAAATTTGTGCAAGAACTCTGCTACTTTAATACATATTAAGATGTCTTTAGCTGATTATCCCAAAACGTATGACTGCTAGGAAGTGTGAATGTCACATTGAAAACTAAACTAATAAAAAATCAAAGAAGAGTAAAAAAATCATGTCTACATTTAAATGATGTCCCGTCTTAAATAATAACAGTAGAAATTTAAAATATTAATTGTCTGATTATCCCAGCTGATTAATAATGGTAGTGAATAATTAATGTAACTACATAGAACCTGCCCTCAGCTGATTATTCCAAAAAAATCGTGTCTACCTTTTAAATGAAGTCTCATTTTAAATAATAACAGAAAAAATTTTAAATATTAATTGTTAAAACACATTTTCCAGTAAAAGGAATATTACTTCCTGAAAAAGATAAAAAAAGAAAAAATTGAAGGCTGATTTTAGGCTAGAAAATTTTGTACAAGAACTTTGCTACTTTAATATATACTAAACCAATAAAAAAACAATAGGAAATATTAAGATCACATTGAAAACTAAACCAATAAAAAAATAAAAGAAAAGCAAATAACTATGTCTATTTTTAAATGATGTTTCATTTTAATAACAATAAAAATTTAAAATATTAATTATCTGATTAATAATGATAGTGAGTAATTAATGTAATTGCAAAAAATCTGCCCCCAGCTGATTATCCCAAAATGTGTAACTGTTAGAAGGTAGGAAGGTCACATTGAAAACTAAACCAATAAAAAATCAAAAAAGAGAAAAAAAATCATGTCTATCTTTAAATGATGTCCCATCTTAAATAATAATATCAGAAATTTAAAATATTAATTGTATGATTATCCCATTTAATTAATAATGGTAGTGAATAATTAATGTAACTACATAGAAGCTGTCCCCAGCTGATTATTCCAAAAAAATATTGTCTACCATTTAAATGAAGTCCCATTTTAAATAATAACAACAAAAATTTTAAATATTAATTGTTAGAACACGTTTTCCAATGGAAGGAATTTTATTTCCTGAAAAAGATTTAAAAAAAATAAAGACTGATTTTAGGCGAAAAATTTTTGTGCAGGAACTCTGTTATTTTAATATATATTAAGATTAAGATTACTTAATAATTATATTATATATTTTGTTATTTAAGATTAACATTAACTATTACAATAAATGCATCTTTTTTTACGAATAACGTATTCATTGTATTTTATTTTTAACTAAAAAAATATTTGTATTAATTACAAATGTATCGTGCGTTTATGTGGCGCCCCCAGTCTCACATCTGGGGTGCCATCATAACCCGCGGTTACAGCCACGTCAACTTATCGAATTTTTGAAGTTCAACTATGCCTCTTCATATTAGGGCGCCTTAGATCGGATCCAAGTTTCGTCGCTTTCGTTCGTTGAGAACTTGAGCCTCTAAAAAAAATAGCAGCGGAAGACACTCAAATCTCGATTGAACTACACGTTTGGAATCTCAGAACTGTTAAAAAGACATGATAAGATAATAGGAACAAACTTACATAAAATTCATAATTTACCAATAAATAGTAAAAATCTCAATTTCATCATAAGATTTCTTTGTTCCACACTCACATAACACAAAAGAAGATAATTCATTAATAAAATCCATAAATATCAAAAGTCCTTTCACAGCTCATCAGTTGCGTCCACCGATGACCTTTCCTCCATTACTGTTTTTCCTATTATAGAACCTGGCCTTTCCTTTATTATTGCTTTCCCTTTTCTAAAACCCAAGCCATTTGTATGGCTAGTGATAAGAGGTGAGTTTTAAGACTCAATAAAGATAATATGTAAAATAGCAAATCATAAATTCACGACAATCATAGAAAAATATGGAATGAATCTAGTGATGGGAAATGGGCGGGCCGGGCCGGCCCGGCCCGCATCCCACTTGGCCCACCCATTTGGTGGGCCGGGCCGAATTTGGCCCACGAAAGAAACGGGCCGGGCCGGGCCGGGCCAAGAAAATGTAAACTTAGGCCCGGCACGGCCCTATGGCCCTTAATAAGTGGGCCAAAGTGGGCCGAGCAGGGCCATGGGCCCGCTGGGCCGGCCCGTGGGCCTGTTGGGCAGGGCCGGCCCGTGGGCTTGGTTATTTGGGCCGGCCCATGAATAATTTATTTTTAATTTTTTTATATATAATTTTTTAAATATATTTTTTTATTTTTTTCCAAATGTAACTAATATTTTTTAAAATATGTTTAATAAACATATTAATATTTAAAATATGTTTAGTAAACATTAATAAACATATTAATGTAACTAATATTAATGTTTACTTATAATTTTGATGTTTGTAAAATTATGATATTTATAGTAAACATTATGTTTACAAAAATAACACTAAAATTATGTTTACAAACATAATAAACATTATGTTTACAAACATAATTATGTTTAAAAACATTACAATAAAATTATATTTACAAGAAACATAATTTTTAATTATTATGTTTATAATTATTAAATACAAACATAATTTTTTAAATATTTTTTTAATTTTTAGTGGGCCGGGCCGGGCCGCGGGCCACGTATTGCTGGCCCGGCACGGCCCTTGTTTTTTTAAGTGGGCCGGCCCGGCCCAGTTCCCATCTCTAAATGAATCATGCATGTAGACTTGTCTATCTCATTCATTCCGAACTCTTAGTGACCCTGTATAATTTTTCCTAAGACCCTAACACGATCTCTACAACAACAACAACATATCCAACCGTTATCCCACTATGTGGGGTTGGCTACATGAATTCTAGACTTCTATGTGGGTTACATCCCAACAAATAGTTTGTCTAGAATTCATATTTGGATCCGACTAGGTTTTACGCTGGCTGTCGGCTACCTAACGCAACCCTCCTCCTTTATCCGGGCTTGGGACCGACAGTGGATAATATCCCTTGACGGAGTAATGATGAAATGAAGTTTGAACACCATCTTCACATGGAGAAATTTCATGAGATGGTGGTGAATGAAGATAATTGATATAGTTGTGTTCCATAACTTAGTTGATATGGTGAAACCAACAAGTACAATATAGAAACACAACAAACCCTAACACGATCTCTGTTAAGTCAAAAATTCATAATCTACCTAGACACTCTTCTATCATCATATACAAGTAATGACACTATAATTTAGATAGAAAACATATTAACCCTTACAAAATTAGTTTTTGATGCCTTGATAGCCCCATTTTGAAATATTTCTCACAACGTTGAAATCACTTATATTATTTCTCAAAATTCCTCTAACAAAATTAAACATAATAAGACAAAATAAAATATTACTAAAATTAATTTCTATTTAATTTCATATGCCTTGTATTTACCTTACTGTTTAAGTTTACACTGACTATTCTTTTCTTCCAATCTTTCTGATGGTGCTACCTATTCCTTCTCTCAGTCCTTTATCTCAAATCTCTTTGCTCTCACACTAATTCCAATCTCCCTCTATTTACAAGAAATTGATTTATGAGTTGTATAGTAATATATTTTAAGTTTCATAATTATTCATTAACTTCTACTAAGTCTTCTTTATTTACTTTGTTTGCTCGCTTAATATTTTTTTTATTGCTTGCTTAATCTTATTCTCATCATTGCCCACTTATTATTTTCTTTATTATCCACTTAATCTTTTCTTTATTTTCTCATAATTTCCTATTAATTTTCACTAACTCTTCTTTATTTACTTAATTTACTCATTTATTCTTAACCCATTTAATTTTCAATTTCCTTTATTGCCCACTTAATCTTTTCTTTATTTCCTCCACCATGCTCTCCTACTAACTCATGGCAGACAACCTAACCACTTAAATCTTTTCTTTATTTCCTCCACCAAGCTCTCCCACTAACTCATGGCATACAACCACGTCTCCAAAATACATATTTCTAAAAAATATATATACACCAATTAATATATATACATCAATTAATTATATACTAATCCTACCTCCTTTTATTAGAATTTAATTTCAATATTTTCTCTCAAACCCTAACTTACCAGCTTCCCTGCAAGCGCGTAACCACAAGGTTACAAGACTCTCTTATTTACATATTTGTAATAATTAATTTTATACTAAATCAATTTTTAGATTTCAAAATTATACTTAGATTTCGCAAATTCGATCACCTCTCTATTTACAAATACAATAATATTAATTTCCTACATTAAATTCCTCAATCCACAAATCACTAATAAATTATAAATAAATTATTTTAAATATAGAAATTAATTATTATTTTTTTAAAATATTAAATTGTTACCATTTATAAAATTTTAACAATGAATAAAAATTATTTTAAAATTAAAAATAAAATATAATAAATACGTATTATGTAAAAATAAAACATATTTAAAACGTGTTAATTTTTACACACATCATTTTTACATACTTTTAGATGGTTTTGATGTCCAAATTGGGCGCGCCGCCACAGTGGGAAAAATCAACCCAACACTCCACCGGCCAGCCTCAGGAGCCTAATTTTCCAGTCCATGCTGTCGGTTTCATTAAATGAGATAAACGTACACTTTTGATATAAAGTATTTTAGGAAAATATTATTTGAGATGAAAAATATATACTATTTTTTATTTTTTATCGAATCGTTTGTAACAACTCTCCAAATTTTTTCTCTTTGTTTTAATTACATCTGTAAATAACTCGTAAACTTTATTTTAAATATATATTATTTTATCTAAGAAATTAAATAATTTTTTTTAAAATATTATCAAGAAAAAATAGAATGAAACATTTCAGATTCGATCTAAGATTATCTCTATTCGTTCCTTTTGAAAGCATAATCACTAATAAATGATTCATATTTGAATCATAAAGGTCTATTAGACTCTAATTTATATATTAATCGTGCAGGCAAAATAATCACTAAATGATTGGATTTTTTGTCTTTTTCTTAGAAAATGCAATTTCTAATTGAATGTTGAAAAGTATAATTCTCTTAACTAGTCATGAAGTTTGACTTAATTGCAACCACCAATTGTGGGTATTTTGAAAATGGCAATAACCTCACCTACTATTATACAAATTAATAAAATAATTATTTTATTATTCATTATCTCTCATTTTTCTTTTCTTTTTTTCGCTCTCATTTCTCCTTTAATATTAGAAATAATAAAAAAAAGTAGTGGTCGTGAATCGTCGACAATCATTTTTGCAGCCAAATGAACCAAATCGAATCAAGATAAAAGAAAGAACTCCAAAATGGGTTTTTCATGAATAGAAAATGAGATTATCGTCAAGCTATATTTATTGTATTTTATTTTTAATATCTATGTAATTTGATTAGTTGATCATAAATGCATTATAATTTAAAAATATTTAATCGGTCATCGGATTGTTTGAATACTAAAAAGGGAGCAAAAATGAACCTTCTCTAAAAATAATTTTGTTACCTAGAAAAACATTCAAATAGGGGTGAATTGGGTTTTATGAGATTTGAAATTTTTTTTCCTATTTTTCTATTTTAGAGAAGAGTTTAATGTGTGATTTGCTAATAAATGGATTATAACAAATAAAAAATGATTAAGTACAAGCACATATAATTTTATAAATCTTCGACTTAACTTAAAGGTTTCACTAGAATGAAACCCGACAAGTTTTTCTTTTAGAAAACAAAAAAGAAAAATTCATATAACATATGTTTTGATAATAAAAGTATATTTTGAATAGAAGTTGGTCGGTGAGAGTGAAGTTTTGGTTAACCAATTTGGCATTTCAAAAATAATTCTTGACAACTTTAGTTAACTAATGATACCTCTTTGAAAAACTATACTAGAATATCGAGAAACTGAGAAAGTGTGTTGTCCAACTTTAATCAATTATTCATTGCATTTGGTTAACTCTACTAATGGGACATGAGATATGAGGCATATTGTTTATCTTTGGTTGACTACTACTATAGCTTTGATCCATTATACTAGGGTTGAGAGATTATTGTTCTAGTTTGTGACTCTTTACTTGATTGATATTTTATGGTCGATCAAACCTATTTCTTACATTGAAATACAAGTTTTTGAGATATTTTGTTGACCAAACTCTATAAAGATGTTTAAATAATCTACGATTTGTTTAAGAAGTTGATGTGTAAGTGGCGTTATCCGTGAGTGGCTTGGCATTTCTAGGTTGATGAGTTTAGTGCCTAGTACTTTGGAGTGGTTGATGGAGGAAGCTTGAGGAATATCGTGGCAAGCCAAGGTCAAGAGAATTGCTCTTGCCTGCACTCTTTACTATCTTTGGAACACCAAGAATAGAAAAAATTTTGAAGGCCATTGGTCTTGTGTGGACACGATCATTCGTAGAATCAAAACAAAAGTATACAGAGTCTCGTTTTCTTTCTATCCTTATGTTTTGACTCATTTTGAGCCCCTCATTTTGAGTTATTGATTGTTTTCCTTTCGTTTCTTTGTTTGGGCATGCCCAGTGATCTTGTACAGTTCCTTGATTCCTTATACATTTACCTTTCAATAAAAAAAAAAAAAAGAAGTTGATGTGTATGATGACCAAAAAATTAAATAGAAATAATAAATAAAATAACATAAAAAATAACAAATAAACAAAAAGAGAAGGCTTTAAGAAATTTTAAATATTATTTTTGTATTCAAACACTAACAAAAATATTTAAACAGTTCAAAAACAAAAGAAATTTGTGGAGGGAAGGCTTCAAGAAATTCTAAAAATATTCGAAGTTTGAAGTAAAAAATGGCTTTCCATAAGTTCGCTATTATCAACAAAGTCGGTGAAAGTGCATGCCTGCCGCTTTGGGTTAACTTTTTGCGTTTTCAATTTGTTGACTCGTAAATGCAGGCAAATATAAAAATGAAGTCTTGATGATAGTCACGTAGCTTTTTTTAGATTACGCACTATCATTCGTGTTTTTGTTGTTCGATCCCATAATTTTAGTAAGAAAGGTAATTTAGGAGATCTAACAGATAGGTTTCGACTCCTAACACAACCACAAATATGAAGACAACAAACATTAATAGCCATATAGCTTTCATGGACAGAAATGTTGTGATAGCGTTGTTTTGGTATTTTTAAAATATTTTTATTTTTAAAATATTAAAAAATATTTTTAAATTTTAAAAATATTTTATAATATTAAAAAAATATTAAAAATACTTGTTGGATTTCAATTTAGAAATGTGATTCCATTCACGAAAAAGTCAAAGATGAAAAATTTTTGTTCAAATTTTTAATTTTTTAAAAATTTATTTAAATACACTATAAAATTTATATTTATTTGATAGGTTGAATAATTATTTTTAAAAATTATATTTATAAAAAATTTCTTATATTTTCTTATTTGCACATTTTTTCATTTTTTATTTTTAAAAATACTATTTTTTATTTTTATTTTATTATCATACCTAATTTTCATTTCTATTTTGGTTTAACCTAAGTAAGTAGCGTAGTGTGTGGTATAGAGAGTGAAAGTCAAATTGTTCAGGCCAAGGACTAGGATTATGACCATATTAATTGCTCTTAATTAGATGTTTCAATGGAGTCTGATAGTACTAATATTTAAAAATTAGGAGGAAGGGAGGACACATTGCTCAATTATTAATGTTGTGAAAAACGGATGAAAGGACACAACACATTCATTATGTGACTCAGAAATGGACGAAAGTTACAGGAAGGTGTTATTTGAATATTTAAGTGTAGGTATGATAATATATGTGGTGATATTTTATATTATATTATATGTTATATATTCGTACAAAAAGGACATGATGTGTATATAAATGTCAAACTTGGATGTCGAAACCCCAATATTCACCCCGACATTGCTGGCAACAACCCATTTCACATTTTGAGTCAATAAGCTTTGATTCATGACGATGGCTTCTACTGTGATGGCATCAGCGGGACGTACGAGCGGCCATCTTTGTGGAATGGACAATGCTACTTGGACGAACTGTTGGACGCACGACTTGACAAATCTGAGTTCTCGCGAGATTTTGTCACTAAATTCTTGTGATAAAGTCGGTTTCAATTTGAGATTTGAAGCCCACGGGTCACTCTTTATCCTCACCCAATTTCAAAATTAGGGTTTAGTCACTCTGTCTCTCGCTCGCACCATCCTCACCTCATATTGTCGACGACTCTCTTTCTCTCTCTCGCTCGCTCTTTGTTCTCACCATCACGGGCTATTCCCCCATTGCCGACAGTAATCTCTCTTTCTATCTCTCTCTGATTTAGGGTTTACTCTCTGTTTCGCTCTATTTATCACTTGCTCTCTTATTTTCTCTGTTGTCACTGTCACCATTTGTTTCTCATTGCCGACGACTCTCTTTCTCTCGCTCGCAAGCTCTCAATCTTGACCGTCACGGGCTGTTCCCCCATTGCCGACGGTAATCTCTCTCTCTCTGATTTAGGGTTTAGGTTGCACTTTTTTACTCTCTGTTTCGCTCTATTTATCGCTCGCTCTCTTACTTTCGCTATCGTCACTGTCACCAGCTGTTTCCCATTGCCGACGACTCTCTTTCTCTCGCTCGCTCGCTCTCCATCCTGACCGTCACGGGCTGTTCCCCCATTGCCGACGGTAATCTCTCTCTCTCTCTCTCTCTGATTTAGGGTTTAGGTCGCACCATTTTACTCTGTTTCGCTTACTTTCTGTATTTTTTACATTGTTTGTTTTTGCGTTTCTTGTATATTTTGATGTTTCTTGTATATTTTCGATCGAGAGGCTTGAACTGCTCTCTCTGTTTTCTTTCTTTCTTTCTTTCTTTCTTTCTTGTGGTTTTTGTATTAATTGATTTGGGTCTTAAAAACCTAGAGTTTGAGATTTGGGATTGGCATAAATTTGGGTAAATTTGTGGGCTTAATGTTGGGTAATGAAAATGGCTATTGAAACGTCTGTTACATTTCTTATATCACATTAGGTGTCACTCTAAAATGTCTAAATAACATTTCTTATATTAATAACTAATGTTTATGTAGCAGAACATGCACGTCTAATTATGCCATCATATAAATTAAGTGCAACTTTAATGTTCATGGGACTTGCATAATCAATAATTAAAGCAAAAACTGATTATGAGTATTAATTTGAGGAAGATGGAACCTGATCATGTTAATATATTTGTGATGTGGGATCAATAATTTAAGTTGTGTTGTTATCTTACTTGATTGGCATCTGGTATGTTTTGTTTAGATATATATGTTACTAGTTTCACATTGTAATCAACTCAGCCTGAAGAGTCCTTGTCCCAGCTAGTTTGGTCCTGCACAAATCCTATCATTATTCTTATGCAGCATGTTTTTGCAATGTAAACTATGTAGTGCTAGGGATTGGCTATTTCTGGGTTACAGACTTGCAACTAATGCCCAAGCTAACAATTATATGTAAATTTAAATATTTTAGTTAAGATGATGTCCGATTTAGAAATGGGTGAAGCTTCAATCAACTCTTCAACCTCGCATCAAGAAATCATGTGTGAACATGGTGTGCTTGTTTGGTGTTTGATTTCATGGACTAAATCTAATCCTGGAAAGAGATTCTTGCAATGTCGATTCTAGAAAGGTAATTTTTATCTTTTAAATGTAATAATTGTTAATGATTTTCTTAGAATTGATTGTTGGGTACTTTGGTGAACATGATGATGATTACAAATGGTTTCAATAAATCGATGATAAATGAATCAGTCGTGAGAAAAAATTATGCGGAGTTTTGTTGGATAAGTTAAAACGCAACACGACAAAAGCAAATGAAAAGGAGACATTACTTCAAGAACAAATGAGGGCTTTAGAAGAAAAAGCTTTAAGGAGGAAAAAAAAGATATTAACGCTTCAGGAAGACTATAGATGTTTAATGGAAGCAAACTTCCAGTTGAAAATAAAGTTTCATGAGAAAGACATGAAGTTTGTTAGGGTTTTAATAGTGTTAGGATTGTGTTGTTTTGTATTAATTGTATGGTTGATGAAAAACGATGATAGTAGATTTAGGTATTTGGCTTTAATATAAAGGATAATTTATGTTAGTTAAAATTTGCTTGTTACTTGCAAATTGTTTGTTTATTTAGGGATGACAAATGGACGAAAACTATTACTGAGCTTGTTACTTGCAAATTTCTTGTTACTTGCAAATTGTAAATTGTTTGTTTACTTGCAAATTTTAAATTGAGACAACATACATACATATACGTTTCTATTTCTGGGGAGGAGGCAACTACCACCATCACTGTGACCCAATAGTACACTTGCTAAATTAGATAAGCTCTTTCTAATTATGATATCACTTCATTGACTCATCGAGTTGGTATATTGGTGGTGTTGCATAAATTTAAAAATTAAAAAAAATCGTAACAAGTTGCAAATAGCGAGTTTTTTTTTGGGGGTTTGGTTTGTCGCATGCTGCTTCTTGATTCAGAGACTTAACAACAAAGGAAATGCTACAAATAACCACACAACCAAGCCTATACACCGTAAATTAAATTGTTTAAATTCCTAAATCACCGTAAATTAAAAAAGAAATTAGATAATATCCTTATACATTTATATATTTACACAACCAAGATGTATTTGTTGTACGCTTTCAATTAATTATATTTCAATTATAAAAATATTACTAACGCATCATTCTTGCCTTCGTGGCACAATTTACTTGCTTTATCTTGGTAAAAATAGCATTTCTGTGAGCGAAATAAGCCTTTATAGGCAATAAACGTGCAACTCCTGTATAATAGATTTGTAGGCAATAAACGTGCAACTCCTGTATAATAGATTTGTAGGCAATAAACATGCAACTCCTGTATAATAGATTTATGCCCTTATGTAGGTGGACCAATTAGTGAGATAGTGGGAGGCAGCTATTTAAATGGAAGAAACCTCGTAATCTACATAAGGGCGGTCACGATCACTGTGTTTACCTTGTGCATACTCAAGCATATTCAAATTTTAATGACAAAAAATGCTACTCAAGCAATGCATGATTTGTAAGCATTTGCACATTACCACTGTCATTACATCCATGAATTCAAAAGCAGCCACAAATTAAATTCATTACACAACCACGAATTCACTTAAACTAGTTTACGTCAGGAGTACAATAATTTATTTTCTCGTACAACGTCTTGAATCAGAACTCTTAAATCATACAAAAGTCTCCTGCTTCAACAAAAATACAAGAAAATGTGTCAAGGAATTATAATGAACTATGCAGAGAAGCAAAAAGAAATTAAGCATTAGTTCAGCAGCTTCAATGTAAGCCTAACAATAAAAGAAATTAAAAGTGAACCAAAATTGTACACGTTCTACATCAAGCTAGCATTTGGAGATGGTTATTGCTGTAAAAACAAAAATGAGAGAAAAACAAAAACCAATCATCTCAACATAGTTTTAGGGACATACAATAATCTCAAATTTCTGGTGGATTGTCATCGGGCTGTAGATGGGACGGGTACATTGGCATACAAGGATTAACTGGGCGAGAGAACTTGATGTGTGATTTTATGCATAATTAATTCGGGCAAGTGTACCCTAGTCAAATTTGCATATAGTGATGAAAAGATGTCGATCCCACGAGAACTATATCACAATACCAAAACAATTCTAAATTAACCTAAGTTGAACCAATTAATTAATCAATGAATAAAAATAAAAAAATAAATAGAAAACTGGAATCTTTATGAGAAAAATTAATTAATAAATGTACTAGGGTTTAGATTTCATTTAATCTAGGTTATGGAATTATCTATTCAACCCGATTCAAAACCACAAATACCTTTACAATATTTTATAATTATTTGCATGTGATGGTGGATTTCTCTCAATTAATTAATAAGCCTTCTCAAGTCATATTAATCATTTATTAATTCAATTTCACTGTCAGATTTCTGAGCAGATATATATCAACGAAATAAATAAGCATTAAGTTCTTTGGAAACCTCTAATCTCAGAAGGGGATTTGACTCTCTAAGCTTCCTCAATTCCCACACATAAGCTAATCATCTTTCGATCTTATAGTCAAGCATGTGATTTATATTGCCTATAGATCTAATTTATAACAATCTTTTAGTCAATCATGCATAAATCATTAAATCATTAAAAGGTGGCCAATCTTTTAGCATTAAACATAACAATATAAATTCCTCACGCAAATAATAATCGAATTTTGAATCTAACCAAACAAATACTCGCATAATTTCAGAATTAAAATTCATCTAAACCCTAGTTAAAATAAATTAACTAGACATTATTAACATAAAAATAAAGACAGAAAATTGAATGAAGAAGAGAAGATGCTCCCTGTCCAGATCTAAAACGGATCTGGATCACAATAACTATGTTGTAGAATTTCTTGCTATCCACCGCGTTCCCTTCTTCCTTTTTTCACTATACGCAGCTTCCCAATTGCTTCGCTATGCGCCGTCCTTCTCTTCAATTCATTCTTCCGTCCAGAGCCTCTTCAATTCCTTTTTAATATATATATATATATATATATATATATATATGCATGCGCGGCGTGGGCCGCCCAAGCCTTCAATTTCAATTTCTCCACTGTGCTCCAATCTTCAAACATATTATTATATATATATGTGGCGCATGGAGCCCTAAGGCCTTCACACGCCACTGCCACCATTAATATAATATAAGATAAAATATAATATATATATATAAATATTATAGTTTAATATATAATATAATATATATAATGTTTAATATACTATTAAATATAATAACTTTAATTATATTATAATATTAATTATATAAAATATTTATTTATTTATTTTAAAATTAAGTTTATAATATATATTTTTTCTTTTACGTCAAAATTTTTAAATTAATTTCCTTTGCCGAGTTCCTACAAAAAGAGATTAAAATAATATAAAATTCATATAAATATATATTTATGTAGAAAAATTAACACAAAGTTAAGATAAAAATTAGATAAAAATATATATATAATTAAGCCCTATCAAATATCTCCACACTTAACCTTTTGCTTGTTCTCAAGCAAAACAAAGAAAGAATTACAAAATGAACATTTTATTTTTATGTTAGGCCAAAATCAAGAATCCAATAACATATCAATGTATAATTAATCTCGAAATTGATTACCATCCATATTATCAAATCAACTCTAAATCCAAAGCATTAATTGAAAGAATTAATCATATACATCAATCAAACCATATTGTGTGTGTATATATATACACACACAAAAAATATATATACATCAATTAATTATATACTAATTCTACCTCCTTTTGTTAGAATTTAATTTCAATATTTTCTCCTGAACCCTAACTAACCAACTTCCCCGCAACCGCGTAACCACCAGGCTACAAGACTCTCTTATTTACATATTTGTAATAATTAATTTTATACTAAATCAATTTTTGAATTTCAAAATTATACTTAGATTTCGCAAATTCGATCACCTCTCTATTTACAAATACAATAATATTAATTTCCTACATTAAATTCCTCAATCCACAAATCACTAATAAATTATAAATAAATTATTTTAAATATAGAAATTAATTATTATTATTTTAAAATATTAAATTGTTATGATTTATAAAATTTTAACAATGAATAAAAATTATTTTAAAATTAAAAATAAAATATAATAGATACGTATTATGTAAAAATAAAACATATTTAAAACGTGTTAATTTTTACACATCATTTTTACATACTTTTAGATGGTTTTGATGTCCAAATTGGGCGCGCCGGCACAGAGGGAAAAATCAACCTAACAGTCCACCGGCCAGCCTCAGGAGCCTAATTTTCCAATCCATGCTGTCGGTTTCATTAAATGAATGTACACTTTTGATATAAAGTATTTTAGGAAAATATTATTTGAGATGAAAAATATATACTATTTTTTCTTTTTTATTGAGTCGAATGTAACAACTCTCCAATTTTTTTCTCTTTGTTTTAAATACATCTGAAAATAACTCATAAACTTTACTTTGAATATATATATATATATATATTATTTTATCTAAGAAATTGATTAATTTCTTTTTTTTTAAATATTATCAAGAAAAAATAGAATAGAACATTTCGAAATCGGTCTAAGATTATCTCTATTCATTCTTTTTGAAAGCATAATCACTAATAAATGATTAATATTTGAATCATAAAGGTATATTAGACTCTAATTTATATATTAATCGTGCAGGCAAAATAATCACTAAATGATTGGATTTTTTGTCTTTTTCTTAGGAAATACAATTTCTAATTGAATGTTGAAAAGCATAATTCTCTTAACTAGTCATGAAGTTTGACTTAATTGCAACCACCAATTGTAGGTATTTTGAAAATGGCAATAACCTCACCTACTATTATACAAATTAATAAAATAATTATTTTACTATTCATTATCTCTCATTTTTCTTTTTCTTTTTTCGCTCTCATTTCTCCTTTAATATTAGAAATAAAAAAAATAGTGGTTGTGGATCGTCGACAATCATTTTTGCAGCCAAATGAACCAAATCGAATCAAGATAAAAGAAAGAACTCTAACTTGGGTTTTTCATGAATAGAAAAAGAGATTCTCGTCAAGCTATATTTATTGTATTTTATTTTTAATATCTATGTAATTTGATTAGTTGATCATAAATGCATTATAATTTAAAAATATTTAATCTGTCATCAGATTGTTTGAATACTAAAAAGGGAGCAAAAATGAACCTTCTCTAAAAATAATTTTGTTACCTAGAAAAACATTCAAATAGGGTGAATTGGGTTTTATGAGATTTGAAATTTTTTTTTTCCTATTTTTCTATTTTAGAGAAGAGTTTAATGTGTGATTTGCTAATAAATGGATTATAACAAATAAAAAATGATTAAGTACAAGCACACATAATTTTATAAATCTTCGACTTAACTTAAAGGTTTAACTAGAATGAAACCCGACAAGTTTTTCTTTTAGAAAAAAAAAAGAAAAATTCATATAACATATGTTTTGATAATAAAAGTATATTTTGAATAGAAGTTGGTCGGTGAGAGTAAAGTCTTGGTCAACCAATTTGGCATTTCAAAAATAATTCTTGACAACTTTAGTTAACTAATGATACCTCTTTGAAAAACTATACTAGAATATCAAGAGAAAGTGTGTTGTCCAACTTTAATCAATTATTCATTGCATTTGGTTAACTCTACTAATGGGACATGAGATATGAGGCATATTGTTTATCTTTGGTTGACTACTACTATAGCTTTGATCCATTATACTAGGGTTGAGAAATTATTGTTCTAGTTTGTGACTCTTTACTCGATTGATATTTTATGGTCGATCAAACCTATTTCTTACATTGAAATACAAGTTTTCGAGATATTTGGTTGACCAAACTCCATAAAGATGTTTAAATAATCTAGGATTTGTTTAAGAAGTTGATGCGTAAGTGGCATTATCCGTGAGTGACGGGGCATTTCTAGATTGATGAGTTTAGTATCTAGTACTTTAGAGTGACTGAAGAAGGAAGCTCGAGGAATATTGTGACAAGCCAAGGTCAAGATACTTGCTCTTGTCTGCACTATTTATTATCTTTGGAACACCAATAATAGGAAGATTTTTGAAAGTCGTTGGTCTTGTGTGGACACGATTATTCATAGAATCAAAACAAAAGTATACAGTCTCATTTTCTTTCTATCCTTATGTTTTGACTCATTTTGAATCCCTCACTTTGAGTTATTGATTGTTTTCCTTTCGTTTCTTTATTTGGGCATGCCCAGTGATCTTGTACAGTTCCTTGGTTCTTTATACATTTATCTTTTAATAAAAAAAAAAAAAGTTGATGTGTATGATGACCAAAAAATTAAATAAAAATAATAAATAAAATAACATAAAAAATAACAAATAAACAAAAAGAGAAGGCTTTAAGAAATTTTAAATATTATTTTTGTATTGAAACAACAACAAAAATATTTAAACAGTTCAAAAATAAAAGAAATCTGTGAAGGGATGGCTTCAAGAAATTCTAAAAATATTCGAAATTTGAAGTAAAAAATGGCTTTCCAGAAGTTCGCTATTATCAGCAAGGTCAGTGAATGTGCATGCCTGCCGCTTTGGGTTAACTTTTTGTTTTTTCAATTTGTTGACTACTCGTAAATGCAGGCGAATATAAAAATGAAGTCTTGATGATTCATGGACGGAAACGTCGTGATAGCGTTGTTTTGATGTTTTTAAAATATTTTTATTTTTAAAATGTTAAAAAAATATTTTTAATTTATTTTCTTAATTTTAAAAATATTTTATAATATTAAAAATACGTGTTGGATTTAAAAATGTGATTCCGTCGACAAAAAGTCAAAGATGAAAAATTTTTGTTCAAATTTTTTATTTTTTTTAAAATTTATTTAAATACATTATAAAATTTATATTTATTTGATAGGTTGAATAATTATTTTTATGACCATATTATAAAATTTATATTTATGACCATATTAATTGCTCTTAATTAGATGTTTCAATGGAGTCTGATAGTACTAATATTTAAAAATTAGGAGGAAGGGAGGACACATTGCTTAATTAATGTTGTGAAAAAGGGACAGAACACATTCATTATGTGACTCAGAAATGGACGAAAGTTAAGGAAGGTGTTATTTGAATATTTAAGTGTAGGTATGATAATATACAACATACAACAACATATCTAGTCGTTATCCCATTACGTGGGATTGGCTACATGAATTCTAGACTTTTATATGAGTTATATCCCAACAGATAGTTTGTCTAGAATTCATATTTGGATCCGACTAGGTTTTACGCTGGCTGTCGGCTACCTAACGCAACTCTCCTCCTTTATCCGGACTTGGGACCGGTAGTGGATAATATCCCCTGGCGGAGTAATGATAAAATGAAGTTTGAACACCATCTTCACATGGAGAAATTTCATGAGATGGTGGTGAATGAAGATAATTGATATAGTTGTGTTCCATAACTTAGTTGACATGGTGAAACCAACAAGTACAATATGGAAACACAACATGTGTAGGTATGATAATATATGTGGTGATATTTTATATTATATTATATGTTATATATTCGTACAAAAAGGACATGATTTGTATCTAAATGTCAAACTTGGATGTCGAAACCCCAACAATATTCACCCCGACATTGCTGGCAACAATCCTTTTCACATTTTGAGTCAATTAATGAGCTTTGATTCATGACGATGGCTTCTACTGTGATGGCATCAGCGGGACGTACGAACGGCCATCTTTGTGGAATGGACAATGCTCGGGATCAAAAGGTGATGTCCCTCACTTCGTAGGCTTCTTTCTGATTGTCTCATGTCACAGAAGAGGAGGTAAATCAGGTACACGGTAACCATGGTCAATGAGATGTCCAGTGCTGATTGCCCACAAAGACTCCACTCCGAGGAGCAGAAAATCTTACACTGTGGCTGATCAAACTCGAACTTTGGCACTTGAGACCAATTCTACCATCCCACAATCAATCGTGCTACGCCCTGAAGGCATGGAATGGATAATACTACTTGGACCAACGGTTGGACGAACGGCTTGACAAACCCAATTAAGATTATAATTTTTAAGTAAATGATTGCAAGTCAGTTTCAAAACTGTTTTATGTTGTGGTGCCTGCAAATGGCATGAAAGAGAAGCCATCGGTTATATTTTTATCAGCAGACAGAGTCTTTATTTAAAGTATCAAATTCCAAAAATTTGACCAAAAGAATAAGTCAAATTAAGGCGTCAGGGGGACAACAAAGACTACCAACCACCAGTTGATGGATGGATAGAATTTTGTTCATCAACCGACACCACAAGGTGTCAAGTGGCTACTAATTAATGCCCATGAAGGTGGTGGCCCATAACTGATCATGGCATGAGCTATATTTTTTTCTATTATATTTTTATATATTATTTTTTCATATCATCATCTAAATTTTTTATTATTTTAATTAGACCTTTAAAATTATATATTCAATCTAGAGTAATCCACTTTCATTTTTATAAATTAAATAATTTTTTATTATTTCAATTATATCGTTATATTTACATTTTTAATTCATGTATTTTAATTTATCATTTTACTTTATTTTTTTACACATAAAATATAAAAATTAAATTAATTTAAAAATATAAATTTAATGGTATAATTAAAATCATAAAAAACAATTCAAGCTGCAAAAACAGTCAAAATAAATGTCAAACTTGGATGTCGAAACCCCAATATTCACCCCGACATTGCTGGCAACAATGAGTCTTTGATTCATGACGATGGCTTCTCCTGTGATGGCCTCAGCGGCACGTACGAACGGCCATCTTTGTGGAATTTGGTCCACCAAATTGGCATGTTAAAAGCCCTATAAATTCCGGAAGTACGCTGCCAGTCATTGCAGTGCATCTTAAAGAGATATATCATCTTAAGCTCTCTCATCGCTAATCAAACCCGTAATTCTTAATCACAGCGCTGCCGCAATGGTTGCGTCAGTTGTCGGAGATTTCGACTGGGCCAAGGAAGTGAAGGAGTTCGAGGACTCCAAAGCCGGGGTTAAGGGACTGGTAGACTCCGGCGCTAGGAAGGTCCCCAGGCTCTTCATCCACTCACATGAGAGTCCCGAGAGTTCTCCAGCGGCGTCCAAACCGCATATTCAATGCTCTTGGGGTATAGCATGGCAGGAAAGTTGGCATGTCCTTATTGCACGATTCACTCAGACACATTTTACCTGTCAAAGAGTCGAAAGATTTCATAGTTTGATAACCATCGAAAATTCTTGCATCGAGATCATCCGTATCGACGGAATAGGTATGGATTTCGCAAAAATACTTTGGTAAAAAAAACACTACCTCCTGTACTGTCTAGACCTGAGATACTTGCTTCCTTGGACGAGTTGGGTTTAGTGAAGGCGACACAACCCAATGCTGCACAAACTAATGCGGATAACAGTCATGGTAGTGATTGGAAGAGTAAGAGCATTTTTTGGGATTTGCCTTATTGGAAAACTCAACTTATTCGACACAACTTGGATGTTATGCATATAGAGAAAAACGTGTTCGAAAATGTGTTTAATACAGTGATGAATGTACCGGGCAAAACTAAGGACACGGTGAAGTCGAGAGAAGAGTTGAATCAATATTGTCGTCGCATTACTCAATCAACTTTTATTGTGAACAATAAAGAAAAAGTTATCCTGTGTGCGTGGGTAAAAAATCTAAAATTTCCTGATGGGTATGTGTCGAACATGGCTAGATAGGTTGACACAAAGAAACTTAAGTTGTTTGGGATGAAAAGTCACGATTGTCATGTGTTCATGCAAAGGTTGGTGCCCGTTGCATACTACCGCAAAAAGTATGGGAGGCATTAACTGAGTTGAGTCTTTTCTTCAAAGATTTGACATCAACCACTATTAAAAGTGAGCATATGATGAAATTAGAGAACGACATCCCCATCACTTTGTGTGAGTTGGAGCTCATATTCCCTCCAAGTTTCTTTGACTCTATGGAGCATCTTCCAGTCCATTTGGCTTATGAAGCAAGGATAGCAGGTCCAGTTCAATATCGATGGATGTATCCGTTTGAAAGGTACTATTTATTAGATTGATAATTTTTTTTCCTATTTTATAAAAAACATATTTATTTTGTAGTTCACTTATCTAATTACTATATACATTTTATATAGATACCTTGGAAAGTTGAAGAAAACAGTTAGAAATAAAGCTCGAGTGGAATGCTCTATTTCTAATTCATACGTTGTGGAATAAACGTCATTGTTGTGTTCTCATTACTTTGAGGACCATGTTACAAGGCATACACGACTACTGCGCAACGATGCTGATGTTGTAAATGAAGGGGATGACCAGGAGGGGAAGTTATCAATTTTTAAGCATCATTGTCGACCATTTGGATGTAAAAAGTCACGAATGTTATTTGGTGAAGAATATGATGTTGCACACAGATATATTTTGATGAATTGTCTAAAAGTTGAACCGTATCTGCAGTAAGATTTTGTTAATTAATTGTTGTTAATTTCTAAATTATATTTAAATTGAATAGTCTAATTTTGTTATTTTCATTTTTCTTTTTAATTTTTCAAAAATTTACGATACTGAGCTAAGGCAACGTAATCTCGACATTGGCGACCATATCATTGAACAATTAACAGATAAGGAATTCCCTTCTTGGTTCAATAATTATGTAAGTTGATTAATTAAAATATTAATTCCACTCAATTTCTTATATAATTATTTCTTATATATCTGTCTTATTTAATAGGCTCGCGATCCTATGAACAATGTGACCAATTCATACATAAGGGATCTCGCAAAAGGACCTTTTAACACTATTACAACGTACCCTGGCTGCTTTGTTAATGGATTTAAATTTCACACAATTAGCCATGGTTCGAATAAAGGCACTATGAATAGTGGCATGTGCGTTAAATGATCCAACTACGATGATCCTGAGAAGGACTATTATGGTCGGATAACAGAGATTGTCGAGCTCGAATATCCTTCAGTATCATCATTCAAGAAAGTTGTATTGTTCAAAGGCGATTGGTTTATTCCAACTTTGAATGAAGGGGTGAAGATTCATCATGCATATAAGATCGTCGAGGTCAATGAAAAGAAGAAATGGAATACAAACGAGCAATTTATTGAGAGAGAATGAGAGGTAAATTATAAGAAATAAAATAAAAAATTAAATTTATTTTTTTAAAAAAATTACTTGGTAGTCGGTATTTGGCAGTATTACCTGATATCTCAAGATTTTTGTCGATTTAAAAAAATTCTCATTTTTTTGTAATTTATTTTAATTAAAATTTTATGTTAATATTTAAAAATTAATAATATTGATTAGATCTTACTTTTTCATACACCAACATATTTATACATTCTCCAAACACTATTTAATTATGAAAAAAAAAAACATCTACAGGTTTCAAGAACTACATGTTTTCCACAAACCTATATTTAATTAATGATTTATAAAAATTTCATTTTGGGTAAGAAAAAAATAAATAAAATATAATAAAATATCGAAATAGAAAGTGAAAATGGGCAGGAAAAAATTTTGACGACATTTTCGTTATAATATATATATATATATAGATGACAGGTGTTAGAGGACGATATCGTGCAGGACACAGTGGTTCTAGACCTAACTCGTCTGGGTCTACTGCTGCTTCCACCTTATCTACTGCAGCACCACATATTTTGGAGGATATTTCACCGGCCTCCCTCTCATCAGCATCTCCTGTTGCTGCTCCTGCAGTTGCTTCTCCACCGACCCTTCCTGCAGAGTCACTAGTACATCCATCATCTCATTCGACTGCCAGTCATTTTACATCCGAACCATTACATGTTATAGAGCAAGATGGCGATGGGTAATTTTAATTTTTTTAATTTTTTTTACATTATGACATGTATTAATTTTTATACTAATTATTATTATTTGTATACAGGAGCATCTTTTTTCGTACAATAAATATCTCCCATATTATATCGACAATCTTCAAGAAACGTCTTTATAAGGAAGGTCATGTTTGGAAAGAAGTGCCTTCGGAGACAAAGGGCATGTATTGGGATGAATTTGCAGTATTAAATTCAAATTAATAATATATATATATATATTTCAACTATTAATGTAGTAATGTTTAAATTATTTAATCTTTTTTTTTTACAGAAAATTTTTTAGTGGGATCCTACAATTGATGCATTAGTGAGAAGAGAGTGGACACAAAAAGCAGCGAAACGATACATCGACAACATTCGTAAGTGGCATGCCAATGAAAAACTGATCTTTGTGCCAGATGATGTTTGGGATCGTTGGATGCAGAAATGAGAACAAGATGAAGCTTTCAAGAAACGGTCTGCACAAGCATCGCTCAACCGTTTGAGTGAGACAGGTGGCCTTGGGGCTGGTCCTTCCCGCCATACTGGGGGTTCTATATCTTCAGCAAAGCATAAAAGACGAATGGTGAGAAATTTAATTTATTTAATTTGATAATATTTAATTTTTTTTTATTAACATGATTAATTTTATATCATTTTATTTTTAGACACATGAGTTTAGGAGAGAGCCTACACTGGTTGAATTGTTTGAACGAACTCATTTTAAAAAAACTGAGGAAGGACAAATGGTGTATGTCGACAGAGGTTCTTCGAGTGTCGCTGTAAGTTTTTTTTTAATTATAAGTAATATCATTTTTATAATTAACATAAACTTTAATATTCATAATTGATTTATTTTATTTTCTTCATTATACTGTTGTAGGAAATGTATGGACAATTGTTAGAGCAGACAACTCAACCAAATGAAGGGTCTGAGGAGTCTCAACAGCCAGATTGCGATCAGATATTCATCCAGGCTGCCGGGGGGAAAAATAAGAAGAAGAGGATTTATGGCACGGGATCTTTATCCCAATCAAAATTTTCTGACGTTGGCAGCTCATCTTTTGTCTCATCTGGTCTTAATGAAAATCCAGTTATACAAGAAATGACAGAGAAATTAAAAGTGCAGTCGGAGCAGATAAATTCACAGGCGGAGCAGATAAATTCACAAGCGGAGCAGATAAATTCGCAGGCTCATGAGCTAAGCGATGTTCGACGACAGATGTTTAAGATGCGATTTTTGATTGAACAACTTACTGCATCTACTCGCGGTATTGTTCCTTCTTCTTCTTCTTCTTCTTCTTCTTCTCAGCCACAATCGACTCATCAACTGGACTCACCTAATGTTGATGATGATTTAGATGATTAGTTTTTGCAGTTATTTTTATGAAACGATTGGTATGTAATAGACAATTATATTAGCATGTAATAGATAATTATTAGTATCTTGTTTGAATATTAATTTTTATATTATAAATATAAATTTTAGAATTTTTATATAATTTGTTTAATAAATAATTATAAATAAATTTTAAAATTAAATTATAAATTAAATAAAATTAAAAAATATATAACTTTTAGTGACAGAAAAAAATTGCGTCACTAAAATTTAAAAAAAAATAATAAATTGCGACAGAATTATTCCGTCGCAATAAATTTTTAATATATTTTTTAAAATTCTTTTAATTAAGATCAACGACGGAAAATTCCGTCGCTATAATTAATTTAATAAAAATTCTAAAACTTATAGCGACGGAATTTTTCATCGCTAAAATTAATTGAATAAAAATTCAAAAAAATTCTTAGCGACGGAATTTTCCGTCACTATAATTAATTTAAAAAAAATTCTAAAACTACTAGTGACGGAAAATTTCGTCGCTATATTAATTGAATAAAAAAAATTCTAAACTAATAGCGACGGAAAATTTTCGTCGCTATAATTAATTTAATAAAAAAATTTAAAATATTATAAATTCCTTCTCGAAAATTATTCTAATAAAAAAATTCTAAAATATAGCGACGGAATATTCCGTCACTAATAAAAAAAGATTTTTTTTAATTTTTTTTTAAATATTGTGACAGAAAATTCCGTCGCAATTTTTTTTAAAAAAATAAACTTAGCGACGGAAATATTTCCGTCGCTAGGACGTCGCTAATATAGCTATGGATCCGTCGCAAAAAAAATTAGCGACACAGACTTTAGCGACGGAAAATGTCCGTCGCTAAAGATATTTTGCGACGGATTTTTGGATTTAGCGATGGAAATATTCCGTTACTAAATCCCGAAATTCTTGTACTGAAAGTCGGTTTCAATTTGAGATTTGAAACCCAGGGGTCAGTCTTTATCCTCACCCAATTTCAAAATTAGGGTTTTGTCGCTCTGTCTTTCGCTGGCACCATCCTCACCCCATATTGTCGACGACTCTCTTTCTCTCTCTCGCTCGCTCTTTGTTCTCACCGTCACGGGTTGTTCCCCCATTGCCGACGGTAATCTCTCTCTCTCTTTCTCTGATTTAGGGTTTACTCTCTGTTTCGCTCTATCTATCGCTTACTCTCTTACTTTCTCTGTTGTCACTGTCACCATTTGTTTCCCATTGCCGACGACTCTTTTTCTCTCGCTCACAAGCTCTCAATCCTGACCGTCACGAATTGTTCCCCCATTGCCGACGGTAATCTCTCTCTCTCTGATTTAGGGTTTAGGTTGCACTTTTTTACTCTCTGTTTCGCTTTATCTATCGCTCGCTCTCTTACTTTCGTTGTCGTCACTGTCACCAGCTGTTTCCCATTGCCGACGACTCTTTTTCTCTCGCTCGCTCGCTCTCCGTCCTAACCGTCAGGGGCTGTTCCCCCATTGCTGACGGTAATCTCTCTCTCTCTCTATCTCTCTCTCTCCGATTTAGGGTTTTGGTCGCACCATTTTACTCTCTGTTTCACTTACTTTCTGTATTTTTTACATTGTTTGTTTTTGCGTTTCTTGTATATTTTGATGTTTCTTGTATATTTTCGATCGAGAGGCTTGAACTGCTCTCTCTGTTTTCTTTCTTTCTTGTGGTTTTTGTATTAATTGATTTGGGTCTTAAAAACCTAGAGCTTGAGATTTGGGATTGGCATAAATTTGGGTAAATTTGTGGGCTTAATGTTGGGTAATGAAAATGGCTATTGAAACGTATGTTACATTTCTTATATCACATTAGGTGTCACTCTAAAATGTCTAAATAACATTTCTTATATTAATAACTAATGTTTATGTAGCAGAACATGCACGTCTAATTATGCCATCTTATAAATTAAGTGCAACTTTAATGTTCATGGGACTTGCATAATCAATAATTAAAGCAAAAACTGATTATGAGTATTAATTTGAGGAAGATGGAACCCGATCATGTTAATATATTTGTGATGTGGGATCAATAATTTAAGTTGTGTTGTTATCTTACTTGATTGGCATCTGGTATGTTTTGTTTAGATATGTATGTTACTAGTTTCACATTGTAATCAACTCAGCCTGAAGAGTCCTAGTCCCAGCTAGTTTGGTCATGCACAAACCCTATCATTATTCTTATGCAGCATGTTTTTGCAATGTAAACTATGTAGTGCTAGGGATTGGCTGTTTCTGAGTTACAGACTTGCAACTAATGTCCAAGCTAATAGTTATATGTAAATTTAAATATTTTAGTTAAGATGATATCCGATTTAGAAATGGGTGAAGTTTTAATCAACTCTTCAACCTCGCATCAAGGAATCACGTGTGAACATGGTGTGCCTGTTTGGTGTTTGACTTCATGGACTAAATCTAATCTTGGAAGGAGATTCTTGCGATGTCGATTCTAGAAGATAATTTTTATCTTTTAAATGTAATAATTGTTAATGATTTTCTTAGAATTGATTGTTGGATAGTTTGGTGGACAGGATGATGATTGTAAATGGTTTTAATGAATCGATGATGAATGAACCAATCGTGAGAAAAAATTATGCGGAGTTTTGTTGGATAAGTTAAAACGCAACACGACAAAAGCAAATGAAAAGGAGACATTACTTCAAGAACAAATGAGGGCTTTAGAAGAAAAAGTTTTAAGGAGGAAAAAAAAGATATCGACGCTTCAGAAAGACTATAGATGTTTAATGAAAGCAAACTTTCAGTTGAAAATAAAGTTTCATGAGAAAGACATGAAGTTTGTTAGGGTTTTAATAGTGTTAGGATTGTGTTGTTTTGTATTAATTGTATGGTTGATGAAAAACGATGATAGTAGATTTAGGTATTTGGCTTTAATATAAAGGATAATCTATGTTAGTTAAAATTTGTTTGTTACTTGCAAATTGTTTGTTTATTTAAGGATGACAAATGGACGAAAACTATTACTGAGCTTGTTACTTGCAAATTGTAAATTGTTTGTTTACTTGCAAATTGTAAATTGAGACAACATACATACATATACGTTTCTATTTGTGGGGAGGAGGCAACTACCACCATCACTGTGACCCAATAGTACACTTGCTAAATTAGATAAGCTCTTTCTAATTATGATATCACTTCATTGACTCATCGAGTTGGTATATTGCTGGTGTTGCATAAATTTAAAAATTAAAAAATACCGTAACAAGTTGCAAATAGTGAGTTTTTTGGGGGGGTTTGGTTTGTCGAATGCTGCTTCTTGATTCAGAGACTTAACAACAAAGGAAATGCTACAAATAACCCCACAGCCAAGCCTATACACTGTAAATTAAATTGTTTAAATTCCTAAATCACTGTAAATTAAAAAAGAAATTAGATAATATTCTTATACATTTATATATTTACACAACCAAGATGTATTTGTTGTACGCTTTCAATGAATTATATTTCAATTATAAAAATATTACTAACGCATCCTTCTTGCCTTCGTGGCACAATTTACTTGCTTTATCTTGGTAAAAATAGCATTTCTGTGAGCGAAATAAGCCTTTTTAGGCAATAAACGTGCAACTCCGGTATAATAGATTTGTAGGCAATAAGCATGCAACTCCTGTATAATAGATTTATGCCCTTATGTAAGTGGACCAATTAGTGGGATAGTGGGAGGCAGTTATTTAGATGGAAGAAACCTCGTAATCTACATAAGGGCGGTCACGATCACTGTGTTTACCTTGTGCATACTTGAGCATATTCAAATTTTAATGACAAAAAATGCTACTCAAGCAATGCATGATTTGTAAGCATTTGCACATTACCACTGTCATTACATCCATGAATTCAAAAGCAGCCACAAATTAAATTCATTACACAACCACGAATTCATTTAAACTAGTTTACGTCAGGAGTACAATAATTCATTTTCTCGTACAATGTCTTGAATCAGAACTCTTGAATCATACAAAAGTCTCCTGCTTCAACAAAAATACAAGAAAATGTGTCAGGGAATTATAATGAACTATGCAGAGAAGCAAAAAGAAATTAAGCATTAGTTCAGTAGCTTCAATGTAAGCCTAACAATAAAAGAAATTAAAAGTGAACCAAAATTGTACACATTCTACATCAAGCTAGCGTTTGGAGATGGTTATTGCTGTAAAAACAAAAATGAGAGAAAAACAAAAACCAATCATCTCAACATAGTTTTAGGGACATACAATAATCTCAAATTTCTGGTGGATTGTCATCGGGCTGTAGATGGGGCGGGTACATTGGCATACAAGGATTAACTGGGCGAGAGAACTTGATGTGTGATTTTATGCACAATTAATTCGGGTAAGTGTACCCTAGTCAAATTTGCATATAGTGATGAAAAGATGTCGATCCCACGAGAATTAGATCACAATACCAAAACGATTCGAAATTAACATAAGTTGAACCAATTAATTAATCAATGAATAAAAATAAAAAAATAAATAGAAAACTGGATTCTTTGTGAGAAAAATTAATTAATAAATGCACTAGGGTTTATATTTCATTTAATCTAGGTTATGGAATTATCTATTCAACCCGATTCAAAATCACAAATACCTTTAGAGTATTTTATAATTATTTGCATGTGATGGTGGATTTCCCTCAATTAATTAATAAGCCTTCTCAAGTCATATTAATTCTTTATTAATTCAATTTCACTGTCAAATTTCGGAGCAGATATCAACGAAATAAATAAGCATTAAGTTCTTTGGAAACCTCTAATCTCGGAAGGAGATTTGACTCACTAAGCTTCCTCAATTCCTACACATGAGCTAATCATCTTTCGATCTCATAGTCAAGCATGTGATTTATATTGCCTATAGATCTAATTTATAACAATCCTTTAGTCAGTCATGCATAAATCATTAAATCATTAAAAGGTGGCCAATCTTTTAAAGCATTAAACGCAACAATATAAATTCTTCACGCAAATAATAATCAGGTTTTGAATCAAACCAAACAAATACTCACATAATTCCAGAATTAAAATCCATCTAAACCCTAGTTAAAATAAATTAACTAGACATTATTAACATAAAAATAAAGACAAAAAATTGAATGAAGAAGAGAAGATGCTCCCTGCCTAGATCTGAAATGGATCTGCATTACAATAACTATGCTGTAGAATTTCCTGTGCTATGCACCGCGTTCCCTTTTTCCTTTTCTCATTGTGCGCGACTTCCCAATTGCTTTGCTATGCGCCGTCATTCTCTTCAATTCATTCTGCCGTCCCGTCCAGAGTCTCTTCAATTCCTCTTTAATATATATATATATGTATATATATATGCGTGCGCGGCGTGGGTCGCTCAAGCCTTCAATTTCAATTTCTCCACTATGCTCCAATCTTCAAACATATTAATATATATATATATATATATATGTGGCGCATGGAGCCCTAAGGCCTTCACACGCCACTGCCACCATTAATATATATATATATATATATAATATAAGATAAAATATAATATATATATATAAATATTATAGTTTAATATATAATATAATATATATAATATTTAATATACTATTAAATATAATAACTTTAATTATATTATAATATTAATTATATAAAATATTTATTTATTTTAAAATTAAGTTTATAATATATATATATTTTTCTTTTACGCCCAAATCTTCAAATTAATTTCCTTTGCCGAGTTCTTACAAAAAGAGGTTAAAATAATATAAAATTCATATAAATATACATTTATGTAGGAAAATTAATACAAGGTTAAGATAAAAATTAGATAAAAAAATATATATAATTGAGTCTTATCAAATATCCTCACACTTAACCTTTTGCTTGTCCTCAAGCAAAGCAAAGAAAGAATTACAAAATGAACATTTTATTTTCATGTTAGGCCAAAATCAAGAATCCAATAACATATCAATGTATAATTAATCTCGAAATTGATTACCATCCATCAAATCAACTCTAAATCCAAAGCATTAATTGAAAGAATTAATCATACAAAATTATCACTTTTGATGCCATGCATACTTCAAAATTAATTCATGAAATCTTGCAACTAACACAATTGAATCATGCAATAGCCTTCTTGCAATCACTTCTCTCCACTACTACAAACATAAGGAGTAACAGGGATGAATTTTTTTTTTTAATCAATCTTTTCTAAGCATTACTTGACTTTTGACACGAATGTCGACATTTTGTGATGAAGACACATTGTTATTCTCCTAAATAATTGTTTAGAATGCATTTGCATACTCATATTTTGAACTACTGTTTGACGTGAAGGATGATGCAGGAGCACACTGTCAACCCCCAGTTACTACTAAGCAGCTCAAAACATAGGAGTAGATAAATAACAATAACATCTTTTTTTTTTCTTTTTTTTGTTCTTTTTTTTTCATCATCCTATTTTACTTCAACTCTGTTTAGGCATAGTTTCAAGAAATAATCACAATATTATTCTCACATAATCAATCATGCATAATCACAAAATTCCATGAATTTTGTCAAGAAGCATATATTTCAACAATCGTAATAATCCGACATAATCTGTAATACCCTAAGTGTTATTAAATAAATTTAGTTATGTTAAATGATGTGATTAAATTAGTTAATTAAAAGTATACTTATAAAAAAAATAATAATAAATATATAAATTTGATTTAGGATTAAAAGAAAAAAAATGAAATTATAATATGCTAAATGTTAAAACATATATAGATATATAATATTTTATAAAAAAAAAAAAATCGGGAAAATCCGGATTTGCAGGCAGCGCGCATGGCCGCCTGCAAAAGATGGAATTAATGGGCGAGGGGGGTCATTTATGGCCGAGTGACCGGAGGTAAGGCCTTCCCGGCCACGTAGGGGCTTCGATTTGACGTTTTCGACGGAGCTTTTGGCTATAAATAGCCGAGTTGCGTTGCCCATTTCATCCGAGAGTTGTGAAGCTTAGATCGGTCATTTGAGAGTGATTTTGTGAGATTAGAGGGTGGGGTTCTGGTCTTCGAGTCTTGGGCTTCGTTTCTGGAGAGTTTGGAGGCCAACGGAGCAAAGGAGAAGGCGAATCGAAGCTTCGCCGGAAAATCGCGCCTCGCCAGAGCTGAGAGTTCAAGCGCCAAAATCGAGGTAAGTTTGATCCTATTTTGTCAAAATTTTTCTGCCAATGTGTTCGTATTATCTAGATCTAGAGTTTAGGGTAAAAAAAATTAGGTTTGGAGGTCGAATGGCCGGCCGGCGGCGAGCTTCTCGTCGGGGAAGACGAGCCAGTCGGGCGCGTGAGCTGCACGCGCCCGCGAGTGAGAAGACGGCGCGTGCAGCTCACGCGCCCGTCAGAAAAGAAAATGAAAAAAAAAAAGAGAGAAAAGAAAAGAAAATAAAATAAAATAAAAGAAATAAAAGAAAATTTTAAAAATTTTATTTTAAAGTTGAAATAATGTTTATGATTTATTTAATGTATAATTTTTCTGGAAATGGTAAATTAATTAATTATTTAAGTAGGTTTTCTATTATGGAAAAATAATGAAAAATAGAAATTAAATTCTGAAATTTTCAAGAAAATTCCAGAATACTGTAATTGTCATTTAAGAAATATGAGTGGAAAGAAATGGAATAAAATGAAATTTTAGGTAATTGTTATGTAATTTAAGTAGATATTTTCATTAAAAGAAATAAATAAAAATAGGAGTTTAATTCTAAAAATTCCAAAGAAAATTTTAGAATGTTAAAGGTAGCATCCAAGAAATGTCAGTAAAAAGAAATGGAATAAATGAAATTTTAGGTAATTATTATGTAATTTAAGTAAATTTTTCTATTAGAGAAATAAAGAAAAATAGTTTTTTTGTATTCTGAAAATTTCAAAAATATTTCAGAATGTCACAATTGTTATTTAAGAAATATTAGTAAGAGAAATTTAATAAATTGAAAGATTAAGTAATTATTTTGTAATAATTACATATCTAGCTATTATGAAATAAGGGAAATTAGGAATTTAAGGTTATAAAATTACAGGAAAATTTCAGAATATTGAGAAAATAATCTAAAGAGTATTAGTAAAAAGAAAGTAAAATTTTATGAAGACTAGATAATTATTAGAAAATAGCTTAGGAATAAAAGAGAAGTAAGAGAAATTATGAAAAATTAGCAAATGGTATTCTAAAAATAAATCTATGTTGTAGGGGCCCTAGCAAGCACAGAGATTAAGGATAGCAGCTTAGCACGTAGTTCAAGATAAAGTAACGGTAAGTACGCCGCCTAAATTCAATACATTTGTAAATGTAAATGCTTTTATCATATTGACATGCTATGATATGAATCATCACATAGATTGCATCAATTACATGACTATGAAATGCATACATGCACGATAATACTGTTGATCACATGCATATGAGGCCGTAGGGAGTACGAACTGGCACCGCTGGCCTTACCATGGGTGCACCCATACACCCCGGCTTCGAAAGAGGTGGCCGCTAAAATGGTAGGCAGCATGAGGGGTGCAGTTGACACCTACGAGGAAAGACATTGCATACACTCATGACATTGCATTGGTGTTCTTACTTAGATGATTCATCATCTAACATGGGTTCGCCCCTGGAACATTCAACGTTCCAGCCGGGGCTTGCAGAGATGGTTCAGAGATGGGCGATGTGTAGTGACAGACATCGAGATGCAAGGAAACGTATCATGTTGTAATACGATTAGTTTAAGATTTGTGAATATTGTTTTGTAACCAAACGCTTTATGTACTTGTATTTAATGCCATGTATAGTTATTAAATTATGCATTTCCATGAGCAGGTTCGATTCAGCTTCCGCTTACATTTATTTCTAGTCTAGATATTTTATCTGGCACTAGACACGGTCTTAGGGAATTTTAAAATAATGTTTAAAAAAAAAAATAGGTCCAAATTTCCTAAGGCATAACACGCCCGAATAAGTATGGGCTGTTACATAATCAATTCATTTTCCTTAACAGTGTTAAATCTAGAATCAATAATCAAATAGAACAATTCTCAATTTTGAATTAACTATGCATTAATCCAAAGTTAATATAGGAAATATGAAATCGGCCTAAACATGAAAATAAAACATTTTTTTTTAAAGAAAATCATCATTCATGTACATTATATATTTCTTCTTTCTTTTTCTTTCAAAAAAATTGAGAATTATTAAATTTCCCACCCCCACACTTAAATTAAACATTGTCCCCAATGTTTAAAAATAAGAAAAGAGGAAAAGAAAAGCAATACTCTCCTGATGTAGATCTTCTTGAAACTCTTGAAGATTGTTGGCCTTATTCTTTTGAAGAAGATGGGTTGGATTTCTGGATTCAACAAGTCCTAAAAAAAAAGATAAAAAAAAATAAAATAAGAAATCAATCCAAGAATATTCTAAAAGTTAAGAGAAATAAAAGAAAAGAAAAATAAATAATATTTCGAATGGGTTGCCTCCCATCAAGCGCTTCTTTATAGTCATTAGCTTGACTAAGTTTCTGTTTTCACGGAGGCTTGAATCCTCCTTCCATTAAAACTTTGTTTGTGCTAATTGATGGGCTTATTCCTTGAATGCTAGCAACTCTCAATCCAATCCTCTTCTTTTGCTCCCTCAACACCCTTATCAACCTTTCCTTTTCATGATCTGGTGGCTTGGCTTTTGAAGAAGAAGAAACATTCAAAGTCAACAACTTGTCCGTTTTGGATGGACAACATTTTTTCTTTTTTTTTAAACGGCCCACGCCCACGACCTTTTTATTGGCATTTAAAATTTGTTCCTGCTCATGAAAAGAGTTAGCAATGCAATTTTCTATAGGCTCATCTAATCTCTCTACCAAATCACAATGCCATATATCCTAAAGATTTCTTTTTCATTGTCATTAGAACATTTTGTAGCCTTAAACACATTGAAAATAACTGTCTCATCATAAATTATAAGGCTAAGTGTTCATTGTTGGACATTAATCAAAACTCTCCCGGTGGCGAGAAAAGGTTTCCCTAAAATTAAAGGCATATCATGATCCTCTTCCATGTCTAGAACAATAAAGTCAACAGAAAAAATAAATTTATCTACTTTTACCAAAATATCATCCACTACTCTCCTTGAATATTTGATACTTCTGTCAGCCAATTGAAGAGAAATAGTGGTGGGTGCTGGTTCTTTTAATCCAAGTTTCCTAAAAATAGAAAAGGGCATCAAATTAATACTTGCACCGAGGTCACATAAAACCTTATCAAAATTAATTCCACCAATAGTGCAAGGAATAGAAAAGCTCCCTGGATCCTTAAGTTTTGGAGGCAATTTATTTTGTAGAATTGCAGAACATTCTTCATTAAGTTTCACCATCTCAAATTCCTCCAACTTTCTTTTGTTTGCAATTATGTCTTTCAAAAATTTGGCATAACTTGGCATCTGTGATATAGCATCAAGAAAAGGGATGTTAATATGCAATTTTTTAAACACCTCTAAAAATTTAGCAAATTGTCTATCCAAGTTAGCCTTCAAAAATCTTTTAGGAAAAGGAAGAGGATGTTTGTAAGATTTTAAATTAAGTGAAGAAGAACTCCTTTTTTTCTTTGTTGATAAATCACGATCCTCTTCTTTGACTTCTAGCTCTTGGTTTTCTTCCTCTTTTGTACGCTCTTCATCTTTTTCTTTACTTTCAAGTTCTTTTTCAATTCGCAAAGTGATGGCTTTTACATGCTGTGACGCCCCGGCCCCACTACCAGGTGTCACCGTAACCCGTGGTTACAACCCTGGCCTATCTCGAAGGACGACTATGCCCTATCAATCATAAAGAATAATATGGGCGCCTTGGGTGGGGTCTAGGCTTTGTCGCCTCCGACTGTCGAGTATTCGGATTCAAGAACATAGGCAACGAAAATTTACCCGACTAGGCCTTTAAAATACAAATCAAATTAATTATCATCATACTCAATAAAATACTTTTAGCAGTTAAGCATAACTATATTACACTCATTGAGTTTAACTTGGTGCAAAACAAGTTTTATTTAAATCACAACCATCTTCCGTGGCCAAGTACGGAGCACACATAATTTACATTAAAGACACATACATGACTCACATTCTCATTGCTCGCCATTACTGTTAACCGGCGACTCTTCCACCACTACCGCTTTTCCTTTCTTAGACCTCGAGCCACCTGTTGGGTTAGTGGGAGTGAAGGGGGTGAGTCTGGGAACTCAGTAAAGGCAATATGTAATGTAGTAAATTAATAACCATGACATTATAGATAAAAATGAAGTGCAGCGTGCATGCAAGTCTGTCCACCGCACCTATCTCAGGCTCTAGGTGGCCCCTAGTGGTTTCATCTATGACCCCATCCTAGGACTCTCACGGTCTGAAACCCACAACCCCATGCCTAGGCACTTCCTCAATATCTTATGCAAGCCATGGAAAAATTAATTTACAATTAAAGCATATTAAACTCTTACCTTAATTTATTCACTGCTTGGTGTCCGACTCTATTTCGTTGCACTAACTGGTAGCGTACCCGCAACGCCCTTACCACAATTATACATATACATGAGGCTAAGTAATTAATTGGCCATTGTTTAAATTCATTAATTTAACTAATTTACCAATCCCTTCTAATTATCTTAACTAGTTAATTAAAATAAACTTTAACTACTAATTTAATTTAACTAAGTAATTAACTAATTAATCAATTTAAAATAAACTTAAATTCTAATATATCAGAATTTCGTACCTTTCTCTAGAGCTCTTCCTGTGAACTACTCACCCACAAATGACATTTCCATTGCACGAATTGCCTATTTATAGGCTCCATCAAACCCCCCTGTTTTCTCCCCTAACAGTGGTTTAATCCACAGATTTTAATTAACTAAAAGCCTCGGCCACTGCCCCTATACGTGGCTGTAAATTAGCTTCACAATGAGGGTTTGAAGGCTGTGAAATGGAGGAGAAATTGGCAGCTGGCAGAAGTCAAAATCAAAGTTAATTGCTGCTGGATGCGTGGTTGCAACTTGGCAGCTTCTTGGGCTTTAATTTGACACTGAGACGGCACTGTTTGCTCCATCAGTTTGCTGGAAAATTCCAGCCTTCTTCGCTTAATTTTTTAACTATTCTTGGATTGAATCCACAGCAAAAGGAAGGCTCCTGCATGTGCTCAAACGGCTTGGCTGAAAGCTCCTTCAATCATTTATTATATTTAACTTACTCTTTGGTTTTTACTTAATAATTCTCTAAAGTTCCTAGCATTTCACACGTCCAAAGAATTGAAGCTTCCTACATTTCATGCACATTGCACTTCCAACCTTTAAACTATGAGCACTTTTATTTCTTTATCTAACTTAATTTTATATTAATCAAATACTCAATTTTCTTCCACTTTGTACTTAACCCAAGAAATATCATATTTTCTTATTTACTTCCTTTATTCAAAACACATTAGATTTAAAATTTATTTTATTATTATTATTATCTTAGGTCAAGGATGTTACACATGCTCCCTTGGATTCTTCTCAGTATTGCTAGGCAAGCCTCCTTGTAGTCTTTCTGAAATTGCTTGGGCAAGTTGTCCAATTTGAGTTTTCAAGCTTTGCATTCTTGCTTCTGTACTATTGATAAATTTTGCCATCATATATTCCAAATTTGGCTTCTTCTCCTGTGGAATTTGATGCTGTTGTTGTTGAAAGCCAGGGGGCACTCTTTGTTGATTATTACTCCAAGAAAGATTAGGATGGCTCCTCCATCCTGGATTGTAAGTGTTGGAGTAGGGATTAAAATTTGACCTGTTGCCACCATAAGAAATAAAATTAGCTTGTTCAGAAGAACCAAAAGAAAAAGGATTTCCTACTTGACAATCTACACTAGCATGTCCCCCTCGCCCACAAAGCTCACAAGAAAGAAAATGGGGGGAAGAAGAAGAATAAACATTCATAGCTGAAACCCCTAAATTACCCAAATTCTTATTTAATTCAGCAATTTGAACAGATAAAGCAGTGATAGAATCAATATTATAAATTCCAACTCCTTTTTTATTTGCTATTTCATTGTCCCATTGATAACTGTTGGCTGCCATCTCTTCCAAAAGTTCATATGCTTCCGCGGGAGTTTTCCTCATAAGGGTACCACTTGTAGTTGCATCTAGTATCGAACGAGAAGATTGATTAATGCCACTATAAAAAGTTTGCATTGCATCCAAACAGGTAAACCATGGTAAGGATATTTCCTAAGCATTTCTTTAAATCTCTCCCACGACTCATATAAGGATTCATTACCAAATTGTGAAAAAGTTATGTCATTTCTTAATTTAGCCGTTTTAGAAGGTGGAAAATATTTAGATAAAAATTTTTGTGCCAAATCATTCTATGTAGTAATAGAACCTGCTGGAAGAGAATTAAGCCATTCTTTTGCTCTATCTTTCAAGGAAAAGAGAAACAACCTAAGTTGAACTGCATCCTCACTAACTCCATTATGCCTAAAAGTATCACATATTTCAAGAAAATTAGCAATATGAGAGTTAGGATCATCATTAGGGCCAGAAAATTGTACACTCATCTGGATCATCTGAATAATTGTAAGTTTGATCTCAAAGTTGTTTGCTTGCACATTGGGCCTCTTAATGCTTGATGTAGTGCCATCCAGAGTAGGTGTAGTATATGAGCTCAATGTTCTTGGGTTAGTTTGGGTTGCTTGTTCTTGCTCCATCTTGTTCTTTTTCTCATTCTTTTGCTTTTTCAAAGTTTTTTTAATTTCTTGATCAATGGGTATCAGTTCTCCACCACTACTCCGTGTCATGCACCATGAAACCTACAAAGAAAAAGAAAAATACTAAAAATTAAAAATAAAATTTCTAAAAGAGGAAAAAAAGAAAAAATAATAATAAATAATAAAATTAAATTAAAATTGCAAAACCTAAAAGAAAACAAAAAAAAAATGTTCAATCTAAGGCTAACTTATGTAGTTTTGATATGCAATAAACTAGTCCCCGGCAACGGCGCCAAAAACTTCATGTGTGATTTTATGCACAATTAATTCGGGCAAGTGTACCCTAGTCAAATTTGCATATAGTGATGAAAAGATATCGATCCCACGAGGACTAGATCACAATACCAAAACGATTCTAAATTAACATAAGTTGAACCAATTAATTAATCAATGAATAAAAATAAAAAAATAAATAGAAAATTGGATTCTTTGTGAGAAAAATTAATTAATAAATGCACTAAGGTTTAGATTTCATTTAATCTAGGTTATGGAATTATCTATTCAACCCGATTCAAAACCACAAATATCTTTATAGATTTTTATAATTATTTGCATGTGACGGTGGATTTCCCTCAATTAATTAATAAGCCTTCTCAAGTCATATTAATCCTTTATTAATTCAATTTCACTGTCATATTTTTGAGCAGATATCAATGAAATAAATAAGTATTAAGTTCTTTGGAAACCTCTAATCTCAGAAGGGGATTTGACTCACTAAGCTTCATTAATTCCCACACATGAGCTAATCATCTTTCGATCTCATAGTCAAGTATGTAATTTATATTGTCTATAGATCTAATTTATAACAATCCTTTAGTCAGTCATGCATAAATCATTAAATCATTAAAAGATGGCCAATCTTTTAAAGCATTAAACGCAACAATATAAATTCTTCACGCAAATAATAATCGGGTTTTGAATCGAACCAAACAAATACTCACATAATTCCAGAATTAAAATCCATCTAAACCCTAGTTAAAATAAATTAACTAGACATTATTAACATAAAAATAAAGACGAAAAATTGAATGAAGAAGAAAAGATACTCCCTGCCCAGATCTGAAACAGATCTGGATCACAATAACTATGCTGTAGAATTTCCTGTACTATGCGCTGCGTTCCCTTCTTCCTTTTCTCACTGTGCGCGGCTTCCCAATTGCTTCGCTATGCGCCGTCTTTCTCTTCAATTCATTCTGCCATCCAGAGCCTCTTCAATTCCTCTTTAATATTGTTTCAAAAGGTGAAATCACTCACCCCGGGTGCCCCCACAACCGGCCCGACAGTGCGTGGGGAGGAGGTAAATTCATGGTAACCCAGCCGGACGCAGTGGCTAGACCCGTGCCCACCGCGCATAAGGAACCCTCTCACTTTGGAGAGAGTTACCCCTACTCTGCCGCTTGTGGGACTCGATCCCTAGTCATTGTTCCAAGATTCACCACGGAGGCACTTTGTGCCCCCTTCTTGATCAACTGGGCTGCCCATGCGAACAATTCCTCTTTAATATATATATACATATATGCGTGCATGGCGTGGGCTGCCCAAGCCTTCAATTTCAATTTCTCCACTACGCTCCAATCTTCAAACATATTATTATATATATATATATATATATATATATATGTGGCGCATGGAGCCCTAAGGCCTTCACACGCCACTGCCACCATTAATATATATATATATAAATAATATAAAATAAAATATAATATATATATATGAATATTATAGTTTAATATATAATATAATATATATAATATTTAATATACTATTAAATATAATAACTTTAATTATATTATAATATTAATTATATAAAATATTTATTTATTTATTTTAAAATTAAGTTTATAATATATTTTTTTTTTCCTTTTACGCTCAAATCTTCAAATTAATTTTCTTTGCCGAGTTCCTATAAAAAGAGATTAAAATAATATAAAATCCATATAAATACACATTTATGTAGGAAAATTAACACAAGATTAAGATAAAAATTAGATAAAAAAAAATATATATATATATATATATAATTGAGCCCTATCAGTAGGCATCATAGGCACTCCGTAAGCAACATTCCAAAAAACTAGCTGTAAAAAGATGTATGCACTTCAACCCAAAAGACAATGTGATAATTTTTTTACCCAAATTTTATACACTACTTACCATCAATTGTTGTGAGTGGTTAAAAGGTGGAAGCGCCTGATATTGTGTATTTTGTGAAAAAGTTTGATTGAATACTTGAGTATTTTCAACAATGTTTTGAATTGGGGCATTGCCTTTGTTTGATTTTAAGGATCCCACCTAGACATCAAACAAAAACAATTGTCATTACAATTGGGAATTCAAGTACAACATCTTGCTCTGAAGCAATTAAAAATACATAAAACACATACCTTAGTTTTCTTTGTACGTGTTTTCAATGGGCCCTTCTTGCGAAGCTTTCTAGGGGCTCTATTTCTTTGGGAGCATATCGAATCCATTATTTGCATGCTTGATGTTGTTGCTATCTCTCCACAACTCCAAATTTGTTCTTGCACACTGTGTTGAGCATATATATTACTACCATAGCTTGGATTTGTATTGGATAGGCTTGATGCATTCAATTGAGATTGGAGCCACTCCATAGTTGCTCGGGTTCGCTCTTCGTCGTCTGCTACCTTGGCAAACGCACTACACAATTGATCGTATCTTAACTGGCTAGGCGTACTAATCCAATCATTGTAATTGATCTTCACCCTTATGTAGGATCTACTGACATCTCTCCTCTATCACCGTAAGATATATCTCTCAGAAATTGATCTGACACCATTTTGGATCAATACTGGGCCAGCATGTCTACAAATTATTCCCTTAAACTCGAATATGTGACAGCTGCAAACAATATCATAGCTATCTTTCTCAAAAAAAATTGAAAATTTTTTTTCCTTCACTCTGTCATCAATTATGATATCTTCTCGCATCTCATATCTCGTACGAAACAATCCTTCTTTGGTAGACACAATCGATCAATAAATCTTCTTGAAACTCCTTGAATTTTGCAATTGTGTACACTTCTTGAAATTGTTTCTCAATGCCCAACCTCGATACACATGGGACCATCTGAGAAAAAGACCTTACGTCGGCCTGAAACTCCTTTTCAATTTTACACCTCATTGCCCGCTCATATTGTTCAACGAATTGATTCAATGAGATTTTCGAGTGTACATATCCATCAAAGAATGCGTTCATACCCTCACTACGCTGCATTGTTGACATCCCTGCCCAAAAACTGGTTTTCACGAAACATGAGACCCATCGATCTCTTTCTTTGTAAAGTCCAGACAACCAATCATTGTCATGTAGTGCATATTTCTCAATCATTGAATTCCAGACCTCCTCGAATTCTTCAGGACTCTATGATTCATACACCACCTCATGTACGCCTGAAAGAATATATCCCTTACAGCTATGGTTATCAAATTTTTCAGGTAACTTCTTTAATATATGCCACAGACACCATCTATGCTTTGTGTTAGGGAAGACTATCTCAATAGCATTTTGCATGGCCCTATCTTGATCAGTTATTATTCCTGCAGGCGCTTGATCCTCCATACACTTAAGCCATGTCCTAAACAACCACACAAAAGTTCTAGTGTCCTCGTTGGAAATAATACCACATCCAAGAAGTGTTGACTGTCCATGGTGATTTACACCAAAGAATGGAGCAAACGGCATGTCATACCTATTGGTAAAGTATGTGGTGTCAAATGTGACAACATCGTCGAATTTCTTAAATGATTGTCTACACCTATTATCGGCCCAAAAGACGTTCTTCAATCTACCATCTTCATCCAAATCTACACTAAAGTAAAAACCCGAAGAAAAGGCTTGCATCTTGGAAAAATAAGCTTGAATAGCAGCAGCATCTCCTTCCCCAAGTCTTAACCTCCTCACCTGATCAATGTAATTTCTACAATTCTTTTCCACAAATGTCAGGTTCTCATATCCACCAACTTCAACAACAGCTGAATTATAACTTTTATGTAATGGAATTCCAGCTATATCATTAACTTCAAGCTGTCACTTCACATGTTCACTTAATTGTCTGTTGCATCAATATAACCTAGATTTGGTTGGACTTGTTTTATGGTTATGCTCAAGATGGACAACGGTAATTCGCCATGTTCCTAAAACATTTGAACATGCTGTTATCCTAACTTTATACCCTAACTGAACAGTTGGTTGAGGATTCAGAGATGTGCTAGCTTTAATATTTCTTTTGCCTTCTCGGCTACATGCATATCCCACATACCTTGGAACACCATCCTCACCCTTCCTCGAACTCCTTCTTTTAACGGGAAAACCCACATGGTAAGCATATCTTTTGTAAAATTCAAAAATGTCTTTCTCCTCATTGAATTTCATTCCAACCGTAGGGATAAGATCACTCTCTTCTTTTGATGCAGGACACTCATTATCTTTGGTAATTTCCTCATTATTAACAAAAGTTTTCTCATTATCTTTGAATGATTCTGCAAGCACAATATGATTTCCTTCTTAAAAAAAAAAAAAAGACATCATATCAGAATATAATGTTACATATATTATTGTTGGTTTCCTTCATATTAAAATCTAATGAAAAAAAATCAAACATACCTATGTCACTCATTGTTGGTTTCCTTTGTCTTCTAAAATAAAATTGATTGTCTTCTAAAATATGCAAATGCACTGCATAGTTTTAAAGACTGCATGAATATACAAATTCTAAATAAGCAGACCAAGCCCAAGCAATCCTCAACACTTCTAAGTTCAAACCTACCATTACAACTTGTATTAACAACAAACCAAGACAACCAAGCCCAAGCAATCTATCTCAACCATACCTCAACAACAATTTAGCATGTTATGTCTAATAATTATACTAACTAAGAAGAAAAATTAATAGAAATGATAGCCATTTCAAAACAAAAAATGACTATTATAGGTAGCTATGAACAGAGGTTTTTCGCAGCTTCCAATTATGTCTGCAGTGACCCAAACAAAATTATTTTCCAAATGCTTGGAATCAAATCATTAAATCATGCCCGATTGTTTATGCATATCCTCATTTTTAGAATCGTTTATGTGGATTTCTCATATACAGATTGCCATATATGCATTGTTCGAGCTTTAGGTGCCATGCATCAGACAAAAAACATAAAAAACGAAGAAACATAACATCACTTGCATCATAAAAATACATAAAAACATAAACATAAAAATATACCTCTGTATTCGGGTTCTTTCTTCGAGTTGCTTAAAAAATCTTTCTTTCTTACCGGCGGCAGGAGGAGACACGATTGGTTAAAATATACAGAGAGAGAGAGAGCTCGTCGCTTGCAGCAATGAAAGAGCTCATCGTCGGCAACAATGAGGTTTCAGACGGTAAAAGATCGAGCGATAAGAGAGAGCGAGCGAGAGATCGAGTGATAGCAATAGGTAGCAATGGGGCAATGGAGTTTCAGACGGTAAGAGATCGAGCAATAAGAGAGAGAGAGCGAGAGATCGAGGGCGAGCAAGAGAGAACCGTGCGACGTAAACCCTAAATCAGAGAGAGCGACGTAAACCCTAAATCAGAAAAAGTGACAGAGAGATCGAACGAGACAGAGTAAGGGCGTCCAATTTGAGGGTAAAATTGTAAATTTGAATGGAGGGTTAACTTGTAATTTTACTCGGGTTTGTCAAGCCGTGGGTCCAACCGTTTATCATACTGCCACGTCACTTCTCAGCACTGTCACGTCACCACGACTTAATACATTTTTTAGTTCCTAAACTAATCAAAAAAATAGCTTTAAGGATATCAACTAAATTGTGCTCACTATTTATCTTTGGATAAAATAATTTTATACACTTTTGGTCCCTAATTTAATCGACGTCAATTGAGACGTTTACTTTACCTTGTCACGCTGCCACATCACTACCACGTCACTCATAATATCCATGTCTATTGTCTTTATTTTTATATAAAAAAAAAAAACGTCTCCATAGTTGGGCTCCTCGACCACGGCCATAGGGAGGCTAGGTTCCTCGACCCAGCCGTGGCTAGGACCAGGAACCTAGCGGTCGGGCGGTTGGCCACCATGGTCGTCGGCTATTGAGGGTCGAGGAACCCCAGAACCTTGGTCCTCGACCCCCAGCCGTTCCTCGATCGCTAGGTTTAGGGTCTCCAACCCCCAGCCGTTCCGAGGCAACCAGCAATAGTTGAATCGACAACGAGTGCAGAGGCAAGAATGGTCTAGAAAGAGGAAAAAGGGGAAAAATGACTCCCATGGTCGCCGACAGCCATGGCTGGGTGTGTGTAGAATTTTTTTTTTTTTTATAAAAATATGGACAATATATGCAAATATTATAAGTGACATGATAGTGACGTTTCAGTGACCTAGTAGCGTGACAAGGTAAAGTTAACGTCTCAGTTAACTTTGGTTAAGGTAGGGACTAAAAGTGTATAAAATTATTTTGTCCAGAGATGAATAGTGAGCACAATTTAATTGATATCCTTAAAGCCATTTTTTTATTAGTCTAGGAACTAAAAAATGCATTAAACGTGATAATACTAAGGAGTGACGTGTTAGTGACGTGACAATGTGACGAGGAAAAGTTAACGTCGGTTAAGCTAGAGACTAAAAGTATATAAAATTATTTTGTTCAGGGATAAATAGTAAACACAATTTAGTTGATATCTTTATAGTCTTTTTTTTATTAATTCAAAAACTAAAATATGTATTAAGCCTTCTTTATTTCCTCCACCAAGCTCTCCCACTAACTCATGGCATACAACCATGTCTCCAAAATATATATTTCTAAAAAATATATATACATCAATTAATTATATACTAATTTTACCTCCTTTTGTTAGAATTTAATTTCAATATTTTCTCCTGAACCCTAACTTACCAACTTCCCCGCAAGCACGTAACCACCAGGCTACAAGACTCTCTTATTTACATATTTGTAATAATTAATTTTATACTAAATCAATTTTTGGATTTCAAAATTATACTTAGATTTCACAAATTTGATCACCTCTCTATTTACAAATACAATAATATTAATTTCCTCCATTAAATTCCTCAATCCGTAAATCACTAATAAATTATAAATAAATTATTTTAAATATAGAAATTAATTATTATTATTTTAAAATATTAAATTGTTATGATTTATAAAATTTTAACAATGAATAAAAATTATTTTAAAATTAAAAATAAAATATAATAGATACGTATTGTGTAAAAAAAAAACATATTTAAAACTTGTTAATTTTTACACACATCATTTTTACATACTTTTAGATGGTTTTGATGTCCAAATTGGGCGCGCCGGCACAGAGGGAAAAATCAACCTAACAGTCCACCGGCCAGCCTCAGGAGCCTAATTTTCCAATCCATGCTGTCGGTTTCATTAAATGAATGTACACTTTTGATATAAAGTATTTTAGGAAAATATTATTTGAGATGAAAAATATATACTATTTTTTTCTTTTTTATCGAGTCGATTGTAACAACTCTCCAATTTTTTTCTCTTTGTTTTAATTACATCTGAAAATAACTCGTAAACTTTACTTTGAATATATATATTATTTTATCTAAGAAATTGACTAATTTCTTTTTTTTAAATATTATCAAGAAAAATAAAATGGAACATTTCGAAATCGGTCTAAGATTATCTCTATTCGTTCCTTTTGAAAGCATAATCACTAATAAATGATTCATATTTGAATCATAAAGGTATATTAGACTCTAATTTATATATTAATCGTGCAGGCAAAATAATCACTAAATGATTGGATTTTTTGTCTTTTTCTTAGGAAATACAATTTCTAATTGAATGTTGAAAAGCATAATTCTCTTAACTAGTCATGAAGTTTGACTTAATTGCAACCACCAATTGCAGGTATTTTGAAATTGGAAATAACCTCACCTACTATTATACAAATTAATAAAATAATTATTTTACTATTCATTATCTCTCATTTTTCTTTTCTTTTTTTCACTCTCATTTCTCCTTTAATATTAGAAAAAAAAAAAAAGTAGTGGTCGTGGATCGTCGACAATCATTTTTGCAGCCAAATGAACCAAATCGAATCAAGATAAAAGAAAGAACTCCAAATTGGGTTTTTCATGAATAGAAAATAAGATTATCGTCAAGCTATATTTATTGTATTTTATTTTTAATATCTATGTAATTTGATTAGTTGATCATAAATGCATTATAATTTAAAAATATTTAATCGGTATCGGATTGTTTGAATACTAAAAAGGGAGCAAAAATGAACCTTCTCTAAAAATAATTTTGTTACCTAGAAAAACATTCAAATAGGGGTGAATTGGGTTTTATGAGATTTGAATTTTTTTTTCCTATTTTTCTATTTTAGAGAAGAGTTTAATGTATGATTTGCTAATAAATGGATTATAACAAATAAAAAATGATTAAGTACAAGCACACATAATTTTATAAATCTTCGACTTAACTTAAAGGTTTAACTAGAATGAAACCCGACAAGTTTTTCTTTTGGAAAAAAAAAAAAGGAAAAATTCATATAACATATGTTTTGATAATAAAAGTATATTTTGAATAGAAGTTGGTCGGTGAGAGTGAGGTTTTGGTTAACCAATTTGGCATTTCAAAAATAATTCTTGACAACTTTAGTTAACTAATGATACCTCTTTGAAAAACTATACTAGAATATCGAGAAACTGAGAAAGTGTGTTGTCCAACTTTAATCAATTATTCATTGCATTTGGTTAACTCTACTAATGGGACATGAGATATAAGGCATATTGTTTATCTTTGGTTGACTACTACTATAGCTTTGATCCATTATACTAGGGTTGAGAAATTATTGTTCTAGTTTGTGACTCTTTACTCGATTGATATTTTATGGTCGATCAAACCTATTTCTTACATTAAAATACAAGTTTTCGAGATATTTGGTTGACCAAACTCCATAAAGATGTTTAAATAATCTAGGATTTGTTTAAGAAGTTGATGCGTAAGTGGCATTATTCGTGAGTGACAGGGCATTTCTAGATTGATGAGTTTAGTATCTAGTACTTTAGAGTGGCTGAAGAAGGAAGCTTGAGGAATATTGTGGCAAGCCAAGGTCAAGAGACTTGCTCTTGTCTGCACTATTTACTATCTTGGGAACACCAATAATATGAAGATTTTTGAAAGCCATTGGTCTTGTGTGAACACGATTATTCGTAGAATCAAAACAAAAGTATACAGTCTCATTTTCTTTCTCTCCTTATGTTTTGACTAATTTTGAACCTCTCACTTTAGGTTATTGATTGTTTTCCTTTCGTTTCTTTATTTGGGCATGCCCAGTGATCTTGTACAGTTCCTTGGTTCTTTATACATTTACATTTCGATTAAAAAAAAAAAAAAGAAGTTGATGTGTATGATGACCAAAAAATTAAATAAAAATAATAAATAAAATAAGATAAAAAATAACAAATAAACAAAAAGAGAAGGCTTTAAGAAATTTTAAATATTATTTTTGTATTGAAACAACAACAAAAATATTTAAACAGTTCAAAAATAAAAGAAATCTGTGAAGGGAAGGCTTCAAGAAATTCTAAAAATATTCGAAGTTTGAAGTAAAAAATGGCTTTCCAGAAGTTCGCTATTATCAGCAAAGTAAATAAAATGGCTTTGGGTTAACTTTTTGTTTTTTCAATTTGTTGACTCGTAAATGCAGGCGAATATAAAAATTAAGTCTTGATGATTCATGGACGGAAATGTGGTGATAGCGTTGTTTTGGTGTTTTTAAAATATTTTTATTTTTAAAATGTTAAAAAAATATTTTTAATTTATTTTCTTAATTTTAAAAATATTTTATAATATTAAAAATACTTGTCGGATTTAAAAATGTGATTCCGTTGACGAAAAGTCAAAGATGAAAAATTTTTGTTCAAATTTTTTATTTTTTTTAAAATTTATTTAAATACATTATAAAATTTATATTTATTTGATAGGTTGAATAATTATTTTTATGACCATATTATAAAATTTATATTTATGACCATATTAATTGCTCTTAATTAGATGTTTCAATGGAGTCTGATAGTACTAATATTTAAAAATTAGGAGGAAGGGAGGACACATTGCTCAATTATTAATGTTGTGAAAAACGGACAGAACACATTCATTATGTGACTCAGAAATGGACGAAAGTTAAGGAAGGTGTTATTTGAATATTTAAGTGTAGGTATGATAATATATGTGGTGATATTTTATATTATATTATATGTTATATATTCGTACAAAAAGGACATGATATGTATATAAATGTCAAACTTGGATGTCGAAACCCTTTTCACATTTTGAGTCCCCGACATTGCTGGCAACAACCCTTTTCACATTTTGAGTCAATTAATGAGCTTTGATTCATGACGATGGCTTCTACTGTGATGGCATCAGCGGGACGTACGAACGGCCATCTTTGTGGAATGAACAATGCTCGGGATCAAAAGGTGATGTCCCTCACTTCGTAGGCTTCTTTCTGATTGTCTTATGTCACAGAAGAGGAGGTAAATCAGGTACACGGTAACCATGATCAATGAGATGTCCAGTGCTGATTGCCCACAAAGACTCCACTCCGAGGAGCAGAAAATCTTACACTGTGGCTGATCAAACTCGAACTTTGGCACTTGAGACCAATTCTACCATCCCACAATCAATCGTGCTACGCCCTGAAGGCATGGAATGGATAATGCTACTTGGACCAACGGTTGGACGAACGGCTTGACAAACCCAATTAAGATTATAATTTTTAAGTAAATGATTGCAAGTCAGTTTCAAAACTGTTTTATGTTGTGGTGCCTGCAAATGGCATGAAAGAGAAGCCATCGGTTATATTTTTATCAGCAGACAGAGTCTTTATTTAAAGTATCAAATTCCAAAAATTTGACCAAAAGAATAAGTCAAATTAAGGCGTCAGGGGGACAACAAAGACTACCAACCACCAGTTGATGGATGGATAGAATTTTGTTCATCAACCGACACCACAAGGTGTCAAGTGGCTACTAATTAATGCCCATGAAGGTGGTGGCCCATAACTGATCATGGCATGAGCTATATTTTTTTCTATTATATTTTTATATATTATTTTTTCATATCATCATCTAAATTTTTTATTATTTTAATTAGACCTTTAAAATTATATATTCAATCTAGAGTAATCCACTTTCATTTTTATAAATTAAATAATTTTTTATTATTTCAATTATATCGTTATATTTACATTTTTAATTCATGTATTTTAATTTATCATTTTACTTTATTTTTTTACACATAAAATATAAAAATTAAATTAATTTAAAAATATAAATTTAATGGTATAATTAAAATCATAAAAAACAATTCAAGCTGCAAAAACAGTCAAAATAAATGTCAAACTTGGATGTCGAAACCCCAATATTCACCCCGACATTGCTGGCAACAATGAGTCTTTGATTCATGACGATGGCTTCTCCTGTGATGGCCTCAGCGGCACGTACGAACGGCCATCTTTGTGGAATTTGGTCCACCAAATTGGCATGTTAAAAGCCCTATAAATTCCGGAAGTACGCTGCCAGTCATTGCAGTGCATCTTAAAGAGATATATCATCTTAAGCTCTCTCATCGCTAATCAAACCCGTAATTCTTAATCACAGCGCCGCCGCAATGGTTGCGTCAGTTGTCGGAGATTTCGACTGGGCCAAGGAAGTGAAGGAGTTCGAGGACTCCAAAGCCGGGGTTAAGGGACTGGTAGACTCCGGCGCGAAGAAGGTCCCCAGGCTCTTCATCCACTCACCGGAGAGTCTGGAGAGCTCTCCAGCGGCGTCTAAACCGGCCCACGGCCCTCCCCTCGATCTCCCCACGATAGACTTACAGGGAGTGGAGAGTGGCGGAGCCCGGCGGAGGGAGGTCGTGGAGGCGATACGCGAGGCGGCTTCAACCTGGGGGTTCTTCCGGATGGTGAACCATGGTATCCCCATTGACACCTTGGACGCCATGTTGGAAGCTACGAGAAGGTTCCACGAGCAGCCCACCGAGGCCAAAAGGGAGATATATTCCACCGATGGCACGAGAAGTGTGAGATTCAGCGGCAATGTTCCCAAAAATGAATTTGATCCTGCTTGTTGGATGGATATTTTAAGCTGTGTCATCCGAGATGATGCTATTGACCCACAAATTATTCCTTCAGTTTGCAGGTACCCACCATTAATTAATCCTTTTGTCCAAATCCTTTGATACGTACACACACACACACACACACATATTTTCTCGAGAATTTAATTTACTTTGTTAATTCATATGCTATATGTATATGATTCTGACATGCAGAAAGGAAGTGCAAGAGTACGTCAAGTACATGATCAAACTGAGGGAGACGATGGCGGAATTACTTTCAGAGGCTTTAGGCCTAAGGCGCGATCACCTCTCTCGAATCGAATGCATGAAGAGTGAATCACTGGCAATGCTCTACTACCCAGTTTGCCCGGAGCCGAATCTCACCGTCGGCAACGTCAGGCATTCCGACACCACTTTTCTCACAGTCCTGTTGCAAGACGGCATTGGCGGCCTCCAAATTCTTAACGATAACCAGTGGGTCGACGTGCCGCCCGTTCATGGAGCTCTCATAGCCAACATAGGCGACCTTATGCAGGTATATATATATATATATATATATATATGAAACCAAAGACTTGTTCAATCAATCAATCTAGATCAACGGGTACGTAACTGATTAATTTGGTGGATTTTTGTTGCAGATGATTTCGAACGACAAGTTCAAGAGCGTGCAGCACAAGGTGAAGGCTCAACCCGTGGGATCCAGAGTCTCAGTGGCTTGCTTCTTCACCGCCAGCACCGCCGCCGCAGCCAAGCCCTTCGGACCGATCAAGGAGATTCTCTCGGAGGACAGCCCGCCGGTCTACCGAGAATTCCTCGCCGGCGAATACTACGCCGCTTACAAGAGCGTTTACGGCCGCGCCGCCTCTGCCCTCGCTCACTTCAAGCTATGAACAAATATATCCTGTGGATTAACAACTGCTCATAGCTATATAGAGATATGATATGAAAATTAAGACGCTTTTGTAAGTCAATCGTGGGTTACGTTTGACTTTAAAAATACTTTGAATAAAAATATATGCAATTTAGAGTGAAATAAATTGTGTTGCACAATGATGTGATCTTTTTATTTTCCCGTGATTTTCTTTGCCCATATATTAATTTATATAATTAAAAAAATTAACCCGATAACCTCTTAAGTACATCTATACAAAAGTCAAGATTAGATTTTATAACTGTTTTATATATGGTGCCTACAAATGGCATGAAAGGGAAGGCATTGTTTTATATTGTTAAGTGGAGTCACAATTGTCGCTGCCATGCATATGGAATATAGTTTAATCAACACTGCTGGCTGGCCCTACTTGGACTCTAATTAAGATTATAATAATTTTTAAGTAAATGATTGTAAGTCAGTTTCAAAACTGTTTTATGTTGTGGTGCCTACAAATGGCATGAAAGAGAAGTCATCGCTTATACTTTTATCAGCAGACAGAGTCTTTAAAGTTTCAAATTCCAAAAATTTGACCAAAAGAATAAGTCAAATTAAGGCGTCAGAGGGACAACAAAGACTACCAACCACCAGTTGATGGATGGATAGAATTTTGTTCATCAACCGACACCACAAGGTGTCAAGTGGCTACTAATTAATGCCCATGAAGGTGGTGGCCCATAACTGATCATGGCATGAGCTATATTTTTTTCTATTATATTTTTATGTATTATTTTTTCATATCATCATCTAAATTTTTTATTATTTTAATTATACCTTTAAAATTATATATTCAATCTAGAGTAATCCACTTCCATTTTTATAAATTAAATAATTTTTTATTATTTCAATTATATCGTTATATTTCTATTTTTAATTCATGTATTTTAATTTATCATTTTAATTTATTTTTTTACACAAAAAATATAAAAATTAAATTAATTTAAAAATATAAACTTAATGATATAATTAAAATCATAAAAAAAATCAAGTTGCAAAAACAGTCAAAATAATTAAATTAAATTTAAAATTATAATAAAAAATTCATACAATCACATAAAAATAACATAAAAATATAACCAAAAAAGTATAAACTAAGCCACGAAAACAAAACAAAAAAAAATTGAGATTTTTTATTTTGAATAGCATCCCATCACGAATGTCATCATCTACTGATTTTAGAATACGATAAGTAAATTAAATCAAAAAATTTAATGATTCTCGTAACAGCTTAACCATAACCATCCTTGTAACAGCATACACAACTAACCTCTAGACAGTTATAAGTTCCAAGTGTCAAATACATAACACTGACAAAGCAAGCTAACATTCCCAATATTTTTAACACAAAAAAGGGTTTTTTTTTAATTATAACTCATAAGACCTACCAATAGTCTTCTGAAACTGACAACAAGAGGCAGGGCATCAAAGATGATCTTTGTCAACATTTAAGAATCTTCTAGTTAACAATGGTTAGAAGATACCAGTACGTCAGTGCTGCTGTTGACAAATGAAAATTTAGCACAAGTTCTAAGCTCAACAGGCGTTGCTTGCAATGCACCTGAAAAGCCTTCGATATGTGCACCCTTTATAATATGAAAATTTCAGAAATAAAACAGATAAGAGAGAATCTACTGGATTTGGTTAACACAAACATAGTCATATGGCATTACCTAAAATTATCAAAATACTCTTACACATTAATAGTCTTGCTCGTTATGCAAATTGCCTGAAAGACTGACATGTGACAAATCAACAATCCGAAACGGAGCCCAAAAAATCCAGACTAAGTCGCAAGACCCGTTCTAACTTGACTAGGATCCTCGAGAGTTGTGCTCGCTCATCTCGGATTTTATCTCGGGTACCTCATAACGGATTCACTTATAAAAGACAAGGGTCCGCACTAGGTATGACCAACCTCTACATCTCTCACATTTATTATTACTCGCATTTACTCTACTAATTTGAGCATCGAAGTCCACCCTGGAGGATCCTAGCCCCGGCCCTCCATTGTCTTGCAGGTTGTATACCCGAATTCCGACATCGCCAAGTCCGAGATACTATTCTCGAGGTCTATTCGCAGAGGTGGCACATGGTGATTGATCCCATAAAACCATCATCATTTGGTGCCCACCGTGGGGCCTGACATCCATACTCGTTAGCCTCTTCTTTCCCTGTCTCGCGCTTCGGATTTTCACTCTCACCTTGAACCTCGGTCTTTCCACAAGTGTCAACTACTTTCGCTTCTTGTCATAACTAACTACATGGCTCCTCGAAGAGACATGACTTGTAGCCAGGTTGGTGCCAATCTGGAGGCCCCGACACAAGGGGATAATCTACCACCTCCAACTAATCCAATGCTAGAGGACTGACTCACCAGGCTAGAAAATCAGGTCTAACAGTTAACTGAGTTATTGACTGGCTATCTATACCAGAATGAACAGCGTCATTCGCATGTGCCCTCTCAACGGGAGGAGCACCAGTCACCTCTTCCTACTTGGGAACCCCGTCAGTCCCGCCAGTCGGGCCAGGAAATTCATCCCTCTGAGGCTGTAAGATCTACTTCTTCCCCCTCACGAGAACGAGAGACTTCGCAAGAAAAATAGTTGTGTTTTTGGGAAAGGCAAGTCCAAGAACTCAAGAAGGGAAAAGAAAAGCTACCTCATTTCGATTCTAACCAATCTCCGAGTAAGAGCATTATGGCAGAGGTTTTTCCGGAGAGGTTTCGTATCCCATTCATCAAGCTCTATGACGAAAACACAGACCTTTATAATCATGTAGAGCTTTTCTCCTCTCACATGTTGGTGCAATCGGGGTCAGATGCGATGTGGTGCCGGGCCTTTTCGACTACTTTGAGAGGTCATGCTCGGACTTGGTACTCTTGTCTTCCTCATTGTTCCATCAACAGTTAGGGAGAGCTAAAGACCAGTTTCCTAGCCCATTACGCTCCCTTAAAGCGCCACCGAAAGTCTTCTATGGCTTTGGTTAACATTAAGCAAAACCAAGGTGAGTCCCTAAGGGATTTCGTGACTAAGTTTAATGAGGAAGCGTTGAGCATCGACGAGTTTGATCAGTGGATTGCAATTGTGGCTTTCCAAAATGGCTTGAGGGCTGGGCCATTAACTCAGTTCTTAGCCAAGATTCCACCTCGTACCTTCACAGAAGTCCTTGCCCGGGTTAACAAGTACATCAACGCTGAGGAGATGATGAAGGTAAAGCGGGCTGAACAACCTGACAAGAAGGAAAGAGAAAAAGAAAAGAAAAAACCAATGGGGGAACAGAAGACGGACTATCACCCCTCTTGAACCCAAGATCGTCTGGGTTTTGGGGGTACCCGTGGTAGCCTGGTGAGTTACACTTCCCTCAACGCCAGTCAAGCAGAGATTCTACTGGTAGTAGAAGATAAGGATTATTTGCGGCGTCCTCCACCGCTGAGGTCTCCACCCAACACTTGAAGTAAAAAGAAGTATTGTTGATTCCACTACAGCCACGGCCATGTTACAGAGGATTGACATATTATTTTTTTCATATAATTCAATTCTATGGTACAACCATTAAAATATGTTTTTGGATATTTTTCATGAAAAATTTCATCTAAGGGGAGATGATTTTTGTTTTCCATATAATTTGAAAAATATTTTTCTTTCCGACTAAATGCTATCAAATACACCCGTGTGTTTGATTGCATTACTTAGAATTTAATTATAAGTAATATTTGCTTAGAAAACAAAAATCACCCCACCCTCCTTAGAAAATGAATTCTATAGAAAGAACATTTAAATGTTTGTACCATACACATTTTTCGATAGAAAAGTTAAAAGTGTTTGATTGTTTTTATAGAAAATATTATAATAATTACACATTTTTTATGATAAATGTATGCAATCAAACACGCTCTAAATTCAATATATATGAACTTTCGTGCATCGCATTGCACGAGGATGAACTAGTTAATAATAAAATACAATTATCAGTCTATCTATAATCAAGAGCTTAAAAGATAATTTTAAGAGTAGAGAGCACAGAGTAAATAAGATGGAAGAATAAGCACATATGGTTGTAAAAAAGATGAAGAAATAGATGAATAAAGAAAATAGTGTAAAGAGAGCCGCATCATTTTGGATAGGCAAAAGTAGAGATAAAATATATAATTCAAGAGATGAAAGTATGTTTGTTAAAATTGCAAGTTAACTCATGATTTTACGAATTTACACGTCATCAAGCATAAAACGAGGTAAGTAACATGTAAACTCGATTTTTGGTGGAATCGAACCTGACTCGTGAGTCAGGCCAGTGAAATCAGTAAACTCGGTCTAAGTTTACCGAGTCACGTTTCCAGGTGCTAAATCAGTGTGCTTTCTCAATTTTTTCCATTTCTGTTCTTCTTCTGAAACCCTATAAGCTAGCAATTGCGTTCTCCTTTCACCCCGTTGCTGCAACGTGCTTAAATCGGCATCCCCCTTGCTGCGATAAGGTTGATTGGTGTCGCCGCCGGCCCACCAGTGCTTGCTGCTACGTCTGGTGCCTGCGTATTGCTGTGTGCTCGACTCCTCTGCATCCAATTGTTTTACTGGAGGTGCAATACAATAATTCCTATGCTTGTAACTTATTTTGTTTCCATCTTGGGATCTATTATTTATCAAAATTATGGATTTGGTTGGGTGTTTTTGAAGGTAATGGTGGTGAACTGTAAACAAAGAGTTTGGTAATTATCAAGAATGTTGCGTCTGACAGAAAGATTTGATGAAATGAACAATCAAAAGGCATGTGATTATGCTGATTTTTGCATTTGTGCTTTCCAATCTGGATTTGTTAAAATTTTTGGTGGCCTTGAGTTGTCTGCTATGATTATGAATTTATATATATTCACACACACACACACACACACATATATATATATATCTTCCTGTTCAAAGTTCATGCGCAACCGTCACAGTGAAACATTATATATTTAAGTTTTTTAACGATATTTGTTGATTATGATAGTAATATTTATTGTTCAGAATTTTAATTATAGATAGATGAATGACAAATTGATGATAAATGATAGATTTAATATTTAAAAATTTTATATTATTTAATATTTTTTAAATTGATAGATAAAATAATTTTAAAATAAATACATGTAATTCATTTATAATAATTAATAAGCATTAAATTATTATAAATATATATTTATATAAATTAAAAAATATTTTTAATTATTCATAAAATTTTATAATTTTTTGATCCAATTTCATACACCCTTTTACAATGTTACTTAAAATCTCAGTTTTAACAATTTTTACAGAAATTAAACAAATAGTTAATCAAACTAATAGGGAAACAACTCTAATCATCCAATCATCCTTGAAACTGCATACACTAGTCACCTCTAGACAGCTATAAGTTCCAAGTGTCAAATACATAACAAAAAAAGGTGATATTCCCACAATTTTTAACAAAAAAAGGTTTTTTTCTATCATAACTCATAAGACCTACCAGTAGGTCTTCTGAAACTGACAACAAGAAGCAGGGCATCAAAGATGATCTTTGTCAACATTTAAGAATCTTCTAGTTAACAATGGCTAGAAGATACCAGTACATCAGTGCTGCTGTTGACAAATGAAAATTTAGCACAAGTTTTGAGCTCAACAGGTGTTGCTTGCAATGCACCTGAAAAGCCTTCGATATGTGCATCCTTTCTAATATGAACATTTCAGAAATAGAACAGATAACAAAGAATCTACTGGGTTTGGTTAGCACAAACATAGAGAGAGAGATCAGATAGAACTGATCCCATACTGTGCAGCCATTGCCAATGAACTGAACCAATACAGAAACAAGACAAAAACATCAAATCGTGCCCCGACCAGCAAAAAGCACACTTCTTTGTTTAGAAGCCCCAAAAACCTTGAAAAATACCTTAGAAGATATGTCTAGAACAAGTTCCACTGAATTTTAATCCAAAAAATAATGGGAGAGAATGATCAGCTAGAGCTAATACAAACGGATGCCATCATTCTGGCACTCAAACCAATAGGGAAACAATTCTAATCATCATCTCATTCTCCATCCTTTCTTTTTTTCTTTTCCGAAAAACAAAATACTCTCTTTAGAACAAACCATAAAACGGAGACCATTTTTCAGGTAGCAATCCCGTTTCTGTGTAACGAAATCTTGGGCACTAAAGTATAAAGAAAATTTATCATACGAAATAGAACTGAAAAGCATAAGCTAAAGAAATCAATTATCAAACCCTAGTCGCAGAATGATCAGGTAGAGCTAATACAGAAGTAGACACCATCATCCCGGTGATCAAACCAATAGGGAAACGCAATCATCGTCATCTCATTCTGAAATTCGACCCCTGAATCACTAAAAATGAAACAAATTACAAAAGGCTGTAATAACAATCGGGTAGCTATGTGAACGGCTGATTCGCCGTTGCCAGCGGAGAAGACACTGGGGGAGGGTGGTGCCCTTCGGCGTTTCAACAAATATGAGGAGACCTCCTATAGGGTTCACACACCCCCTCCCCCTCTTATAATCACACCTCGCGAGCCCTAATGGGCCGCTGGCCTGGGAATCTTGGGTAGGGCCCGAACTGGGCCTACTTTCGCTATTTCTCTGAAATTGGGCTGGCATTCGGGCCTACTTTCGCTATTTCTCTGAAATTGGGCTGGCATTCGGGCCTACTTTCGCTATTTCTCTGAAATTGGGCTGGCATTATGCCAGCCCAATTTCATTTATATAGATTTTATTTTAATATTACCTAAATTCAAAGAAATTAAAATATCATTTTATTTTCCTTATTTTAAATAATCGGATATCATAAAATTTTAATTTATTTTTTTTAAAATCCTCACCAATTTCATAATTTTAGGTTTATTAATTTGGAGTAAACCCTTTGAAACAATTATTAATCGAAGTGCCATCAATTTTTTTATCTCACTAGCAACCATGCAAATTAGTAATTCTAGTGAGTTGGCTTAATCAACAACTCACAAGTTTTAATTTTTCTATAAAAATAAAAAATATCATCATTGCTATTGGTTCATTTTTTTTAATTAATTATTATAATTAAAATTGCTTAAACAACCCAAGCTATGGTTTGCTGTGGTTTCAAGTATAAAATGGTTTGATTATAGTTTGAAAGATATACAAATTGTTAATGGTGATTTGGTTATGGTTTGGGAAAGAGTGGATCTACTAGTGACTTGCTCTGGGCTTCAGCCCAAGTAGTCTATCATCGGATTCAATTTTTTAGTGTAAAAAATTTTTTAATAACAACTCAACTAATAAAGAATTACGATCTATCTAAAAATTTGTGATAAAGTAACTCTTCGCTCTTGACTATAACTTACAAGTAAAAAATTGTAAATTCAAGATTAAACCCCCCTAAATTCTATCATTAATTTTAAACAAATCCAAATAATAGATTTTTAAAATTAACTTTTATAATTAATTTCAAACCCAAATTCTATTATTAGTTAAATAAAAAAATTATTTTATTAACTTTTTAAAATTTCAATGTCCACAATATAGATTCTTGGTTCTACCCTGAGTTTGGGTGACTTCAGGTATTAGGGGCCATATTGTATGGCCAGACCCAGCTTAAGGGTTTGTAGCATCCAAGGATGAAATGGGAATTTGGAAAATCAGCAGATAAAGTTGCTTTTATGTGAGAAAATTAATCTTTTGTCACACCATGTTAGGGAATTGGAAGCCAACAAACTACTTTCACAATAGTAATGGCAATACTCGCCCTCACAGGCGTAGTACAATTGATTCTCAAATAGTAGATTGCACTCAAGAATGTAGATTCGAGTCACAGCAGCCACAATGTGAGAGTTTTACTCTCTTATGGGAGTGGCTCTTTGTGGGCACCATGTACTGTGTCTCTTACCTGGAGAGCTGCTATGTATCATAATTAACTCCTCCTATGTGCGTGAGACAGTGTGGGGGTCCTTAAGATAAGAGATTTTAGCTTTTACACTCAAATAATGGTAATACGCTGATGCTTCTTAATTTAATTGGGGTTATTCCCAATTCGATTTTCCAAGTCCCATTTATTTTTCTTTACTTTCTTATTGTTGTCCTTTAAAAATAATAAAAAATTTATTGACTAGAAATGTAACCCTCAAGAATTAGATGACGTAAAACAGTTTTAATGTAAATATTTTAATATTTAAATTAGACATTAAAAATTTAAATGTTATATTGATATCTATTATTTAAAAATAATTTTCAAAATCAATTCATGGGGTACTGTTTGGATATGATTGATTGATTCTTTATGATTCTCTTAAACAAATGAGAAATAATGACATGAAAAAAAGTATAGAATAACGATTCTTTATGATTCATAGGGTACTCTTTGGATATATATATCATCAGGTACCATGGTGTATAAGCTGTCCAAGACAAGCGGCCCTATCTTTTAGGACATTGTCAGCCGCTTGGTGGAATCAAGATTGAAGGCACTTAATGGCAATGTGGCATGTAATTCACAGCCCCAAAAAGAGATATAAGGCGCCGTTTGATTGCTATTTTTTTAAGAAAAATAATTTTTGTTCACCTAATTTTTTACTTGTACATTGTTTGATAGTTATTTTTTTTTTTAAGTAACTCATTTTCTCATTTATGCTCACGTGATGGGTTTTTTCTTCAAATAAAAAAATTAAAATTCTTTAAGGGGAGGAGTTCTAATTTTTCAAGCAATTAAAACAATCAACTTATCGAAAGAAAGAGAGTCGGAAAGGTAATAAGCTAGTGACCGAGGGGAGAGTCAATGACCGACGAGGATGAGCGACGATTGAGAGCAAGGGGGCTAGGGGGTGACTGGCAAGGAGACGAGAGCAAGGCCAAGGTTGAGTTGGCCCTAGCTAGCAACGGATAAGAAAGAAGCAATGTGGGACATTGCCAGCCGCTTGGTGGAACAAAGATAAAAGGCAATTAATGGCAATGTTTCATGTAATTCAAAGTCCCACAAAGAGATATAAAGCCCTGTTTGATAGTTATTTTTTTTTAAGAAAACAAAAATTTCACCTAATTTTTTACTTGTACAATGTTTGATAGTTATTTTTTTTTTTAAGTAACTCATTTCTTACTTATGCTCACGTGATGGGTTTTTCTTTCAAATAAAAAAAACAAAATATTTTTTAGGGGAAGAATTATGATTTTTCAAGTAATTAAAACAGTCAATTTATCGAGAGAGAGAGAGTCAGAGAGGTAGCAAGCTAGAGACTAAGGGGAGAGTCGACGACGACAAGGGTGAGCGACGATTGAAGGCAAAGGGGCTAGGGGGTGACTAGCGAGGAGGCGAGAGCAAGGCCGAGATTGAGTTGGTGCCACCTAGCAACGGATAAGAGAGAAGCAATGTAGGACATTGCCAGCCGCTTGGTGGAACGAAGATAAAAGGCAATTAATGGCAATGTGGCACGTAATTCGCAGCCCCACAAAGAGATATAAGAGAGAAGCAATTAAAGGGATGCTTGCCATTGCTTAATGTGGCATTGCATTCGATATGAGCTTCCAAATTTGTGTTCAAAAAGACCAAATATACCTATGCAGCAGCAGAACACAAAGTTGTAGCGCAGGTTCCTTCCTATTCAAGGTGTTTATTTGTTTCACAAGCAACATTGTATTCATACATATACATATTAATTAAGATTTATGAAAATTCGAATTCACTAACATTACTGACTATCAGTACAAACAGTGTAGTTAAAATTGAGATTTTAAGTGAGATTAAAAAATGGTTCATAAAATTAGATCGTAAAATCGTAAGATTTTAGAGATAATTAAAAATACCTTATAATTTTTGTAAATATATATTTATAATAACATAATTTTATAAAAAAATGAGTTAATATCATGTAATAATCTGATTATGCCTTATTATAATTCAAAAGATGATACTTTCAAAATATAACTCAAAACTAGTAGGTTGGTATAGGGAATTTAGAAGTAAAATATAACTTAAAATTCTTTAGAGGATGCTTCTAACGTCTTCCATTAGATTTAAGATATAATTTTTACTTGATTTAACATTGATTAAATAAATTAAAATTTCAATTTAGGGTTAGGTGGTCCATTAATTAATAACTTGTTTGTCTTGATTTACTTATGCAATCAATGTTAAATCAAATAAAAATTATAATTTAAATCAAGTAAATTAGAACTTATGCAATTAATGTTAGATACTATGTGACATTGAAACTTATGCAATCAATGTTAAATCAAACTTCAATTTAGAGGCAAAATATAGTAATTCATTGCATAAGTTCCAACGTCAGATGCTATGTGACATTCATATGTTGGAAACATCCCTTAAATTGCAATTTAAATCAATGAAAGTCTCTAAATCGTAAAATCGTTTAAGAATTTTTGAAACGTGAAATCGTACAAGGTTACAATCCTAGTGGTTTCGGATGATAGACACTTTTGAGAGGCTCAAAATAGTCGAATTTTGAGATTAGGACTCAAGTTTTAGTGGGACAAAAAAAGTAAGACCTAACATGACATCAAAGATTTGAAACTAGCACCAAGGTAGGCCAAAGCTCAAGGTCGATTGAGGATCACATTTGAGTGTACGTTCAAGTGACCTTATCTTAATAATCGCATAATTTCCCTAACTATATAAAGGCATAGTATTTAAAGATTTAAGTACTATATTTATTACACAATTATTATCTTATTAGTGCATCATTTTCAAACATAGTGACTAATCTTCAAATCTTGGAAGATCCATTAAGAGACTAGACCTATCTTTCTTCCCTTAAAAAAAAAAAAAAAATCAGTTAAAGACACACACTCGAACCTTTAAACAGAGAGAGTATATTTGGTAAGTCAGTTTACTCTCCTGGCTTCTGCTGATTAACCTTTGTGACTTCCCATATCTCCATTATTAATTAATTAACACTACTCATAGTTTCAAAGCATTGAATTTCTTAGCTTCAAAGCAATTCATTTTCCAGTCCATGTCTCTCCACCGGCCATTTTTCTTCCAAGAACCCAAGACCAGGACCCATCTCTTAACCCTCTTGGAATGACAGCTCTCCTTGTCCTCATTAGTGTTTAATTAACTATATACACACACAGGAGATAGACAGATATTATATATATATATATATGAATTATATATAAATATGATCATCAGCCCATATATTATGGGTTTGGACTTTGAATAAGTGCCTGCTGTTCAAACTACATTCGCCCAAATAAAACCAAGGTTTCAGTCACACTCTAATCAGCCGCTTCACTTCGTCTACGTCTACGTCTACGTTGTTGAAAACGAGGCTCCCCCGTTGTGTCGCTCCTCCAACAAGCAACGCCCTTTTCTTCACTCTCTATGTTGTCGGCATCGAAACCGCTCATTCAACACCGATCCTGAAACGTCCTTCCCTTCAGTTCACGAGCCGCAGCAGCAGCCGCATCTTTATGACATCCCTCTTCATCATTTGACAAATCATTCCGCAAAGACTATACTTATCTTGGTCCGTAGTTTCAGACGAAATTGGAATTCATTTCGAATGAATGAATATATATATACTAAAGTTTGTAACTTTCTGAACATAATGACACCTTGATTATTTTGATCACTGTTTGGCGACCGAGCAATGCAGCTTTTTCTTCTTCTTCTTATTCTTCTTCTTCTTCTAGATAATGACATATATATATATATAATTAATTTAGGATTACAGGAGAAACCCTACATAGATAGATAGATTGGAAATGGAATTATGGAATCATGGGATGGGATGGGATCCATGTACACGTGCGACGGCCCCACGAGCGACGGCCATGTCGGCTTGACCCGGATTGGGGTGAAGAGAAGTCTGCATCGTTCTCCAACATCTCTCTCTTTTAATTTAATCTTCTTTCCGTTCAACCAAACAACCCATTAATTTGCCAACCCATCTCTTCTTCAAATCAAACTTAAACCTAACACAACAGAACAGATACACCCAATTATATATACATGTTTAGTTTGGCTTAGGAAACATGTGGGGGTATTGGGTAAGCCCTATTTTAAGCTCTCTTGCTTTGTTGCTTCTTGCCATGTGCTTCTTATTATTTATTCATTTTTTTTTCCTTTTTTTATCATGACAAATGCATTAATCTTGATTAATTCCAATTGTTTGGTTAAACTTAAACAAACAAATAATGCAAAGAGTTATCACCGATGACACTATCATAAGTAATTTGGCATCTCCTTATTGGAGGAGATGATAGGTAATCATGTATTATTATTTCTTCTGTCTACTCCTCTTTCGTTGAGAAGGTACCATATTACTGATAATCAGTGATAGCTCCTGTAATATTATTTTAAACTAACTCGATCTCTAATCCAATTTAGTTTCAAGAAAAGTGAAAGTATTTTGCAAATGAATTAACAATTAATAATTAATGCACCATTAATATTGCATGAAAGAGTTTGATTTAATTTTATGAACTGTATATTATTATAATCTTTTATATATGTGAGCAAGTACCAAAATTTTGATATATTATCTATATATGGATCAAAATTATTTAAATTTAATGGGTATAACACTTGTATTAATGTTTTGGGAGCACTATTTTGATGTTTCTTAAACGTTTTTTGTTTCTGAAATGCTAAATTTTTTTTGTGGCTATTTTTGTAATTTTGAAATATTTAAAAGTTGTTTTGTAATATTAAAAAAATATTGAAAAGGTTAGAGTCAAAATTATGAAATCTTTTCAGAAAAATTTCTATCTCTAACCAGGTTAGAGATAGAACTTTTTTCATCTTTAATTTAAAATTTTTATATTTATTGTTTGTCTTTAAAAGTAAGTAAAATTTTAAATTTATTGTTTCTTGGCGTTTTCGAAACATTTCTTATTTTGAAATGCCGAAAAATATCAAAAAAATACTTTTAGACTGTTTTCATAATATTAAAAACGTTTCAAAACTATTTCACAATATTAAAAAATATTTTTTAGAGCTCATTTCTATTCTGCGATCACGTTAAAGACAAAAGCAATTCGATCACTGTTTATCTTGACAGCTACATTATAAATAAAAATAACTTGTATTTATATTTGCTTGAATAAACTATAGAGTTTATATTTATATTTAATTGAATAATTTTTTTATAATCTTAACAATTATATTATAAAAATATCTCTATATTTTTTTATTTAAGCGTTTTTTCATATTTTTATTTTTTACTTTTTCTAAAAAATATTTTTTTTCTTTCCATTTGTATTCATTTTTTATTTTCGTACAAATTATTTGTATATTTTTTATAAATTTTTATATATAAAAAAATCATATAATACACACACGTAAGTACACGTCACAAGCAGCTGGATCCATCATCCATCTGATATAAAATAAACAAGACGAACTACAGGAAAGACCTCTGTTTTGTCGTTTTGGAAAGATTAATAATAATAATAATAATAATAATAATTTAATTATTATAAATTAATAGGGGAATGGGGGATTAATTAGGGCTTTGAATTGTGGTTGCAGTTTTCATTGGCGGTGGTGACGTGGAGATTGGGTTTCGTCGGTCGTCGAATCCAATCCTCTAAACAACATTAATTGCCACTCGTGCGGACAGTCTCTTGTCAGAATCGTCAATCCTTCCTTGGAACTTCCATTCCTGTATTTTTCTGGCTATTTCTCAAATTTTGTACCCCTTTTATTTATTTTTATTTTTTATTTTTAATGCATACTAAAAAATATTATTTATTTAAAAAAATCATTCATCTTAGTTAATTACTTAAACACAATATTCATAAATTAGTTAATTTGGGCTTAAATTGAATTAGGGAATTGTTTGAGGGCATTTAATTAAAGACATGAAATTATTTATTGGTTTTAATTAGGCACTAATCAGCAAGATTATCTCATATGGCTCTCTAGCTTACATTTACCTTAAACTTAATTAAGTTTATGGAAAAATCAAAATAGGTTTTTTCTTCTAATTACCCACTTAATAGATTCTATTAAATTATATATGTTACTTGTAAATGTTGAAGAATTGAAGTAGAGAGATTCTTTTTAAATAAGTAAAATTATACTATTTAAAATTCGATAAGAATACACTTAGAATCAATAAAACTCGAACTTAAGATCTTAAATACAACAACATTATGTTAGAAAAATTAAATAAAATACACTTATCTCTAGCAATTATTTGTATGAAAAAATTATATATTGAATTGCAAAGATCACATAAGATTAAATAACATTAATTGTGATTAATCATATTGACTACAATAAATTTTATCCCACATGAATTTTTGTTGTATTTGAGTGATTAATTAAGATATGATAATAAATTATTTTTCTTAATTTACTCACAAGAATTAAGAAAAGAAATATAATTATCAGTCACATCATAAAATTTATATAAAATGAATCAATTTAAATATAATAAATTAACCCATAGGTAGTTTTTATATGTTAGTGATTCATGATTGTTCCATGTTTTACATCGGTAAAACATGACATTAAGTTATAGTAGCCTCACATTTAGTTATAAAAGTATGATTATATATTTTATTTTTGTAGCTGCTTTACCTGTGAATTTATCTAATATGAAGTGTGATGTTTCATAATTTGAATGATGATAACTATAAGGAGTGGAAGGATAGGATCCTTCTACAATTAGGGTGCATGGACTTTGACTATGCAATTCCAAAATTTGAACCACCTACAGTCAATCTTATTAGCACTAAAGCTCAGATTGCTGAGCATGAGCGATGGGAGCGATCTAATCGTCTCAATATGATGTTCATTCGAACTAAGATTTCTGCTAATATTCGTAGTTCAATTCCAGAATGCAAGACAGTCAATGAATTACTGAAGGCTATTGATGAACATTTTGAATCTCCAGATAAGGCACTTGCAGCACCCTAATGACGAAGTTATCATCAATGAGGTTTACCGATATTAAAGGTGTGCGTGAGCACATTATGAAAATAAAGGACATTGCAGCTCAACTGAAATCTCTGGAGGTTACGATGTCAAATTCTTTTCTTGTGCATTTCATTTTAAATTCTCTCCCGTAACAGTATGCTCCCTTTAAAATTTCTTATAGCACACATAAAAATAAATGGTTTATTAATGAATTATTGACCATGTGTATTCAAGAAGAATGAAGGCTGATTATGGAAATAGAAGAGATGGAGGGCATATATGGCCACTTATGGAAAGAATAAGTCTACTCAAGCAAGGCGTAAAGGAAAAGGTAAAATACCCATCTAGCCTAAAGTAAAGAAAGAATCCAAGTACTTCTTTTGCAAAAAGAAATGACACTTGAAGAAGGATTACCTCAAATTTAAGTCATGGCTTGAGAAGAAATGTAATCTAATCTCACTTGTATGTTATGAATCTAATATGATTGATATTTGTCATAACACATGGTGGATTGATTTTGGTTCTACAATCCATGTTACAAATACTTTGCAGGGTTTTCTAAACCAAAGGAAACCAGTGAGAAGTGAACAAAACATCTATACAAGCAACAAAATACGTTCACATGTAGAAACAATTGGGACATGCAGACTAATTTTATATTCTAGTTTTGTTTTAGATTTAGAAAAGACTTTTTATATTCTCAGTTTCTCTAGAAACCCTTTATTTATAGACTGATTAATGTCTATCTTCATTCAAACTAATCTCATCAAATTAGTTTGATTTAACTTGAAAGATAATTATCACTCTTTATCTAGTGGATAAATACTATAGGAGATAATTACCTAATAGTTTAAATGATATTTCTCAAATAAATAGGACCACCTAACAATAATTATACTAATAAATAATTATAATAAATACAATTAATCTAATAGATAATTACACATTATTGTCTAATAATACCATAAAACGAACTCTTAGCTAATCACCTTTGTTTTACTTACATGGAATAGACTGCCATGATTAACCGTTTGAAATATATTACATTCTATGAACTCAAACTACCCCACAAACAGGACCAGATGTAGAACATATATATATATGTGTGTGTGTGTGTGTGCGCGTGTATATATATATACATATATTTATTTATATTCCTTTTCGGTAATTAAACAGAGAGTATATTTGCTAAACAGTTTACTGGTTTTTATGTGGCCTGACCAGTCAACACACTGGAAATTAGAGAATTTTTAATTAGTTATAAAATTAAGGAAGTAATTAAGTAACCACCACCCTTGATTAGATAGAGAAAACGCAACCAAACAAAGACAAAACTTCATGTCTGTTCTTCTTATTGGGTCCTCGGTCCTTGTTTTCATCAAGTCACAGACCTCAGTGTTCCAAATAATTAACGATGGTCTAATTAATTAGGAGAGAATCTTTTCCTAATTCATACTAAATTGAAAATATGATTAATACTTATATAATCTTTTTAACGGAAAATTAAACACAAATCAAAGGACATAACAACACAGGAGACGTAGAAATTGGTTTGAACAATGCTCGGGATTTAAGAGGAGGTCTGCTAGTTATGCGTAACAAAGGGCTGCTCGGTTCTGATAGACTTTAGGCTGAACAAAAGGAATCAGGGAAGGATCGCATGTCGATCCGACAGCCTATTTGTCAATCTACAGGTAATTCGAATGATTGTACGGAGATTGGCATATTAGAACATGCCCAGCACTACACTTGATCATCTTCATCATCATCATCGTCATCAATTATAATGCACATCAGGTGGTCTTCGGTGGGGGTAAGGATGTGTACATATATATATATATATATAGATAGATAGATAGATGCAACTCAACCCATCATAAAGGTGTACAAGGTTTGTGTTGATCAGATCAACCGAAAAACAACTCTAGGAACAGGAAACTAGTTTATAACTACTGTTCACATGGAGGCTGCAGTTCATTTTATATATTTATATATATATATTGTAGAAATTAATTAAAAAGAAAGGTTATCTGATCACGTGGAGCTGTTCTGATCAAACAAATCACCTCAAACATCATAATTAAAGATGCCCATATGAGAAAAATAAAAGAAATAAAAAGGGCATATAAATGGTGACAGGAGGAACTGCAATTAATATCTCGAAAGCTGCAATATTATTAAAGAAATGTCAAAACCCTGATGTAATGTAAGAGAGGACAAGATACATGTAAAAGTAGCTTTGGAATGCAGAAAGTCGTGCCCAGAGAGGGTTGTATTATTTGATTAATTTATTAATTACATTAAAATTTGATCAGCAGAGAGTTATCAAACAGATAATTAAGTATATTATTAACTAATTAATGGTGTGGTGTGGGTTTTTTTAAGAGTAGTTGAACCCCTCCTACATTGTTGTCTAAAGTAGGTGGGTTTTTTTTTATTAGTCCCATTAGTTAAACATGCCTTCTTGTCTCTCAAGATCACTGTTCTCTGTCAAGCTAAAGTGGCCAACAAGTACGCATGATCTAAAAAGCCTTTCGTTTGCCAAATGGTGAAGATAATGGCTTCCAGGGAGGCCATCGAATTGATGCCATGCAGCAAATTTAACCCCTTCGTCACTCCACATTTACATTACATTACGGGATCTTATCGATAGTAGAAAAACGAAAAATTCAAACAGATATGTATAAAATACCAGCGTTTAGTTAACTTTAATGTTATTAGCTATGACTATATAATTATTTCGTATTAATAAAATATTTGTTATATGAAGGAAGAGGGTTTAAATCATTCTATATAGTGGGTGACTAATATGGTCACATTTTTGGAGTTAACTATAACCTGCTTAATTAAACCCAAATTAGAATGAGGTATGTGTTGCCAAACACAGCCAAGAGAAGATCATTTCTAATTAATTGGGTAAAGGTATCAGGCCGTGAGGGAGAAAGAAGGGTTACTTAAGTTGAGGGGTCATTATTAAGGCTTAGATGTGGGGCCTAAATGAACATTGGCAAGGTCTACATGTTGGTGCCTATCTATGACACAAGAAAGTGATGGAAAGAGGTTAATTATAATGTATACGATTATTTAATACATAGCTATACAGTATTGCTCGACAAGCTGTGACTTGCAAACTTAAAACAAAACTTAATTAAGACTACAAAAGAGGAAAAATCTCTCTCTCTCTCTCTCTCTCTCTCTCTCTCTCTGACTGTGCTTCTGCTGCTCAGAGTGTTCTATTCTAGTGTCACTATCTTTTGTTTCATTCATTTTTGGAATATGCCCCCTTTTCTGTGTCTTCCACATTTACAAATGCAGTATTATTCCATTATGTGGATAAAGATAGTGTAATAAAGGCTGATCCAATAATTTGATCATTCTTAACCATTTGCAGAAACTTATACAAATTAACCTGATGATTTGGATGATTCTGTGAGTCAGATAATTAAAACTCCAGGGGTACTGGGAATGTATGAATGGTTCGGTACCTATTTCACAATGTCCAAATGGGATGCAGGAACCGAGAAATAGTTAGTTCTTAGGGCTTTACATTTTGTTAATTAACATTATATTATGCATATCAGTACAATCAAATTCACTATTAGTCTCTGTATAGGCCTAGTTATGACTTGCCTTAATCAGTCTCTCCTTGCCTACTAGTTATTGGTTCCATATTGTCGGATAAGGCTTCCAATACTACTGCAGGGGATTTCTAGAATGTATCATTAGATGCCCGTAAATCCTGATTCTGCAATAAATGGACAAGTTCATTACTACTTAAAAGAAGAAAATACTAAGCATTAACTGTGTATTGATGAAAAATTATATATTCTTTCAAAGACAAGATCAACCAGTTCTCCACCATTTTTCCCTTCTAATTATATCTTTGATTTTGGTTCGATTAGCACATATCTAGTTGCAGTGCTTATCACATAAAAAAATCAAGTCCTTCATAAATGAGCTGCAAAGATCCATAATCACAGAGCAAATTATAAAAATGAATGGGTTTGGTTTCGTTTATGTTCAGCTCTTCAATTTGTCCTTTAAGGATGATGTATGTGGAATCTTAAAATGAGAGTATTAAAACTCATCAGGACAGAGGGGTGAGAGAGAGCTTTTTATAATGAAAAAAATAATGCAATCTGTAAGCCATTAAGGGAACCAAATGCAATTAAGAATTCATTATAATATGATCCACCCCCTCATCCTCTAGTGTTTATAAACACGGTAATTATATTGCTTACACTAAGCTGCAGAGCGAGAGCAACTGATCCTCAATTATATTGCTTGCACTAGGCTGCAGAGCGAGAGCAACTGATCATCACCATGACTGGCTCTGGTTCTCCTTGTGGTGCTTGCAAATTTTTGAGAAGAAAATGTGTGAGGGGCTGTGTCTTTGCCCCTTATTTTTGCCACGAACAAGGTTCCACCCATTTTGCAGCCATTCATAAAGTTTTTGGAGCTAGTAATGTCTCAAAGCTCCTTTCTCACCTTCCCGTGAGCGATCGATGCGAGGCTGCAATCACAATCTCTTATGAAGCTCAAGCTAGGCTTCAAGATCCAATTTATGGCTGTGTCTCTCAAATTTTCGCTCTTCAGCAACAGGTTTAGAGCTATATATGTGTGTGCATGACTGTTTTAGAATTAATTTCTCATTGCAACCCTAATTAATTACCTGTTTCGTTAAGCTTGATCAGTAATTAATCGGCTTTAACTTTGCAGGTTGTTCATCTACAAGCCCAACTAGCTTCTATGAAAGAGCAGGCGGCTAGGAGTATTATAAATGGCTCCACCAGTACTGCAAACCCTAGTGAAGCATTCAGTGGAAAATTCCCTTATGCCCAAGATGTCCAAAGCTGGTTCCAGTCAGAAAATTCAAGCATGGTGCCACAATTCAGCCCCAGCTTAAATTTTGGCAACACTGCGATTACCGAAAACCAGCTGCTCAATCCCAACTTCATGGGGAATTATGATCAAAATCAGATCAAGCAAGAAAATGCCTCAATTGGTAGCTTTGAAGAGGCCGCTCACTCCATGGACTCCCTTGATGTGCAAACAAACATCAGGCAGTGGCCTTTCCAGGATGATGCAGATGAGCTACGGTCTCTGGCATTTGGCTATATTCAGCGTTATTAGTTGATCTTCATGTGAAAATCAAACGAGGGTTCTGAAAATTCTGCTTGATTCGGGTGAAGATTACTCTATATATCAATTTTGTAATGCCACTGCACACTTGAAGACATGCACTTTGCTGCCATAAATACACTAGAAACCCTAGAAATGTTCATACATATTGGAAACCCTACAATTAATCTACAATCTACTCCATGATTGCTTTTCTTAGATCTTGTGCAACCTTGGATTTGGTGTTAGAATAATATGTAATTCTCTGACATATCTGGATTTTCTCAACATGATAAATACCTTTGTTTATTGACCTAGTATACCTAAACCTATAAATTAGACCTATATATCAGGAGGCTAAACCTAACTGTTTCTGTAATATTCACACCTTTCCCTTTACAAATTAAACCTAGTTAGTATATATAATATAAGTTTCAATACTGTTTTGTCTAATTTTGGAGAGAAGATGTTAATTCTATATCATCCCTAATTAAGTACTTACAAATTACAATCAGCACTCAATGAAGAACTCGTAAGTGCATGTTCATGATGATAATTTATATCAAGGTTTACTCACTTGAGAGACTCTCGATGCAAATAGCTTCTCAATGTTGCAGTACTTTAACTTGTTTTTCTAGTATCCTAGCTGCACTTTATCATTTTGGATAATTGCTATGTAAACAGTTATCTTCTCTCCCATACAGAGCTGCACTTTATGATGAAATTTATTAAAGGGAAAAAAAATAAAGAAATGTGGTGAAAATATATACACCTCTGAAACATCACCATGAGAAGCTATATATCTCACGCAGTCACAGTCCTTAATTGGATAGAATCACAAAGGTGAAGAGTGAACACATATAACTCAACAGATGAAAATTGATGAAGAGAGGTTCTTTTCACGTCATGTTGATGGTTTTTGTATATATACCTCTAGGTTAACACCCCTAGTGACTGTTATGATGATAGAGCACTAGATGGGTTGGATATTTTGTTTCTGTTCATGCTCCCATGGCAGGTGATTAAGCTTTTTCGTTCTTGTTTTAGGGCTTCTTTGTTCATATTTGAAGTTAGTTTAATTGGATAGAATCACAAGGTGAAGAGCGAACACAGATAACTCCACAGAAGAAAATTGATGAAGATGAAGAGGTTCTTTTCACCTCATGTTGATGGTTTTTGTATATATACCTCTAGGTTAACACCTTGTGACTGTTATGATGATAGCGCACTAGATGGGTTGGATATTTTGTTTCTGTTCATGCTCCCATGGCAGGTGATTAAGCTTTTTCGTTCTTGTTTTAGGGCTTCTTTGTTCATATTTGAAGTTAGTTTAATTGGATAGAATCACAAAGTGAAGAGTGAACACAGATAACTCAACAGATGAAAATTGATGAAGATGAAGAGGTTCTTTTCACCTCATGTTGATGGTTTTTGCATATATACCTCTAGGTTAACACCCCTTGTGACTGTTATGATGATAGAGCACAGCTAAAGATGGGTTGGAATATTGTTTCTGTTCATGCTCCCAAGGCAGGTGATTAAGCTTTTTCGTTCTTGTTTTAGGGCTTCTTTGTTCATATTTGAAGTTAGTTTATTTTTTTCTGGAATCTTCCTTCTCTTGTACTGGGCTATTAGGTTTTCTATGTCCATTAATTGGCTTATAGTACTAGCAGGATTCTAGGGATTCATGTTATAAGAACTTTCTTACGTGGACCACGACCCTTCTAGGTCATGTTATTTGTTAGTCTTTCTATCATTATAAAACAACCTTCAGGTCATATATACCTTTCATTGGGCCTTTCAAGTTTCTCCAAAACCTCTTAAATCTTACGCAATAAGCTAGTCCGAGCCTGCATGTAATTCCCTTCAAACCTCTTGGTTTTGGACTTTTTATGTTGTTTGCCTTTCTACTTGGTCTAACCTAATCCCTTTGGCATCGCTCTTCTGTTTTCTTAATTAGTTCTTGTTTGTAAATGTTTAGCCCTCCCTTTCTTTGTATATACCTCTTGATCTTTGAACTTAATTATAATCGAACTTTTCATCAACTAGTAAAAAACAACCCTTGTGAATTCTCCAATATAGACAATCCTTTCTTCAAAGTTGCATATATATATATGTATATATATATTATACCCAACATTTCTTTCTTTTCTTGGCATGCATGCAAGTTATAATAATTATTATTATTAGGGTAAATTGCAAAGAATACCTCAATGGTAAAATTACAAGAATTTTTTTTATGTTTAAGAAATATTGATTATAACCACCCTTGTTGTAAATTTCTATTTAGGGGTATTGCGTGTAATTTTTCCTTAATATTATTTGCTGAGAACATGCAAGTTAATTTGCTGGAACAATAATGTAGGACTTGGACTGATTTGTGAAGTGAAGATATATCACCATTAATATTGTTACTCTTCTCATGCTAATTAATTATATATATTGCTTAAGCACCAAAATATATATATATATCCTTAATCCCAATCATCTACACTTGCTAAGCTGGTTGATTTGTGAAATGAACAGCTAATCTCAGGGTTTATATATAATTAGCACAAGTGCAAATTAAGATGCTAATTAATATCCCAATCTTATTATGATTTCACTATGAGTCAAAAGATCAATTCTTAATTTCTTCATCCATCCATGGAATTACAATTGAGTGGAATCTTCCTTTATAGCTATATTCTAATAAAACAATGTTATCTATCACAGTTTAATTTGTACACATAATTATGTTAAAACTTGAACGAACATGTTATTTAGACGCTCATTTGTGATATTTTTTGTAATACTCACGAGACATAAAATATAACATATTAATAAACGAGCATCCAAGATAGATTTTTGAAACTTGAATTACCTTCTTCATTTTTCACTATGCTAAAAAAGGAAATCTCGTGAAATATGAAACAAGAAAAGGAAAATTGAAGTTAATTTCTCTTTTTAACAAGATTAGTTCTCTTTTTAACAAGATTAGATCATCCGATACATAGGAAAAAGTAATTAAGCCTCCTGATATTTATATTTAAATTTTTAAATTTAGCAATGTTATTATCTACCACTAAACTACAAATAATAAATCAAGTTGGTTATTTCATCACTCTTAAGTATCTCAATTATCCTAATTAAGCTCTGTTCATAACCCTAATTCATAAAGGGAATTTATTAGGGAAATTTGCAGGCTACGTGGACCATTGGATGCCTTTTGCTTTAGGCCCAATTAGAACTTCTCCAAAACAAATAGTCCGAAACTTAAAAGGCCCGCCTCGGGGCAAAAGGGTAAATAAAATTTGGATAGGAATCATTTATGAGTTATATATTTTATAGAAATTTTACATAATAAATATATTTTTTAAAAATAAAATACATTTATTGATGCTTAACTATTACTCTTAATTAAGATAATGATTAACATTATCCTAACTATAGCTATTATGATGAAATTAAGTTAAGAATAAAACAAATTAGCGAGGGATTAAATAATGTTAAAATTATGTTTAGTATATGAGGTATTAGTCAAGGTAATACTATGATTTGTTAGCTTAGTGAAAGGTGTGATTGTAGTATTAATTTGTATTAGGTATATAAAAAGACAATAATAACACTTGAGTAAATTTAGTTCCCCAATATTTTGATTGCTATCAAGGGTATTTTGATAATAGTTGCATAATTTCTATCAAGAATCATGCTTCGATTAAGTTATCTTATGGGTGGTGGGATTAAATAATTCCACCCATATGGGATTATTTTATCTTAATATTAGTTACGTATAATTTTGGGTTGAATCGAATACGAGTTTAAATCATTATTAATTTGCTATACTTAAACCAAACGTGCTATGAAGTCTGGTAAGTATATTTTATTTATAGATAACATGTATTTATTACATATCATTTTTAAGTAATTTTAATAATTAATCAAATAATTTAAAATATGATGCATCTATTATTAACTAATAAGATTGTTTGGAAATTAAAAATAATATAAACAAATGCATTTTTTGTAAAATAAAATAAAATGCACTTATAGTATGATTAGTATCCGACAATAATTACCATTATTCTTTACAAAAATATGAGTAAATTAAAATAGTAATATATATATATATATAGTGTTATGTTAACATTTAATTTGAAATCTGACATGTAAAGATTATCTAAATGATTATATGAATAATGTTTATATACTTTTCATTGATTGCCATTGTTTTGCGACACCTTCTTTATAATTTTTAATTTTTAAAGCAATAATCTTATTAAAGTATATATCAAAACACTTAAAATTAAAATTAAAATTTTATTTAAAAAAATAAATTTAAATTGAGCCGAACGAGACGGGCCCAACGAAGTGGGCCTCCCGATGTGGGGAGGCCGGTCGAGTGTCTTTATTTTGGGAGGCGGACCACTGGGCCCAGGGGCCCGGACATGCCTAGATCAAAGTAAGCCGCACGTGCAAAATCAAGGGTGGTCAAAATTTGCAATTATTCATTCACAATAGCGTAGAAAGGGAAAAACGCCTGATATTCCATTCCCATGCTCTGCCCCACATTCTAATATGCCAAGTGTGTACACATCACGCCACCAACTTCATGGAATCACAAATATATTCATTATTATATGGTTTTAAAGTGTATTTATCTATTTATTAATTCGGTTTAATGTTTTGGGTTTTGGTATAAGATTTGGTCCGAATAATCGAATCTAAATTAGCACCTTCACTTGTCTAGATTAGTCCATAAATTGAGATTTAATCGTTTATATGACATAATCTTAACTCACTCTCGCAATATGTCTATTTAAAAGCATGAATTTCAAAAAATAAGTGAGTTGTTTTGCGTATAATCAATTAATTTGCTCTAATTTTAATATAAAATTAACTTGATTATCAGATGATATAATTGTGAGAGATCGAGCCTCCTTTCTCTAGATTAAACAAGTTTTGGAGATCGATGATGACTACCAAACACACTCGATTTTAGACAAATTCAGTGATAATTGATTCCAACTATCATTACTTAATTATTATAATATTTTTTGTTATACTATATTATATTTTTTTAAAATAATATAAACATATAATGCATTAATATATAATTATCATTAAAAATATATCTAGTATATAAATAATATTTTTAAATAAAAATATATAAAATTGTTATGTTTGACGCTAAGAAAATTAGAGAGGGTGTGGACCCCCCTGCATGCCTAGGTGTGGGCCCAGGTGTGCAAAGATGTATAATAATCATTTAATTTAATGAGTATTGGCTGGGCTGGGAATAATTGCTTTCTAAGTGCAATTAATGCACACGATTGAAGAATATAATATAACATATTACTATAACAAGGTAATGGGCTCCAAGTACTTAACGCCATTTCATTCTTTCAGAATTAATTAATTAATTAATCTGGTGTTAGACTGTAATGAAATTTTAATTAATCACTGATTCATTGTCCCGGTAAAATTTATATTTTTATTTATATATTTATTTAATTTTTTATATAATTATTTAAACTTTTTATTATTCCAATTAAACTTGTATTTTCGAGTAATTTAGCCCTACATGCTTTAACCTTTTTTTTATGTAAGAATTTAAATTTTTTATTATTTTAATTATACCTATAAACATGTATTTTAAAGTTAATTTAATTTTTATATTTTGATATAAATAGGGTGTGATATATAATTCGTCACCTTATTTTATTTTTTTATATTAAAAAAATATATAAATTAAATTAATTCAAAAATATTAAGTATAAGTGAAATAATGAAAAATTCAGAACTGACATAGAAAAAAAAGTTAACGTACGGGTTAAATTGACTTAAAAATTAATTTTAAATATATAATTAAAATAATAAAAAAAATCATATAATTATACAAAAATAAATTTAAAGTACAAGAACAAGAATATAAATTTGGCTCACTGCCCCAATTTGGTTGCTAGCTCTTTTTTTTTAAAAAAAGTGCATTCATTGTATTTTATTTTTAGTGTTTAAATAATTTTATTAATTAATTAAATAATTCAAAACATAATATATTTATCATTTGTCAATAAAATTGTTTGTATATTAAAAATAAGATGTAATAAATATATATTATCTTAATAATTGTATTTATATTTTGAAATATTTTACCAATCAATAAAAATGTATAAAGGCAGAAAGCAAAATGTATTGAATAACCTTAATTGGTACTTTAAGGGTATTGGTTAGCAAAATTTTAAAATTATTTAGATGTTAGGAATAACATACAATAAATATATATTATCTAAAAATAATGTGCATTTATTACTATTTAATTATTGCTTAATAGGTTAGCGTTAACTTATTTTATTTTATTTTTTTATAATATAAAAAACTCGATGGATTCTTATTACACACCTTCGGTCCAAATTTATCCTATCATCTTTAAAATTCAAAGGACCTAGTCTACATTGACGGATATGTTCGTTACAAGCCAAAATCTGACGACTGACTCATTAAATAAATACAAGTAATTGTATAATTTCATATGAAAGCAGAATCAAACTCACAATCTTCTAAACTCTTAAAATTATAGAATAAATTATCAATACTACCTTGAAGAGTTAATCCTATTGTATTTCACCCAATAAAAACAAAATAATTAACATTTTACCCCTCGACCCACCAATTCAATATACACAGACACACACGTGTATACATGTAATCAATCAAACAAACCATATGATGAGTTGGATGCCTCAAATTCTCTTTTTGTGGATGCATGAACCTAGCCAGCATAGAGTAACAAAGGGCTCTACCAATGAGGGCAAGTGAATCCAGAGTTTGCTTTGCTTGCTTTGGCTTGGCTTGCCGGTACCACTTACTATAGGATTTGGACAAAGAAGCACCCAAGCAAACAAGGGTGGCTTAATTGGGTGGCAGTAACAGCAAATGTTGCAGCCAATCAAGGGGACATGCTGTCTATCAATCTCTATACAAGTGCCACACAAAGGCTTTGTTTTAAAACCATAAAAGGTACTTAAACTGAGTTAGGTAAACCTACTCATTAGGACATGTTGAAACCCCTGGGCAGGTGGGTCCATTTCATACCCCAAGAAAAGGTATCTATAATCATAGCATTCCCCTCCTTTCACAACCCGCTGTGACAGTTCTTTGGGCAATCACACCAAACCAAACCAATATCATTTAATGGGTTTTCTTACATAATTTTTGGGGGGTTTTGTTTTGAGTTATTCCTTCCTAATGTACAGATACATGTTTTGCATTAAGGTTTTATTTATATTAATTTTTGTTTGTTTGTTTGTTTGTGTATCCTAACTAACGTTTTCTTTTACACTAAGAGGACTGCAAGTATCTAGTAAGGCACAGGGCCTAGTCTGGTCTAACCCATAAAATAAAAATGCACTAAGACACGCTTGAATCAATATTTTAATGAATAAGTACATGACTAGACCATATAATAAACAAGCCCACAAAAGTTTTGCTCGTGTATCCATCCTGGTGCCATTAGAAAGAAAAATATATAGCTAGGGCTCACTATTGTGGGTTTGATTTGAATATAAATAGAGAATGTGTGTAATTTTTCAAAATATTGTTACCTATAGATGGATACTTAATGCTATTTATATAGATAATAATATAACTAAAGTTTTTTTTTAGCATGAAAAATTCGAAAGATCCCCGATCAATGCATAGATCTTCGGTTGATATCATTTCATCATCTCTAAAACTCACAACTTGACATGCCATTTGCCTAAGCGAACAAATAGATGAGTCATGGGATAAACCCAAGACTTGACCTCTCGAATAGATTATTGAGAGCTACACGAATCCCACAACCTTGCAGTAATTCAAGCTCTCGAATGTATACGATAAACTATCTGTGCTATTGCAAGTGATTTAATTAAAGTTTTAAATTAGCACGATGTGGTAACAATAAATTTTTTTTTTCATATTCTTGAAAGAAATTAACCTGTTAATTAAAGTGGGTAATATTTTGTTTAGTGTCATGGTCACATCTGTTTCTTTTCTTTTTTGATGATTTTTGTAAAAAAAAGAAAAAAAAAAGTAAGAATTCTATACAAATAAAATATATCATTTACAGAATTATTTTACAAGTGTTTGATCTTAGATCTGCCAGAAACCATTAAAATGTCTTTTAGTTATAATAATAATACAATAATTGAACATCATTCTTATCTTAAATTCTCATAAAATTTGTGGAAGAAGAACATGTGTGTTTAAGGCCTTAAAAACTCCATTAATGGATTGCAATGGTAATCTTCTAGAATCCCCTTTAACCATGCCCCAATTGTTGATTAATTGATTAATTAACTCTAATTGCATTTCTCCTTGGGAAACGACACCATAGGGTTCAATTGAACTTCAATTATGCATGCTGAAGAGCATTAAAATATACACCATCAAATGCATATTTTATGCAATATATATATATATATATATAGAACTCCATAGCTTAGACAATCCCAAGGTTTTGCTTTCAAAATGTCAAATGGTGGGTGTCTCCATTATTGTTGAACTTTTCACAAGTAAATACTAAACTATCCCAGAAAAGTTATAACCTCAACCTTAGAGATCAGAAAAGAAAGCTCGTTTCTTCTTTCTTGCGATTGGGTTCATTACATAATTTTGGTAGAAATTATACCAAAATTATTCTCTTAACTAGTCTCCCTAGCTAGCTATATACACCATGAAGCCAAAAATTCTCAAACTTCATATTCCTAAGAGAGAAAGATCCATGATGATTGATCGATCATTGATGAGTTTAGGGTACTCAGTTTCCCATCATCCTAAGGCACCATCAAATCATCATTCTCAACATGATCATGATCCTATTTGTAAGAGAGAGATGCATGATGATTGAATGGATATATACTACTGATGATCAGTTCCTCATCATCCTTAGGGCCAGCTCTTGAAGTTCACCCAGCTCAGTTTGTGAAGGTCTCTTCTTGGCGTAATTCAGGAAAGAAAGCTCATGGTGATCTGATGATGATCTGCTTTGTATTTCCTGCTTGAATGCCATTCCATCGAAGCCTTGATCGACCGATTCGAGTGAGCTTTGAGATGGATTGAAAGCAGTAGGGAATGGTGGCTGCAATCCTAGCATATTTCCAGGCCATTGGCTTTCCACATTTCTTGATCCCATGAGCTGGCTTTGAACCAGTTGAGCCTTTGCTTGCATTAGCTGCGCTTGCAAGCACGTCACCTACCAAAATCCCAGGAAACAAACAAGAAAATAAGAGAAAGTAAAAGGAAATTTTGCAAGAATTAAAGTTATTATATATCATCCCCCTGGAGAACTGGATTAAAAACTGTTCAATTAAGGCTTCCCAACAAAAAACCATGATTTCCTTCAACAAGACAATTTCTTTACTTTTTTGTAAATTCTACTAAAGAGAAGCAGAAAATTAGAAGCAAGAACTTGATGCAAGAATTAAGTATATATATAAGGAAGCGAATCAATGATGAATTACCTGCTGCTGCAAGGCAAAGATGTTAGCAACGCAGCCATAAACGGGATCTCTAAGCCTGGCCTGGGCTTCATAAGCAATTGTGAAGACAGCCTCGCAGCGGTCGGCGACCGGAACTTGCAGCAGGAGCTTGGACACATTGCTTGCGCCGAACACCTTGTGGATGGCGGCGAACCGAGCCGGACCTTGCTCGGAGCAAAAGTAGGGCGCAAATATGCAGTCGGCGGCACACTTTCGCCGGAGAAACTTGCATGCTCCACAGGGCGACCCAGCTCCAGTTGCAGTTGCAGTTGCCATGATAAAAAGAAGTGAAATTTTTTAAGCACACGAGGGCACTAGAAAGTGGTGCTAATAATGAACGAGGAGGAGGAGAAGAAGACGAAGAAGAGACGGAAGAGATGGACATGGAGAGGCTTCATGTGGGGTGGGGGTGGGAAAGCTGTTCGTTTATAAGGGCTGGAAAAGGGGGACAGTGAAGGATCTACATGCAGGGCCAAGAGGGGACATTTATGAATGGTTTATGCAATATTTTCATTGGGTTGGACCATTTTTCAATTTAATTTGTTTTAGAATTAAGCCTATGTTCCTTATTCTTTTCTTCTCGTTTTTTATTTTTATTTTTTTTAAAAATTATTCTTAAGTTGGGGATGAGTTTGATTTCAATATTGTTGTCAAGAAGCACACTTTTCCGCCGAACGCCGCACCTGGGAACTGCTGTGCTTTGTTGCTTTCTCCTTTCTGGGATTATTTTATAGTCTGAAGGATGGTCAAGTGATTTGAGCTGCCTCCCTCCGCTCTCTTTTTAATTTTTATAGCTATAAATTGTAACATCTGGGTTTTTTTTATTATTTTATAAATATGAAGATGAATTATTTTATGATTTGTTTGTTTGTTTGTTTGTGTGGTGTGGAATTAGCATCACCCGACTATTATTAATTGTGCTATTTAAAGCTTGGCATGGCCTGGAAAAACACTTTGTAAAGAGAGAATTAAGAAAGAAAAGATGGCTCATTTATGGCACTTTTGACTTGAAGCTTCTTGGAGAAATAGAAGAGACTGCCACTGGCTAGCTTTTGCAACGTTTTTATTAAGCCTAGCTAGTTGGGAATTGAGTCGCCCAATGAGTCACGAAATCAGTGATCTTTTTCTTCTGTGAGAATGTGATGTGAAAGCAAGGTTGTGGTTATACAAGAGGTCTGGAGCTTTTGGGGGATCCCTTCCCTCCTTTAGATTAATTTATTTATTATGCGAAGACAAACAACTTGAACTGAACCCCCAGACAAGAAAAGAAGGAAAAACTTAAAGTATGAGAGAGAGAGAGAGAGAGAGAGAGGCATGAGGAAGGAAGCGTCAGCTTTAACAAAGGAAAATGGAATTTTGCACCAAAAAAGGCTATTCCCATGTTATTGATCTGAACTCTTACCTCACCAGCGCCGCCACCAACATACCGTCTCCGTCCACCGCAAACAGACAAATCTCACCATCCACAACCTTCCGATCTAATCTTGCCATTTACTAAACTCTATATGCATACATATACATATATATATATATAATGATATGTGGGATGGGATTCCACCAAGGGCATCATCCATGCACATTTGGCATTCATGCAGGCTGCCCAGAGGATCATCAAAGGATCATATGAACTCAACACCCATACCTTCATCCCACGCCATCAATAATCAATTATTAGATTGATGCTCTCACAAGTGTAGCATTCGATGGCCCCTTGAGAAAACAAAGCAATAAGATTGAACCCAATATAAATATCAGCTGAAAGTATTTGGGATTCCATACATAATTTCTGCTATTTACATAAGCCATTCTCATCACTCTCAAATCTCCAAAAAGGGACAAAGCAAAATGAGATCTGATATGTTGAGAAGTAGAGTCATGGAACACACGAAATTATCTGGTACAAGTTTTGGTAGCCAACTACCCTGCATATTACTCAACCATTCACCAGGAAGAATCGATGCCCAAACCAAAAAGACCAACTCACACTTTCCACATAATCATACCTTCAAGCTATCCATCAGAGGCCAGAGCAGTCTCACCTCTTGTGATGAAACCTCACCTTCAGTAAGAATTGCATCTTAACCTGTACAAAATATTCAAACCTCCAATCAGTACATTAGAACAATTACTATATTAGGATCTAACATAACCGCAAATCCAAGGACCTGTTTGACAGGGCTCTCAATTTTTTTTTTATTTAATAAATGATAACTTAACAGTAGATGATACTCTGGTTTGTTTTAAGTTTTAATTTTTTTTTCCTTTTCCTCCCCTACCCTTGCTGCAGCCAGCAACTCCTTGGATGAATCGATGACTCCCAGACCCCCTAGGAGTCATGCCTGCGACCCTCTGGTGACTTTGGCTGCTGGTGGTAGAAGGGTAGGGGAGGAAAAGAAAATGAAATTTGTGAAAACACATGTTTCTTGTTTTTTCCAAGAAGGCTTTCAATTTTTTTGAGAAAAAAAAAAACCAATTACCCCCCCCCCCCTAAAAAAAAATAAAATAAAAAAAGAATTAAGTCACTAAATTAGGGGTGAGTGTTATTGATACCAAGTTTTCAAACCAAAAAGATAATTATTGGTTAATTTGGTTCAAGTTTTTGGTTAATTCAGTTCATTTTTTATTTTCAAAATTTTAGTTACCGTCTTTGGATTCTGTTTTGATTATTATAATTCGGTTTTTAACAAATAAGACCAAAATAACCAAAATTTATAATTATTTTGAAAAAAAAAAAACCACTAAATTTTAAGCTATTTACCAAGCTACTACTAGAATAAACATAAGTTGATGTTTTGACGATAATTACACCAACTAAAATATCTTATATTCCTAGTAAACTTTCTTATTATTGGTTATTTTGAATAAAATTTGATTATTTTCGGTCAATTCAGTTAAATTGTTTTTTTTTTTTTAAATTTCAGTTTGCTTAACCCTTTCGCATCACTACTTCTTAGTAGACTGCTTTTGATGTTATCAAATCTCTCTTTCTGGCTGTTAGATTGCTAAAGATGAGATGGCAGAAATGTGGTTAAATTGGTTTGCTAACTGACCAAATGAGCCGAATGCTCACCCCTATGACTCAATGTAACAATGTGCATCTAAAGGTGGGGTACCTGAGCAAGTTTGTGGATATTGTTCCATTAGTACATATAGACTGCCAAGCAATTCTGTGAAATATCTTTCGGTTTTATAGACTTTATGGGTGTACTCAACTATAGTGATGGAATTTGATTTGGGTTCTGTTGGACGAGATTGAGTGTTGAAGTTTGAAAAGGAAAAGATAAGGTGCTTGAATAAGATAAAGATTTAAAAGATAAGGAAGCCTTGAAGATAAAATAAAGCTCCAAAATTCAAGAGAAAGATTCAAGCTTAAATTCAGAAGATAAATTCCAGCATATTTGAATATTAGTTACTGTTATCTAAATATGAATTTGTTCCAGTTTCCTAGGAAATAGAATAGATCTTTTTTTCATTGTATAAATATCTCTACTCAGATCCAATAAATCTTTAAGTAAGCTTTCAAGAGTTTAGCTTATTTCATGGTATCAGATCCAAATCCTGGTCACCTAGATCTTGAGGTCTAGGCTGTTTACAAAATCATGGCCGAAACCCAACCATAACCAAAGCCTCAGTCACGAGTTCTCCTAATCCTCATTCTCAGCCAATTTTTTCTACAAACTCTATTGATAATCATCATCTAAAGATTACTCAACATAAATTAAAGAGGAGTAATTTCAGAGAATGATTTCAATCGATATTGCTTGTAATCAAAGGGAAAGGAAAGGCTGGATACTTGATAGGAGCAATTTCTACTCCACCAAACACAACAGCGAATTACAGCACCTAGGAACCAGAAAACTCAACTATCATGGCATGGCTTATCAACTCAATAGAACCAAGGATTGGTAGAACCTATCTCTTCTACAAGATGACGAAAGAGATTTGGAATACGGTCCAAGATGTGTACTTAGATTTGAAGAATACCTCTCAATGTTTTGAGATCAAGTCAGCCATTTGTACAACCAGACAAGATAATCTGAATGTTATAAAATACTATAATGTTTTGATTGAGTTATGGCATGAGATGGATTTATTCTACAATGTTAATTGGGAGTTGTGTTTAGTTGATAGCACAAAATATAATAAAATGTTAGAAAATGATCCTGTCTTTGATTTCCTCCATGATCTTAACTCTAATTTGGATGAAGTTTGTGGAAGATTATTGAGTACTAAACCCTTACCTACACTTAGAAAAATGTTTGTTAAAGTAAGGAGAGAGGAGAGCAAGCGTAAGGTGATGCTTACACAACAGAGAAACTCCATCTTAGGTCATCGAAACTCTGCTCTTGCTACTATCAAATAGGTGGATACTTTATCAAGAAATCAAGGGAAGGACAAGTAGTGGTGTGACCACTATAACAAACCCTACCACACAAGAACATGCTAGAAGATTCATGGCAAACCAGCAAACTGGAAGCCATGAAATAAGAGGGAAACAACCAGATCAGCCTATGCTGTTGAAATCTCCACTGAATCTGGGAACACCACAAATCTAAACCTATCAGTAGAGCAAGTTCAATCCTTATACAAGCTGCTAAATTAAACTACAGGTATAAACTCCTCAAGTCCTCCTACTCCTAAGCCAACAACTTCAATAGCCCTACAAGGTATTCCCCATTACTCACTAATCTCACGAAAGCTTCCTAAACATGTCTATATAATGGATATTGGTGCATCAAATCATATATCAAGTTTGGCTAACTCTATGATGGATTATACACCTTGTAACACAATTATTGATATTTCTACGACTGATGGCACAACCTTTCTTGCCTGGGGTTTTGGAACAGTGTGTTTATCAAAACTAAAGTTGAAATATGTTCTACATGTACCGAGATTGCAATGTAATTTACTATCAGTTAGTAAACTTATGAGTGAATTGTAGTGTGACTTTTTTCCCATCGTACTATATATTTCAGGACCAAACTTCGGGAATGATGATTGACAGTCTAAGGCTAGAGATGGCCTTTACTGTATGACAGGAGATGTTCCAAGTCCTTCAACCAATAAAGTTGTCATTACTGTAACAACTAATGCCAATGTTCTGTTGTGACATAAACACCTAGGACACCCTAGTTTCTCATATATAAAATCCTTGTATCCTCAAATTTTCTTTAATAAAGAACAACCTTCTCAATGTGAGCAGTGTACTTTTGCAAAACAACCTCGTTCTCATTATTCTATATAACCCTATAAACCATCTAAGCCCTTTCACTTGATCCATAGTAATATTTGGGATACTTCTAAACTTCCCAATATCTTGGGTTCTCGTTGATTCAAAACCTTTATTGATGATCATATTAGAATTTGTTGAGTTTATCTTATGAGAGAAAAATTAGAGGCCAGTCACTTTCAAAAGGTTTCACAAATTCATTTTGAATGTGTTTATAACTCTATTCATGTTCTTTGAACTGATAATAGTCGTGAATACTTTTCCCATGATTTCACTGACTATCTCTCTGAACATGGCATATTTCATCAAAGCTCAAGTCCATACACCCCTCAACAAAATGGGGTGGCTGAGAAAAAAAACAGTCACCTACTTGAGGTGGCACGAGCCATGATATTCACTACCAATGTTCCTCACTCCTACTAGAGGAAAATTATTCTTACAGCCTCTTATCTCATCGATCGTTTTCCCTCTAAAACCCTTCAATTCAAAACTCCTCTCAATACTCTTCGTGATCTATGTCCAAATGTCCATCTCCTTACTTCTTTGTCATCCAAGGTCTTTGGTTGCACTGTTTATGTTCACAAACAAATCCCTCTCGGACCAAACTCAAACCACAAGCACTTAAGTGTATCTTTGTTAGGTATTCTCCTTCCCAAAAAGGACACAAGTGCTATTGTCCCTCCTCTCGCAAATTTTTTGTGTCCTCTGATGTCACATTCTGTGAAAATCGCCCATTTTATCCTCCTACATCTTCTCTAGAGGAGACTGCTAGCACAGAGTGGCCTTGGGATCCCTTTATTTCTTTCCCTCTACCTGATTCTATTCCATCTACCCTGCCAGTATGTTCTCAAGGGGGAGCATCAGCATCAACTCCTGACAACATACTAGCAGCCTCTAACTCTCCTAATATTTCTATACCCAATCCACACCTTTTTTATACCTCTCTTGATACCTCTACTCATAAAACAGTCTCTGATACTCACCTTCCAACTCCTAACCTTCCCCTTCCTGCCCTTCCACCTTCTGACAATCCTCTTCTAGTTTACCCCAGACTTAGGAACCTAAGCACAGTCAGCCATCAAATCCAGAGGTTGGTCCATCTAAGGACAACACTTCTACAAGGGATGGCTGATGATTTGGATTGGGTTGTTCCTATAGCACTCCGAAAAGAGGTAAAGTCATGTGTTAAGTACCCTATTTCTAATCATTTGACTTATACAAAATGGTTTCCTCAGTTCAGGGATTTTGTTGCAAGTATTGACAACATTGAAGTTCCCAAAACCATCCAATATGCTATGAAGGATCCTAAGTGAAAGGTGGTTGTTCTGGAAGATATGAAGGCCTTGGTTGGTAATAATACATGGGATATAGTAAACTTGCCCCCAAATAAGAAGGTAGTTAGATATAAGATATATGTGAGTTCCTCCTGATTTTGAGCATGAAGTTAACACTGGAAAGGTTTGTAAGCTTAAGAGGTCTCTATGTGGGTTAAAGCAATCACTAAGAGCCTGGTTCAAGAAGTTCAACATAACCCTAAATTGGTTAGGGTATAAACAAAGGCAAGCAGACTATACTTTGTTCATAAAACACACGGCAAATGGAAGGAAGGCTATATTAATCGTCTATGTGGATGCAATGTTATTAAAGACCCAAGGCACACTAAGACGTAAAAGGGTGTTGGAGCCTGAGGTGCAAGGCACAAAGCGAGGTGCGCGTCTGATGGAACTAGGCGCATGCTAACTAAAAAAAAGAAAAATATATATCCTAGTTGAAGAATAAGGTATAAAGTAAGTCCTAACTCTTAATAACATATTCACAAACATGTTATCAAGAAAATTAAAAAATTCAACATATAGTAATGAAAAGAACAATAAAAAATGTTAAAAGATGCAATCTAAAATTTTTTAAGTCAACTTAAAATAAATCTTTAACAATTTGTAAGTCTTAAATCTTAATCAAGATTAACTAATTATGCATTTTAAATAATCTAAAAATCATCATCATCATCAAGATCAAACATTTCAATATTTTCATCATTAGAAACATCATCTCTAATATCTTTTTCCACATCATCTCCCTCTCCATCTTTATCTAATTCAAATTCAATTGGAGCATTTGAAGTAGTAGCCCTTTTACTCATTGTAAAATTTGTAGTTGAAGTAATAAATTTAAATTCTAAACAGTAAAAAATTAAATAACATAATAAATAGTAAAATAAAAACACTAAAAAACAGTTAAAAAAGCCCGGGCGTGTCTAAACCCAAGGCGCACCTAGGCGCACCTTGATGGTCTACGCCCGCCTGGGTGCGCCTTTAATAACACCGTGTGGATGATATTATAGTGACAGGAGATGACATGCAAGAAATAGAGAGCTTGAAGAAGCAATTGAGAGCTGAATTTGAAGTCAAAGACCTAGGAATGGAGATGGCTCGAAATAAAGGAGGTTTGTTCATCTCACAGAGAAAATATAACCCTAATTTATTGAAAGAAACAAGTATCCTAGGGTGTAAACCTACTAGAATACCCCTAGAAAAGAACTGAAAATTAGGAGAAATTAATGATGATGCTCCAGTAGAAAAGGAAAGATATCAACAGTCTTGTCTCTTACAAGGCCGGATATAGTCTATGCAGTAAGTGTAATAAGTCAATGTATGCATTCTCCCACTCAAAGACATATGAATGTTGTTTTCCAGGTTTTCAGGTATCTAAAAGGGACACCTAGAAAAGGATTACTATTTCAGAAAATAGACGAGAGAGGAATTGAGGGTTTTGTTGATGCGGATTGGGCAAGATTTATTAAAGATGGCCGGTCAACTTCAGGTTATTGTACCAAGGTATGGGAAAATGTCGTTACACGGAGAAGTAAAAACCAGTAGGTTGTTGCCCACAACAGTGTTGAGGCATAATTCCGAGCTATAGCTCAAGGAATCTATGAAGTGATTTGGTTAGAAAGGCTAATGGAAGACTTACATATTCCTTTGTCACAACAAACAAAGGTGTATAGTGATAGTAAATCAGCAATTAATATTGTTAAAAATTCAGTTCAACATGATCCAATGAAGCATGCAAGAATAGACCGAAGCCTTACAAAGAGGGAAATTGTGGAAGGAGGAATTAATCAATCCTATATTCCTAAAACAACTCAAGTGGCTGATGTGTTTACAAAAGTCATGGCACGACCAGGTTTCGAATTGCTAATTGGCAAGCTAGGAGTGACTAGTATCTATTCCCCAGCTTGAGAAAAAGTGTTGGACGAGATTGGGTGTTCAAGTTTGAAAAGGAAAAGATAAGGTGGTTGGATAAGATAGAGATTTAAAAGATAAGGAAGCCTTGAAGATAAGATAAAACTCCAAGATTCAAGCTTAAATTCAGAAGATAAATTCCAGCATTTTTGAATATTAGTTACTGTTATCTAAATTTGAATTCGTTTCTGTTTTCTAGAAGGAATATCTCTACTCGGATCCAATAAATCTTTAAGTAAGCTTTCAAGAGTTTAGCTTATTTCAGGTTCAAATACAGCTCCTCTGTAGAGGAGGCAGCCTTTCCATCCTTTTTTTACTTATGAAACTGTATTAAGCCAATATGAGAATTATTAGCGACAATAGCTTCATGTGACTTCCTGCCTCAAACTTGGAGATAATTTACTTGGGTCAAATCATGACTGTATACTATGTTATATAGGCTCTTCTAGATCCATGAAATGCTAGCTGCAGACAACCCTTAAGTTAGCATGCAACTAAAAAGTATCAGAGATGACTAGTCAGCATGCAATTAAAAAGTATGTCTAAGGGATAAAGTTCACTATGAAAATGAAGGCAAGCCCCATTTACCCTAAATATAAAGAACAAAATGTTGAAAGTATCAAATTTATTGTCCTTAGGCATAACAACTGAGTAAGTAGATGAATTCGACGCTTGAAATGGTCAGTACCCACCACGACTCAAATTACTCTGCAAATATTTAAATGTTTCTTTTAGATGAAGAGTCAGACATCAATCATCCTACAAAACCATATTGTAACTACTAAATCTTAATAATTCCTTGAGAGAAAACAAAATTGCCAATACTATACGAACAATAATTACACTAAATTTAGCAATGAACTGCTGAAAATAGCACTTCAAAATCTTAATCAACTTTAAGAGACTTCAGTACATGAGGAGACCAAATACCAATAAAAACCATGCCATACATGAAGCTTCAAATTTAACCACAATAAATAGTAGCTGCTGCATGCTAGCCCATACAATGCATATATACTACACTGCCACTATAAGCAACTATTCAGCTACATTTAGAGTAAAATAATTGGCCCATTTTCAAATTATCTACTAGTAGAAACACGACAATAGTATTGCATAAGCTCAATAATATGCAGATTAAGACTTACTTGAGCTGTATTATAGACGATGTACTCATTATACATCAAATCTGATGCTTTAGCTTTTGATGTCACTGGTTTGCCACATGGCACAACTACTCCATTCCTCCACTTTACATATTCTGATTCCAAAGGTATCTTCTTGCCAAGCCCTTTAGTAGAGTGCTTCCCTTCAGGGGGTTTATCCATATACTAGATTATAGTAATGCAGCACCCAAATTAGCTCAAAAGTTCAGAAACAGAAACACCAAAAAGGACAATAAGAAAATATATGCATATTCCTACATATATTACATATAGAAAAGCAAATCCATTTCTAAATGGCTTTGCTTCAAGGGACAAATATTTGCAAGAGTAAAACTACATTCACATCTTGAAGATGAACTCACCGTGGCCTGCTTGAGCTCATAAACCTCTCCTAAGGCAACTTCACTTAGAACCATTAAGCCCACAGGATTTTTCTTATCAGTATAACAATACTGAGCACTTTTGCTGACCAAGTCAGCAAAGTAGATTCCCTTGCCAAACTGCATATCAATAAGCATCTTTTGTTAGCTAAATGGATGGAAATCAAGTAAATCTTATATAATTTCTAAGGACATGTGTATGATATTATAGGGGGGCTGGGGCACCATGTAGCCAGTTGCTGGAGCTTCGGGAGGGGCAATTCTCAATCCTTGGCTAAGTATACCCACAAAATTTGTCAACCGAGAACCTGCAGACAACAAAATCTTTTGTTCAGTCTTTCTTGGGATATTTTTTACAAGTTGAAGCTCTGGTAGAACCTCACATACATTTTTATCAAATGAAGAGAGAGAGAGAGAGAGAGCATGTCAACTTGCCATGCCATAGAAGTAGTCTGTTCTCAAGTTTTTCTCGATAGGGAGCAAACTTATCAATTTCCCCTTCTCTTTCCAGTGAAAATACTTCTTCCAATTCAAGAGCCCAATCCTGAGAATATCACAATGTGTTCTTCGTAAAGTTCAAGAATAAGGAAGAAGAAACCAAGATTCATTTTGTCAGACTAGCACAATGTGCCTCCACTGCACAAAGTTTCAAAAACACTCACTGTATGTGTAGGGGCATGAGTAGTGTTAAGATACTTCTCAATCAATCGATAATCTTCGCTATCATGAGGAACTGGAGTAATATCACAGTGGAGCTTCATATATTTTTCATCAAGGGACTCGTCGTTATCAACATCAAAACCTACTAGTCTAGAAGCTATTTCAATGTCTTGGAGAGCTTCCAACATTTTCACCTGCCACAAACATGTCATACATAAGTGAAATGCTAAGTCAAAAAATCTTGGTCTGCATAGAACAAACACACTTGAATCTCATCATATCTATTAGCATACCACAGCCACCAAGTAGTTTCAACTGCCATTAGCCAAAACTACCATTTGAAGCATCTGAAGCATTGGGTCTCCAACTGATTCACTAAACTCCCTTAAAAAATGCCCATGTATATGAACTTTTACACAAGCAAACACACATAGTTGGGACTGTTATCAAAAATAAATAAACACCACTCGAGTATAACTCAACAAGCTAAAAAAGAGCCAACCATAACCACAACCTAAACAGGATCTAGCAACCTGTCTCTATCACATCAAAACCTATATCTGGTGTGCATTAAATATGGTCTTACTTTCATATGACCAGCTTAAATTAAATATGAAAAGTTACAAAAATTAGTAGTAAATCATTCTTATATCTTGTACTCATTAAGTGGTTAATGAAATATCAGTATCTCATTCAGAGTATTAGTGCATTCAATATATGCATATACTATCACTCATTCTAAATTGTGTGTGACGTTTCTACTCTCATTTCACTTGTCAAAAAAGTTTACCTGCCTGCAGCGCACAGCACCTCATGATAATTTCACTCACACAGAAAACCTCCCCGTTGATACATCAACAGGAAGGATCAATGAAGACAGGCTCACTTACAACCCTGAAGGGGAGGGAACATCCATACCCATGTACACTAAAAGGAATTGCACATGTGACAAATAAATAGTTCCTAGAAGGAGGGGAGAGGGAGAGTGATACACACAGCAATAACATTGATACGGTAGAGATGACTTCGGACCACAGAGAAGAGACATCTGATGATCTTTAAAAAATGCAAAACATAGAATGAAGATACAAATCTGTCAATTTTTACCTTTGACTTAAAATCATCCTCATCTCTAATCACATGGGGATGGATAGAAGGAATCACAGTGAAAAAGCGATTGCTTGCATCAACAATCAGGCTTTCTTTGTAAGACAGGTCAAGCTCATTACTACTCAGTAGGTTCTGTATCTCTGTTAAGGCCTCAAACCCTGGAGAAGGATTGAGGAAGTATCCAAGTTCGAAGTCAGGCAACTGAAAGAATTTATTTCTCTGCTTGAATGAACAAGTTTGCTAACAGCACTGAAACAACTTCTTCATCCCCAGTAAAGGTATTGCATAATTTAAATAAAATCCAACAAGAGATGATTACCTTTTTGGATATTACTTTTGCTAAGCTTCCCAAGTGGCATTTCTGACATATTGATCTCAAATTCCATCATGGCAGCCCTGCAAAAGTTTCATAGCTCTTGCAAATGCATGTTCCCAAAACAAAGCACAACATAAATTGCGAAAAACATTAACCTGTATGCTTCCACATTAAAAAGCATCTTCATCAATTCTACCAATGGCGAAGCAAGCTGACTTCCAGCATTACTTAGATTTTTCTTCTTAGAGACATCTTTGTTGACCCCATAATCCTGTAAAATCAAACTTCATGAAATGAAGAATGGATTATGAAATCTAAACATAATATTGGACTTAGATATCTGAAAACCTAAAAGTAAAGCAGGAAAATAGATCAATTGTACAATGTCCAATGGGAAGAATCTGCCAGGCTGCTTCTGAAAATTTTGCTTGTCTTCCCATGCTTCCCATGGGTTCCCGGTTTTCTCAAGGAAGAGGCGCTTGAATTCTCTAGTTGCATCTGATTTTGGCATATCATCAAGTTTTTTCCCTCCAATTTTGTCATTCCCAACACGACCCCATTTGCGAAAAACATAACAACCTGAACCTTGATCTTCTTGTATGATTTGAAGAATGTAGTAGCTTTAGACATGAAAACAAAAAGCAAATATAATCAAAGAACTTTCTTTAAGTCAATATTTCACAAGTCTACCCAGCAATATATTCCTATATACAGTAAAAAAAATATCAATGTAAAATTAGACTTCAAAAATAAAGCTGCCCCAAGAAAACAAAAGCTTCATCCTTTAAGTATCAACCAGAACATAGCAGTGAACCTTCAATTGGATAGGAGTATGATTCAATGTATTGGCAAAACACAGTCAAAGGTATATCCAAAGTATTTTCAAACCCACTAGGAATCCTATGCAGCTCTTGAATACGTAATACGTTATGCATAGGATGGAGCAATAGTCAACAATGGATAGTGTAACTTCAACATAATAGGGGATTCAAACTGTGAAAAACAATGAGATAATGGTCGAGGTATGAGGAAATGGATTCCACCTGTTAACCCCAGTTGAAATGTCAGACATGCTCAGAGTTGTATTATATATACTTTTCCCATCTTCAAGGATGTGGCCAGAATCTTGCAACCCTGAAGATTCATGCACAGCACTCCGCCCTTTCACTTTTACGGTGACCATGCTAGAGGCTTCACCAATGGCTTCAATTTTGTACAAATCAAAAGGAAGCTTTTTCTGTCTTCTAATAGAGTCCACCAGATAATCCTCTCTAACAATAGGTAATTTCATCCTCCTGTCCAAATAAGAGCACTATAATTCAAGAAATGCATTATAAAGAAATGCACCTGAGCACAGTAATTTAGGGGAAATTTTTACCTTGCCTTCCTCATGTCAGCACCTTTATCATCCAGCACTCCACTCACAACTAGGCAGTTTGTATCTGCAATATATATTGTGAACTAACACAAATGAAAGGATGGGGACAGATGGGCAAGGAAGTGAAGGAAAGTGTGGCTGCCCAACCATTCAATCAGCTAGAGTGCCAAAAGCAATTTCAATAAATATGGAGAATTGGAAACATAGTGCAACGGACCATATACCTTTTTTTATCTTAGCGTGAACCTGCCCACCAGCACCTTCAATTTTGGCCTTCCATTCATCCTGCAAAAGTTTCCCTTCTTTTAGAAGGAAATTTGATTCTTATGACAGATAGATTTAACTATTTTAAATGCTCTCATAAGGATTCCCAAGATAATTTACTGATGGAGAACAGAAGATGACCACAACTAGATTCAAAAAGTAATACCATCGACTCCTTGGGTAATCCAACAATAGCAACCTTCAGATCTTCCAACTTTTCACCCTTTGATGACAGAGTTTGTTCATTAACAGCGTGTTTTCCACAAGACATATTGGAAGAAGGCTGAGGCAACACTCGAGAAGGTTTCTTTGCCTTTTGCGCTTTAAACAACTGTGAATCATTAATTTTAACAATGATTTAAGTTTACATAGAGGACAATACTATACCATGAATAAAACAATACATTATGTACCCTACAGAAGTAATCTACAGTTCCCATCCCTAGAGGACGAGAATAATCTTAAGCAGAAACTACCTTGCAGAGATAACTGTTGCTACTTCCCTCAGGGATTTTCCACTTCCCTTTGACACGTTCAGGCTCAGTGTTAGAGTATGAACACTTGCTCCATGCTGATAGGAACCCACCACATCTGTACATGCCTCCTGAATAATGTAGATGACCAGAGCACAGTGGGCAGGGTTTAAGTGCTCCAAAAAGCATTCCATCAGCACTGAACAAGTAATAAATGAAAGTGAGCCAGCTTTCTATAGATGAAATAGTGCGCATGACTGCAATAAAATGAAATTAAACTGTTAAACTACATCAGTTTATTACAATAATAAGTCATGTTTCTAGAAAAAAAAAAAATAATAATAATAATAATATAGTACTTTCACAGAATACAGGTACCCATAATCCAACATAATGGTTGGATTAGACAAGACCACTGCATTCCTCAGTAAACATAGAAACAGCAAGTGGTTAATCATTTTCTTGAAAACTTCATAATTCAGATGCTTAATAAGAGGAAGTATACATTTCTCAAACAATGAAGTTAACAAATAATTGCATCAGGGACAACTTACCAGCGGTCTCGCAGGTCAAGTTCTGATCCAGTTGAATCTTGATCGTTGGCTTCAAGCATCTCTCTCAATTCCACTGTTGTCACGTGCTTCTTGAGATCATCTTTTAGAGCCCATATTTCTTTTGCTTGGGCCTCCAGCTGAATCTCCAAATTAGATGCTTTAGGATGTTTGTCCAGGGGCTCAGCAGAAGTCTTTTCAGATGACGACTTGCTCACTGATGCACCAGATTCAACTTTAGCAAGTTTTGACTTTTGATCATCATTCACAGGTCTTTTACGTTTTGCTCCACCTTTTGATGATTCTTTATCATCCTCTATCTCAATTTTTTTACCTGAAGGCAAGGTAGAAACACGTGGTTAGAATAGGATTATAAGCTAGACTCATAAAAATAACCTGCAAGAGAAAAAAAATGATGCACCTTTTTTGGAAGATGGAACCTTCTCAAACATGGCAAGAACAGCTGCCTGATCAGAGCCTGGAAGGGTATTCCATCCTGACAATTTCTCCACTTGTGTGGTTGGTGACAGTTCCATGAAACAATTTGTGTGGTGCCATGCCAAGCCCCTCGCACCTTGACCTTCAGGCTTCATTGATATACGTACCTAGCATAAAACAAAATAAGATAGAATGCATTTATGCATGCATGTGTGTGATGATCACATCTATGAAAATTAACAATCATGGGTTAGCCAGATTTCAAATACTTATTTTTGTGCAAGTACTGAATTCTAAAAGATATGATGCATAAAGCCCCATGTAACTTTTAAATCAATTGATAGTATTATGTAAAGGCTCAATATGTTGTTGTTGTTGTTGTTGTTATTTCATGTTTGTAGCTGATCCATTATCTGGCAAGATGCTTGAAGGAGAAATGTTAACAGGGCAGGGACGGGTCCGCTGGGGGAAGAGGGATAGTATGGCAGGTCAGGATCAGCGGAGGTCACCTACACCGGGCAGGGTTCGGAAGGGGTCCCTGGACCAATACCCTCCCTATTGTCTAAGATACTTGAAGTTGAAGGCACCTTATACACTATTTCACCAGGATCATATCAGTCAATAGACTGTTCAAGCTGATACACTATATGACATGACATAATTATGATGATATCATGGTGTATAAAAGAAAACATGAATAACAAGTATGATGCAGATAATAAACAACAGATCAGGTCTTAATCCCACTACATGGGGTCAGCTACATGAAACATGGCAAAGCAGTCATTTCTATCCATGGCCATGATGCATACTCATAGAGAGATAAATCAGCAACACCACAAGTCCATCTTGCCCAAGACCTCAGTTTCCTAGAGTAAAATTTTCATTCCGAAACTGATTCTCTATCTTAAAGAATAAAGAGTGTGAGAAAGTAATTCCATCTAACTATAATTCCCAGTAATTTAATCACGCCACCATTCAGAAACAGGTAACCAGAAGATATATTATTATCTGGAAATAGGGAACTTGAGCATAATGATTCACCTCTCCTTTCATAATCTTTTGGTTGCAACGACGACAAGTGGCTCGGGAAGTTTGTGAAACTTCAATACTGCATTCCATTACAGTAGGGGCAGAGGTAGCTTGAGATCCACCACCCTCTAAATATTTCCTTATCTTCTGTTGGTCTTCCCATCGAAGCAATTCTATGCCTCCAACATCATCAGGGCTAAAAGCAATGTAAAGACATGGAGTTATAGGACAAACAAGAGACCAGAATAAACATTGTGAGACTTCAGGTTGCGTCCAGAGAGGGAGGAAGAAGGACGGAAAGGGGAGGAAATAAAAAGAAAAGAGGAAGAAGGGAATATATACGATTTTATCTGGTTCGCTTTCTTCAGTACGCATTCAGCATGATGCCACATCTGATTTACACCAAAAACATAGACAAAAAAAGAAAATCAAAATCAAATCAGCTTTCTTTGATTAGGAAATGACTATATGCATTTGGGCACAGAAGGAAATGGAAAAATAAAAGTAAAAATGGAAAAAGATTTCAAAGACAAAACATTATATTCTATATGTAAAGGTCTCAAAACACTCTGAAAAATTAATACCTCCATACACTTTTAGACAAGAACAGTAAACAATATAAACCTTTGAAGGTAACTATTCCATCAACAATTACAAAAAAGCAAGAATTATAAGTTCCAGCACAGTTGCATTTGTTTTCTTAGGCAATGGGGCACAATAAGATTAATCACACCAATTTTAGCAAGCCTAGCCTGGCCAAAATTATACAATATAGCATCCCCTCCATCCACTTTAACTCTAGTATGTAAGAAATATGCAATCCCCTATTTTCCCCCACGTATCATAACTATTGATCCACCTGACACCAATCCTAAATGTTTTCCCTCCATAAACAAACGGTATAGAAATTCAGCACAAGGAAACGAGCTTAAACAGAAGCAATAAGTAATTCACAAAATTTGTCAAGAACCTAAATATTTAGAAGTACGTTTGAATTGCTAAAGATCTCAGGGAGTAAGTAAACATATAGCACGAGAACACAGAACCAAAACGCAAAGACTATATTGCTATCAACTTGCTCTGCTATATACGTATATAAAGACGATAACATAAACCTCAGAAACCACAAGATAAGTTACATAATTCTGTCCTCCACGAAACAATATATGATGACCATAGAAGTGCAAGTTTGCAACCATAGCAATTCAATAATCGACAATGTGGCCACTATGATGCATGCGTGCCAAAAAGACTTCATCAAAAAGAAGAACATGAATAGCCAAAAGGAAAAAGGAAACCAAAAACCAAAAAGAGAAGGAAAAGAGCAAAAGTTATACTTTATTAGTTAATCCATCGTGGATACACTGAAAAGCAAAGCAGCTTGCAGGGTAGAACGAAAAATGATTAGGAAAGAAACAAGAAAGAAGACGAGAGCATAGAACAGAACGGGGAGTAGAAACTGTAGAATAAACCCTAGAGAGAGAGAGAGAGAGGACTGGAAGGGAAGGAAGAGGGATGAGGAGGGTTAAACATACAGGAATGAAGCCGTCGAATTGGGTAGCCTGAACCATCTTTCCAAGCCTGAACCTTTCCTTGTCGATAGGGGACTTGCAGGTTTTGCAAGAGGATCTCGCCGACTTCGCATACTCCGCCCTCCATGGCTTCGCTGGGCTCGCCATTGTTCTCCTTCCCTTTCGCTGTCGCTTTTCTCTCTATTTATACACGTGCATTGGCGCCGCTGGGTGAGAGTGGAGTGAGTGAGAGAGAGAGTGTGTTGGAATCTCTCCTCGAAGCCGCCTTCTATCGTAAGCTACGTTTCTTCGAATCCGATCGTCGTCAGCTTTCCCAATTGCAATTTGGGCGTCGCGTCATCTCACCATCCAATGCTGTACCGTACTGTGCACTGTTTCGCGCGACCACTTTTGGGCCGAGGCTAAGTCGAAACGAGCCGCCCCAATCTGCTGTCTCCTGGCGGCCCAAGGGCCTTTTAATGCCCAACAACAGTGGGCCTCCTTGAACCTACTCTTGGGCTCTGGGTTTAATTATAAAATTAAAAAAAAAAAACACTCGTCCAAATATTATCAAGAAGTTTTTATCTAATATGATACTTTTTTATTATTATTTTATAATAATTTATATTTTAATCTCATATGTCTAAAAAAGTTATAAATAGAATTGTTGATGCATTGAACTGCTTACATGTTCATCTTAATGAGATTTTATTCGTGTTTAACTCATTTGTTATAAATGAACCGAGATTAAATTTTAATTTAAAGTTTGAATTATAAATGAATTGACTTTGAACAAGACAAAATTAAACTTGTTTCAGCTTATGAACAAGTTCACTAACAAATTCATGAAATAAATAATTTTTATTAATATTTTATTATTTACCCTTCACATTTGTGATAAGAATATTTATGTTTATTTGAACAATGCTATTCTATTTGTTTTAAAAATATATATTTATATTTATTATATTTTTTGTTATAAAAAATAAATTTTAATAATTTTAATTAAAAAAATTATGACAAAGTCAAAATTAAACTCAGTTCATTAGAAGATAAACGAAATAAATTCAAACTCAAATCTATTTTTGAACTCAAGTTCTCCAAAATCTTAACAAGTCAAGCTTGTGTCCGCAAACCTCCACTCAACTCGACTTAATTACAAACTTAATTATAGGTCCATCAATAATTTTTTTTATTAATAGCATGAATTTAACAATAAACACAAATTTACAAAATTAAACTCTAGTTTTAATTTTAATTTTTATTTTTCTTAACAACTCATAATAAAATTAAATTACATTTTTAATTTATATTTTTCTCAATAAAATGAACTAGAATAAAAATAATAAAATAAAATATAAATTTCAACTTAGATAGAAGTTTTAGGAGAACAATTTTTTTAAAAAAAAAGTGCTAACTCGAAATAAGGTTAACTCCAAGAACTCCCTAAAATCATCACCATCTTCAAATTTGCCAAACTACCCTTGATTTGTTTCCTCCAACAATGGTGTTTCCTCCAACAATGGTCACCATCGCCAAAGCCATCTCCAACTGCCAAATTTTTTATGAAATTAAAATAGGTCACCAACAGTAGCTAACGATTTCTTTGAGGTTAACCATCCCATCTCCCCCCTTCCCCTCTTCTCCAACCATAGCCAAAGAAGGATTAGTCAAAAAAGAGAAGTACAGGCATCTTAAAAGACAAATCGACTATCAAATCCAACGATTATAGTAACCAATAGGAGCTACAACGAGCAACGACGACTCCACGAACAACCAGAGGCTTGCAAAATGATTACGGTTGCAAACCAATAATTCCACGAACGACTCCATTGTGATTTTTTTTTAAATTTTTTATTTATTATTTTATATGTGTATCTAATTTATTATTTTTTGATTATTTTGAAAGAAAAATCTTTATTATTTTATGAATATGCATATATTTAATTATTTTGTGTATTTAATTATTGATTATTGATTATGTGTAAAATATATAATAATTTTTATAATAGTAAAAATTATATATAAAATAAAATAAATAAAATTAAAATTTATTAATAAATAAATAAAATAAAGAGTCAAATATAAAAGAGAATAGATAACGTTGTTAGAACAAACACGAATTTTTAGACAAAATCAAAATAAAAAGTGAATTATTTAGAATATAATAAAGAGAGAGAAAAAATTGCTACTGGAGACAGCCTAAGATCAACCCTAACAAGGTCATAACATATGGACCTCAAGGAACTTCACTTATCTCACAAGCAAAAGTTCTTCCACACACAACATAGGAAACAAATTACTCAACTAAGGAAATAATTGACTAAGTTGATTGATGAGACAATCAAACAATGTTTTTTATAAGCATTACAAAAATCACTCTCACTTGAGTGACTCAAAACAAAATGTTGATAGTACAAAACGAAAGCCCTATATCTAACTCTAGTTGATAATAAATGCGCTCGAGGAGAAGATAAAGTTTATTTTTTTGAGGGTACTCTCAGTAATGGAATGGAGACGGGATAGGGCTTCTAGCTCAGAGAATTAAAGCACATGGCTATAAACCACAGCGTCGGGGCTTGAGTCCCACCTAGCCCACAACCAACCCAAAAGGGAGGGAAGTACCTTTTGCTATGGGGGTAGAAAAATCATGATCAGGATAGTGAACCAAATACTATGAAAACTTGGGTGATGGTCTTACTTTACTTTTTAGTTATCATTTATCATTTATCATTTATCATTTATCATTAATGGTGAATCATTACACATAATATACCCAGCCCATCAACATATCCTTCTGTTTTACACCTCTTAACTCTTCCTCAGCCAGAATAAGTGTAACATGTTTAACTTAAAAGGATTCATTGTAAGTTAGTCAAACCTCAAGACTTAGCACTAGGAATGAGTTTACTCACACTGGGAACTTTCCAGAAACAGATTGTCAACACAACCATCAACAGATGTCAAATCTTGGATCTTCTCCTTCCATGTATTGGCAGACAAAAAAAAAAAAAAAAACACCAGACTTGTGCAAGAAACCAGATTCATGTTGCTGAAACTTCCTCAACTTTAGGCCTCTGCACGAAGAGGAACTGCACACAGAATGTTTTGTTAAGCCAACTAGCCCAAACAACAATTAAAAAAAAAAAAAAACTATACAAGCAAACATATAGTTCTGCATCTTTTGGATTGACCTCAAAAGATTGGCCTGATCTCTCAAATTCCAGCATGCTAAGAGCAACTTCACAGCTTTGTGACACAATAGGCTCAGGATCTTTTACAAATTCCTCCAGAAGTCCTACACATTGATCATCTACAATAGCAGTAGCATTAACTTTTAGATTAAGAACCAACAATTAAAAGCAACTGAAGTTTTCTCTCCCGTTTTTAGGCATGCAATGTTCAGATAAAGATAGTAGATCCAACAGTGAGAAAGTAGTACGTATTTCACAAAGTATAACAATAGAAAGCTACAGCTAAGATACCTTCATATTATTATATTACTAATCACTGGAAGTACTAGTGCCTGGAGATGGTAGGGAGCTCACCAAGTCCCTTTACACAGCACATGAAGAATGATATATCTAGAATAATGAAGTTTACAACTTCTCAAATAGATGAGAATAATTGCCTTCACATATTAGTTGAGAAAACTGATCTCACTCAACACCTACTCAAAACTGATTTCCATCAGCACCAAGAGAACCTAACCACAATAGTTTCTATCACTGGCAAAAACCATAAATTTTCCACTACACATATATAAGCTAAGTAGAAATGTATATATAGAAGGCACAAAGAGGGTGCCACCCATTAACACAGTTGGAAAACCAAATCAAAAGACCTTAAATGATCTACACATGCTTTACTTCAGAAGTCTCATTGAGGTTAAAAAAATTAGCTCAAAAGATTTACTACACAAAATCAACCATAAAAATAGGAACAATTCTACTTTTCATGTCCTCCTATCTTGTGAAAAATCCACAAAGACAAAGATAAACCAAATGTACCATGTCAAGCAAAAAGGAATATATTAAAAAAAAAAAAAAAATCTTTCTCTTGGCCACTTTGGCACTCTACAACACCCATTATCCACCCCCACACTCCTAGGAAAGCATCCTTCAAGGTCATATGGAGTCACAATCCAAAGTTCTCAAGTTATTGTATAATGGATACTAAGATTATTGGCCAATTCATGTCTTACGCACCAATTGACATGAATGGGAATCACAAGGCAGCGAGCATGGGATGAAACCTCGCTGCAGAGTGCTTGGGTGAACCTCACTCTACTTTAGTCCTCCCACCACCACACCTCACTGTGCAATTGCGAACTCATTTTAACAGATAAGAGCCTCAGTCCACTAAGTTTCTGGCACACTTTTCCCCCATTTAATCTGACCTACCAAATAACACTACAAATAGAAAGGGTTAAGAGAGAAATCCACATTTTCTAAATAGTATATGATTTCTCTATGAGAAAAATGACTTGTAAAAAAACTACACATCACCTCTCTGTTCTAGTAAAAACAGGAAAAAAAAAAAAACTAAACATTAGTAGCCCACAAACACCTTCAAGTTCAACCTAACCCAAACCCAGACAAGAATAGACCACCTCCTAGAAAGGTTGTTAGTGGCAATCTGCCAGGCAACAAACAAAATCCAACTTCATCATGCATCTTTGCTAAACATAATTAACATGCTCCCTCACCCACCAAAAAGAAAATAACAAAGATGAATACCTTTCTTTTCTTTTTTTCTTTTTTTTTTAGAAGATAAACATAATCCAAGAAATAGGAAAGATGTTATCAAAACCTGCAATAGAACCAAGAGCTTCAGCAGCTTCATGTCTAACCATTGGGTGCTCATTTGTGTTCCTAAGTATTCTGGAAAGTGCAGCAGATGCAGTTTTGTTTTGCAATTGACCCAAGACATAAGCAACCTACCAGAAAGACAATGAAATGATTCAAAGGTTGCAGGGAAAAATAATGAGTCCAGTAAAGCAGGCCAGATTGTGTGCGCACTGTGCATAAGCCCTTTTTTCATAAGAAGCTTTTATGAACTAATCTTCACAGTACCATTTTTTATATTGCATAAAGAATTACAATCACAAAATTTCCATATATATGAACATGATGGTCAAACTTGTCTATCCATTACAATGATTAAAATTAATTAGTAAATGGTAACTACATCAGCAGAAGCAATAGAGCTCTAGCAGCTTCTCTCAACATAACAGGGGAATGTTGACAAGTTCAAGAAAGATGCAATGACAAAAAAAACTTATTGAAAGGAAAAGAACAAAAAAGTGAAGTCCTTGAAAAGGACTTAAAATGCTCTCACTCCCATTCCCATAACCCCCCCCCCCCACCCCACCTCAAATCGCCAACAATTGCCAATCTAGTGAAACAACACATTCAATATTCATTCCATGCTATAGTTAATTCAGAGGAAAACAAACAAAATAAATGTCTTAACCAACCTCATGACGCAAGAGAGCACTCCTTGAACCCAAAGAATCAATTATGGCAGTGATGGCTTTGTCTCCCCCATGGTTCCTAAGTGCAAAAAGAGCTGCATATCGCTCATACATGCTCTTTTCTTCATCCAAAAGAACTTCCCTGGAACCACTCAAATTCAGTCAACAAATAAGAAATTTCTCCTTGGAACCCATGTTAGTTGGTCTATTAATTGTACCCACTAGCGAGACAAACCTTAAGTGATCAACCGAAGAACAAGAGGAAGGTGCAGCAGGGTCAACTGACAAAAATGGCGATGATTCAGTAACAGATGATCTGTCATGATTCTGGACATCCTTCATTTCTTCAATACGACTAAGAGCCAATTCACATGTTTCTCGGACCTCCTCAGCTGGATCTGAAACTAGACCATGCTTTAAAAGAGGAATATTACTCTCCAAACCAATTGCCCCAAGAGCTTCTGCAGCCTGCACAATTGTAAGGCAGACAAAAGGGGAAAAAACAATAAATATCATAGCAAACAATAAAGTTAGCCAGAAATATAACTTTAAAAGTTAAAAAAATGTTGCCTCATGGCGAACAATGGGATGCAGAGAAATATCACTGAGAATGGCTTCTAATGCTGGGATGGCATCACTATCTTGCATCTGACCCAATGCAAATGCAGCCTCATGTGCCAGTAGATTTGAGGAATCTCTTGTTGCTGCAGGAGCAGACAAATCATGAGTACTTGTGTTAGAAATTTTCTGATCAATCTCCATTGGAATATTTTAACATACTTTTGAGTACTAGGCACCCATCCAAGATATCATCCTACATAGAAACTAAAATTTACTGATCAGGGTTCTAATAATTTGAAGAACAAGTCAAACTGGAGCATAAATAAAAGGAGAGACTGGCTTCATCGTAAATTCAATGTAGGAGCATGCATAAGACCAGACATTAAGAACATAGTTTAGATTAAATCAGAGGTTGATTTCTGTGCAATCACTTCGCGTACAAAGCTCACAGTGAGCCTAGGAAACCTGCTCTCATCTCTGTGCATGAAGGTGCCTTAAAGAACTGCTTTAATTCTATATAAAGAACATCGGGGAAACTTGAACTTGATCAGGGTCATGCACATTCAATCGAAACCAAACATTCTGTTGGATCAGATTACGAGTCAATTCTAATACTACAACAAAATTTGAACTCTTAAGATGCAATTCTTATACAACACCTCCGTACCCAGTAGAAAAGTCAAACTTACAAACTTTAGGAAGAAATTCATCTCACTTTTTCTATGCAAATATATTTCGTAGCGAAATGATAAGTCGCCATAATCTGGTTTGCAAAGAAAATTCCTCAAACCCTAGAGAGAGAGAGAGAGAGAGAGAGAGAACCGGCAATAAGGGCATTGCGAGGGAGAGGACCACGGAGATTGCGAAGAGAGAAGAGGGCTCTGAAGCGCTCCGATATGGGCTGGTTCTGGTCCAGCAACTGGTCGCACAAGAACTTCTCCATCTCTGCCGATACAGCGAAAGCGTTCACGCAATAAGCCATTTTAGCAGCAAAAATGCGATTTTGAGAGTCTGGAACTTCTGTATCGGATGCGAATTCTCTCGTGAAGAAGACCCCACGATCGAATCGCCAAACCCTAGTTCTTACAGCTCGAGCCTCGACGCCGGACGCCCGACGCCTGTTCCGTACCGTTGGATTCGTTGCTTAAATGCTTCCGCTGGAAGCTAAACTGTAAAAACATAGCGAGAAGATTCGTTCATGAAGCAGGTGATCGATGGGCCGGGCCTAATTGAGTGGTAGTTACGGCCCAACCCACAAACCTGTCTGGGCTTTTGGCCCGAAATCCATTTTAAAAACTCCAAAAAAGACGGCTAAAATGCACCACAGCCGGGAATCGGATCCGGGTCGGACCGTACTATTCAACCACTAGCCCGCACCGATGCACTTTAAAATAAATTAAAATTCTATCATGTAGACAGAATTATTCTATATACCATATCTATGATAAACCTAAAAATTTACTTTTCCTTGGTAACGTTTTGCACCCAGTTGGCTTTCAAAACAAAGTTAATAATTGCCCCAAATGCATTTGGATATCAATCTTTGCCCTTAGTTTAAGAGTAGTGATGATGAGGCATTTTAGCCTTACGAAAAAATAGAAAAATATATGTCACCTGAATGATATTAATTAAGTTAGAAGTTTAAATTTAATTTAAAAACTTATTAAACCCATAAAGATCAAACTTGAAGGGTTAGGTCTGAACTTAAACTAAGGCTGAGGGATAGTATGCTTAAAATCTGAGGTGACACAATTTGAAATATCCACAAACTCTAGATATTGATTTTAAATCAAATCAACATCTAATTAGCCAAATGACACAATCATGGCCTTTTATTGGTCTCTCAAATCTCAATGTGTTTATTCAAGAGCACAACTTTTCAAGAGTCAAGTACCTTATAGGAAATCGAGCTTTGCCATCTTCTTATAAATCGAGTTAATATCATACAAAGTTAGTCTCGAAAACAGTAAGAAATGCCTTAGGACCAAGCAAAATCAATTGCGCGCACAACTACTAAACAAATTTAGTGATAATTGATTCTAAAACTTCTTCAAATATAGAATTCATTGTTATATGATGACATTTCGATTGAATCATAGAAGAATTTTAATTAGAAATAAATAATAACTTATTAGGTTGTTTTAGAAGAATCGAAAGTAAATAAAGAGATTGTTAAGAAACTTAAAAAAGTACAAGAAAGAGGATCATAAGTTCACTTTATGCCTTATAATTAATCTTTAGAATAACTTTCATCCCATAATTAAGTTTAATCATTTATAATATTTCTTACCCCGTAGGACATAAGCACTTTAGAGGAGCAAAAATTCAACAAATTAATCCTTGTTAGATAATGATGTTGGGACTCAGTGCATCACCTATCAACTTTCTAAAAGCACGAGTTCTTGTTTTTTAGATAGATTCTAGCGATCAGTATTTGGTATTAAAAAAAAAAGTAAAATTAGCATAGTAACAAAAAGAATAAGATTCAAAAGCTTGTTTATCTCAAAAGGATTTAGAATTTATATTATATAGCTCAATTTAAATGGTCCGAGTACAATTTCCACTAGAACTTTTACCAGAGATGTAACTCCGAGATACCATCTAAGAGTGGTGCTAGCCCCCAAACTACTGAGTTATCTTAATCATGAGGTACATGCTCTTGGTGGCCAGTAATGACACAAGTGATTTGAATATCTTGTAGGTGTATTTCATGTAAGAATTAATCCTAGGATTAATCCACATATGGATCGCTCCTTGATTGGTCCATGTGTCACCTTGCGATTAGCTAGTAATTGATTTAATTAATAATCACCCATAACTTAATTAATTTTATTAATATTTCTAAATGCATAAAAAAAAGGTCATATATACCCACTAAAATGTCCAAATATATATTAATATATATCGTTCATATGTGAACTAGTAGCAAGTGCAGGCTCTTGATGATCAGTGCCATTTTTGAATCCACTGGCCCTTTATAGGGTTAAGCAGCTAGTGAAAAGATATATATATATATATATATATATTCAATCTCCTTAATTAATTCGTCACAAAAATGTGTATAAACTCAGTAAGATTGAAGCATAAACCCTAAAACAAAACTTGTCAAATTAATTAGGGTTCCTTTCCCTTCCAAGTAGATTATATCATGCACAAAGACAGGCTAGAAAACAGGTAAAATGGCGGTTCTTGCATAGTCCAAAGAACAACACGTACGTAGCTGAACAAGATTGCAGAAACTATTTAGATTAATTATTATAATTATCATACATAAATGATAATGATCGATCGTATCTCTGTTCAGCCAGCATGAAACTAGATCCATTCTATGGATTGCAGCCAAGCCTGAGCTCCAAATCCAACCCATCTTCTTCCTCGCTTCCAACGTCTCTCTTCTTCTCCTTATCCTCCACATCCAGCGGGCCAAACCTCAAGCTCAAGCTCATACTCACCCTGCAATCGTCTCCAAATGGATTCAAATTCAACCCTTGCTGGCTTTGATCGCACAAGCTACCCATCTGGGTTGCTGCATAAGCAGCAGGCCTTGCAGCCGATGTCGAAGCTGGAAAATGGGTCCGCAGACTGACCTGAGCCTCCCGAGAAAATTCCGGTGGCCTGCTCCGAACATGCTGGAAGCTCCTGGGATTCGAGTAGAGCTCTTCAAGGCTGTGTGGACTCGTCGAACCCGGCCGGCCGGTCTTGGCTCGATCTCTCCTGTGGATGTTCATGTGGCCCCCCAAAGCCTGCGCCGTCGAGAAGCCTCGCTTGCAGAAGACACACTCGTAGGAACGGCCTGTGGCCACGTATATGTTGTCTTGCTCCGGCGGCTGGTCGTCAACTTCCTCGTCCGATGAAGTTGTGGAGTTATCGGGGTGGATGGAATCCATTAATGTGATGCCTCAAAGAAGGGAGAATGGATGGTGAAGAGGGTATTAGGGTTGATATTGGTGAAGCAGAAACAGGTTTAGACGGCTTGTGAGGATGGACTGATTCTTTAGCCGGCAAACAGTTAATTAATGGATCAATATATACGAGTGTTTGAATTGTAAGAACTTTAATATAATCCTAAGTTGCATCAAAGGAAACAAAACAAAAAAGGAGCTTTAATTAATATAGTCTATATGTTCCTTCTTTAGTTTGTCTCCTATTGCATCTCTCTTGTTCCTTTCATTGATCCAAGTTTCTTTTAAATAAAGCAAAATATAGCCAAATAATTACACATATTTAACTTGAAAAACTTTTTAGTATGAAGGAAAAATTAAATCATGGAATCAACAAGCTCTAACAAAAACTCACTCTTAAAAATCAATAGGTATAAAAAGACACATTAAAAATGGTCTCATAATAAATAAATAATAACTCTTCATAACCCCAGAGTAGATATGAAATAAATATAAGATGTATCAAAGTAATCTTATCTAATCGGTCAAAAAGATTAATGATATCATAAAATTAACAGATGACTTCGAGGTACAAATTCATCATGTAAAATCTTGTCTATAATAGGTGGAACAAGTTTTCAAAATCTTTAATCAACCAAATGAAGATCGACCACTCAATTATAACTACAAAATTACTAAACAATTTAAAAAAATATTATTAGGCAATTTGCATTGAGAAAAATGGCATCAATTGAAGGAATATGTAAGTTGCAAGTCAAGTATATTACAACACTTTTTACAAATAAGATACACATATATGTTGGAATAAATATAAATGCACATATATCGAGTCTTAGAGCACTACTCTTGTATATGTTAATCACTTCAACAGAGAACTTTGTCTTTTTTTTAAAAAAAAATTATGTAATGTGAAACGATGAGTTTAAAATCATATCTCTAACATTTTTCTAAAGAAATAAAAACATTTTCAATAATTAGTTGTTAAGATCATTTATATTATTTCTTGGATATCGATATATAAGAGGTATGGAGCAAAAATAAAGAAGATGTAATATAAAAATAAGAGAAGTGCAATATAATACGAAAAGATGTGTGTAATTCAAAAGGGTGTAGTGACGTTCGAATAAGGTATGGATTCTCCTAGAAATTTTAGAATTTAGTCCATTATCTCTTTACTTAATTATTATATTTTTTTTCATGATTGTACATCACAAGGAACACAAGACAAAAGACAAATTAAAACAAATGCTTGATTCCTCGTGGCCCTCCCAACCAATCTCTTATGTAGGTTGCACTTCTCTTGTGATCATTTTTTATTTTTTATTAGATTAATAAATTCAAAACTGTTATGTTACTCGTATCAAGCAAAATTAAAGGAAGGACGTGGACTCCACGCCCCTTTTATATGCCCACATCGGGCAAACCTAACATGGACAACAGAACAATGCTCTAGTAAACTAACTCGATTATCCTTTCTGTTTATCCATATCGTCCTCTCCCTACATGTTTTCCTTATATGACCATTTCCATATTTGTAAATATTAGTCTAGATATTTTTTTTTTAGTGGTTTCACAAACCCACTTAAATATTTGTATTTTACTAGTTAGAGTTAACATTTAACATTTAATCTAATTAAAATTTGACATCTCATTTGGGTTTAGAAACTTCTGAATTTTCCAATCACTATCCCCAGTGTCTATCCCTTGGTTGCTTTTATCCCTCTTGTTGGTTCAAGCGTACCAAGTGCTTCTCTTCTTGTTTGTTTTCGTAATGGGTTTATTCTATCTCCCAATCTTCAATGTCAAGCACCCAGCAAAAGCATTAACCTAACGCACTACACATTGACATTTTGGTGTTTGTTAACAAATAGCTAGGCTTCAACCCTAGGGAGCCTCTTGGGTTCTAGCCATGGCTCCTGGAGTTGTGATTGATAGAAAGAAAAAAACAAAGGAAACTGTTAATTTGGATCACAAATAAACAGGAATGAGGTTGGCAAGGAAAGATGTTGGAACCTTCCTACATGGGATGAAATTTGGGGTAACCAAGGAGGACATGATGCAACTTTGTAGCTTATATACTTGTCCTCAGGGAAAGCTGTAAGTGTCTTTACATGTCTGATGGGCCACATATATGTCACCACCACTGTCACTATCCCACAAGTATCATATAGCCATATCAAGTAGCCACATGCCAATTAATATATAATTTAAGAAATTAAAAATTCACTAAAAAAAATACTATTAAAATATTATATATGGGTCATGCTGTTTTTTTTTTTAAAAAAGTATTGTAGCCAATAATTAAGAAATATCATTACTGTATCTTTTTTAAATTTTAATTGCTTTTTCCTAATAATGAAATCTGTATAACATGTATGCTTTTATATATGGTGCTACATTGATGTATTAGTGACAGCCTAACATGGATTGAGCCGCCCAAGATCAGGTAATTAATATATTTAAAATGTTATTTGGACAATTAGTTCTAATACTTGTAATGATATTTATGTCTTGATATATTATATTATATTTTATATTAATACAAATATATATAGCATCAACACCTGAATATCATTAAAAATATTAAAATTGAGTATCTAAATAATATTTTTGTTAATATATATGAAAATAATTAAAATTATTCGAGACTGCAAATAAAATTGCAATTTGGATAGTTAAAATGACGTTATGTTGACAATTAAGACCAAAAAGGAGACCATTTTGGTCCCCTCTACCTCTTTTCCTTTTTTCTCTTTCATCTTCTTCAAAACATTTTTCAACACCAACTTTTTTCTTTCTCTTTTTCTTTTCTTTTCTCTTTTTTCTTTTTTGATGAGTTGTTATCCTAATTTCGATCATCTATCTTTTTATCTACTTTTCCTCCTTTCTGAAATCCTTTTGAGCCTATTGTTGTTGCAAATCTTCTCTCGAACCCATTATTTTAACTCCAAAACCCTTTCAACTAGAAGAGAAAAGAAAAAGAAGGATGATTAAACCTAGGACAGTGGCTCATCAAAAAGGAAAAGAAGAGGAGAAAAGAAAAATGATTGGCACCAAAAAGGGTTTCGAAGAGGAAAAAGAGAAAAAGAGAAAATAAGAAAAGGTAAAGAAGTTCAGATTGTAATTTCATTAGTAGTAAAAACTGATTTGAGTTATTCTCACATATATATATATATATATTAACACGTGGCAAATGAATGCACCTTGAAGGGGTCCACATTAAGCCAATTCAGCTTCTTGATCAATCTTAAACATGATATGCTTGTGTATATATTATACAAAAAAAAATTAACTAACAATCACCAAAAAAAAATAAAAAATTAGAGTTATAAAAAAATATCGTTTCAGTATGCTATTTTGAGAAGAGATTTTATATAAAAAGTTGCTATAAAGATATCATCTTTATATCTTGACTTACATAACAAATTTAAAAATTCAAAAATTGTCTCTTTTTGTTGAAACATTGGGCCGACAAGAAAGGCAGGAAGCGGTTTAAAAGGGTGGTTAAAGACAAATTAAGACGACAATTAAGCAAATAAAATTTGTTATCATGGGATTTGTTTAAGGGATCATTAGGGCTGATTTGGGGATATTTTAATTAGGTCTAATGCAATGCAAGAGTTGGGAGGAGGAGAAGGAATTTGGCTTCCCAATTATTATTAAGCCATGGAGGGTGGCAACATCAGTGCTGCAACTGCTACTGACTTTTTCCACATTATCCCATTCCTAATCATGTATCACACCCTTTTGTTTTGCTTCCTTGGCTGCTGCTTTTATAATTATAAAGCTTCACATTTCAGTGGTTTCGGTTATGTTTTTGTTGTTTCTGGCTTCGATAATATATATTATATTTTATGTCTCGTTAATATGTTACTAAATAGGCCACAGTTCCCATAGATTTGAAACCCAGACTAGCCAGTCAAATAAATTAAGACTCTTAACAATCCATCAAACTTATTCACTTGACTGACTCGGTGTAGCTACTCTTCCTTTCACGTCAAATCAGTTTAAGAGTTTTTAATTTCATTTTTATTCTCACCATCTCTCGTGTATTAATGTTTTATGTTACATCAATATAAATACACCAACACATTAATGTATAAGTATCATCAAAAGTGTCACAACTAAATATTCAAATCCGTATATTGAACAGACCCAAGGAGAACTAATAGTACGGATCATTGAATATATATAGGCTATATTCAAAACCTCTCAGAGAATGAAAAAGGCAGAAGGTGTATTGAAATTCACTAATAAAAGAAAAGGGAAAACAGCATCCTCATGAGAAAATAATCTCTGGAACGCAGTTTACAGGCTAAGTGCAAAACTAGATCTCCAACTAAATAAGGAACGTCTATTCCTCCTGTAACCATAAAAATTGTTGCTGTTTAAACATGCATCACTGCATACCCGGTTAAGCATGGCAGTAGTGGCTTGATTGAAATTAAGAAAGATATTATCTCGCAGATTGGAGAATGAAGCTAACCGCTCGATGGTGTCTCTCGTCAAGGATGGGCAATGGTGGAACCTGGGATGGTCCCTGCGAGAAAGGCCTCTTTGTGGAATTGTTGGACAGGGAGGAGCTGGAGATGCCCAAGTAAGAAGGAATCAGATAGAGAGATATAAAAGGATTCCACTTCCCACATTGCATTTTTGTGGAGATGAGTGGTAGGACCGAAGAATTTTCTCATACCTTTTGAGGTTATTCTCGATAAAAAGAAGAGGAGATTCATCAACGAACGAGTAGCACAAGAGCAACCCATGAAAAGTTTTTAGTCCGCACGTGGTAGCAAGAAACTGAAGCCTGCATTTTCGCGAATGAGTGGCGGCGGTTCTATGACCAAAATTTCGATCTGATCCATTGATTTGGACAAGTCATCAACAGAAAATGGAATGCTGCATGGTGAATGGTGGAGAAAAGCAGTGGTTAAAGGCTCAATTCTTCAGTAGATCCATGGAAGTAACACAACAGGGAAGAAAAGGGGAGATTAATATCAAAGAATTTAATCCCGTCTCTAACCTTGAATCATCATCCAGCAAAAAAGAACTGCTGACAGCATTGTTTGAGTCTTCAGTCATTAGGACCCTCATGTTGGATATTACCTGCCAATCCAAATCTCATGAGTAAACCCTAATTGGACAATCTTTAAGGTTATTTCTCATCCATTACTATCTAAAATGGAAAAAGCCCACAAACAATCAAGCTGCAAAAAGGTAGGCATGATTTCAGTGGTAGAACCTTAAGTTACTTCTATCTCGTAGATGAAACATTAATGAAAGAAGTTGTATGACCTAGTTTGGAAAATTATATAGTTTCAACAGAGATGCCTCCTTGACCATTTCTCCTATATAGTTTGATAAGGTTTAAGAATAGATAAATTTGTTACTCTACACTGAAAATCAGGAGATTTTAAGAAAAGTCTAACCAAGTTAAAGGTAACAAAGAGGCTTACATCCTGGGAAAGGCTATGTGTTCCATACTTGTCATCCCAGTACATCGTGCTGATTCGATATAGCTGTTGTATGCTAAGCACCTGTTGAAAATTAAAATTTCACCCGGTTCAGAAACTGAGATATATAGTTCAATAAATGGTCTTTTTATAAATTTTGGAAGCAACTCACTGGGCACAGGTCATGACTTATTTCATCAAGTGTCTTCTTTGGTTTTTGATGTATGACCTAAATCAAGGAGCATAAATCATTCTTGGATTCATAACATCACCATAGTACAAGTAAAAAGTAGGATTTTCAAAACTTTTCATGCATTTCGCCTTCTTTGTTTGAAGTAAATGACATAGCAAACAATTATGGAAACTGCTAAGCACAGGCAAGGATGCAATACCAGGAACCCAATAGCCTGTCTAATATGCTTGAGTTCATCCCAAGCTGAACCTGCATACTGAAAGTTTTCCTTTTCTTTAGCAAGGGACTAAAAAAAACATAAATAAAATAAAGGCGGTGAAAGGCCCACTACTTCATCCTTCATGGCCTATTTTTCATTTACCAAGTGGCAATCAAAATCTGATTACCTCATCAGTAGCCTCAAAGCACCAATTTTCCAGTTCAGCCAAGCCTGCCTTGACATATTCTCCATTACTAAATGAGCAGCATTCACGTCTTAGTAGAAGGCTGCAGCCAAGAGTTATAACATGTGATACTTTTATTCAATAAAGAATCTTGAAAGTGTAAAAATATATGTAACTGCCTCCATCCTAGAATCCATACCTGTTGAACAATTGCACATTGATAAATGAAAATATTTGTGAGAACACTTTGCGAACCAAAAAGGGGGCTACCTGAAAGTAAAATTCATGCCAATACATTGCAGCTTAATGATTTTAACAGAAAATGAAGTACCATTCAACAAAAACTACCATGATATCTAATCTTGTTAATAACCAAAGAAAGTTGAGATAAAAGCATCTATCTAAAATTTTAATCATCATTATTTTTTCATAATCCAACCATGACAACAAAAGACTCATTTCTAGAGGAGAAAAGCATAATGCTGTCATTTGCTTTGCATAAATGTTGACAAAGAAGATTACAATTACATATGTGATGACTACTGCTTCAATAGTGAAGCAATTGCAATTTCTTTCAATAATAATTGCGAATTACAAAGGATAACAAGAAGATGGTAAGCCACAAGGTTGTCTTGCTAGCTCCAAAGGTTGTCTTGCTAAACCCCGCATACTCAAAAGATTTTAGAATAAAATGATTTTGTTACACATTAGCCCTATTAGTATTCTGTTGTTTCTTTTAAGAAAATGATAAACTTAATTAAATTAAGAGAGCACGGGGTAATAGTGTTATGATTTCAGCAAGTTCCAGCCAATTGACCTTAACAATATATATTAATTACCACCAAAAACAACCAGCAATACAATAGGACAGATAAACGCCCTTTCAAAGATAGATCCACGCCACAAACTCCCTTTCCCACAAAAAACAGCTGAACCCACAAGCACAATAGCAGTCCAGTTTAGATTACATGCAGTTTGTGAAAAGGAGACACAACCAAAGGTAGCCACCAATGATCTCAAAATAAATTAAGAGAGCATAGGGCAATAATTATAAGTTCAGCAGTTCCAGCCAATTGACCCTAACAATACAACAATTACCCATCAAACACAAGCAGCAATACAACAGGACAGATAAATGCCCTTTCAAAGCTAGATCCATGCCACAAACTCCCTTTCCCATGAAATAGCTGAACTTCAAAGCACCATAGCAGCCCCGTTTAGATTACATGCAGTTTGTGAAAAGGAGACGCAGCGAAAGGTAGCCACCAATGATCTCAAAATAAATTAAGAGAGCATGGGGTAATAATTATAAGTTCAGCAGTTCCAGCCAATTGACCCTAACAATACAACAATTACCCACCAAACACAACCAGCAATACAACAGGAAAGATAAATGTCCTTCCAAAGTGCCATAGTGTTTTGTTGCTCTTCCTATTCTAGCAGTTTTTGCTGTCAGAACCAGATTGATATAGCTGTTTAAGCCACAAATAAATCATTAACATTATAAAGAAAGAAGGAGAACCATGTATAATAACTCATGAAAATTGGAAACATTAAGCACAGCATGGAAGTAGACGTATGTATTATGGTAACAATAGAAATTCAGATGAGAAATCTAGGAAAACAACATAGTGATCAAACTTCTTAACAATCTTATACATTCCGCATCCCCAAATATTCTGATTAAGTCTTGTACTCAGAAAATTGTGCCCACAAACACTTCACAAACAAGTTGAGAGAACCACGTTCTATAACAAAAAGATCATAAACGCAAAAAAAACCCACCAAGTTTCAAAATAAGAAAAAGAACACCTAAAGATCATGAACCCACTGGCACTTCCATCCATCACCAGACCATGTCACCACCATTGCAGGACAAGCAAAACAGCACCATCTCTATTACCCCCCCAAATGTAAACCCTAAACCCTCACCTTACCCAATATCGAACTCCAACCACCCTCATGGTGGCAAAATCACCATGAATCAAACTGCCATTAGAATACTTAAGTGGGTATTTAACTGACACCATTGCTCATCCAAAAATTCAATCACTACCTTACAAGGGTTAGGGTATAAGATATGTGTTTTGACACCCCATACCCAAATTAAACTTTTGGATCCTCTAACTTTTAATGATATTGAAGAAAAGAAGATCACTTCTAATCCAACAACTCCAGCATGCATGCTTCAATAACATGGGTTATGCATAGTTATAACAAGCATAATTCTAACATGCTGTCCCCCTTTTGGTGATTCTTTCCTTATCAATCAGAAAAAATAGCGTTATGCCATAACTCATAGTCATAGGTGGGATCAATTATGTGGGTTTTAGCTAGTCAATAATCTCTATAGATAACTACATCTTCTGTAAACTACATCCTGTTAACACATATTATTTAACTGAACTTTTGAATAAAGGAAAATTGAGCATACTAATATTCTTAAATGAGAACTTTTGTCCATCCACCTTACAAATGGACCAAGTTACAGAGAGGTGATTTCTTTGCATTTTTGAGCAAAGAGTGTTTATAGTAATTTAAGAAACCAAAGGAGTGTGAGTGTCCATATATTTACTAGAAATTGAGGGGTGTACTGCAGTTTGCCCTTGTCTTATTCAGTATGACTCATGGCATAAGATGTGCAACTACTAGGTGCCAATCTTTGAGGAACTAAACGATGTTTCCTACAGAGGAGAACATGAAAGGAAATAACAGACTTTATCAAATTGTTTCCAAACCAATTAGTTCTAGTTATTTCAAGCGCGTGGACAGAGAGCATGACAAGCTCAAGGCTGAATAAAGTTGAAAACAGAAAGGGTGACCAAACATGTCATAGAAACATATCATGTGATTAAACATGCAAAAAAAACAACAAAACAGGAAAGGAAACAAAACAAATTTAATAATAAAGGAAAATGTGGATAATTATTGCACTTACACAATTGGTTTTCAATATGTTCAAGAAATTTGTAAGACTCTTTACAATCCCTTGCCAGTGAGCAATCAAAATTTCCTGAGCAGCAGCATTTGCAAGGGTGCGAGCTGTCCCCTTAAGTAAACTTGCTCTTGATATTCTTGGAGCCTAGACCATTCGAGGTGCATATGCATATATTGCAAATGGTTTAGTAAAGAGTGAAAATATGAAGACACGTGTGATTTAGTATGCAGCTAGGTACCTGAATGCACAACCCAAGTAGTGGAGAGATCTCCTTTTTCAGGTTATCTCGAATCATCCCATATATCTTTTCAACATATGCTGTCAGCTGCTGTTTAAACAGCAAAGCGGGGTACTTGGCTTCAACTTGGGGTAAAGTATCCACTCCGCTAGTCAACTCACCATTGGCAAGAGAAAGATTGACACCTTGTGGATTTCCACGGAAACTCTAAAAAAGAATCTATTTCAACCTTTGAGATAGAAAGGGATAAATTTAAAGTTGCAAAAGAAAAATGTTTTTTTTTATTCTTTACCAGTGTCATCCTCCCAAATAGTGTAGCAGATGACTGTCGCCGGTGTTGTGGAGCCATCCCTGCTACACCACCTGCCTTCAATGTTCGTTGCAGCAGCAACAACAGAGTTGATGAATTGGATAGCCAATATGCCAAGGTATCATTGTTGTCCTGAGTCTTCAATACACACAAGTCCCTCTCAAGTTCTGAAGAGCTCCTTATGACAAGAAAAAAATATTACCATTGAACAAACAAACCACGGAAATTTGCAGTTCATACCTCAATGGCATGGCCTATGGTTTGGATAATTCGATCAAAAATGCTGGTCCTTTCAGCTTCAAATGACCGCCATTGCCTAAGGCACTTGTATATGATACAGGCAGCAACAGGTCTAGCTTTATTGAAGCCCAGGTGCTGAGCAATACATCGGATGAGCAAGTCCTGGTACTCCTGCTGTTTTTCATTGAGTGACTTTTGTGGTCTCTCCTCCACTTCTGACTGATCCCTCAAGTTCATTGAAGTACTATGCAGATCCTATTATATTTTAGAGGTGATCAGCAAAAAGTTATGATGCAATGAACCAAATAAACAGATCTCAAGTCCAATTTTCAGACCATTTAACTTACCACAGCAGTTTTTGTACTTTCTGCCCTCTGCCAAATTCCAGACAAGAATAATGCCATATAAGATAAGAGTGAACAGTAATTCAAAATCCAATACGCAATAAAACATGGTAGGATTACCTGAATAGTTGACCTAGAACGTCCTGGGAGGACTTTATTATTCTGTGCCATGTTTAGAGCTTGCTGACGAAGAACCTTATTTTCTGACTCTATGTTGTTGAGCTTCTCTTCAAGCCTAACCCCAGAAGGACAAAAATTCCATTAACTGCTCCCTGTAAAATGGTATGTACTGGAAATGCCTACTTTCTAAGGACAAACACATTAGTATGTAGCCAAGTGGTAGATGACCCACTAATGTTGTTTACTGGAGTAATTTCATACTGCTGTTTTTCATAAAAAAAAATTATGGCTGTGCAACAGACAGACAGAAAAAAAGGACAAAAAACCAAAGGCATGCTCCTCAAAAGTCATTCATCTCACAGTTTAATATTGTATGAGGAAATTTTTGCTCTGTCAGTAAAAGATGTAAGACAGCAGAAAACTTGATTTCCAAAGGGCAAGATGGTGTACTGGATTAATGTTTGGGAATCCCATTGCAAATAAATAATAGAATTTCCAATCATCTTATAAGCTCAACAAGCATGTCATTGAATATGCAATGATTGACAACTTGTGGCTGTCCAATGCAATGGGTTAACATCCGTTTCAGTACATGAACAAAAATCACTAGCAAAATCTTTGTTCTTTAGGGTTCACAACTTCAACTTATCATACAGTCATATTTGCTTTCCAGTCAGACACTGGGAAAAATAAATAAATAAAAGATCAGCAAATCAAAGTTCAAACCTACTATAACTGATGATTGGTAATGGAATAGAATAATAATATTTGAGGATAGTCAGGTTTAATTAGAGTCAAAATTTCTTCAGCAAGGACCCAGTTTTTAGAAATCATATTACATTAATATGTAGCATGCACTACTAGTATTCAATTAAAAATTGAGGATAGTCAGGTTTAATAAGATTCAAAATTTCCTCAGCAAGGACCTAGTTTTTAGTGATCATATTACATTAATATGTAGCATGCATTACTAGTATTCAAGATTCATTGCTCTTCCATTTTAAATTCCAATATATATGAAGACTAGCCCTTGATGAACTTTGTGGACTTTAATCTGAACCTTGTTTAAGAGAACTAACCCAGCATCTAATTACACTTAGCCTTGTCCTGTAAACACATAAATTTATGTAATTAGAAACCATTTCTTAGGTTAGACTTAAGAACAAGAATAAAATCAAATTTAATATCAGCTAAACCTAAGAAATATAAATTCTTGTTTTTTATCTTAACAAGAACAATGACATAAAATCAGATTTAATATCAATCTACCCTAACAAACAGGTCCTGTTCTAGTTTTTTTCCCCTTATAAGTAAAATGGTTCTTGTTCTTGCGTTTAAACCTGTTGAGTAATTGACCATGAACTCATCCAAAAGCCCAAGAAGTCAGAAAGAGGGGTAACTTAATTATTTATATTTTGAAACACGCCCCTTTATGCATAGTTAAACTCTCATTTATAAGTGGGTGAAACAGATGCAAGTATTATATTTAACAGAAATAACATGCAAACTAAATGAGGAACTTTAGACCACCAAAAACAACAACAACAACATATCCAGCCGTTATCCCACTATGTGGGGTTGGCTACATGAATTCTAGACTTCTATGTGAGTTACATCCCAACAGATAGTTTGTCTAGAATTCATATTTGGATCCGACTAGGTTTTACGCTGGCTGTCGGCTACCTAACGCAACCCTCCTCCTTTATCCGGGCTTGGGACCGACAGTGGATAATATCCCCTGGCGAAGTAATGATGAAATGAAGTTTGAACACCATCTTCACATGGAGAAATTTCATGAGATGGTGGTGAATGAAGATAATTGATATAGTTGTGTTCCATAACTTAGTTGACATGATGAAACCAACAAGTACAATATGGAAACACAACATGAACTTTAGACCACCAACTCATCTAAAATCTTAACATTTAGAAAAAGGAGTAACTTAAATTATATACACCTTAATTTATATCTTCAACAAAACGATTGAATGTAGTTGAATATCATATGAAAATAGTTGTATATCATAATCAACACAAAATGATAGTAGTTCTCAATGGTTAAAACAACTTGGTTTTCTGAGATTGGCTTGAGTTAAATATTGGGTTTAACTCACATACATTGGCCAAAAAAACTTGGAAGCAGAGAAAAACATGGAATGTTGAACTCTTTTACATCTTTTGATGATTTGGGAGGAAGAAATAAGACATTTTGTGGATCCAAGAGTGAAATCTTGGATCTGACTCACCTACATTACCTGGAAGAAGTTGGACGCAGAGAAAAAAGAAGGATTTTGCACTATTTGAATTCTTTTGATGATTTGGGAGGAAGAAATAGGACATTTTGTAGATCCAAGCGTGAAATCTTGGATCTGACTCGCCTACATTACCCGGAAGAAGTTGAAAGCAGAAAAAAACAAGGAATTTTGCACTATTTGACTTCTTTTGATGATTTACGAGGAAGAAGTAGGACATTTTGTGGATCCAAGAGTGAAATCTTGGATCTGACTTGCTCACATTACCTGGAAGAAGTTGGAAGCAGAGAAAAAGAAGGAATTTTGCACTATTTGACTTCTATTGATGATTTGGGAGGAGGAAATAGGGGATTTCATGGGAATGAGCTGCCAATGCCTAGAGTAGAGTCTCTTTTTCTTTTCTTTTCTTCTTCTTTTTTTTTTTTTTTTTGTCTATTTAGTCCAGTAGGCTACAGTCAATCCCAACCTAGACTGATTTTGGATTTTTTAACTCTATGGAAATGTAAGGAGCACACAAACCTAATGTTTTTCTATATTTGCAACTTTTTACATGGATTTAATTAATTTCTCTAGTTATAATGAGCTAAAATATCCAAAGAGACTGCACTTCCAACACAATTTGCCCAGCCCTTCACTACTCCATGCGATTAATACAAAGTATACACCTGGAACTCCACGTGTGAAGAAAAGAATGTAAGACAATTAGAAAGTCTCCCTTAAATGTTCCAACACTAAAATGACAAGCTTTCTCAAACTAACACTAAGCAGTTCATAAGCAGTTCATTCACTAAAGCCAGGATTGATAAGACCAGCATATATTGCTTGTGCCTAAGGAAAGAATACCTTTTTTCCCAGCTAAGCCTGATCAAGCATTCTATGGAAACAACTCTTTGTCCATTGAACTCACCCTTTTTCTAGAGAGTCTCTATATCCTCAAGCTTAATTTATCCATCCAATACTGTCCTTTTTCCTAGCCAACTTGTAGGTTTATGCACTTGAGCAAAGGGAATGCAGTTTTATCACTACTTGAGCTTACCAAGATCCTCAACAGAAGCTTAGAGATTTATCACTACTTGAGCTTACCATGATCCTCAACTAGGATTTTCTCATTAGACTTCTGAAATATCAATGCCCTGAGATGATGTTTTCTCAGAATCGCCAGTCAACACCCAGAGAGTGGATTTTGAAAAACAGAAGCTTAGAGGTTTACTAATTAGAATTAGCAATTGATTTGAAATTTAACTCTTAGCTGCAGGAAGCTCATATCCAAAAAGGTTTAAAATGTTTGGGTAAACAAATACTCCATGAAATAAAGAAGTGCCTCCAAAACCCCAATACATGAGGCTCCCCACTTTGTAAGAGTTGGGGAAGGGTCATTTTTTTACTCAAACTTGTCCTTGCGTTAAAAGAAGCTGTTACCACAACTCGAACGTGTGACCTTCTAATTGCAAAGGAACAACCTCACCATTGCTACCAAGGCTTGCCCTCAGATGTTCCATGAAATATGCTTCTAAAATTTCAAGCCCCCCATCCACAGCTTTCTACCAACAGGACCACTTAACAACCTATGTAGATGAATGGGAAAACAAAAATATGGAATTTAACAAAGAGATAAGGATGATGGATAAAAACTAGAAGATAATGCCTATTAAGTAGAGTAGACCACAACCAATAAAAAGGTACAAAGACTTACCAAAGATAGAAGAAGTAGAGGATGAAAACCTGATGGAAAGGAATTGAACTTGCTGCATTATGCGGGCCTTCCACTGGTACAAGTGTGGGAGGGGGAGGACATCTTTTCTTCCATTGCAATAGATTTACAAATCCAGTTAAATAATGTGGAGAACTGATGAAATCAGATATCAAGAAACTAGATGAAAAAAGAGAAATTTTGGTTTTTGTTACTATTTAAGTTTTAAATTCTTTAGAAATTGACAACCTGAGGAACAAAAAGTTTGGAGGACCAAAATCAAATCCTTCATACCTACTCTAAAACCTAAGTAGATTGTAGAACATTTCTTTAAGTCAGCAAGATATTGGCTAATGGAAAATGCAATGATAAAGGCACTGCATGCTGCTATATATCACACTGCTTGGATGGGTAGTACATCTGACCCTATTAGGAAAACTAGTAATGGAAAAAAAAAAATGGATGTTTGAACAAATCAATAACTCCTCCAACAAGCTTTGTTCTAAAGCTGCACCAGGTCAAACTTATGGCCTTCCTATTTATCCCCTGATGAGATTTGCTGATATGGAACTACTCTAAGATCTCTACATGATTTATCAGGCGTTAACTTGATTCCCCCATGTTATAAGCAACATTATATTTCTAGAGAAAACAGTATTCCTATTTTTGCTGTGCCTAATATTGAATTTAAAGATTCATGAACCTCCAAAAGTTACGCAAAGAGTGTGAGACTTGACTCCATGTGATATTCATTTAGCGTGAAAATCATCTAAAAAACAGGCTAGATATCATCTTTGAACCAAAATTACAAGGACTCAAAAAGTGTTGGGCATCAAATGAGAGGTCCCCTAGTCTCAAGTAAAATATCAGATTTGAATTAAAAAAGAGGTTGTAAACTACATAAGGAAGAATTTTGAAACCTCGGGATATTATCCATCTCATTTCATAAGAAATAAGTAACAATCTATGATTGAGGTATCTAAAGTACATGGCTTGGTGCCCATATTCAATTTAAAAAAAAAAAAAAAAAACTAGCTAGCAGGAATGAATATACAACAGATTAAAAGAGCGAGTTCCGTCAGAAGAAGTCATCAAATGCCCCCTCCCGATCACTTTCCCAGTTTTCAGCTCCTGCACAACGCAACATCAAGAGAAGATGTATAATTTCGTTACTTTCAAGATGTCCTATTTAGAGAAAACTGACATCTAACTTAGGAACAAAGATACTGCTTTCTATGGAGTAAGGGGTACGGATCAACATATGGAATGAGCAACTGAATTACATAGTTGTCATTCCTGGCAATGAGAATACTCTGAGGAACTATGGTATTCTCACTTTTATTATTGAAGTAGACAACAAGATGATAGAGTCAGTTTTTGGCACGAATGTGCCTTAGAGTTTCTGGTGCAGAGAGGAGACACTAATAAAACTAGACTAACCTGAGACTTCAGCCGCTGAAAGATCCTGAACTATCAGCTGGAAAGCATTGGGATTGAGGGGAGAGATGTTTTCTGGAGTTGAAGCAGGGGCTGGAAAAGTGAAATCAGAGTCTGTGGATGTAGAATCGGAGGAAACGGACAATGCATCAATCTGATCATCTCTAGCAATGAATCCTGAAGTTGAACTCGAGTTGGGTGACGCAGACAATATCATTTTCAGCTCTGAAACTTGGTCCGACATGCAGTTTATCATCCTGAGACACACTAGATCATTCCTAGCATTAGTCAAATGACGTGCAGGAGCTATTTTAAGTTGTTGTACTACTTGATGATATCTGGGAACTAATCTAATTTGTATTATTGCTCAAAAGATGTGACTCCAACCACTACCTGCAGATACCTATCCCAAGTATCTACAGTGATTAGAAATAGACCCAGTACACCACATATTCTTCCCTACTATTATTTAGACATTCTTGTTGATTTTTTTTTTAATTCCCGCTTCATTTATTTGACTAAATTTTCAAACTCGTTTGCAAAGTAATTGAATCACCTAACCTATCTCAAAATATATTTTTTTACAGTTAACAAAAGTTGGAAAAAGATGTAGCCACTGATTTCTTCATTGATGCTTGTGATGTGCACACTTATAATGATGAGGGAACAAGAAAGGGGGCCACCATGATTAAATAATAAATAGAGCAAGAAAAGATTTCCCTTAAATTGCACCATTTCTATTTCTAGATCTCCCTTAGTAATGACAGCAGATTACTAATTTTTACTAAAGCATATTATTTGACATATATCAACCATTGTTTTGTAGTATGATAATTTCAATGCTAGAATTTCTTTGCAACAAGTGCATTAATTACTAACAAATGAACCTCAATGCATTGCCCAAAATAAAAAGATCAAAAGGGAACTGCAGGAACAATTATATATCTTGTTCCCAAAAGTAGAATATCAGATTACCAAGAAAATATAGCAGAACTATACCCTTCAGTAAGCCAAAATTCTTAACAAAAATGTAAAATCTTGATCTTAGAAGAGAAAACCGCCCTAGACCCAGGATTCATTATGATAAAAAATAGAACATGATTTACCCTCATAAAATTAGAAACTACCTCAAGTAGACAAACCACTTACAAAAAACATAAAATCATAACGTAAAGAAAAATATTTTTTCAAGCCATCAACAATCTAATCAACCTTTCAAACAGTGATAAAAGAACCATCTTTAATTACATTAGAGCTTCTCATGGTGATATAGAAAATTGAAGTGTGACAAGAAAATACGGGCTTGATAGTGAACTAGTAGCAAAATAAAATATTAAATTTCTCAAAGCCACCAGATATCCATGTTTTCATCATAAACATGAAATCAGATAAAAGGTCCCCCAAAAAAACTTGGTACATGAGCAAAGTATTCCATTTGAAACAGCAAAAGAAAGACAAAGCAATTTGGAGAACCATTCTCTAACATTCAGATATTTCCCACTAACATCCTTCCCCTCAAATGATCAACTCATGAACATTTATACTTCCATTGATCCTCAGTGACTTCCATGCCACTGATTTCCATTCCATTCAATTGATGTGTCATCTTCATGGAAGGTAAAACTTATCTCTAGTTAGATACCATTTCTAAAACTCAATTATTTCATCACTGTGCTGTAGTTCCACACAAGCCAACTACACAGCAAACTGATACTTTATTCAGATAATCTTATTTGAACACACAAAATGATTTGCATAAACAGCTAAATTAATACTTTTTAAGTTGTCTAAATCATGATATCTCACAGTTAAAGGCGAACATAGACAACTGACTTCACTCAACCCAAACATATTAGATCCATATTCCATTGAATTGTCATGTTTCTCTCTCTTTTGTTTTGCACATAAAAATCTAGTGTCTATGGGAAGTTAAGGGCAGAAGGTAGGTTTTGTGGTTTAATATGAGGAATACTGGTACTGCCCTTGACGCAAATGAAGAAGCTAGAAAGGAAAAACCATTACACTTTGGAACTTGCAGTTGACATTTACTTGCATGCTGTCAGCAAGTTCTGCAGTGAACTGAATATGTATAAATCAAGTGGTTCATCTTTCACGAGTATGAAAGCAGAAAAAATTTGGGAGTATGTGAATCTCATCCCTAGGAAATAGAGTCTACTTAACATTACCAAATACAATCACTAAGTAAGCAACTTAAAATAATAAACATGAATTTTCAAACTTCATTCTTGGAGCCACCAACAATGCTATGAATATGTTACTTTATCTATGCAGTTATTTGAACATAACTCAAAATTTTTTATGAATTTATTTCTCAAAGATGCCAGGTCAGTGAGAAAATACTTCCAGTTTAGCCTCATCAAAGGTTTAATGCTTGATGGTGACTGAAGAAAGTACCTAAAGCTAACCTTTTGGCATATCTTGTTCAGGGTACAATTTGATGACTAGTAACTTTCAATATTCAAAATTCTAAAAATACATCAATTTAAAAGTTCATGCACTAATGGTACCTGTTCAAGGATTCCTGAAGTTGATGGAGTCTTTTTTCAGTTTCCTCTAACTTCTTACCCTTTTCTTCACTTAATTCTAAGGCTTCTGCACATCTCTTTTCAGAATCATCAGCTCGTTGTTTCTCTGATTCACATAAAGCCTATGGAACACAATGTCAGATTAAATGCTCAGGAATAGAACAGGCACAAGACAGACAAGGTTGCCCAAAACTGAAGAAAAAGAAAACTAGCAATGACTAGAAGGATATGATTTCTGTATCAGATATTAGACATATCAACCAAAGGACAAGCTAAAACAAAAACTCATGGTGCAAATTACACCAGAATATAGTCATCAAACAACTAAACAATTCCACACATTAATAAACATATTGTCTTTTTGCACTATAGAATATGCCAAATGCGTTTCTAGAATGACATAAGATCATTGTACACCAATAAAATATCAGGAAAATCTGCATCAGATTGGCAATCCATCACAAGCCAAAATGTTAACCCACCTAGTGACAAGTCACCAGGAGGTCTCACCTGTCTAGAACAGTGCCCAACCCTAGTGCAACCTAGGGGTTGTCTAAACAAGCAATGTCTGTTAATGGTGCCTATAGTCAACAAGTACGTAATATCAGATTATAACTTAACTGTACCACCAGAACAAAAGTTGTTTAACTATGGTTCTGCTGGTGTAAAGCAACTATGTACCAGTACTTTTTTTTTTTTGCCTGATAACAATATGTGCATTTATGCCAACAACATCTCACATCATCCACCACCTGCCCCGAAAAGAGTAAAGGTTCCAATTATGTTATCATAGTAATAAGATTTGCTCTGTTGATACAGAATGAATATGTTTTTCTCCCCATTGTTGCCCTAAAATTCATGATTTCTAGGTACATAAAAGAACAATTTGAGCATGTTTTACACTTCCACAAGAAACCAGAGATGGCATCAAAATCTTTAGTTCTTTTCTTTTTTTTTCCTGGTTAATCTACATTTTCTTTTTTAAATTTGCTTCGGTAAGAGAATGATTGAGGATATTTGGCAGCAACAGTAAGGTTGCTCCTTTGTGACTAGAAGGTCACAAACTCACAGGTTTGAGTTGTGGAAATGGTCTCTTTGCAAAGCAACGGTAAGGCTACATACAAAAACAAGTAGGGAGCCTCACGCACTACAATACCCGAACTTCTTGTTTTTCATTGTTATCCTTTATGAATAATCTCAAAGAGTTCTTTAACTCTTTTAAGTTTTTCTCTTCATTGCTGGAAATATATACTGCAGAGGAAATTGGGAAAAGAAATGTTTAAACAGATGGAGGCACAATTGAAAGAGGTTTTGCTTAAGGCAATGTCCATGCAAGATAGGAAGAGAACAGGGAAAACATATAAAAGAAAATACCTTCAAGTTTTCCACTTCTGCAGTCAGATTCTCAATCTTCTCAGTATCTTGGACAAGCACGGGAGTCTCCTTGACAACAGATGCTTCTTCAACTGCCTTCTGTGCAACCTCACGTTCCTTGACAAGCAATGCATTTGTTTCATCAACTCTGCTTTGCATGGTTTGCAAGGAACTTTGCAACTTTGCTATCTCCTGCCCTTTTGCCTCTTCCAAATCAACCTGCACACATAATTTTAAATTTACCTGGACACCATAAAAACATGCAGCATAACTTCTAATCATTAAGGTCCCAGCTATTTCCAAGGGAAGTCATTAACAATGGAGAAAATTTTGCTACTTTTTTGTGCCATAGAACAGATGGGTTTGCGTTACAGCTCTATCATTTCGGAGGATTCTTTGATCAGATTATACACTAGAGAACCCATCTGTCAACTTTATCCTGCAGAACATGTAAAGTATTTGTTCATGCAATATATATATATATATGTATATTACCCTCAATCGTTTTTCCAACTGCAAACGCCATGTGAGTTCCTCAACCTGCTTTTCAAGCTTATCCTTTGCTTCTTTGAGTGCACCTGTTTCTCTTGCAGCCTGTAAAATGTGGTATATTCTTATAAATACGAGAAGATTTCAATTACAAACTTCTATAGTGACATGCAACAACACTATCATGCATTAATGCTTCTCTAAAGAGCCCACCCAACTTGATCTCTAAGTATGAGTGTGAAGATATAGAGATAGGTGACCGCTAACTTCATCTACAGCAATATCTATCAGTTAATTGAAAATACTATATTTGCCAATATGTACATGTATGGATAGGAAATATAAAAATATATTTTTGTGTCTATTATATTTCAAATATACAAGGATGCCTCACCAATGCATGGATGCGTACCCTGCCACTTCAAATAAGAAAACAAGAAAAACCTCAAGTTTGGAGCTGTATTTGAGCTCAAACAGTTTGCCGTATCTTAACTACGCATCTTGCTATAGACACCTTTATAATGGAGAGAGGAAGATGCAAATGAATTTCTTATTGTGACTTAAATTTTTGTCACCTACCATCTTCAGTTTACGAAGTTCTTTTCTGGCAACTCTCCCTCTCCATCTGCATTGCGTAACAAGTGATGCCCACTTGAGTTTCTTGTAGTATGAAGAAGCTCTATGACCACGCCAATGGGCCTGTATTTTTTTAATAATGTCATACTATGGGAAGGAAATAGTCATCAAGCTAAATCTTTCATGCAAAACAAAACAAGTCAATAACCTGAATTGTAATCGATGCCTTTGTCTGCTTTCTACATCTGAATTCATTAAGAGCAGCCATTGCCCGCAAACCTGTCTGCAAGACAAGTACTGAGAACTGGAGTCTGTTATAGGCCACTTGAGCCAAGTGCCTTCGCATGTTTGTCTCAATCTTAAGAGCGGCTGCCTCCCGTTTCAGGTTATCAAATAATTTGCACGCAAGTCTTCCTAAAAGATGAAATAAACAAGTATAGAAATTAAGTAAACACTGTGTATGAGGTTAAGAAAATAAATAGCCCACCAACAGCTTATACATTATCAAAGGATGCTTCTTAGGTACTAAGGAACTTTTTGCAAAAGAAAATGTTCATGCTACAAAGATTTGCTGACACACCTCTGCATAAAGATTGTATGGATATGGTAGCCATTCGCAGAGCAATAAATTGTTTGCGGGTAATATGTGTTCTAATTTTCCTTTGAATTGTCTTTGCTGCATTGTTAAGTTTTTCTGCCCTCCTCGCATCTAGGTCAGCCATCTGACCAGCTCTTAAAAATATCTTTGTTTTTCCTATCTGCAAAAACATTTATAAATCCCAAGACTGTAAAAGGCATTTAGAGGGCACTGGAATATAAACCATGAAGTTATGCATATCAATCTAACAAGAAAGCATGATCCCAAACAATTCAAATCACTTTGCCCTCCCCAAAGGGAAGGGACATTCCTGAGATACAGTACTGATCATCCAATATGTTTCAACATTTTTTTTCCTGAAATGCAAACATACACGGATAACAATAAGACATTATTAACATCTCATTCAAACTAAATCACATGCAAATCCCTGTACCAAAACAAAGTGGACATGATTCAAGAAAGAAAAGATAGTGACGTTCTAATATGTACAATAAAAGAAAAAACAGTCTCAAAATTGTTATAATTAAATAAGTATGATTAATTACTTCAAAACAAGCATAAAATGTGTGTATGCATGTGTATAGAACCAAAGATGGTCATATAAGATGGAAGGCTCGCAATTCAAGAAGTGACACATGCTGAAGGCAAACTTTTGATTAGACTTAACTTGTGAGGTGTTATGTTAAGATTCCGACAAGGTTTTCTCTCAAATGTTCATGTCCCCGGTGTTTCGAACACCTCATCTCAAAATGAGTCAAAATATCCCTAAATACCTCAGCTTCAAGAATACAAAAACTTGAGATCAGAAGTTTCCTAGTACCTGGACTGACAACTATTTGAACTACAACCATTTAGCTTAGGCCAATATGCAAACCAAGAGCATATGAACTGTCAGTGTTGATACACTTTAGGCACACAAAAAATAACAAGCTCCTTGACAAGTAAAGGTAACTTTACCTGAGAACCCATAAGTGCCATCTTATCCAAAATCTTTTTGCAGGCAAGCTTTTCATCGTTACTGCTCATAATTGGAAAAAATTTGCGTATAAGATAATAATCATGTTAAATGGGAAACCTGACTTGAGATTCCAAGTTGACCAAGCACCCAAAAAAAAGCCCAAAAATATTCTACAAATTATTTATCTATAAAGAACATAAACTAGTACTTACTTCCCTTCCAAAGCCTCAGGAGCAAGCAGGCCAAACCGATTTAGAAATTCAAAGAATGTCTTACGAGTAGGGTATCCAGCACAACTGATTCTAATTGCCTCAAGAACACCCTACATTGATGAAATGAGCATGATTACACCAGTTGAAAATGTGGAACATACACAAGGTGAAGTAGCAAATTTTGAGATTGTACTCACACCACAACGTAGCTGTTGCATGACATTAACATTCTCAAAGATAGCAGGTTTCAGCACATTATTTGGCTTCACACATCTAACATAGTGGGGCTCTGTAGAATTTAGCGTATCCATGAGTTGTTGAAGTTGTAGCTGCATGAATTAAATCAGAGCATCAATTTTCAATGTGACGTGTGTTGTCCTATTCTTGACAATATATCCCATATTTATTTAATGTACTTCTCAAAAACCAAGTCACTGAGGAAAATCTTCAGGATATACCTTAAAACGAGAACCAATAGACGCAAACTTAGAAGATTTGGAAGAAGATTTGGTTGTCTCCTCTTGAACAGGAGGGAATAATCCTACTACAAAAGAACATTTGGAAGCACCCAACAAATCTTGGTGTTCTGGAACAACATAGTCTTTGTTTTTGTCTAGAAACTGATCAGATTGATATAAGACCTGGGGAAAAAAAATTACTTCAATGCAACAGAAAACAAATAATATTACTTTTCCTTAACAGCTAAGCAACTATTGGATTATCAAAAATTAAAAGAAACAGGCATCTAGCTCACCTCCCCAGCATAATGAGCAATTGTAAAATCTGTGCGAGATAGTTTTGGCTTGATAAAGCGCTTGTGAGACTTGAATGTCTGATAAAGCTTTTGGGAAAATGTTTCGTGAGTTGATTTTGGAAACATGCTGCAAACAGAACATGTCCATAGCACAAGCAGATGAAAAGGTTAATTCAGACTCCATAAATAAAATATCCACTAATTAATGCATCCACTCACACACCACCTGCAGATCTACATTACTGTAGCCCACAGATACAGACATGGGCAGGACAAGGATACAGCACAACAAAAGGCACGACAAATAAATGTCTCTATTGCATGGGAAAGTAACAACAATTTCATTTATCCTATGAAAATGATAAGCAGGTTATTACATTTTCTACATTTATACATAGGGAAAAATAAAAAGCCTACAGGAGAAATCAAAGTATTAACAGATAGCAATAACATTTATCCATTGAACTCAATGCATTAGCAAGTAATACTGAAGTAACCATATGGGATTATTTCAAGAATCAGAACAAACTAACCATATGGGATTATTATGTGCAACTTAATATGTCAGCTTAATATTTCGCCCCAATGCTTCTCTTCCAGACTTGACCAAAATTTTAGATTGTGATGTGTCTTGTGTGTCTAGATGGCAGACACAAGCCTCTGCCTTATGCCCACATCGCTTTTATAAAAAGAATCATAAATACCTTCAGGCGCTAGTCTAGAACATTAGTTTGTTTATCCACTGAGAACCAATATTTGACACATGATATCCATGCTTCGCAATACATGAATATACTTGTATGTGTGTGTGCATAAGAGATGTTTTTCTTACCAGGCCTCATCAAGCAACGCAACAATCCCTCCAGGTTTCTGAAAAAGCAATATGAACAAATAAAGTTACTGAAATATTAGTGTACTGATGAGAAATAACACATCCAGTCAGATACCTAAGCTACAGGAAAATGAACCTCATGGCATTGGGCTATTATCAGAACATGCACTATTGCTTGGAAAACTAGAGCTGATTCAGGGACTTTGGGGTGGTGAATCTTGGATATGAGAAAAGGTTAAGGTTGCAAAAAAGCACTATGCAGACATACATTAGGAAGTCCTATCCATACTCTTGCTTGCCATCCAAGTACCCATTCAATCTAACAAATTCCTATTCTCAAAAGAATCAAAAATGCACTTATTCAAACTTTAAAAAGTTAATTTCCTGGTAGAGAACTCCAAAATTGAACAGAGAATGGCTTTCCAGACAGCTTAATAGACCTTTTCTATGAAATTAGCCAAAGTGGCGTATGCATGCCAGAAAATATACGTTCTACATTTTCATTTATTTTATTTTTTTCTAATAATTTCTCCCTAGTGGAATTCAAGTAACAGAGTATGATGTGAAAATAGTTACTGAATATCAGGTCGATGTCATATGAAAATTCAAAGAAAATAGACCTGATTGAACATGCCAAAGTACAATTATATTTTGTATTGTGCTACCAATTAAATGAATACTTGACCCCTGGCCAAGTTGCCACCCAGGATGCTTCTATCTGTGAAAGCCACTAGAAGTGGATGAACTCCAGCTAAAATCCTCTAAAGTAAGCAGCGATACCCTCCAATCAAAGTCCCTCATCTACAGATCAGATCAGATACAGTAGGCCTACTAAAGAAGATATATAGCCAGAAAAACATGACTACATGAGTTGAATGCCAGGCCAAGCAACCAGACTAAAGAATGAACCTTTTCAATTAGATCCAGGACATCTTGATTGTCCACAAATTCTATGTAGCTCCAGTCAATCTCCTCCTTTGTGTACTCTTCTTGTTCCATCTTGAAAACATGCTGAATGACCACACCATTTCAACATAAGTTGAGAAAGTGGATAGGATGCTATAAAATAAAATAAACCTTTACCTGGTTGAAATGTTGCTGCAACTTCTCATTTGTGTAATTAATACAAAACTGCTCAAAACTGCACCCATATATATATTAAAACTTACTGTCAAAATGATTGTCAGGAAAACATTAGGGAATCCAATCTTAATAGTTTTCCCAAATATCAATCCTTACCTATTAGTCTTAAAGCTTTCAAAACCATAAATGTCAAGAACCCCAATCAAAGATTTCGAGTTAGGATCTTGCCCGATTGAAACATTAATTTTATCAACCAACCTGGATATAATAAAGATTGGGAAGCCTTAGCATCACATCAGCACCTCAAACTATTTGGAACGGGATCTCAGGCTACATAAGTAAAAGCATCGACTAATATAGTCTTAAGTCTTACCAGTCAAATAGGCGGGAATATATTGTCTTAGCCAAGCCATCCCTGCTAAATGTTGCACCAACAGGATCAAGACTTCTCTTGATAACTTCCTCTGGTGTGATCATTACACGCTTTAGTAGTGCGTCTTCCAATGCAACAGGATCACACCTGAAATAATAAATTGAACTTGAATGGGAATCAACAACTAAGAGGAAAATATCAAACTACAATATGTTGAAGATATATTCTCACATGAGGAGTTCTGCTGTAATTTGGAGATGAAATTTAGATTTTTCATCTTTCAGAGTAGATGAATCAATTTCTTGCCCCTTGGAAAATTCAATGTTGCCGAGATGAAGAATTGAAGCAACAACTCTGAAAATTGCATCCTGAGAAAGGCCAAGAAGTTGTTTCTAGTTATACTACCTAAAGTTAAATATTCTATACTGCATCAAAACAGTTTTGGATCCAAAGTTATACCTGTTCCTGTTGACTTATTCCAACAATATCCATAGCTCTCCTAGTGGCAAGATAATCATGAGCATCACTTACACCAACAAGTTCATAGCAATTTGATTGATTCAGATAGTGAAACTCTTTAGGATTTCCCAACTTATATTTCTGAACTTCCTGATAAGATTTTTATATAAATTTAAGAGATCTTCATCAAGGAATGTCCAATAAGAAAGAAGGCCATGTGGTTAAACCCCACCTCTTGTGGTGCAGCACAAAGAAGGTAGAAACAATGATAGTTTCGTTCTGGATCTGAAATTTGGCAAACACGAGATCTCTCGAGAAGATATGTTCTAATGGCTGCTCCTGATATTCTTCCATGCTTGTCAAATTGAATTTCAACAAATTTACCAAAACGGCTGCAAAAGTTTAACATTGAGCAAGCATTAATAAGAACGATCCTAACATTTTAGAAAATTCACCACTTCATGTATTTAAAGAGGAAGTTCATAGAATGACTTCACACCTGGAATTGTTGTTGCGAACAGTTTTTGCATTTCCAAATGCTTCAAGAACTGGATTTGACTGCATTTAATTGATAAGCATATAAGCTTCAGAGTATCAATGGTTATAAAGAAAAATACTTTTTATTCAATAAATTAACTAATATAACTGTTGAGTTGTATATAGAGATAATTGTTATGTGTGTACATTACACCTAGAATTAGCATTATGTCATAACTTATGTCATGGCTTATGTCATGACCCATGGCCCATTTAGGGTTTGTATATATAGGTGTACAATCTATTAGTTTGTAAGACAATAGAAATTTCTCTCTTTCTAAGCTTCTCTTAGGTTTTTCTCTCCTAATTATGCGCACAACCCAAGTAGGTGGGCGGCCCAAGCCACGCCCAACCCAGGTGGCTTGGAGCTGCCTAGGCAGCCTAGGCGTCGATCGGGCCGGATTAATCAGCTCGGCACCTAGGGTGCCGATTAGGGCTTAATCGTGGTGGGCTGCCTTGGCCGCATTTTAGAACACTGCTCAAGCCTGAGTTCGAACTTGTCCGCCATCAAATCTTGATTGGGTCCATTAACCCTACTATGAAAGATACATACAAAAGATTGCTTAACATGGCTAGTAGTTCTTCCTCTACTAGTGCTTTTACAGGTACCCCTCTCGAGACCTTTGATCTTGTGTCTCAGACTTCATGCGGTAATCAGGGCCGGTCTAGTAGCCTCTCTTGCCCTCAGTGCAACTTTTGCAAAACAAAAGTGGCATGAGGAAGACAAGTGTTGGAAGAAGCATGGTCGACCAACCGCCCTGCCTGCATCTCAAACATCCCAGGCAGCTCACATTGCACAGAGTGCCCCTAGTCTAGCATCGAGCCCTCCAACAATAAACTTACCTGCTACTGACTATGAGGCTTTCTTGAAATTCCAAGCATCTCAACAATCTATTGGTAATCCCATGGCTTGTGTTACTTAGAGCCCTTCTATTAGGCCTTGGATTTTGGACTCTAGTGCCACCAATCACATGTGTGGTAATAAAGATATTTTCTCTACCCTTACATTTTCTGAACATTTATCAACAATCACTAGTGCAAATGGCACCAAAACCCCAGTCAAAGGGATAAGGAAAACCTCTCCTATCTCTTTTCACTTTAAATTATGTCCTTTATGTCCCACATAGTCCTTTTAACTTGCTCTCTGTTAGTCATCTTACTAGAGAACTAGACTGTTTAGTAACCTCTGCTTCCACTTCTGTTTGTGTGTAGAACCAAGGTACGGGACGGACGATTGGCGTCGGGTGTGAGTCACAGGGTCACTATCATCTTGTTGTGCCTAGTTTGACGATAGCTTACACCAATGCGGCTTCCCCAGACCTCCTCCACTCTCATCTCAGTCATCCTAGCCTCTCCAAACTAAAGAAATTAGTTCCTAGTTTGTCGTCATTATCCACTTTTAATTGTGAGTCATGTCAGCATGGTAAACACACTAGTAATTCTTTTTCTAGTTGCGTCCATAATAAGGTTGAGGCTCCATTTTCCCTTGTGCACTCTAATGTATAGGGACCTAGTCGAGTCAACTCTACTCTAGGCTTTTCATATTTCGTTACTTTTATTAATAATTTTTCTCGTTGCACTTAGTTGTTTCTCATGAAGAGTCGATCCAAATTGTTTTCTGCCCTTCAAAACATGTACTGCTAAAATAAAAACACAGTTTGGAGTTTCTATACGTACTTTCCGTAGTGATAATGCTCCTGAGTACTTTTCCTCTCAATTTACTGCTTTCATGACTGCTAATGACATCTTACATCAATCTTCGTGTCCTTACACACCTCAACAAAATAGTGTTGTCGAGCGTAAAGATCATCATCTCATTGAAACTACACGAACAATACTTTTACAAGCCAATCTTCCCACCAAATTTTGGGGAGATGTTGTTCCTACTATATATTATTTGATAAATCGCATGCCATCTTCAGTGTTGCGGAACAAAATTCTTCATTCTCTTTTGTTCCCTACATAGCCACTTTATTTTGTTTCCCTTCGTGTATTTAGATGAATCTATTTTGTGCATTCTTTTTCACCTGGACAGGATAAACTTGCTATCAAATCCCTCAAGTGTATCTTTCTCGGCTACTCCCAGTTGCAGAAAGGCTATAAGTGTTACTCTCCTAAGTTGAACTATTATCTTATGTTTGTTGATGTCCTTCTTTGAACAACAGTCTTTCTTCTCGGTTGCTCAGCCTGATTCACAGAGTCTTGACAAGGTATTGCCAATTCTTTTTTCTTCTCATCTGCTGCCCTCTTCGAGTTTGTATTACTCCTCCTTTGTGGAGCCCCCACTACTATCGTCAGGTCCACAGTCCACGAATCATCCACTTCTTACATATCATCGTCGTCCTCAACCCATTATCGGCGCCAGCATTCCTCCAGAACAAGACTCTCCTGACTCACTCTCTCTGTCAGTGGTTCCTCCTACCACGAATCCTGAGCCAGATAGCCTTCCTATTGCTCTCCGCAAAGCTACAAGGTTTACTCGTAATCCACGCCCTCTTTATAACTTTTTGTGCTATGATCGTTTGTCACCTGCTTATAAGGTCTTTGTTTTGAGTCTTTCCTCCATTTCTGTTCCTAAAACCACAGGTGAAACCCTGTTGCATCTTGGTTGGTATCAGGCTATGTTCAATGAGATTGAAACCTTACATTCAAATGGTACTTGGGATTTAGTGCCTTTACCACCGGGCAAGACTCCTGTTGGTTGCCAGTGGGTGTTCACCCCAAAAGTGGACCCTGATGGATAGGTGGATCATCTTAAGGCCCACTTGGTTGCCAAAGGCTTTACACAAATTTATGGGTTGGATTACAATGATACCTTATCTCCTATTGCTAAAATGGTCTATATTCGCCTATTTCTCTCTATGGCTACTATGCATCATTGGCTACTCCATCAGCTGGATATTAAAAATGTCTTTCTCCATGGTGATTTACAGGAGGAGGTTTATATAGAGCAACCACCTGATTTTGTTGCTCATGGGGAGTCCAATGTAGTCTGCAAATTCAAGAAGTCTTTCTATGGTATAAAACAATCTCCACGAGCATGGTTCAGCAGGTTCAGTACTATGGTTCAAGCCTTTGGTGTCACCCAGAGTGAAGCTAATCATTCGATTTTCTATCAACACTCCTTTTCTTTATGCATCTACCTTGTTGTTTATGTGGATGACATTATTATCACAGAGAGTGATCAGGTTAGCATACAGAAGCTGAAAGAACATCTACATCAGCACTTTCAAACCAAAGACCTAGGCAAACTCTGGTATTTCTTGGGTATTGAGGTTGCACAATCAAGACATGGTATCTCAATTTCTCAGAGGAAGTATGCACTTGACATCTTAGAAGACACTGGTATGATGAACTGCAAACCGGTTGACACTCCAATGGACCTGAATGTCAAACTCTTACTGGAACAAGGGGAGCTCTTTTCAAATCCTGAAAGGTATCAAAAACTGGTAGGTAAGTTGAACTATCTCACAGTTACTCGTCTTGACATTGCTTTTGCTATGAGTGTAGTTAGTCAGTTTCTCAGTTCTCCATGTGATTCTCACTGGGATGTTATTATCTGGATTCTGATATACATCAAAAAAGCACTAGGTAAAGGGTTACTCTATAAGGATAAGGGACATGCGAATATTTGTTGTTATGAAGATGCGAATTGGGCAGGATCTCCTTCTGATCGTAGGTCAACCTCTAGGTATTGTGTTCTTGTGGGAGGAAATCTAGTTTCTTGGAAAAATAAGAAACAAAACGTAGTAGCTAGATCCAATGCAGAGGCAGCGTATCGGGCTATGGCTAATGTAACTTGTGAGCTCATCTAGCTTAAGCAACTCTTGCAGGAACTCAAGTTTTGTGAAGTGTCTCCTATGAAGCTTGTTTGTGATAATCAGATTGTCTTGCACATTGCTTCCAATCCAGTGTTTCATGAACGGACCAAGCATATTAAAATCAACTATTACTTAATTAGAGAGAAGTTGGTTGAAGGTGCTATCGTTATAGAGTTTGTTAACTCCAATGATTAACGTGCAGATATCTTCACCAAGTCTCTAAAGAGTCCTCGGTAGAATATATTTGTAACCAGCTTGGTGCATATGATAATAAACATAAGGGGGAGTGTTGAGTTGTATAGAGAGATAATTGTTATGTGTGTATATTACACATAGGATTAGCATTATGTCATGGCTTATGTCATGACCCATGGCTCATTTAGGGTTTGTATATATAGGTATACAATCTATTAGTTTGTAGGACAATAGAAATTTCTCTCTCCTTCTAAGCTTCTCTTAGGTTTTTCTCTCCTAATTATTTTCTCACAATAACAAAAGGGAGAGTGGATGAAACAGTGGAAGTTTCTAATAAAAGAGGAAAAGGAAGACAAAAGAAAACTAGGTGGGAATCCCTTAAACATGGCATAGGATATAATGCCTTTACAGTGGATATGGCCATGGATAGAGATGGTTGAAGATTTAGAATTCATGTAGTCGACCTCATCTAATGGGATTAAGGCTTGGGATTGTTGTTGTTATTGTTGTTTTTGTAAATTAACTAGTATTATTATACATAGTAAGGTTGGAGTGGCATCTAGCTTGGACATGTGAGAAGAAGACCAACAGACACACCTATTAGACGAGTGGATGGAATGGAAGAAGTTCACAGCAAAATAGATAGAGGAAGACTAAAAAAAATTTGGTGGGAACCCCTTAAACATGACACGAGATATAATGGTCTTAGCAAAACAATAACAACATGGATAGAAATGGCTAAAAAGCTAGAATTGATGTAGCTGACTCCACCTAGTGTCACAAAGGTTGTGATTGTTGTTATTCTTGTTATTGTTGTTGTAAATTAACTATTATAAAAAGGTACCACAGATTTCAAAAAGATAACATCATGCATATTAGAAAAAGTTTAGGTCAATTTCAAAACAGAAACTCCCAAGCTGGAAGGTACACGCCATGTAACATCTCTTTTGCAATCTTTCAACATGGAAATTTTTTAAGCATGTTAACGAGTTTCTCATGGAGCACATCATCGATGATATGGAAGCAGACTAGATCCAACCAGCATCTTCCATGTATTGCAGGATTCTGAATTTGTCAACTGTCTAATTGTAGATCACCCAGCCTCATATTAGGTCCAACCAGCAGCCCCCATGAATGGCAGGATTAAGAATTGGTCAACTCTCTCCTTGTACACCACCCCCAGTCCCATACTACAGATCCAAAAAGATTCTAGCATAGTGAAGATGGCAAAGATATCATGTAACTTCATTGGTTGTTGAATTGTAAGTCTTGTGGGTATGCAGTTATCAAGGTCATAGTGACATAGGGACATCAGAGGTTGTCAATCTTGGCAAGGAATCCTCACACTCTAGGAATCCTCAACTAGAAAAGCGATAACAAAGAAAACCTTGTACCCAGATATTTTCTAAAAAGGTGTGGCTTACAAGTAACCTTGGGCAGTTTAAATAGAAAAACTAGGAGTATTGTCTTGTTTCCTTCCAATGTGGGATTCTTGTAAGTAAACCCTTATGTTCCCACATCATATGGTCCATGGAATAAAGCTCTTAATGTCACAACAAGACTGAAGTGCAATGAATTGCTTCCATAAACTAAGCGGAGGAAACAAAGAAGATTAGTTTCTATTAAAAGTGTCCTTATATTTATATTTCTAGAGGTTGGACATCATTCTTATGCCATTGTGGCAATGTACATAGCTACTTGTGCAAATGTTTTATCCTCTTATTTTGTCTATCAAAAGAAGGTAGTCAAATTCCAAAAAGAAAACAAATGAATAATTCAACTGTAAATCCTATTATACATCCGTAAGATGTCATAATCACAGGGCACCACTAACTTGAAACATGATTTCAGTAGGAAGGATTTTGATCATTGTGCTGCAAATAGGGGTCTTATAGTACTTGCACAAATGTTGAGATTATCATCAAAAATTGAGTAATGACTATTAAAAAAATAAACAGTTAAGTGATATCAAGTCTATGTAATTTGTCTCAGAAATACAGACCATTTTGCAGAATGAAAACTCAAACCATAAGCCTCAAGCCACTTAGATAATTGTGGGGTTAAGAAGGACTTGCAGCCCAGCTGTCCATACTGAAAGTACCATACCATCTCAAGTTATAAAGGTGGTCATGACAAGAAAACTGGTGTCTATTATGGGTATTAATTCTACTCTTTTTCTCAGATATACAACCCATGTTGCAGAATTTGAAACTCATTCAGACCAGTACAAGCCCCAACATATTTAAACATTCACAGGAATAGAACTAGAGTAGGACTAGGCATCTTACTTCCAGAACTTGTTGCTCAACTGTCCTTCCTTCAATGCCTTTACGGCCACCCAAAAAGGCAAGATAACGCATAAGCATCTTGGTTGTTTCTGTCTTACCAGCACCGCTTTCACCACTTACCAGTATTGAGTTGCTTTTACCTTCATTGATCATTGCCCTGACTCCTTTCAAGCAGTTCAGTAGACTATTTGTGTAATGCATCTTGAACGAAATCTATCTACAGTAAAAGAATGTAAAAGGTTACCTGTATGCAACATCAGCAATAGCAAACACATGAGGACTCAGTTCCCCAAATGGTGCCCCCTTGTATTGTTCCATCATGTGACCATCATACAGGTGAGGAAGTCTTTGGAATGGATTAATGGCAATGAGAATGCTTCCAGTATAAGTCTGTGATAATGTCATAATACAATACATTATGACATAGCCATCTCACTTCTACAAGAATGAAAAAGTAGTTAACGATATAAACTAAAGGTTAAGACAGTTTTACATAGATTTCATTGAGCTGATATCTAGCCGACAAATTCTGGAGAACTCCAGGCTCATGCAAATATGATAGCTTAGTCATGTCATCAACTCCACCAGCAGGAGCTTCCATATCCTTTGGATATATTTTTGATAAAGCTGAAACAGCCTGGCAATAGAAAGAAGGGAATACTTCAAGCTAAACTACACTATATTTACAAACATTAACCCCCAGTCACGTAGGCATTTGTAAATTCACATTGAAAACTACAAATACATCGTCACCCATTAACAATGGTAGCTTACAAAGGGTGGTTACCAATGGAACAAGAGGGAAAAAATAAAAAGAGAAAAGAAAACAAAAAAGGTTGCCAAAAGCTAAGTAGTACAAGCAAAGAGTGTTTCTTTGCATCGTTAAATAGGATAAGTATATGAAGCATAACATAAATAAACTTGTTTAAAGGAACCAACTGGGTTTAATCTGATCTTGTTGAAACCAGACCTCAAAAAAAAAAGAACATCACAATTTTGAAATAATCTGCAAATTCAGTGACAAATTTCCCATGCATTTACTAGGCATTAGGCAACCTTACAGAGAAAGGTTTGTGATTTCCCCATTAGAATGACAGAAAAAATTAGAACAATGAGAAAAAGAACTAGCAAGTGAATGAGATCATGAGGAGGGAATGATTAAAATGAATTTACAGAGAAACATATTGCCCATCACAGAAAAACTTTAAAATTCAGAAGGTGCTTACTTTTGGAGACCTCTAAGCACACTAAATAAAACACTAGCCACCATAACTAGCAATTAAATTCATAAGAAGTGAATTCCTCCACACATTAAAGCAATGAATTTCTAAAGTGTTCCATGGAATTAGATGAGGAAAATAAGCTAACAAATATAAAGAGAAAACAAGTTCTAGATACAACTGGAAAACTAATTTGATCTTTTGGAGAGAGAAAAAAAGTTACATGAATGCAATAATTAAGTATGAAGTTCAGTTTTTATAAATGGACCAAATGCAAGGCAAATACACAAGTCCAGTTGATTTAATGTCTTTACCGTCTTCCCATTAGTAGTCTGGATTTCAACTTCCTCTCCATTAATTTTTGAAACTTGTCCATCAATCCAAGCTACATCTATATCTTCAACCCAGACATGAGAACCTACAATGATATTCACTGGAGTGCCCTGCACATGAATTCAAAATATTATCAAATCAAATTGACATTAATGAAACAAAAATGTTTCTAATAGAAAACAAAACAAGAAAGATTCTACGTATGCATCCAGTTGTAACAACATGCATCAATGGACAAACATTAAAATACAGATGTATGTGTGAATAACAGCATAATGTATGGCAAACTGGAAGATTGAAGTCAGCAGATTATACAAACATACACATAAATGCAAATGGATGTATGCATAAGGATATGTGTTTTTTCATTTAAAACTCTAGGCATAACATGCATAATTGATGCCCAAAAAGTAGCTGGTTTTCAGTTAGAAGCTAGTATGTAGGATACTTAAATTACTGAATATGGGGTGAAATAACCTTGAAGAACTGCTTAACTGACCATTATTTTCCTATTAAGGATGAAAAGTTAGAGAGACACATCAAGAGATAGCCCACCAATGCATAAACAACAACAACAACACCAAATCTTAAACCCACTAGGTGAGGTTAGGTATATGGAATCTACCTTGCCAATCATCTCTATCCATGACAATGTCTTCAATAAAGCTCCCATGCCATGGCCAATAGTTATGACCATATATCTACAAAATCATCTCAACCAGATTTTTTAAGATCCTCCAGCGATGCATTTCCGTGAGCTAGAACTATTTATCCTTTTCTTTTTTTCCTTCTTCTTCTTCAGATCCTCAAAAACCATGTTATTCTTTTGAATCAAGAAGGTTTTTATGGTTTCCAAGCTCCCAACAAAACTCAGATTTGCCTTACACTCAAATGAATGATAAAATTCAAACACTACATAACAATAAAAATAATCTGTTCATCAATGACTTTGCAGTCACATGGTAACTGTTGCCCCAGTAATATGTACAAAGTTCGGATTGCTGATCAAATGGACTAGCAACAGAAATTTCTGAAGCTAAGTGAACGAAATTGGATCGGCATTATCAAGTTATGCTATTCAGAATGTGAAAGATTAGCACGTATCTCATACAAGCAGGAAATTGAACGAAAATTACGAATTTAGGTCTCGCATACCATCCTGAATTCACAGAAAAAGGTGGTGGGGGATCAGCTACGTCAAATTCGTTGTTGTTCCTTAATCATTGTAGTCAGAACCACTCTGATCCCTGTCTTTCATAAAAAAATTCGCAAAGTACAAAGACGACAGCAGTACTGTATAACGACCAGACGCTGCGTTTCTTCTGCATAACAGACCTCCTGCTTCAAACTTTGGACAATAGTCGCCGGAAAACCGACGGACGATGGGATTGATGCCGAAGAGATCTGGACCGATCTGGTCGTCGATTGTGACCGCGAGATTGGTTTGTGGAGAAGACATTCTTAGTATACCCTAGAAATTCGGAGCCGTTGCCCACTCGCACTTCGCCAATTTACCGGAGCTTTTGTGGCTCCTCTCCCGCCCTCTCTCTCTCCCCGCTCTCTCCCTTTACAAACGCTGAACGTCACCCTCTCTTTTTTTTCAGCGTTAACGTGATTTGAATATCTATTTTTATTTATTTTAATTAAAAATTAATTATAAAACAATATTTGAGTTAAAAAATAATTATATATGGAAGTTAACTTGAGTGGTCACTTTGCTCTTCTTTTTCTTTTAATACAAAATTTGAGAAACTCATTTATTTTCTATCCACTAAGTTGTTAGTATCTTATTGGTTAGATTTAATATTTATTAAATTAATTAAAATTTAACACCCCGCTTGAGTTTAAAAACTGATGAGCTTAAGAGAATTTAGAGTTTAAATTTTAAGCTTTAAAGTATAATCTCTCAACATATTATTTAACATTCAAATTAATTATTATATTTAAAAATAATATAATAGTGATATAATAAATATGTAATAAAAATCACACTTAAAACCCTTGAAAATTATACCTTTATATAAACTATCTATATTATAAGATTTATAATCATAAGATTACATGAATAATCAGACATGATTTTCAAAATAAATTGAATGGACTAGTTATGAGTTTAAATTTGGCTCGAGTTGCATTAATACATATTTGAGTTATTTGTCATTGAGTTTTGAGGTAAATTTAACATTTCGAGCCATTTTTATCTTAATTCAATTCTCAAAGTTTGAATCTTATAAATTTTTCTATAATTTACTGAGTTTTTCAATCGCTATATTTTTTTAATGAAAACATTTCAGCTTTAAAAAATATCGGTTTTATCATTTAAATATCAAAAAACATGTCTAGTATATATATTGTATGGGAGACGGTTTACGTATCCATGGAATTAACGAGAAAAAGGAAGCTTTGTGCCGCCGACGAAAACTCCATTTTCTTCATCAAATTCCAACTCGATGGCCCGCTCGCTACACGCAAGATGATCAGACCTTTGCGCATCGTCTCCTCCATTGTCGAGAAATTACAGCTTTTCTGCTTAGCATCAATTGGAATGAAGCCGCCAGAGTCTTGCAAGATGAAGAAGCAAGGTACTGGATGATTCCTGGCACAAACACCCCCGCCAACGGCGACGACGCTAGTAAGATCCACGAGAAAGGCTTCGCCGGTCATGCTCCATCATTTTCTCCTCTTCGTTCGGCCTGTGTATCCACCGGTAGTGGCCTGGTTTGGCTTTGCCGACGGTGAAGCGTAAACGGCAAGACTTGCTGGTAGCGACCGTTAACCTAAATTAGAGTTTTTTTTTTACGAAAATACTATTTGTACACTTTGACATTTTTAAAAATATTTTATATTAATATTTTATATATTTATATTAATATAACACATAACATATAACTTAATAAAAATACATCAAAAATATAAAATTTCAGGTGTTCAAATAATATTTTATGTGTGTGTACGCACTGTGTTTAAAAAAGTAGATTAAGACTATAATAAGGTTAAGAGAAAGAACTTAAAAAAGGGAAGTTCAAAAAACTCTTATGAAAGTCTCACTCGGGTTAAAAGATATCTCAAATCCACCTCTAAAGTCTTTCTTTAGAAACCCGAAATATGTGAATATTTATCTACATGTCAACTTCAACCTCTATAAATAAGAGGTTATTCCCTCGATCAAGATAAGACAAAAATTCTACTTAGATTATAATTTTTTTATTTTTCTATACCTTGAAACTAAGTTAAGCATCAGAAAACCCGGCACAAAAGACGCCTTACACCCCTAATCAATTTATTTTTTGTAGGTTCCTGGAGATTAGATGTTCGAGACAAATATTTTTTATAATTATAAATTTGTTGTTATATTTAGGTAGGCAAAAATAATTTTTTTTTTTTTTTTTTGTAACACCACAATGTCATGGATGAGGCAATGATAGTCTTCTAAATATAAATTATATAAAACTTCTCACTATTAATATATATAACAAAAAACATATATATATAATTTTTATGACACTGTCGTAAATATACATTATTGTGATGAACATTCAACTGAACTAATTTAAAAGTTTCAGATTTTTTATTTTATATTTATATTTCCTACATAGAAATATATTTCATGCAATTCTTTTAATTTTCAATAAAATATATTAATATCGATTTCATTTAAGGGAGTTCTTATTAATTTCTAAATCACATCACTGAGACGAGAATTCTATGAACTACCATAGCCTTTTTACTAGTAAATCAAAAGACTCAACTTTTATTTGTTTGAAAAAATTAGAAGTCAATAAATCAAATAGTTACTAATTTAGGTTAAACCGAGCGAGGGATGACAATTGTAACCGAAACTGTGGGGAACCGAATTGAAACCGAATCGGTCAATGCGGTTAAAAACTGTTTGACTGGGTAATGGTTTGGTTTGAGGAAAAATCGAACATTGTTTGAATGGGTATGGTTTGATTATGGTTTTCACTAAAACCAAATCAAAACCAAAACCAAAACCGAACCAAATGGTGGGTAACCGAAACAAATCGAACCGAATATATTATATATATAATAAAATAGGTATAATATGTATATAATATATATATATTATATAAAAAATTCAACCCAACCCACCCGCGCCTACCCCAGCCCACCCCACCCCAACCCATCCGAGCCCAACCCACTCGCGCCCAACCCACCCCAGCCCACCCAATCTAGCATTCTCCTCTTCTCTTCTCATTCCTCTCTCGATCTGGCTCTCGCTTTCTCTCGTCCGCGCGCCCTAGCTCTCTGCATCTCTCTTGCTCTCGCTCGCCCGAAAGTCATAGCTCTCTACATCTCTCTTGCTCTCGCTCGATCTCTCTTGCTAGGGCTCAGCTCGGCCCCTCTTGCTCTCGGCTCTCGCTCACCCTTGCTCGATCTCTCTTGCTAGGGCTTGACTCGGCCCCTCTTACTCTCACTCGCCCTCGATCTCTCTCACCCTCGCTGCCTCATTTCTCTTGCTTATCGGCGAGCGCTCGCCCTCGCTCTCTGCCTCTCTATTTCTCTCTCTCGCCATTGTTGGCCCTCTCTTGCTCTCTGCCCCTCTTGCCTTCGCTCACCCTAGCTCTCTGTCATTCTTACCCTCGCTTGCCTTCCGGCCTCTCGCTCAACCCCTCTCGCTCTCACAGGCCCTTGCTGCCTCTTAGTTCTCGCCCTCTACCTCTCAATTCTCACCCTCTCCCCCACGCTTGCTCGAGGGCTCAGCCAGTCAGCCTCGCCCGCCTTTGCTCGCTGCTTCTGTTTTAGGTATTTTTACTTTGTGTGTTTATCTTTTTTAGTTGTTTGATTATCTCAAATGATAGCTAAATTTAGGTAGTTTTTTTATTTTTTGGCCATATTTTTTACTTGTTTATGCTTGATTTTAGGTAGTTTTTCTTTCATACTTGTTTTTACTTGTTTCAGTTGAAGTTGCTGTTAGTTTTTAGCAAGTTTTTACAAAATATAACATGCTCGCAAAGTGGCAGCACACAACGATGTTTTGTGGGCGGATCGTCGTCCGGTGAACAAACTCATCAATCAATACCGGTGGAGAGTTCTCAAGAGATAATGTTTATAATAAGGAAATTGGTGGTAGAACTAGAAGTGATATATGGAAACATTTTCAAAGAGTGATCATTAATAAAGAAATTAAGTCTCAATGCAACTATTGTAAGAAATTACTTGTGGAGAAATCAACGAATGGTACATCAACTATGAAGCAACATCTCAATAGATGTCCTAAGAGAAGATTGGTAGGAGATATAAGGCAAATGTTTATAAAATCTGATTTGAAAAGAGAGATCTCTTCCGGTCCATATGATAAAAAAAAGGAAGAGAGAAATTAGGAAAGATGATCATTATGCATGGTTATCCTCTTTCGATGGTGGAGCATAGTGGATTCAAAGATTTCACAAGTACCATTCAACCTCTTTTCGAGTGTCCTTCTCGTAATACTTTGAAGAATGATATCATGAGGATTTACAATAAATAGAGGGATAAAGTGATGAGTTTGATTGAAAACATTGATAGTAGGGTAGCTATTACAACAAACATATGGACTTCTAGTAACCAAAAAAGGGGTTTTATGGCTATTACAGCACATTTCATTGATAAGTCTTGGACATTGCATAGCAAAATTTTGAGGTATGACAAATATTTTTTAACTTAGTATATTGTTTTATTGCTGTTAAATTTGATAATTGTAGTTTTAAACTTTAAATTTATTAATAATTTATAATTGTATGTCATTTAGGTTTATCTATGTCACTTGCCCTCATACAAGTGATGTGTTGACCGATGTGTTAATTGATGCTATGCTTGGGTGGAATGTGGACTCAAGATTATCCACAATTACAGTGGATAATTACTCTACCAATGATAGTATGATTGATAAGATTAAAGCAAAATTGAATGTTTGATGTCTTTTAAATGGTGGATCTTTATTGCATCTGCGTTGTTCTGCCCATATCTTGAATCTTATTGTTAAGATTGGTTTAAATGTGATTAAGCATGCCATTGATAATGTGAGGGAAAATGTAGTTTTTTGGATACCATCTCTAAAAAGAATAGAAAAGTTAGAGGACGTTTGTCGATAAATGAAAATGTCTTATGCTAAAAGGTTAGGTTTGGATTCTCCTACTAGATGGTACTCTACTTATTTGATGCTTAAAACTGCTTTGGTTTATAAGTCTGTGTTTCCTCGACTTAAATTATTTGAATCGCAGTATAAGAATGTGCCAAGTGACGAGGATTGAGAAACTGCAAAAGATGTTTATGACAGATTAGAGTTGTTTTATAATGTAACTGAGTTGTTTTCCAGGACAAAATATCCAACTGCTAATATGTACTTTCCAATAATTTATAAGGTCAAATTGACATTGAATGAGTGGGTCAAGTCTCCCAATTAAGTGATTAGTACAATGGCAAAAAGCATGTCAGATAAGTTTAATGCATATTGGAATGTGATTCATAAGTTGATAGGTGTTGCTGCAGTGTTAGATCCTAGGTATAAGATGACTTTTCTTAACTTTTACTCTCTTAAGGTCTATCCTTATGACTATGATGAACAAATTAGTAGCATCAAGTACCTTTGTTATGATTTGATGGAGGAATATCACATTAAAAAGAACAAAGTGAATGATGTGAATAACTAAGAATGTACATTGGATGGGAGCATCACTCCAAAAGAGAATTTCATTTCTTTTGATGATGAATATCAATCTTTTCTTAAAAAGAGGAAAACTACTAAAGTTACTAGTTTCAGAACTGAATTGGACATTTACTTGGATGAAGATGTTATAGTAGATAATGGTCAGTTTGATATTTTACTTTGGTGGAAAGTGAATGAGGTGAAGTATCCTACCTTGCAAACTATTGCGAGAGATATATTAGTCATTCATGTATCTATTGTTGCTTCGGAGTCGGCATTCAATTCTAGTGGGAGACTGGTAAGTCCTCATCGTAATCGACTTCATCCAAAGACAATAGAAGCATTGATGTGTGCCCAAAGTTGGTTGTCAAATGAAGTGAAAAAAGGTTAATTTATTTCATTTACTAGTTATTTTTTATTATTAAGACTTTAACATTTTCATATTAATTTATTTTCTATAATTTTGTTAGATGGAGTTGGCTCATTCATTTCAGATGGATATGCATCAATTTACGAAAAAGATATCAATGTTGTTGATGAATGTATTAATTTTCGTAGCTAAATTTTTTTAGCTTAAATTATAATTTAATTATGCAAATATTAATTTATTGATCTTAACAATTGTTGGTTTGGAGATGTGATTTTATATCCAAGAAATTTTGTAACTTTATGTAAGAATAAGATAACTTTATTAGTATTTATCTTTGTTTGTTGTGAAATTATCAAAAAAATTTATGAATGTTATTTGTCTTTGTTTGTTGGTATGGATTAAACTAAAAAAACCATGATTAACCCAAATCGAATGGTTTGGTTATGGTTTTAAATTTTTAAAACCAAATGGATTTTGGTTTGGTTTTAGTTTTAGGAATTTAAGTTTGATTTTGTTATAGTTTTGGCAAAAACCAAAACCGAACCGAACCATTGCCAATCCTAAACCGAGCCCAAATCGATCCATACATTTAACCAAATATAAGAACAATACTCTTGCTTAATGTTTTTTCCAAGTTGTGTCAAATACCAAACAATAACAACATGTGGAGCTTTTATCCTATTTATCAACTAAAAAGAAAATCCCAATAAAGCTTGGTTTTTTAAAGTGGATCATCATGGCACAAGCACAAGTTACAGTCCTCCAAACTCCCTCCTATAGAAATCAACAATAATTGGACATGAATGATCATTACATATAACAAAAGCAGACTTCCAAAATGTACCTCTCCTGCCAAATGTCTTCAACAAGCGTGACAGAAAAGAAGTCAAACGATGACAACAACTGCAAGAAATCAGCATTTGAAAGCACTGGATCTACCAGATGTCAGCATCAGCCATCAGCAGAAAAGGGATAAAACAAGAACCCAACAAAAAACAGAGTAGTTTTCCAAATTCTGATATTTTCCATTAGCTTTCGCATCTATAAAACCCCAGAAACCATGCACATGGATTCATCTGGAGGGAAATCAAGAGTCTGAAATCAGCCATGGAATTGTTTTGAGCAAAGGGAAATAAGCTATTACTGGTTCTACAAGAGGATGCACTCCTAAGTCTCAATATTATGATACCGCCAGTTCTTAATTAATGGCTTGTACACAACAAACATTTGTAAGCTAATTGCACAGATACATGTTCATAAACACACTGGATCATCTTGAAAGAGCAGCAGCCAGCTTCTCCTTCAACGGTTCAGCTGCGCCGGCTTGAGTCCGGATAGAGAACGTATGGACAACCTCACCACTGTCTGTTGTGGAAACTTTAGCCTCTTGTACCATAACTTGATGCTCTCGGAATGTGTTTATGACCCTAGAAACCGGGTGGGCATCCAACGGACAACTCACACGCACAACTGCATCTTCATGCCTTGCCTGAAAATCAATTTCAGGGACGCTGCTTGGCTTCTGGTTGTTGCTTACTATCTCTTTCTCAGCTTCTAAGATCTTTATTTTCCTCTGAAGATCAGTGATGTAGGTAATGGCGTCGCCCAGCAGAGAAGCCTTGTCCATCTTGGAGATATTAGGAACAACGGCCCTCAAGGCGTAGAACCGTTGGTTGAGTTTCTCCCGCCTCTGCCTCTCCGCTTCCACGTGATTTAGAGGTTCCTCTCTCCCATTAGCCGGCTTTCTTCCCCTCTTCCTCGGTTTTCTGTCATCCTGCTGAACGAACAAGTCCTCCTGAGACTGTTCTAATCCAGAGACAGCAGCTTGTGAAGTCAAACCCCCGAGAAGGATTTGGTTCCTTTGTGGAAATAGTTTTGCATCGCCATCATCACCCCGAGACCCATTGGAACAGTTACCATAAACCTGACCACTCCCCACAGCTTGCAAGTCATAAGACTCCGATGTGAAACCCACATCATCTTCCAATTTAGGCGCAAAACTTAAGGTCATTGACTTTGAGTTTGTGCTACCAAGAGTAAGCTCCTGCCCAAATATCTTTGGCAACACCTTTGCCTGCAAAGGGACTCCCGCAAATGTAGTCTTGACCATTTGGACGAAACTTGGTTCTTCAGGAACCGACTTCACCGAGCCAATCTCCACCACCCCAGACTTTGTTGGGACAAAAACCACCGTCTCAAAACGGGCCAAATTCGCTAGAAATGACCTTGATTGGTAATGATCAAAACAACTTTTGGCATCCGAAACCCAAATCACCCTGCCAGTATTGAATGACTGAGAAGGACTGGAGGGCTTATCAAAAGGGAAAGCATAATACATGGATGTAAGATAGAACATCTCCACATCCGAAACCGAATCCAAACCCGCCGCATAATTATCTTCCTCTGACCCTCCAAAACAAGCCTGCAGCTTCTGCAAAACCCTCTTCTTCTTCCCGTCTCCCTTCTCCGATTCCGGATCGCCGGAACCATTCCCGTCCCCACCCCCAGCCTCAACCCCCTTGGCCCCCCTGCAATGCCCGTCCCCCCAAATCAACGCCGAATTCCCAGATTTCGACTTGGAGACCTGCCAGAAAATGGCGTAAGTCCAATCCGACCCCTCCACTACCTTACACAGCCCCTCCTGCACGCCCAGATCCCCGGCCGCCGGCACGAACTCCGACAAGATGTTGCCGGAGGCCGAGGCCACCAAGTACTCGAACGCCTCGGCGCCCAGCACCGCTTCCACCACACCCTTGTCCTCCTCGTTCAACCAAAACTTCTCCCCCATCTTCCAAATCCCAACCGACCAATCGAAACACACAAACACCCACTAGAATCCACGAATTCGAGCCCGCTGGTTCATGCTAGGGTTTCGATTCATCAAGAATCACGCCTATAACGCGGACAGGGATGGCAGTTACGAACAACCACACAAAAGTCACGCCAATCACGAAGTAGTAATCAAGGAGAGGAAGAAGAAGAAGAAGAAGAAGAAGAAGAAGAAGCAACGAGTTGTTACCTCAAGGAACGTCACGATTGGGAGCAAATTTAGGATAAGTTGAACTCGTTTTTCATGTGAGTGTAACAAAGAAGCCTTGCTTGCTTGCTTGCGTGCGTTCGTGGACTCCCCCTGCCACAGATCTCAACAGTTGCGTCTAGGGCTCCTGTTTTGCTTTATGCTTTGCAGTGCGCTGCACCTGATTGTCCCCACTCCCCCCCACTCAGGGTCTGAACCATTACCCCCCTCCCTGCTTTATATAGACTGTTGTTGAATTATTTTAATTAATTAATAAAATTATTTAAAATTCAAAATAATATTCAATAAATATACATCATCTGAAAATAAGGTACACTTAATTGTCGTTTAACCATTAATCTTATCAAAAAATAATATATATTAAATGTTATTATTTTAATATATAATAATAAATTTATTTGACTATAACTATTTTTATTAAATTATTTGAACCTACGAGAAATAAAATAATTAGATGCGCAAGAAAGCTCTCGCGCAAATATTTTTATGTTTAAATTAGTGAAGATTTAAAAACCATACTAATACCAATATCAAAAACGTAACTTTTATAAAATGAGAGTTTAGTTATTTATAGAAGAGTATTGATTAATTATAAATCTCCTAGAATTGTAATTTTTACATATAATATCTATCTTAATATTTTAAATTTTTTTATGATGATGATTTTTATAAATAACGTTTATTTAAAAATTCTGAAAAGTTAAAGGTCGTACTAACACCAATATCAAATACGTGTATTTTTTAGAATGAGAATTTATTTATTTACATATGAGTATAAAGCAATAGTAAATCTCATAAAATTATAATTTGTACAGATAATGTTTATCTTGACATTTTGAAATTTATTAAGATTGTGATTTTAATAAATAATGTTTATTCTAATATTCTAAGATTTTACTGTAATTAAATTTTTTACTAATATTTATCATTTTCTTAGAACTTTCAGATGAATTTTTGAATATTGGAGTTATGCAAATGTTGTGTTATGTGGAACTCCCCAATTAGAAAAGAATTATACATTTTTAATCTGAAAAATTAGTTTAGATTTTCAATTTTTTTTAATCTTTTAGTAGATTTTACCTACAACATAATAATTATAATTTATTTTATTTCAAAATAACATACAATTAAATAAAAACCTTATTTTTTAAAAAATAAAGCTAATTGTCACTCTTGAGATGCTTACACTTGCGTGACCCTCGATGTTTGTACCTCAATTATATTAAAAATACATTCTATTTTGTATTGTTTTGGGTTTTAATCATTTTTTTAGTTAATGATAAATGTAATATGTTTTATAATATTGTATTAATTAATAAAATTATTTTAAATTAAAAAAAAATTAAAGATTAACCATCGCCCTAAAATAATGATTAGTGAAACTTTTATTTTAAACATAACTTGTAGAATAAAGTATGAAGTGAAGTTTATTTGCTTTCACGACATGTTGTATTGATAAAATATTTGAAATTTTTATATAGAATATAAGAGTTTAAATTAGTGCGACGATTTAAAAGATAAAATTATTATTAAAATAAAGTGTTTAAGTAGAAGATAACAGTAAAGTTGAAAAATAAATTTTGTGTAAATTACACAAAATATTCAATTTTAAATATGTATAGATTGTGTCTATATCTGAATTTACTCGAGGGGTGCATTAAGAGAAAATGTCACTCATTTTTAAAATTTAGTCGAGTAAATCTCAAACAAGTCATTTGAATAAAAAAAATGAAGTTTATTTACTTTTTATTTTAAATTAAATACAAATAAAATATCTCCATAATCCATTCAAGATCAAGAGGTGACACTGATGTTCCATGCCACGTCAACTATTTGAGCGACGTGTCCAATAATAATAGATAATATAAACGTGGTAAATGATGTCCGCTAACAATGTATTTGGACACAAAATAATTATAATTCAAAGTCGTTGACAACTCCACTTCATAACTTTTTGACTATTCATTTGTTTAAATATATTATTTGTAAGGTAAATTTGATATTTATGGTGATATTGTATATTAATATTTTATATTTTAATTATATCACTGTAAGTATATAAAACATTACTATAAATATTTAAACTTAGAGTTTAAGCTTCTCAACAATCAAAACTTTTGAAGAGATTCCTTTAATGTTCATACATCTTCTTAATTTTTTTTTTTTATGTATTATTGTCAAAATATAATAATTAAAATTTATAATCTTAAATACTTGGACATAGTAAAGGTAAGGCATAATCTATGTTGTACGGAAACGGAAACGAAAAATGTTTCCGATAAGAAACAAAAATGCGAAAACATACATTATTCTAAAAAAATAACTATAAATAGGGTCCGAAACAGAAATAAGAAACGTTTTAAAAATATTTATAAAATAGAAAAATGACTTCTATGAAGTATTTTCGTGCAACATAAGACATGACTATAACATAAATATCAACGTTATGCAAAAATACATGAAGGTGGTCCGAGGATTTGAGAGAATGGTCCCCAATCCTTCAAGACAATCCCTATCCTTTATTTGATTGTGATATTTTTTGTTTATTATGATTATGTTTTAATTTCACAATGTTTAAATTTTTAAAATTATAAATTTTAGTTATTGTATTTTGATAACGATAATATATAATTATTTTTATATAATTCTATTCATAATATATTTTAAATTAATAAATATGTTCAAATAATCAAATCGCTATAGAATATTAAACATAATTTATGGAGTTTTAAAGTTAACATAAAAAGTTGATGTTATCAAGTAAAATACTATTTTACTTTTACAGAGTTTTTGGTATGGGAGATTTTTTAAAATTTTTGAGATTTATGATTCTTGATAATATTTTTTAGAATATTTGATTCACATAATTTATACAATTTTATATTTTGGTAGTTTTAAATATTCTCATAAATATTGAGTATCTTTTTATGAAAATCTCATATTTTTATATTTGGTTTAAATGTAACATTCTTAAGAATTCATGTTATTTTTTAAAAATTACCTTTATTTAATTTTTTATTTAAAAATAATAAATTCCTTCTAGTATATAAAATATTGAGACTCACAACCTCTTTAAGAAGTCAAAGAATGTTATTTTTTGTACACATTATATATATGTATGTGTGTATATATACATAATATATATGTTTATATAAAATGGTAAAGCGTGTTTTAGTTTTTTTATTTGTTAAAAACTTTACCTAGTTTATGAGAGTCCAACATTCCCAACCCCCCATAAAAATCTTTTTATGGAAATATTAAAAATAAATCCGAAGAATATTGTTTTTTCAGGATTTTTTTTAAAACTTTTGTACCAAATATGTGAATGTAGATTGTTAAGCTAGCATTCTTAGTAATCTAAAAATTTATCTGATACCAAATGCCCCCTTAAACAAATCAAAAATTTCCAATCACATCCCAAATTCTTATACCACAATTTTGTGCAAAAGCTCAAAGCATATTTAGCACTCATCTCTCTCCTCCAACCATAGTATGTTTTTGGCATTGCTACCATTCACCACCTATTGTTACTCATCAAATGGTGAAGAAAAAGCTACAATAGCAATAAGAGAAAAAGAAAATAGCAACACTAATTATCGTTCATCTCTATTGTCAGTATTTCTCTCATTACCAAAGTCTACTACAAAAATGATATATTTTATTCAAAACCTTTAGGCTCTGTTCTCTTTGTTGTTTTCTAGTTGTTTTCTATTTTCAATTTTTTAAAAAACTCAAAACATATTTACTTACCCATTTTCAAAAATACATTTTTCAAAACATAAAAAAAATTTACACACAAAATTCAAAATACCAAAAATGCGTTTTGACTGTTTTCAACCAAAACACGTTGTTAAAACCAAAACACGGAAAATGCCATGTTTTGAATTCTCTTCTATATTCTTTCTCTTTCTGTATTTTCTTCTTTCCCACCAAGCAATTGAGATCTGTGCAAAATCAAGATCTGAAGAAGTCAAGAAACCAGACATGATGTTAACAGAGAAAAGAAGAAAAGAATAACTTCTTTCTTATTTATCAATCTGGTGAATTAACATCATCGAGACTATTTACATTATATACAACGTATCCTTGATCCTCTACAGCCGTTCTCATTTTATATACATACTACCACTATACAAATCTGCTCTACTCTGCCTAATATAACCAAGAGCCCCCCCTCAAGTTGGAGATTGTGAAGAACACAAGCCCAACTTGGCAACCATGGAATGATGATGAACTGCAGTTAAAGGTTTAGTGAATAAATCTACCAGCTGCAAGTTTATAAGGTCCTTAATAAACTTGTGTTGTGACAAAAACGTTCCACTAGAGGACCTAGCAACCTCCAACCCAAGAAAATATTTGAGATAACCAAGATCCTTAATAGTAAACTTGGCATCAAGGGCAGCCTTGGTAGAATCAATAACATCAATATTGTCTCCAGCAATAAGAACATCATCAACATAGACCAAAAGAGCCACAAAATGAGAACTGGTCTTGTGGGTAAACAAACAGTGATCATAGGGAGACTGAACAAACCCTAACTGAATTAAAAAACCACTGAATTCCAAGTTCCATTGACGTGAAGCCTGTTTTAAGCCATAAAGAGACCGTTTTAGCAAACATACTTTACCCGGATCCACAGAATAACCAGTAGGTGGGGTCATGTACACTTCCTCATCTAGATGACCATGAAGAAAGGCATTATTGATGTCAATTTGATAGATAGGCCAATTTCTGAAAGTAGCAACAGCTATGAATAATCTGACAGTAACCAATTTTGCCACAGGAGAAAACCTATCTTTGTAATCAAGACCCTCTATTTGATTATATCCTTTGGCTACCAAACGTGCCTTGTATCTATCAATCTCACCATTAGGCTTATACTTCACACGATACACCCATTTAGAACCAATAGGCTTCTTACCCTTAGGTAAATCAACAATTTCCCAAGTATGATTAAGTTCCAAAGCTTGCAACTCATTCTCCATTGCAGTAACCCAATTATGATCTTGAGAGGCTTGATGAAAGTTACAAGGCTCAGGAGTGGAAGAAATATTATTTAAGAAAGAAGCATGAGTAGAAGAAAAGAGAAATGAGTCACAAATGTTACCTGATGACGTAGAAGTAGTAGCAGTGACAGGTGAAGCTTGAACCAAACTGACAAAGTCATTAAGCCAAATGGGCCTTTGTGGAACACGGGTACTCCGGCGAGGATTAAGCAAAGGTAAGATTTGGTTTTGAGAAGTAGCTATTGGTAAATTTGGAGAAGTAGAAGATATATCAAAGGTCCTATCAGCCAAAGGAGATGAAGTAGATACAGGTGCAGAAACAAAATCTGGAGTAGGCAAGCTAATAGGAACTTGAGGTAATGGGGTATTAATGGAAAGATCAGTAGAAACATTATCTTGGAAAGGAAACGTGGATTCAAAGAAGGTAACGTCCCTGCTAACAAAAATCTTCCTAGCTGAAAGATCAAACAACTTGTATCCTTTTTGACAGTAAGAGTAGCCAATAAAGACAGATTTAATGGCTCTTGGAGAAAATTTATCTTTGTGAGGAAAGGTGTTTGTGGCATAACAGAGACATCCAAATGTCCTCAATGAGGTATAATCAGGATTTTTATGAAATAGGCGAAAATAAGGGGTTTCCCATTTGAGAATGGAAAGAGGCATTCGGTTAATGAGATAGGTGGCTGTCAATATACATTCGGACCAAAATGTTTTAGGTAAATGGGAATGTAACTGTAAAGCTCTGATACCATGTGCAAAATCAAGATCTGAAGAAGTCAAGAAACCAGACATGATGTTAACAGAGAAAAGAAGAAAAGAATAACTTCTTTCTTATTCATCAATCTGGTGAATTAACATCATCGAGACTATTTACATTATATACAACTTATCCTTGATCCTCTACAGCCGTTCTCATTTTATATACATACTACCACTATACAAATCTGCTCTACTCTGCCTAATATAACCAAGAAGATCAACCCGACAACCCCATCCTACATTGTTGTTTGTCCTCTTCTAGCCACCATTGTCGTTTGTCCTCTTCCAGCCACCATCGTCGTTCGTCTTCCACACCCGCCATCGACCGCCATCGTTCGTCCTCCTCTAGCCACCATCGTTGTTTGTTTTCCACACCCGCCACCGCCACTAACAGCTTTTGTTCGTCCTCTTCTAACCACCACATTCGTTCATCCTCCACACCTGTCATCACCATTGACCGCCACACCCAGATCCACCATCACCGCCAATCGTTTCTTCCTCTCAACCTTCTACCATTTTTACCTTCTGCAATTTCTTCATTTCGTCAGTGCCCTCCGCGCCTAAAGAAGCTTTTGTAATATAGTTTTTTTATTAATGATATTTTTAATATTATAGCTTCTGTAATATAATTTTTTTTTAATGATATTTTAAAATTTTGAAAAATCAATATTTTGTAATTTTATAATTTATATATTTTTTTAATATTTATATTGTGGGCAATCTAAATCTCAAAATTAATGAGAGATTTCAATTTATAGGTAAAAATAAATTTATCATGAAATTAATAGTTGAGTGAAATTAAAATTATTTTAGAAAATACTTTATAATTTTAATGTATTATATACAGTTAGATTATTAGTTATCTTTTGTATTATATTTTAAATTTTTTAAATTAAATTTATAATTTATTAATAAATATTTATAAATTTAAATTAAATTTATTGAATAAAATATTATAAAATAAAATTTTTCAAAATTTGAAAGTAAACACGTTTTTCAATTTTCTATTTTGAAAAACAATTTTTCAGAATGAAAAAAAGAATGCATTTTTAATAATTTCAAAACAAACATTCAAAACTCAAAATTAAAACACGAAAATAACACCACCTTAGTTCTTATCGATGATGGGTTCAATTGACTACTAGATCAAGTCGCCAGTAAAACCCATCATTGATGTGTTTGATTGAGTTATTTCCATCTTTTCATATTTGCATGTCTCTCTATATTTATCTTTTCATTAAAATTGTTGATGATGGCAACAATAGATTATCATCGATGTTAAAGTCAATTATTGACGAACAATCCCGTCGCCAATGATAAAGGTAGATATATAAGTGTGTGTATACGTATTTGAAAGTATAAAAATTTATAAAACACAATTATATATAAAATATAATTTATAATAGATAAATTTATTCATTAAAGATAGAGTTAAAGCATAATATGTGCTATACTTTTTTGCTAGAAATATAATTAATTATACTTTTTCATTATAATTGTTTTTTAATGAATTTATTTACACAAATAGTGATAATATCTTGTTTGATCGTTTTCATCACTTATAACAACTTTTTATTTTTATTTTACTAAATATACATCTCGACAACTTAAATTATATTTTATTCAAACGCTTCCCCGAGCTTAAAACATTATATAACCTTAAACTTTAAAAACTTAAAAATTAAAAAATAAGTTAAAGCTCTTTTTTAAAAAAACCTATCCGAACAGCCTCTAAAGCTTCATAAGTTTCTCCAACTTATTGTTGGATTTATTTATTTTACATCAGGTAAAAAAAACAGTGGAAATCTAAAGACCACACCTCAAGTTGGGCCGAGCGTAAGTTGGCCCATAATAATCTATCCCATCTACGACCCAGCTCATGTGGCCCAACTCAGTTTATTACTTGATTATTGTGATTTTGAAAGTATTCGGCACTAAATGATGGAGATGAGGATCGACAGTGGCGCTACCCAACGGGAGGCTCCCGGAGGACGACGCCGTTAGGGTCGACCCAAACCCAGACGCAATTGCAGCGGAAGCACTATCGCCTTCACCGCCGGGTTTTTCCTCGCTATCGCAGCCGCCGCAGCCTCACCGTTCGCCCCAACCAGTTCCGGCCACTCCTTCTTCCCTGCAAATAAAACCTCAATCGCCGCAGTAAGCGTCGCAGATCGATCTGAACTAATAGCAGAAAATGAGAGACAGAATTTCAAGGTCGAATGATCTCGTATACCTGGGGGACACGGATCATATGCCATCTACGTCTCTCTGTATCTCGCTGTAATCTCTGAATCTACTGTTCGTTATCTTCGATTGTGCTCTCGATCGAGTTGTTGGCTATGAATTAATAAATAAGGCCATGCTCTCTTCCAGTTCAGAAATGGAGCTTGATATGCTTGAACTCAACCACCTCATCGCCACAATTTCTGACTGAAAGCTTCATTGATTTAACGATTCGTCGTCACTCCTCTGTCCTAAGCCGCAATTTGGTCCGACTTTAGAAATAGTTTCTACAGCCAAATGTTGATGAATTTTGCTATTTTTACGTACATGCTTGCTGACAGCTTCACACACAAGCTCGAATAAATGCTCCTCCCTCAATTGCAAAATTAGCTTCCCCTTCCCTTCGCCGCCTCCAGCAACCATCTCTCACCGCCTTCCACTCGTGGGCCGACCATCGCTCCCTGCTTTATATAGACTGTTGTTGAACTATTTTAATTATTTAATAAAATTATTTAAAATTAAAAATAATATTCAATAAATATACATTATCTGAAAGTATGGCACACTTAATTGTCCTCTAACCATTAATCTCGTCAAAAAATAATATATATATTTATTATTATTATTTTTAATAGATAACAATAAATTTATTGATTAAAAATATCTTCATCAAATTATCAAAATTTACAAGAAAAAAATATTTAAATGGCATAAAAAATTTCTCGCATAAATATTCTAATGTTTAAATCAGTCACTGAATATGGTGAAGACTTAAAAACTATACTAACACTAACATTAAAGACGTAACTTTTCTATAACAAGAGTCTATTTATTTATATTTTATTTATATAGAAGCATTAATCAATTGTAAATCTTCTATAATTAGAATTTTTACATATAATGTATATTTTAACATTCTAGAATTTTCTATGATTATGATTTTTATGAGTAATGCTTATTTTAATATCTATCATTTTTATTAATAGCGTTTATGAATACCGTGATTAGAATTTTTTATTGATGTCTATTATTTTAGTAGAATTTTTTGATGAATTTTTCAAATATTACATTTTTTTAATTTGCGCATTGTGTGGGACTTCTCAATTAGGAAAAAATTATATATTTTTAATTCAAAAAATTATTTTAGATTTTTAAATTTTTTTAATCTTTTAATAGACTTTACCTACGTTATTAAAATTTATAATTCTAAATATTTGAATGATAGTGGAGGTAGGGTATGGTGATAATATAAATATCAACCTGGTGCAAAAATATATGCAAGTGGTCCCCGAGGAGTTGAGAGAATGGTCCCCAATCCTCGGGGATCATCTTTTTTTTGTTATTTGATTATGTTGATTTTTTCTATGATTACGTTATAATTTCATAACGTTTAAATTTTTAAAATTATAAAATTTAGTTATTATATTTTGATAACGATAATGTATGATTATTTTTTATATAATTCTATTAATAATATATTTTAAATTAATAAATGTGTTAAAATAGTCAAATTGCTATTAAATATTAAACAAGTGTCTTGAAAAATGTTGATGGGGGTTAGCTTTTAATTTCTAAAGTTTTAAAGTCAACAGAAAAAGTTGATTTGATCAAGAAAAATATTATTTTACTCTTAAATAAATCAAAAAATTTAAAACATATCCCAAATTCATTGTCTATTTTGATAAAAGAGGACTAATGATAATAAAAGACAAAACAAAAATATAAAACAAAATATCATCGTGTCACTTTTTGACAAAAGAAATCATGATTGTCTCTTTTGACAAAATAGGGCTAATGATGATAAAAGACAAACTAAAAGTATAAAGAAAAATATGATCATGTCACTTTTGACAAATAGAGTCATGATGATAAAATACAATGATACATAAAGACAACCCACTCAAACATAAAGGATAAATGAAGGGTGACATCATCCATGACATCAATTATGAGACTTGGGCTTGTTAGAAAGACTTGGGCCTGATAGTTGGGCTGATTGCTTGAGCTTGATCATGGAGTGCCTAGATTGCATTCTGGTTCTAAGCTTTTAAAAGAACAAACAATGTGATTAATTTGGGATTTAACTCATTCACTTTGAATTCTAATTCTTTCAAATGGGTTGGAATCTTTCCAATAAATAATTCAAATTCATTTTGAAATTCTTTGGCATTTGAACGAGTAATTGGCCTAACCTTTGCCTTTACTTTTTACCGTTCACATCAAGTATTGAGCCTGTATATGCCCTGTGAAAACCCTACTCGAATTTAGAAATTTTGTTTCCGTATAATCTGTCATTACTCCAGTTTTGGCCTATAACTTTATGTGTTTACATCTAAATTAAGATCTATTTGTTGTGATGTAAACTAGATTTATTGAGATTCGTTTTTATATATTAAATTGGAATTTTTGGACAAATATTGAGCTTGTATGAGCCATGTGAAAAACCTACTTGAATCTGAAATTTTTATTTCTGTGTAATTTGTTATTGCTTTGGTTTTTGGTATATAACTTTTTGTGTTCATATCCAAATGGAAATCCATTTATTTCCCTGAAAACTAGACATCATAAGCTTCGTTTTGGTTTATTAATCGACTTATTTGGTTATGATTTGGACCTGTAATGACCTTGTTAAATTATGTCAAAAAAACTAGAAATTTCATGTACCACGTAATCTGCCATGCTTCGGTTGTTGGGAAATAACTCATTGTGGTTATTTCCAATTCTAGATCCAATTGTTGTTTCAGAAATTAGAGATCTAATACTTCGATTTGATATATGATTCATAATATTTGACTGAAATATGAGACCGAAATAGACCCTTGAAGTTAGACTTCAAATTTTGAATTTTTAAAAAAATTTGCCTAATTAATCCTTTTATGTTATAAAATTTTTTAGTGTCCTTATATTTTATTTTGTATAGGTCATGGTGCCAAGATGATGTAAATCTTTTTATTGGCTTCTGCTAAATTTATCTAAGGATATTAATGTAGTGTTGTATGTAATTGTTCTATATTATCTTTGTAATGACCTGCTTTCGAATATCTTGTGGACTTTTCACGAGTGGGCCACTACATAATTAGTTATACTTTTTTGTTATAATTATTTTTTTCATGAATTTATTTACACAAATAGCGATAATATCTTATCTGATCGTCTTCAATACTCATAACAACTTCAAATTTTTATTTTACCAAATACACATCTATATAACCGAAAACTTAAATTATATTTTATTCAAATGCTTTCATGAGCTTAAAACGTTATATTACCTTAAACTTTAAAAAGTTAAAAATTAAAAGATTACTTAAAGCTCTTTTTGAAAAAAAACCCATCCAAACAGCCTCTAAAGCTTCATAAGTTTCTCCAACTTATTGTTGGATTTATTTATTTTACATCAGGTAATAAAAACAGTTGAAATCTAAAGACCACACCTCAAGTTGGGCCGAGCGTAAGTTGGCCCATAATAGTCTTTAACCCCATCTACGGCCCAGCTCATACGGCCCAACTTAGTTTATTACTTGATTATTGTGATTTTGTAAGGGTTCGGCGCTCCATCACGGCGATGAGGATCGACAGTGGCGCTACCCAACGCGAGGCTCCCGGAGGACGACGCCGTTAGGGTCGACCCAAACCCAGACGCGATTGCAGCGGAAGTCCTTGGTGACCGGAGTCCCGTCCGGCAGCACAATCGTCTGACTGAAAGCTTCATTGATTTAACGATTTGTTGTGACGACTCTGTCCTCAGCCGCAATTAGGTCTGAGTTTAGAAATAGTTTGTACGCTCCCAGCCAAATGTTAATTTAGATTTCATTTGAGGGTTAAATTTAGACTCAGAAATTTAATATTTGCGAGGATATTTTACATTAATTTATATATATATATATATATTATGTTAATATAAATATATAAAATATTAAATTTAAATATTTAAATATCATTTAAAATTAAAATATTACAGCCGCTAAAAGTAAATTTTGAAAGAGATAACTACACACAAAATAAATAAATAACAGAACGACATAAACACTAAGAAAACACACCCTTAGCTACAAAATAATAATAATTTATAATTAAGCAACTCACAGACCTCCGGTGGCCCTCTCCACGAACTTCACCGGAAACCCGCCTTCCATCTTCGACGTCAAGTACGATATGTAGACCGGCTCCGCCCCTTCCTCCAGCGCCGGCACCACCCGGAATCGCCGCAAAACACCGGCGGCCACTCTCTTCATCTGCAAATACGCCATCTCCTTCCCCAGGCAAACCCTCGGTCCCGCGTGAAACACTGGGTATTCATACGGGTTTCTCGACACGTAACTCCATTTTCCGGCCGGGCCGGCCTTCTGCAGCCACCTCTCCGGCCGGAATTCCGCCCAGTCCTTCCCCCACAGCTTCTCCGATCTCCCCATTGCGTACGGATGATAAGTCACGCTCATACCTTTCTTGACAACCGTCCCGTCTGGCAGCACGTCGTCTCCCATGGCTGTTTTTCCGTCGACGGGGACCGGCGGGTAGAGCCTCATGCTCTCGCTCAGCGCAGCCTGCGTGTAATCCATGTCCTTCACTTCCTCGTAAATGGTAGCTTCTGATTTGTCATTGATTTCTCTGAGAATCTCGGTTTCGACTTCTGGGTGTTTGGCGACCAGCCAGAAGAACCATATCAAGGCGGCGGAGGTGGTGTCGCGGCCGGCCAGTATGAAACTGATGACTATATCCGCCACGAAGGTTTCGTCTGAATGCCCAGAACTCAAGAACCTCGACAAGAGATCAGGGGATTCAATCGATGATTTTTCCCTCTGTTCTTCCTTCTTTTCTCTAGTCACTTCCATGGCGAATCTACGAACTTCTTCCACTGCAACTCGAAGCTGCTTTTCCGACCCGACGTCGAGAAAACGCCTGATTTTCCACACCACAGGATGAATCGCTTGTAACCTTTCGCTACTGAACTTGACGGCGCTTTCAAAAGCTTTGGCGAATTTGGCTTCCGGAAGAGAAGGTAACAAATAGGCTGGATCATATCCGAAAGCGATTTTACAAATGTTGTCAAACGCGAATCTCTGGAGGATGTCCTGAAGGTCGAAATTAAATTATAAATATATATTATAAAGATGTTAAATTAAATTATATATTATAAAGAATATTATAATTATTAAATATCACCTATGATCCATGAAAACCTCTCACACGTGCGTTTTGAAAACATTTTTTCGTATGAAAAAGTCGAGAAAAAAAATGTTTATGAGATGTTTTTATAATTTTAAAAATATTTTAGAAAGGTTTTATAATATTAAAAATTAACAAAAAAATTGTTTTTTATTTAAAAAATATTTTTATCTACATATAAATTAGATACGAAAAAAATTATGTTTCTAACTTAGAGACAAAATTTCTTTATTATTATTATTAATTAATTAATAACTCTATGGTACAATTTATGCTTATTTTTTTTAAATGTATTATATAATTTATGTTTATTTTTAGATTGAATAACTATTTTTATAATTTTTTAGATTAAAAATTATATTTACAAAAATTATTATATTTTTTTATTTATGCGTTTTCTTTAAGGGAGAGCAAAAGTTCGGTTTATCCGAATTAACAGAATTTGTTGTTCAAATTGATTTTTTTCCTCCATTAATTCAAGTCAATTAATTTTTCTCATTTTTTATTTGATTTATTAGTTGGAGAAACAAAAATAATTGAATTGACCAAACTTTAAAATAATATTATTTTAATATTTATAAAACGACATTATTTTCTTTAATTTTGTATGTTTTCTATCGATTACTTTAATTTTTTTCTTTTTCGATTTAATCGATTCAGTTCAATTTATACGGTTTGATTTTAGTTTTTCCAGTTATCAATTAGTTCAGTTTTTAGGTTAATCGATCAATTCAGTTCGATTTTGCTCCTCGATTCAATTTAATCGATTAGGAAATTTCAGTTGATTCAGTACTTGAACTGATCGTTTGCACACACCTAATTCCCTCCACACTTTTGTTAGGATGCCGTTTTTTCATTTTCATTTCTGTTTCGTATCACATTTATTTTTTGCTTCTAATTCTGTGTATTTTATAATATAACTAAATATTTTCTTTCTCAATTTTGTAGGAATAAATTTAAATATTTTTCCAATAAAATTAAGAAAAAAATTCTCATTTGGCAAGGCACCAATTTTGAAAGCCCATTAAGTGGACACTTTTTTGCCTCTTTCGTATTCGTTTTTCTTACCACTACTTATCATCACCACTTAAACATATAATATATGTAAGCATACACGCACGCAGACACAAAAGCATCTCATGGGAATAGCTGGCAAGAAAATTCCAATTGAGACAAACGGAGAGAATGGAAAGTGGAGAAATGGAGAGGGTAGAATCGGAAATTATTACTAATTAGCTGTTAGAAGAACGAGAACAAAAATTATTTTTGCCGCTTTTTTTTCTTTTGTAACAATCCATTATATTATTTAATTATATATTTTCAAATTAATTGCACAACTTATAAGAATTAAGTTAGAACGTGCATGATTATGCATTTTAGAGCTAATTGGATAATTTATAATAATTAAATTAAAGCGTGCAATGCATATACACTAAAATGTCTAATTTATTCTTTTATTTTGAGCAAAACTCATATTTTTATTTATGTACTTTCATGCTGTTTGTATGTCTATTCAACTTTTTTTTTCAATTATATCTTTCAATTATATATTTTTAAGTCAATTACATACTTTAAAAATATATGCTCTAGAGGTGTAATTAAAATAATAATAAATTTAAATAATTACATAAATATATAGTAACAAAAATATGGATTCAGCTTCTTCTTTTTTTTGTGTTAAGAGTGAGGGTTTTATGTTGAGAGGATAAATTTGTCCAAAGCAAGATACTATATTCCTATCATTTCAAAAAATAACTTTCATAAATCTAATACTAGAAAAGTATCGATTCATGCAAAATATAAGAATGTAATTTCTGTCTATTTGTGAAAATCAATTTTTTCCTCGTTAGATTTTTAAGAATGTAGATCACATTTCACGTAACAAACCTACTGACTAGATTATATGAAAATGGAAATGGAATACGAATACGATATGAAATAAAATAAAGAAATAATATTTTTAAAAAAAGTAAAAAATGAAAATATTAGTGTCGATGTTCAATTTCAATCGACCGTGATTCGTTTTGGCCCACAATGAGTCAGTTCGTAAAATGGTAAGAAGAAAAAGAAAACAAAGATCCCAGATATGAGTGAAGAACACTTAGCAATTTTCACGTGGTTCGGCTAGAACGATATCTGCTCCACACCCGTACTCTGATTATTCTTTCAGAATAGCGGTGTCAGATTATTTTCTCTGTCCCTTCAATGATATATCTGCCCCTTCTTTATAATGAGGGTCATTTACAATTTTGGATAACATATAGAAATATAAAAATGATATAACGAGGGACAAGCAGTTCTTATCATCTGTACAAAACTGTGAGTGGGATCCTCATTCCGAGAAGTATGGGCTGTTGCAGATAAAGTGAATGGACCCTACCTCTGACTTCTCAGCAGCTTTGCATTTTATGTGAGCTGGAGGTATTAGGCTAGTAATCTGTTGATTCAGCGGTTTAAGAGTTTTACTGAGAGCTCATTAGTCGATTAGGGAGAGCTCGCAAAAGGCTTCACCGAGAGCTTGTTGTGGAGCTCGCTGCGAATTTTTGGTGGTATATGGGTTTTCCTTTAACGACGTTGGACGACCCTTTTAGACTCTGGGTGATTGGGCCGACTCCTTGGGCCGAATCCGGCCTATAAGTAGTGATGCGGGAAATGCCTATAAAAAATGGAGAAATGTATAAACAAAAAAAAATATCGGGATCTTTTTATAAATATAATTTTTAATATATAAAATTACAAGAAGTGATTATTTAATCTAAAAACAAACATAAATTTTAAAATATATTTAAATAAATTATGAAAAAAAATAAAATTTTAATTTAAAAACCAAAAAAAAATCTATCTCTAATCTCTTCATGGACGAAAATGCATTTCTAAATTAGAAATATATTTTTAATATTATGAAATGTCTCCCAAAATATTTTTAAAATTATAAAAATAATCTAAAGATATTTTTTAATATTTCAAAAACAAAAACGTTGAAACGACGTTCCCGTACATCATAGCTTGCCAAGGAGTATATGAGAATCCCATTAAACACTACTTGCTTTCAAGGTTTAATTAGATTGAATTAATATCTAATCGTTCATTAAATTTTGAATAAAAAATTTTATTTGAGTTTTTATTTTTTAAAAATAGTGGTGGGATAAAATTAATAATGTGATAAAATCATGACGGGATGAATTAATATTGTACGATGTTTGTCAAAAAAGCAATAATAATTAAATAAAAATTAATTACATGACGTTCTAAAAGTAACTATTTGAATTTTAATTTTTTAAAATTATTTTATAGGACACTGTCAATAGAAGACATTTGTGTTTTAAATCAATTAAATAGTGATAGATTCAAACTTAGCAACAATTAAGTTAACTTACTCTAAAACACAAGTTAAGTGGTTAATTCATGATAAATTAGAATTCGTATCAATAAATCGAGAGTCTGATTCTTTACCCTGCGCAGTAAGACAAATCATCCACCTATGAGTTACATTTTCTATTGAAATTGAGGTCACAAACGATAAAAAAGCGCGTAAAGACGATAATTCCAAATTACCTCTTTTAAATTATTTATGAATTTAATTTTATCAGTAAAACATGACAAAGTCTCCGTCACCAGATCGGTATCTCAAAAATTATTAAAAAAGAAAAGAAGAATTCTCTACCATGGCTCAGATAGCTGTGGCTGTCTGAAAAGAAGCTTCACCATTTGGCAAGCTTCAAGGGTCAATGCGTTTAGACAGACGTACAGGAAACAAGAAAATTGGATTATTATTTGGGTAATTTATTGTTGGAGAAGGGTTTATGGAATACTAACATCTATGTATGGGCTTCAATTGGATGGCTTTGAATTGAACCATTTAATCTCCTTAGAGATGGGCGTTCTTATCTCACACTCTTCCTTCTTCGAAACATTCAAAATAATTCTCAACATATTCCACCCTTCCATTGTCTAATTGATAGGTTTGGAAGATTTTTTTTTCATATTTTTTGAGTTTGGGATATCGAAAAACAAGATATAAGGTTCGACTCTTTACATTGTAATAGCGGAATTGAGTTGATAAATTCGTATTTTTACTCGTAATTACAGTTTTTGAGTTAATTGTTCGGTTCAATTCGATTTTATTTCTTAATTTAGTTTAATTGATTAGTGAATTTCGGTCGATTCAATAATTGAACCAACCGTTTGCACATTCTTAATTTTGTCGCATTTTTGTTTCCTATTTTTTCTTAAAAGATGTTATTTTTTCACTTCCGTTTCATATCACATTTGTTTTCCATTTCCGATTCTATGCAATCGAGAATATAACTAAATAATTTTTTTTCTCAATTTTGTAGGAATAAATTTAAAATTTGCCCAATAAAATTAAGAAAAATTTCCTCATCTGACGAGCACCAATTTTGAAAGCTCATTAAGTTGACACTTTTTTTTCATATTTGTTTTTCTTTGGTTGATTATTATTGCGCAGTTGTCGATGCTCGCATCCTTTATTATGTTAAGAGAGGTAAATTATCGATTGGGCCTTTGACTCTTGTACAAGATGAGAATCGAACTCGCAATCCATCAGATTAATACTCAGTGGCGAAGCTAAAAATTTTAGACAGAGTGGGCAAAAATTAAATCTAAAACTCTAAACTTTGTTTAAAATTAAATAATATAAAAAAATTAAATAATATAATATTAAAAAATATATATCAATAAATTATGCAATTAGTGTATTTTTATATTTTAATAACGTCATGTAATCATATTATTATCAATTTTATTAAATATCTATTTTTCAATATACGTAACTAAATTATCGTTTAATCATTAATCTCTAATTCGATTGAGTAGTCGAGACTTAATAAGTTTCATAACTATTATTTAATCATTAATCTCCACTTCAATTACTTAGTCGAGTTTTACAAACTTCATGATATGTAATTGACAAATTTATCATTATCGTTCAGTCATTATCTATTTTCTACCATAGTTTTACATATGTAATTGATAAATTTATAATAAAAAATAAAAAAATTAATTCATTTAATTGAAACATAATTAAAGAAATGATCAAGAGAGGTTAACATATATAAAAAAAAAAAAGTGGATCAGATTTTCATATATTGTATTTTTAATTTTCAAGCAATATTGAAAAAAACACTGACAATCACTACTAGCCACTATGGTCAATGGTTTTCGGTGATTAGAGACAACTACTCGACACCCTTATTTTCATCGACCAACATATTCAAATATTATTAAAATCTAACTATCAAATTTTGTAGATCTAAAATTAAATTTTTGACCAAACACAATGCGTGTAAATGTATTAACAGTTGCCACCGCCCACCATGGCCGGTGGTTTTCAACAATCAGAGATAATCACTTGACAACCTTATTTTTATCGACCAATATATCTAAAATTCAGAATTTTTTAAAAATTTAAGGTAGACATTTAGAAAAAAAAATTAAAAATTAAATTATTATATATAATATATTTTTTTAAAATCCATGGTGGGCAACTGTCCACCCTTGACGCTACGTGGCTCCGCTATTGTTAACACTGACATATAATAGAAACAAAGCATATAATATACGTAAGCATACACGCACATAGACACAACACACAAAGCACCTCACGGGAATAGCTGGCAAGAAAATTCCAATTGAAACAAACGGAGAGAATAGAAAGTGGAGAAATGGAGAGGGTAGAATCGGAAATTACTACTAATTACCTGTTAGAAGAACGAGAAAAAAAAATATTTTTTGCCCCTTTGAGAAATAGTCGATTATACTATTAAATATATTTTCGAGTTAATTATATAATTTATAAGAATTAAGTTAGACCATGTAATTATTTTTTTGAGTTAATTAAACAATTTATAAGAATTGAATTAGAGCGTGTAATATTTATGGGTTGAAATACAAAATTTATCTCTTTATATTGTACTTCCATTTGGTATAGCTATTCATTTTTTTATTATAATTTTTAATCATGTATTTTTAGTCAATTATGCACTTTAAAAATGTATAATTTAGATATGTAATTAAAATAATTACATAAAAATATAGTGACAAAAATATGTGTTTGGCCTTTTTATTGTGCGTACACAAGGATTTTATGTTGTCGGGATAAATTTGCCTAGAAAAAAATATTATATTTCCATCACTTTGAAAAGTTATTTTCATAAATCTAACCATGGAAAAGTGATTCGTGCAAAACATAAGAATGAAATTTTTATGTAAATGGCACATGGCCATCCGTGAAAATTAAATTTATCTTAATTAAATTTTTTAGAATGTAGATCACATTTCACATACTAAACCTACCGATTATATTATATGAAAATAAAAATGAAATAAGGATCTAATATGAAACAAAAATAGAAAAATAATAATTTTTTAAAAAATAAGAAATGAAAATGCCAGATAAATGCATAAATAAAAAAAATATCGAGATCTTTTTATAAATATAATTTGTAATATATAAAATTATAAAAAAATTATTATTTAATCTGAAAGCAAACATGAATTTCAAAATATATTTAAACAAATTACAAAAAAATTTAAAATTTTAATTTAGAGACAACAAAATTCCGTCTCTAACCTTTTTTGTGGATGAAATCACTTTTTAAATTGAAAATATATTTTTGATAATTTTTAATATTATAAAATATCCCTCAAAACTTTTTTAAAATTATAAAAATAATCTAAAAATATTTTTTAACATTTTGAAAACAAAAACACTGAAACAACATTCCCATGCATAATAGCTTACCAAGGAGTATATAACAATCCCATTAAACACTACTTGCTTTCAAGGTTTAGATTGAATTAATATCAGATTAATTATATCAATAATCACTCAATTTTGTATTATATTACTGTCTGGTCACTAAATTTTGAAATGTTACCTATTAGTCACTAATATTTATAAATTGTTACTATTTGATTACTAAATTTTAAAATATTACTTATTAGTTACTAATATTTCTAAACTGTTTTTCATCCGTCACTCGTGAACTTAAAGTTTAGTGACTAATAAATGATGGGTAAGAATCGATTTTAAAATATTAGTGACTAATATATAACATTTTAAAGTTCAGTGACTAAGCAATAACAATTTTGAAATATCAGTGACTAATAGGTAACATCTGAAAATTTAGTGACCAAACAGTAACAGAATGTAAATTTAAATGATTATTGGTATAATTAATTTATTAATATATAATCGCTTATTAAATTTTGAAAATAAATTTTTATTTGAGATTTTTTTTTCTAAATAGTGATGGGATAAAACTAATAACGAGATAAAATCATGACGGGATGAATTAATATTGTACCATGTTTGCCAAAAAAGCAATAATTTAAGCAATAATTATAATTATTTTATGTTTGGTGTGTTAAAAAGTGAATAAAATATTAATTAAGATTAAACAGAAAATGACTTAATTGTCCCCATTGCATTCCACAATATACATGTATATTTTTATATATTTTAAGGCATATATATAATTATGTTTTATATATATTACAAAATCATAATCTTATTAATTATTAAAGTAGGATAGTCAGCAAAGTATTTTGTCAAGTGTCAATCAATGATAAATTATTTTTTCTTCAAAACTTGTATCAAATTAAAGGTAGTGATTAATTAATTATTAAAATAAATACATTTATTATATTATAGTGTTGAAAATGTGATATCTTAACAAATCTATAAAAAATATTTAAGTTAGTTAAATGCATTAATTTCTTAATGTTAATTAAGATTTAAGATATCACATTTTGAAGTCTATCAAAGAAATCAAAATTCATATTTTTAAAATTTTATTATGATTGTAGAAAATAAATTTCAAGATCATAAATTACAAATTTCAAGAGAAATTTTAATTAACATTGGAAACTCGATGTATCCTCACGTTTAGGAGTTTTAATTTAATTTTATATTTATAATTTATAAATATATATAATATAATGAATAGTTTTATTTTAATAATTAATTAATCATTACTTTTAATTTAATGCAAGAGTAATGCATGGATTTTTTAACTAATTAAAATTTAATATATCATATTTTCAAAATTATGAAATAAAATAAATGCATAGTAAAATAAAAATAAGTCAAAAATCATATTTTCAATAAAAATCCATATTATTAATGTTTTGTTATCATCACAGAAATTAAATTCCAAAATCAAAAATTAGAAATTTCAAGAGAAATTTTAATTACCATTGGAAAACTTATACTTCCTATTGCTTAGAAGTTTTAATTTATATTCATAATTTATAAATAAAAATATAATATAATAAATAATTTTACTTTAATAATTAATTAATCACTACTTATAATTTAATACAAGACTTATGCATGAGTTTTCGGCAAGACTAATGCATGAGTAAACCTTTATGTTAGCTTCTACTAAATTAGTCTAAGGATATTAATGTGATGTTTTATGTTATTGTTTTATATTATCCTTGTGATTACTTTATTTCAAATATCTTATGTTAATGGGACTATCTGGTCGTGGGCTATTACATAACTAGTTATACTTTTTCGTTATAATTTGTTTTTCATGAATTTATTTACACAAATAATAATAATATCTTATTTGATAGTTTTCAATACTCATAACAACTTCAAATTTTTATTTTACCAAATACACATCTATATAACCCAAAACTTAAATTGTATTTTATTCAAATGCTTTCATGAGCTTAAAACATTATATTACCTTAAACTTTAAAAACTTAAAAATTAAAAGATAACTTAAAGCTCTTTTTGAAAAAACCTATCCAAACAGTCTCTAAAGCTTCATAAGTTTCTCCAACTTATTGTTGGATTTATTTATTTTACATCAGGTAATAAAAACAGTTGAAATCTAAAGACCACACCTCAAGTTGGGCCGAGCATAAGTTGGACCATAATAGTCTTAACCCATCTACGGCCCAACTCAGTTTATTACTTTATTATAGTGATTTTGTAGGCGTTCGGCGCTACATGATGGAGATGAGGATCGACAATGGCGCTACCCAACGCCAGGCTCCCGGAGGACGACGCCGTTAGGGTCGACCCAAACCCAGACGCGATTGCAGCGGAAGTCCTTGGTGACCGGAGTCCCGTCCGGCAGCACTATGGCCCTCACGGCCGGGTTCTCTCTCTCTATCGCGGCCGCCGCAGCCTCGCCGTTCGCCCCAACCAGCTCCGGCCACGCCTTCTTCCCTGCAAATCAAACCTCAATCGCAGCAGTAAGCGTCACATATCGATCTGAACTAATAGCAGAAAACGAGAGACAGAATTTCCAGGTCGATTGATCTTGTATACCTGGGGGACACGGATTATATGCCATCTACGTCTCTCTGTATCTCGCTGTAATCTCTGAATCTCTACTGTTCGCAATCTTCGATTGTGCGCTTGATCGAGTTCTTGGCTATGAATTAATAAATAAGGCCATGCTCTCTGCCAGTTCAGAAATGGAGCTTGATATGCTTGAACTCAGCCGCCTCATCGCCACAATTTCCGACTGAAAGCTTCATTGGTTTAACGATTTGTTGTCACTCCTCTGTCCTGAGCCGCAATTTGGTCTGACTTTAGAAATAGTTTCTATTGATGAATTTTGCTATTTGTGCACACATGCTTAGTAACAGCTTCACATTCAAGCTCGAAGAAATACATTGCAAAATTACCTTCCTTCTTAAGAGTTAACAAATGGGTCGGGCGGCCCATAGGGCCACCAGGCCAGCCCGCCCCAACCCCAACCAAACCCAGTACTGTAGCAAATGGGTCGCGCCACCCCACCCCAATAATGTAGAGCCATGCAGGGCCAATATTTTGTGGCCCATAACCCAACCCGGCCCATGAAAAAAAATCATGCCATCTTTGTTGTCATGGAGGCTGCATCAAATGATTTGATGCACCAAAATGGCCTGGCAAGCCCATGGCTCGGCCTTGGCCCGTATATTAAGGACCATAGGGCCATGCTAGGCTCACATTTTTCATTACCCAGCCTAACTCGTCTCCCTCGCGAACTAAATTTGACCTGGTCCATGAAATGTGTGGACTAAGTGGGAGACAGGTCAACTTGGCTTGCCCATTTGCCCCTTTCCTTGGCTGCCTCTAGCATCCATCTTTCACTGCCTTCAACTCGTGAGCTGACCATCCCTCTCTGCTTTATATAGATTGTTGTTGAACTATTTTAATTATTTAATAAAATTATTTAAAATTAAAAATAATATTCAATAAATATACTGAAAGTATGGTGCAATTAATTGTCATCTAACCTTTAATCACATAAAAAATATTATTTATTTATTATTGTTATTTTTAATATCTTACAATAAATTTATTAATTGAATACGTTATCGTCAAATTGTCAAGATTTGTAAGGAAAAAAATATTTAGATGACACAAAAAATTTTCTACATAAATATTCTAATACTTAAATCAATCACTAGATACAGTGAACACTTGAAGACTGTACTAACACTAGTATTAAGTATGTAACTTTTCTAAACAAGAATCTATTTATTTATATAGGGGCATTAGTCAATTGTAAATATGTTATAATTAGAATTTTTATATATAATGTTTATTTTAACATTCTAGAATTTTTCATGATCATGATTTTTATGAATAACATTTATTCTAATATTATAAAATATTACCATGATTAGAATTCTTTACTAATATCTATTATTTTTGTAGAACTTTAGGATGAATTTTCGAATATTTGGGTGCGTTTGATTAGAGAATGGAAAGTGAGGTGTAATTCTAATCTCATGGAATTTCAATTCTCACCCCACTCCATAGGAATTTTAATTTCTTGATTTTAAAGAAAATCTTTACTTTTTGAATTAAGCTGGAATTTGAATTCTATGAAAAAAAAAATTTTGATAGAATTTTCTAGAATTTAGATGAAAAATGAATTACACCATTATTTTTCACCCCTATCACACCCTTAACATTTTTCAAAAATATTATTTTACCATTCCTAGCTACCTACAACTCTTCTCATTTACTCTTCATAGCCACAACGTAGTTGTTGTTGCTCAAATACAACAATTAGAATTTTTAGTAGTGGGATGCACGTGGATGCCGTCGGCCTCGGGACTTGATTGAAGATTTGGCTGCAAAACTAAGGGGGGGCTTCTGAAGGGTTCCTTCCGAAGGGACGCTTCCAAAGCCTTCCTTCCGATGACTTAATGTGGTCTTCCGAAGGTCGTTTCCGTTGTCAGCTTCCGAAGGGTTCAGGTGGGCTTCCGAAGCTTTAGGTGAACTTTCGAACGATGGCAACCGCATTGAGCTTCCGAAGGCATGATGGGTCTTTCGAAGGAAAAGATGGGTCTTCCGAAGGAAAAGATGGGTCTTTCAAAAGAAAAGATGGGTCTTCCGAAGGAAAAGATGGTCTTCCGAAGCCTGCTGCCGAATTGGGCTTCCGTAGCGTGATGGGTCTTCCGAAGGAAAAGAGGGTCTTCTGAAGGTCTGTATGGGGCAAACAAAGGTTAGAAGGCTCGAGGGATTTTCCTCCCGCGAAGGCCCTCCGACGCTCAAGTCAGTAACGGAATGGAAAAGATGACTAAATTTCGGAAGGAAAATGAGAGAGAAATACCGATGTCCGGATTCGTTTTTGAGGGTTGAATTTGGCCTTTTATAGAGATCGAGTAGGGAGTACACGTGGGCCTTCCGAATGATTCCTTCCGAAGGAACCTTCCCCAGCGGCTTCCGAATAGGGCTTTCGAAGCCCCTTCTTCAGTAGCTTCCGAAGCTCTTCCGAAGAGAGCTTCCGAAGCTTTCCTTTTAGCATCTTCCAAAGACCTCTTCCGAAGGGAACTTCCGAAGCTCCTCCCTCAGCATCTTTCGAAGTTCTTTCACCAGCAGCTTCCGAAGACCTCTTCCGAAGGGATCTTTCGAAGCTCCTTCCTCAGTATCTTCCGAAGCTCTTTCACCAGCAGCTTCCGAAGACCTCTTCCGAAGGAATCTTCCGAAGCTCCTTCCTCAACATCTTCCGAAGCTCTTTCTTCAACAGCTTCCGAATGTGGCTTTCCCGCCATGTTTGGACTTTTTCGTCCTCGATTTTTTGGGGCACCACAATTGTCCCCCACTCTTTGTTTTGTTCTTCTTAGATACAAAATGAAGAGTATTTTCTAAGAATAGGGCGCCAACAATCGGAAATGGCTCTTCCCGAAGGACCTCGCGTCCCCAAGAATTTTCCATCCTTGGGAATTTTTTTCGAATGTAACTTTTAACAATGCTATGTCCGTGGAGCTCTTACGCTCTTGAGCTCGAGGAGGGCGAAGTAAGTGTCACATGTCTAGCACCACTCATATGATCGAGAAGGGCCTAGAGATGGACCTTAGCGCAGATGCTTCTCAAAACCTTCTCCTTGGCGTGGGTTAAGGTCACGTGGATCGTCCCTTAGCCGAAGATTAGTGCCGACTTTATAATTTACATTATTTTTTAACTGGCTGTAAGGAACAATCATTTTGCTAGTTTCATCTCAAAGCACTCTTAGAATTTTTGACGCATTTCTTTGGCTATTGCGTTTCATTTTGTCATCTTTGGATGAATGTAGTTTCTTGGCAGTTGTTTCAACGTGCCTCATGTAATTGTCTTATTTGAATCACCACGTAATTCAATCATGTTTTCATCATTTGCTTGTTGGTCATGCGACTTGTATTCATACCTCTTCAGGCTTTGATTTATTAGCCACAATAGTTCAGTTTCTTTTGTTCCTGTCTACACCTTTTCTTCAAGGCTCTTTGGCCCAGGGAAACTCGGGATAGGCCTCGCGCCCTTGACATTACTGCGAGACTCATGCAACATTCATCGAGCTGTCAGCCTTTGTCCAGATTAGGGGATTGTCAAGCCTTTGCGGATGTTTTCGGGAGGGGCCTTCGTTTGCCATAGGGAAGCTAGATTGGGCTAAAGATCCAACGTGGGATTCATTCCGAGCGTCCAAGTCTTTTCCGGGAGACCTAGGGGCCAGATCGATCGAGGAGTTGGGTCTAGCTTAGGAGCGTAGCACCGGACTCAGTCGAGTGATCTAGGTGAGTCTACGGGCATAAGTGTCGGAGCATCCGATGATCCCGAGTTGATCTATCGTCCTGGGTGGTCCTCGATGGTACCTGTTGTTTTCTATCGTCGTAGGCGTTAAATTGAGTCGTGGAAGTCAAGTTTTTGAGGGTTGTATCTCGTCTCTTACTTTCTTCATTTATCCCTTTGGGGTCCGGTCTGTCCTAGGAGATCTAGAGTTGGCCAAAGATCCAATCCGAGATTCCTTCCGGGTGTCCGAGCTTGCCGGAAGACCTAGGCGCCAGATCAATCGAAGAGTCGGGTCTAGCTTGGGGCATAGCATCGGACTCAGTCGAGGGATCTAGGTGAGTCTGCGGGTATAGGCGTTGGAGCATCCGATGATCCCGAGCTGATCTATGGTCATGTGCGCCAGATCGCACCTGGGCGACACAAACCTCGTATGGCGAGGGTGTCTTTCGACTTACCATAGTTTCTTACTGCTTTGAGGTCCGGTCTGTCCTAGGGGATCTAGAGTTGGCCAAAGATCCAATTCGAGATTCCTTCCGGGTGTCCGAGCTTGCCGGGAGACTTAGGCGCCAGATCAATCGAAGAGTCGGGTCTAGCTTGGGGCATAACACCAGACTCAGTCGAGGGATCTAGGTGAGTCTGCGGGCATAGGCGTTGGAGCATCCGATGATCCCGAGTTGATCTATGGTCATGTGCGCCAGATCGTACCTGGGCGACACAAACCTCGTATGGCGAGGGTGTCTTTCGACTTACCATAGCTGCTTACTACTTTGAGGTCCGGTCTGTCCTAGGAGATCTAGAGTTGGCCAAAGATCTAATCCGAGATTCCTTCCGGGTGTCCGAGCTTGCCGGGAGACCTAGGCGCCAGATCAATCGAAGAGTCGGGTCTAGCTTGGGGCATAGCACCGGACTCAGTCGAGGGATCTAAGTGAGTCTACGGGCATAGGCGTTGGAGCATCCGATGATCCCGAGCTGATTTATGGTCATGTGCACCAGATCGCACCTGGGCGACACAAACCTCGTATGGCGAGGGTGTCTTTCGACTTACCATAGCTGCTTACTACTTTGAGGTCCGGTCTGTCCTAGGAGATCTAGAGTTGGCCAAAGATCCAATCCGAGATTCCTTCCGGGTGTCCGAGCTTGCCGGGAGACCTAAGCGCCAGATCAATCGAAGAGTCGGGTCTAGCTTGGGGCATAGCACCGGACTCAGTCGAGGGATCTAAGTGAGTCTACGGGCATAGGCGTTGGAGCATCCGATGATCCCGAGCTGATTTATGGTCATGTGCACCAGATCGCACCTGGGCGACACAAACCTCGTATGGCGAGGGTGTCTTTCGACTTACCATAGTTTCTTACTGCTTTGAGGTCCGGTCTGTCCTAGGGGATCTAGAGTTGGCCAAAGATCCAATTCGAGATTCATTCCGGGTGTCCGAGCTTGCCGGGAGACTTAGGCGCCAGATCAATCGAAGAGTCGGGTCTAGCTTGGGGCATAACACCAGACTCAGTCGAGGGATCTAGGTGAGTCTGCGGGCATAGGCATTGGAGCATCCGATGATCCCGAGTTGATCTATGGTCATGTGCGCCAGATCGTACCTGGGCGACACAAACCTCGTATGGCGAGGGTGTCTTTCGACTTACCATAACTGCTTACTACTTTGAGGTCCGGTCTGTCCTAGGAGATCTAGAGTTGGCCAAAGATCCAATCCGAGATTCCTTCCGGGTGTCCGAGCTTGCCGGGAGACCTAGGCGCCAGATCAATCGAAGAGTCGGGTCTAGCTTGGGGCATAGCACCGGACTCAGTCGAGGGATCTAAGTGAGTCTACGGGCATAGGCGTTGGAGCATCCGATGATCCCGAGCTGATTTATGGTCATGTGCACCAGATCGCACCTGGGCGACACAAACCTCGTATGGCGAGGGTGTCTTTCGACTTACCATAGCTGCTTACTACTTTGAGGTCCGGTCTGTCCTAGGAGATCTAGAGTTGGCCAAAGATCCAATCCGAGATTCCTTCCGGGTGTCCGAGCTTGCTGGGAGACCTAAGCGCCAGATCAACCTGAGGAGTTGGGTCTAGTTTGAAAACATTGCACCAAACTCAATCGAGGGATCTAGGTGAGTCTGCGGGCACAGGCGTCAGAGCATCCGACGATCTCGAGTTGGTCTTAAGTCATAGGAACCAGATCGCACCTGGGCGACATAAATCTCGCATGGCGAGGGCGTCTTTTCGACTTACCATATAACGGCTTCACCACCTTTTGTCCCTCATGAGAGTCAGTCTGTCCTCGGTGCATCAGGGTTTAATAGCCAGTCCGATTCTAGATTCTTTCCGGGTGCCCGAGCTTACCGGGAGACCTAGGTGCTAGATCGATCGAGGAGTCGGGTCTAGCTGAAGGGTATAGCACCGGACTCGATCGAGGGATCCAGGTGAGTCTGCGGGCACAGACATCGGAGCATCCGATGATCCCGACTCGGCCTGGGGTCATATGCACCTGATTTCGACTGAGTCATCCTGATCTCATCGAGGTCATCGCTGAGTTATTGCACCTGTATTACATTTCATCGTTCATACAAATGCTCAAGGTATAGGTTACGTGGTTCGGCTTATACTTTGCCTACTCCACGGGAATACATGGGGTATATTCTTTTATTTATAGGGGGATTATTACATAGAGAAATCAGGAAGATCTCTGGTTTACGGTGGAGTCAAGTAGTGCCTCTTGTAATGAACACATTTCCATGTCTTGTGCTTCAGATCTTTCATAGCTAGCTCCAACCGATAGAGCAGGGGAATACCTTTGATGGTGCATAGTGTTCCAGGTCTTGCTCTTCACATCCCCTTTGATTGTTTTTCCTGGACATTTTCCCCCGGCCTTGATGATTTTTTGGTTTATCTAGTATGAATCGATTGAGTTTTCCATATTTGATTAGCTGTTCAATCTGGTTTCATAGCTCCTAACACTATTCTGTAGTGCGCCCTGGGGACTCGTGAAACTTTGCAGAAAGAGTCTCTGTTCCTACCCATGTGCAATGGAGGAAAGGATATCGACTCTTGGCTTAGTGGGGGGAGCAAAGCTCTAGAATTGCATCTTTCGGGGGCTCTTCTTTTCTCGGCAACTTCACTGATGTGTCCGACCCAACGTCGTTCGGCCTTCCTCTTCTTTTCCCTTCCCATGCTTTTAAAATTTCCATTTGAACGATGAATTGTTCGGCTCGGGCAAACAATTCGGCCATTGAGTCTGGCTCGAAAAATGCTAGGGATCTTCGGAGCGGGGCGTAGGCAGTTCCATTAAGCAAGGCTGAGGTTGCCAAACTGATAGGGAGGTCCTTTACCTCTTGCGCTGCAGCCCTAAATCGTTCAATATATCGCTTTAGGGATTCATTTGGCCTTTGCTGCAAGCTCATCAAGTACACAACACCCTTCTTCTTCGGGACATAGGCAGTGAACACCTCCAAAAACTCTTTCTTCAGCTGTTCAAATGATCGGATATGTCCGGCTGGTAACTCAGTGAACCACTGTTGAGCCTATCCTACTAGGGAGAGTGGGAAGACTCTGCACTTAGTGACCTCATTCCACCTATGTAGCATGGCCACTGTGACGAAATGTTGTAGGTGCTTCTCTGGGTCATCCATCCCCGAGTATACCGAAAGCTGTGGTAGCTCGAACCCTTGTTGCACTGGTTGCCTTTGGAGTTCTTCAGATAAGGGAAACCCCTTCGGGGGCATTTTCTTGGGCGTCATCATTACCTGTTTCTGCTCTAGCACCTCTTCTATGAGGCACTTAATGTCAGACGCCTTGAGGGTTTCCTGTTCTGCTTCGTTTTTGTAAGGAGGTGGGAGATAAGAAGCTCGTGCATAGGTGCTTCCCGTTGTCTCTTTATACATGAGAGCTTTTCCTATCCTCCTATCATGTTCCCTTCCCAAGTCTGTCATCTCTGGGACTTGGTTATTTGGCCATGGAGTTATAACTCTTACCCCCTGTCGCGCGGTCCTTTGAGGGGTTTCTATGGATCTCCGGTGTTCTCCTCTCGTATCAGCTTTTCCCATGTGGGGAATTAATTCACGCAGCAAAGTAGTGATTCCCTGTAGTTTTCTCATATTCTTCTCATTGTTTATCTTGAGTTCATCATTTTGTTGTTTTAGTTCCTCAAAATTCTTCTGTAATTGTTCATAATCTGATAGCAGGACCGTGGGTGGGGCTATCCCAGAGGGTTCTAGAGGTACTAAAGTCTCCACGAGGTCTCTATTTGGAATTGAAGACTGTCCAAATGAGTGTTGATCCCGACTAGAAAGTGTTGCATGTTGGACTTGCTTCCCTTGTTCTGTTGCATGCCTCCTCAATCCAGCTATGTGTACTTTCTCCTGTTCTGAACGTTCCATGCCGCCCAGTCTAGTGGTCTGGTTGCCTTCGAGCGTGGGAAAGTTTTCTGAACGCATTTCATTGTCATGGTGATCTTCTGAAAATTCTGGCACTGTAGGGTGTGCCTGATTGGGGCCCCTTGTGTCTTTTATCCTAGTACGAGCGCTCCTTCAAGTGGAGTTATACGTGTTCGTCGAACTAGCTGATCTGGTCCCATTCAGCATTTTGTGTTAAGATTGGCTTTTTGTCGCGTTTCCCACAGACGGCGCCAAATTGTTGTTGCTCAAATACAACAATTAGAATTTTTAGTAGTGGGATGCACGTGGATGCCGTCGGCCTCGGGACTTGATCGAAGATTTGGCTGCAAAACAAAAGGAGGGCTTCCGAAGGGACGCTTCCGAAGCCTTCCTTCCGAAGACTTAATGTGGTCTTCCGAAGGTCGCTTCTGTTGTCAACTTCCGAAGGGTTCAGGTGGGCTTCCGAAGCTTTAGCTGAACTTTCGAAGGATGGCAACCGCATTGAGCTTCCGAAGGCATGATGGGTCTTCCGAAGGAAAAGATGGGTCTTCCAAAAGAAAAGATGGGTCTTCCGAAAGAAAAGATGGTCTTTCGAAGCCTGCTGCCGAATTGGGCTTCCGTAGCGTGATGGGTCTTCCGAAGGAAAAGAAGGTCTTCCGAAGGTCTGTATGGGGCAAACAAAGGTTAGAAGGCTCGCGGGATTTTCCTCCCGCGAAGGCCCTCCGACGCTCAAGTCAGTAACGGAATGGAAAAGATGACTAAATTTTGGAAGGAAAATGAGAGAGAAATATCGATGTCCGGATTCGTTTTTGAGGGTTGAACTTGGCCTTTTATAGAGATCGAGTAGGGAGTACACGTGAGCCTTCCGAAGGGATCCTTCCGAAAGAACCTTCCCCAGCGACTTCCGAATAGGGCTTCCGAAGCCCCTTCTTCAGTAGCTTCCGAAGCTCTTCCGAAGAGAGTTTCTGAAGCTTTCCCCTTAGCATCTTCCGAAGACCTCTTCCGAAGGGAACTTCCGAAGCTCCTCCCTCAACATCTTCCGAAGTTCTTTCACCAGCAGCTTCTGAAGACCTCTTTCGAAGGGATTTTCCGAAGCTCCTTCCTCAGCATCTTCATAAGCTCTTTCACCAGCAGCTTCCGAAGACCTCTTCCGAAGGAATCTTCCGAAACTCCTTCCTCAGCATCTTCTGAAGCTCTTTTTTCAGCAGCTTCCGAATGTGGCTTTCCCGTCATGTTTGGACTTTTTCGTCCTCGATCTTTTGGGATACCACAGTAGCCACCATCTTTTCCATCTTTCTCTCTCTTTCTCATTGTACCCATCTTTCTATCTCTCTCTCTCTCCCCGAATACACACACAAATATATATATATATACACACACACAAACACACACACATATATATATATATACACACACACACTCCTAGTCAAGAACTAGGTTCCATGGTTGCGACTATGTATTTTCGTGTGTGTGTATATATATATACATATATATATTTATGTGTATGTATTCGAGAAAAAGAAAGATGAAGAGATGGGTGTAATAGAGTGAGAGAAAGATAGGCGCAATGAGAGAGAGAGAGACAGATGGAGTAGATGGTGGCTGCACTCTGTGGTTGTGGAGAGTAAAAGAGTAGGAGTTGTGGGTGATTTTGAAGGGTAAAATATAATTTTTAAAAAATATTAGATAAATTTTAGGGGAATAACTGTAAAGAACAAACAGTGTAACTGTGAATAGAATTTCCCGTTAACGATTCGTTGCGACGACTCTATCCTCAGCCGCAATTAAGTCTTGAGTTTTGTAATAGTTTGTACGCTACCAGTCAAATGCTAATTTAAATTTTATTTGAGGGTCTTCTCTTATAGTTAAATTTAGACTCTGAAATTTAATATTTGCGAGGATATTTTACATTAATTTATATATATATATATTGTGTTAATATAAATATATAAATTATTAAATTTAAATATTTAAATATCATTTAAAATTAAAATATTACAGCCGCTAAAAGTAAATTTTGAAAGAGATAACTACACACAAAATAAATAAATAACAGTACGACATAAACACTAAGAAAACACACCCTTAGCTACAAAATAATAATAATTTATAATTAAGCAACTCACAGCCCTCCGGTGGCCCTCTCCACGAACTTCACCGGAAAACCGCCTTCCATCTTCGACGTCAAGTACGATATGTAGACCGGCTCCGCCCCTTCCTCCAGCACCGGCACCACCCGGAATCGCCGCAAAACACCTGCGGCCACTCTCTTCATCTGCAAATACGCCATCTCCTTCCCCAGGCAAACCCTCGGTCCCGCCTGAAACACTGTGTATTCATACGGGTCTCTCGGCACGTAGCTCCATTTTCCGGCCGGGCCGGCCTTCTGCAGCCACCTCTCCGGCCGGAATTCCGCCCAGTCCTTCCCCCACAGCTTCTCCGATCTCCCCATTGCGTACGGATGATAAGTCACGCTCATACCTTTCTTGACAACCGTCCCGTCCGGCAGCACGTCGTCTCCCATGGCTGTTTTTCCGTCGACGGGGACCGGCGGGTAGAGCCTCATGCTCTCGCTCAGCGCAGCCTGCGTGTAAGCCATGTCCTTCACTTCCTCGTAAATGGTAGCTTCTGATTTGTCATTGATTTCTCTGAGAATCTCGGTTTCGACTTCTGGGTGTTTGGCGACCAGCCAGAAGAACCATATCAAGGCGGCGGAGGTGGTGTCGCGGCCGGCCAGTATGAAACTGATGACTATATCCGCCACGAAGGTTTCGTCTGAATGCCCAGAACTCAAGAACCTCGACAAGAGATCAGGGGATTCAATCGATGATTTTTCCCTCTGTTCTTCCTTCTTTTCTCTAGTCACTTCCATGGCGAATCTACGAACTTCTTCCACTGCAACTCGAAGCTGCTTTTCCGACCCGACGTCGAGAAAACGCTTGATTTTCCACACCACAGGATGAATCGCTTGGAACCTTTCGCTACTGAACTTGACGGCGCTTTCAAAAGCTTTGGCGAATTTGGCTTCCGGAAGAGAAGGTAACAAATAGGCTGGATCATATCCGAAAGCGATTTTACAAATGTTGTCAAACGCGAATCTCTGGAGGATGTCCTGAAGGTCGAGAACATCGCCGTTGGCGGCGGCGGCGGAGAGGATTGGGATGAGGCGGTCGGAGAGCTCGGCGTCCACCACTGTCTCCACGAATTTGCGGAGAGATTTGGTGTTAAACTCGTGGCTGGCGACTTGTCTCTGGAACTTCCAGGTCTCGCCGTTGGCGTTGAAGATGCCGTCGCCGAGGAAGTCGAAGAGAACGCTCTGGGAAAAGCTTCCTTTCTGGTAGTTAAAGAAGTGGGTCTTGAGAATGTGCTGGACGTTGGCGGCGTCGGCGGTGAAGACTTGGATGAAGCCCAGCGGGCGGTGCAGGACGAAGGTGTAAGATGGCGAGCTCCTCACGATGTCGGACGTCCACTGAATTGTTCGTTTCTGATTCGCTTTAATTGCAAGGAAAGATCCTATCACCGGATACCTTCTCGGCGACACTGATGATGATAAAGAAGAAGAAGAAGAAGAAGAAGAAGAAGAAGAAGAAGAAGAAGAAGTGGACTTGGACTTGATGAGGACCAAGACAACCATAGTAATAAAGCAGAGCAGCAGAGAAGAAGCCCAGAGCTGGAGATCAGCCATGGCTGACGATCAATTTCAGTACTGATGAATCTGATCAAACGAATTTAGCTTGTAGAATAGAATGTGCCGACCATTTGAGATTGAAGCTTGATTTATATACTGAAGGTTCCCTTGAAATTTCATTCGGAATGGTATCATGAACAGGTTGACCAGTCCGCTCGCCATCCAGAACCCCTTGAAAAGTATCATCCACATGTTACCAAATTGAGAAGCGGGCAAAATATCTATCTTCCGTCAAAGTCCGTCATTTGCCCGGTCTGACCGACGCGGGCAAATTGAGAAGCGGCTGGGGGCACCCGATATCATCCCTCTCACATGTTAAATTAAATTATATATTATAAAAAATATTATACTTATTAAATATCACCTATGATCCATGAAAACTCTCACACGTGCGTTTTCAAAACACGTTTTCGTATGAAAACGTCGAGAAAAAAAAAATGTTTATGAGATATTTTTATAATTTTGAAAATATTTTAGAATTGTTTTATAATATTAAAAATTATGAAAAATTTTGTTTTCTATTTAAAAAAGTACTTTTATGTACAAAGGCATTAGATACGAAAAAAATTCTATTGTTAATCAGATTAGAGACAAAAAAATTTTAATATTATTATTTATTTTTAATTAATAACTCTATGATAAGATCTATGTTTCTTTTTTAAATGTATTATAGAATTTATGTTTATTTTTAGATTGAATAATTATTTTTATAATTTTTTAAATTAAAAATTATAATTACAAAAATTACTATATTTTTTTATTTATGCATTTCTTATAAGGGAGAATAAAAATTCAGTTTACCCAAATCGATAGAATTTGTTGTTCAATTTAATTTTTTTCTGTATTAATTTGGTTCGATTAATTTTTCTCAAATATTTAATTTTTAATTTAATTTTTTTAATAAAAAAATAGAATTAATCAAATTACTAAATTTTAAAATAATATTATTTTAATCGCAGGGCACCAATTTTGAAAGCCCATTAAGTGGACTCTTTCGTATTTGTCTTTCTTATCACTACTTATAGGAGAACTCGTCACCACATTCATCACCACTTAAACAATAAATATACGGAAGCAGACACGCACACAAGCACACAAAGCATCTGATGGGAATAGCTGGCAAGAAAATTCCAATTGAGAGAAACACAGAGAATAGAAAATGGAGAGGGTAGAATCGGAAATTACTACTGATTACCTGTTAGCAGAACGAGAAAAAAAATATATATTTTTGCCCCCTTTTTTTTTTTCTTTTGTAACAATCCATTATACTATTCAATTATGCATTCACAAGTTAATTGCACAACTTATAAGAATTAAGTTAGAGCATGCATAATTATATATTTTTGAATTAATTACATAATTTATAATAATTGAATTAAAACGTGCATTATGTATACACTAAAATATTTAATTGCTTCCAGAGCGTAGATCAACTGGTAAAGGAATGACTCGTTGGGGTATTGCTCTTTGGATCTCAGGTCCTGTGTTTGAACCCTGTCAAGAGATAGTTAAGTAGATAAGGAATAATTCTAAAAATGAAAAATACTTCCTACCCTCACGTTTGCGACTGTATTAGGGGTCAAAATCTACCTGTTAGATCTCCTGATTTACCTCTCCTGCTAGAACCGTGAGATTGAGCAGTGGAGGCACGAGTGATAACACATAATCTAAAAAAAATATATCTAATTTATCCCTTTATTCAGGACCAAACTCATATTTTTTCTTATGTACTTTAATGTTGTTTCATATGACTATTCAATTTTTTTCTTATTTCGATTATATCTATAAATTATGTATTTTTGAGTCAATTATATATTTTAAAAATACGTATTTCAGAAATGTAATTGAAATAATAAAAAATTTAAATAATTATATAAAAAACATAAAAATATAATGACAAACATATGAATTTAGCTTTTTTTTTGTGTGTATGTGTGAGGTTTTTTTGTTGTTAGGATAAATTTATCCAAGGTAAGATATTATATTCTCATCACTTCGAAAAATAACTTTTATAAATCTAATTTTTACGTAAATGGCACATATTCACCTATGAAAATCAATTTTCTCCTTATTAAATTTTTGAGAATGTAGACCACATTTCACGTAACAAACCTACTGAATAGATTATATGAAAACGAAAACGAAAACGAAAATGAAATATGAATACGATATGAAATAAAAATAGAGAAATGATATTTTTAAAAAAAGTAAGAAATAAAAATGTTGTAAAAATACGTAAATAAAAAAAATATTAGGATCTTTTTCTAAATATATTTTTTAATATATAAAATTATAAAAAATGATTATTTAATCTAAAAGGCAAAGATAAATTTCAAAATATATTTAAATAAATTATGAAAAAAATTAAAAATTTTAATTTAGAGACAAAAAAAAATCCGTCTCTAACCTTTTCGTGGACGAAATCACTTTTCTAAATCGAAAATGTAATTTTGATTTTTTTTAATATTATAAAATATCCTCCAAAATATTTTTAAAATTATAAAAATAATCTAAAAATATTTTTTAACATTTTAGAAATGAAAACACTGAAACAACATTTCCGTGCATCATAGCTTACCAAGGAGTATATGACAATTCCATTAAACACTACTTGCTTTCAAGGTTTAATTAGATTGAAATAATATCTAATCGTTCATTAAATTTTAAATAAAAATTTTTATTTGAGTTTTTTTTTTTAAAAAACAGTGGTGGGTTAAAATTAATAATGAGATAAAATCATGACGGGATGAGTTAATATTGTACGATGTTTGTCAGAAAAGAAATAATTTATGTAATAATTAAATAAAATTCCATTACATGCCGTTCTAAAAGTAACTATTTGAATTTTAATTTCTTAAAATTATTTTATGGGATACTGCCAATAGAAGACATTTGTGTTTTAAATCAATTAAATAGTGATAGATTTAAACTTAGCAACAATTAAGTTAACTTGTCTTTAAGACACAAATCAAATGATTAAATCACTATAAATTAGAATTTGCATAAATAGGTTAGAAGTTTGATTATTTGTCCTGTACAGTAAGATAAATCATCCATCTGCGAGTTGCTTTTTCTATTGAAATTGACCTATTGAGGTCAGAACGACAAGAAAGCGCGTAAAGATGATAATTTCAAATTAACTCTTCTAAATTATTTATAAATTTAATTTTATCAGTAAAACATGACAAAGCCTCCGTCCCCAGATGGGTATCTCAAAAATTATTAAAAAAGGAAAGAAGAATTCTCTACCATGGCTCATATAGCTGTGGCTGTCTGAAAAGAAGCTTGACCATTTGGCAAGCTTTCAAGGGTCAATGCGTTTAGACAGACATGTAGGAAACAAGAAAATTGGATTATTATTTGGGTAATTTATTGTTGGAGAAGGGTTTATGGAATAATAACATCTATGTATGTATGGGTTTCAATTGGATGGCTTTGAATTGAACCATTTAATGTCCTTAGAGATGGGCGTTCTTATCTCACACTCTTCCATCTTTGAAACATTCAAAATAATTCTCAACATATTCCACCCTTCCATGGTCTAATTGATAGGTTTCACAAGTTACTGCCATTGACTTTTAACGCATTTACAATCCAGCAGTTTGGAAGATTTCTTTTTCATATATTTTGAGTTTGGGATATCAAATAATAATAATAATAATAAATATAAGGTTTGACTCTTTATATTGTAGTTGAAGAATTAGGGTGATAAGTTTGTGTTTCTACTCGTAATTATAGTTTTTGGGTTAATCGGTCGGTTCAGTTCAATTTTATTTCATAGTTCGATTTAATTGATTAGTGAATTTCGATTGGTTCAGTAATCGAATCGATCGTTTGCACACCTAATTTTTTCTGCATTTTTGTTTCCTATTTTTTCTTAAAAGATGTCATTTTTTCACTTCCATTTCATATCACATCCGTTTTTCACTTCCGTTACATATCACATCCGTTTTTCACTTCCGTTACATATCACATCCGTTTTCCACTTCCGATTCTATGCAATCTAGAATATAACTAAATAATTTTTTTTCTCAATTTTGTAGGAATAAATTTAAATCTTTTCCCAATAAAATTAAGAAAAAATTTCTCATTTGGCAAGGCACCAATTTTGAAAGCCCATTAAGTTGACACTTTTTTTTCTCTTTTGTATTTATTTTTCTTGAGATGGTTATTCTTGTGCGATTTTCGATACTTGTACTCTCAATTACATCAACAGAAATAAATTATAAGTTGAATTTTTGGTATTTGCGTAGAGCGATATCGAACTCGTAACTCACCGAATTAACATTTAGAGTGTGTTTGATTGCATTATCTATAATTTAATTCTAGATAATATTGCTTAGAAAACAAGAATCACCTCTCCTTTGAAAAATGAATTTTATGGAAATAAGGTTTAAATGCTTGTACTATACATATTTTTCTATAGAAAAGTTAAGAATGTTTGATTGTTTTCTATAAAAAATATATAATAATTATAATTTTTTATAAAAATTATATACAATCAAACACACACTTATATATTATTCATCCGATCATTCAATCCATGTTTTAATAGTTCGTATTTGTTTTTCTTGTCACTAGGAGAAATCGTCACCACATCCATCACCACGTAAACATATAATATACGTAAGCATACACGCACGCAGACACAAAAGCAGCTGATGGGAATAGCTGGCAAGAAAATTCCAATTGAGACAAACGGAGAGAATAGTAACTGGAGAAATGGAGAGGGTAGAATCGGAAATTACTACTAATTAGCTGTTAGCAGAACGAGAAAAAAAAAATTATTTTTGCCCCTTTGTGTAAGAATCAATTATACTATTGGATTATATATTTTTAAATTAATTACATAATTTATAAAAATTAAGTTAGAGCATGTAATTATGTATTTTTAAATTAATTACATAACTTACAATAATTAAACTAGAGCGTGCAATACATATACCATGAAATACTCAATTTATCTCTTTATTTTGGAACAAATTCATATTTTTATTTATGTACTTTCATTTCGTATGGCTATTCATTTTTTTCTGGTTTCGATTATAGCTTTAAATCATGTATTTTTTAGTCAATTATGCACTTCAAAAATATATAATTTAAATGTTTAATTGAAATAATATAAAATTTAAATAATTATATAAAAAATATATAAAATATAGTGACAAAAATATGTGTTTGGCTTTTTTTGCGTGCGCACGCAAGGGTTTTATGCTGTTGGGATAAATTTGTCTAAGGGAAAATATTATATTCCCATCACTTCGAAAAGTTACTTTCCCAAATCCACCAATGGAAAAGTGATTCGTGCAAAACATAATAATGTAATTTCTATGTAAATGACACATATTTAATATTAATTTATATTTAAATGAAAAATATTTTTAATATTAATTTATTAAATATTTTTTTATATATGATATGTATTATAAAAAATATGGTTTTTTATTAAAAATAGTTTTAAAATATATTTTAAATTAATTTATATAATATTTTTATATCATATATTTCTTAAAAGTATTTTAACAACTAGGTGTATGTACTTAATTTTTAACCCAATATCTCTTATTTGTCCAAATCCTTCCTTGCCAACTAATCTACAAGTTCTCTTGGACATTTGAGTGCACATATTAATTTTAAATTATACTAAATTTTTCTGTTATAATAGTTAGACTTTTTACCATTGGAAAAATGCCTAAAATGGCTATAAATACCACACAAACTCATTTTTTGAATCTTTAAATACTTCTATTATATATCCAAAACACTCGAAAGCTTTAAAACGTTCTCAAGCAAAACATTCAGACAATCTGAGACTGTCGAAATATTATTGCACATCCACTGAAGAGCCACAAGACAAAAGGATAAAAGTTCTTCAAGTCTTCTACGACAAATCCGAACTTTTTTATTTAAAATTATAAATTTATTTATTTATTTAAATATTATTGCCATGTATAATTTGTTATTAATTGCTTATTTGTGTCCAATTGTAGATAAATTATTTGTAATATTTAAATTACCATTGTAGATTGTATAGGTTTTTTATAACCATTAAAATCTAGGTGAATATAGTTTTCAAAATAAGTTAGGAAGAAAATCTTGGTGTAGTGGTTGCTTAGAACCCGTTGTAATTAATATATGTGTGTATCTAGTTTCCAATGTAAGTTAGAGTGGAAATCTTGGTGAAATTATTTTAATGGAACCCCAAAGGTGATTAGACCTTGAGAAAGTGGACTACATGTGTGTGAAAACACTGAATCACTATAAATTGTGTTGTGCTTTATTATATTTATTTTTATTATATCTTATAGTTTACGTTTATTATTAATCTCAAATATAATTTAATATATTTATCAAATATATATTTTTTAATAAAATCATTAATAAAAATATTTATTAAAATTAAGAAAAATTTTAATCACTCAATTCACCTCCTCTTAAGTGTCCATACCCTAAGGGACCAACACTATGAAATAAAATTAATGTATAGTGAAATAAAAATAAGTTAAAATCTATATTTTCAATGTTTTGTTATCATCGAAGAAATTAAATTTCAAGGGCATAAATTAAAAATTTCAAGAAAATTTTTAATTAGCATTAAAAAATCTATGTTTCCTAGAAGTTTTAATTTATATTTATATTTATATTTATATTTATAATTTATAATTTATAAATAATTTTACTTTAATAATTAATTAATAACTACTTTTAATTTAATGCAAGAGTAATGCATGTATTTTTCATTGCTAATTAAGATTTTAGATATCACATTTTCAAGATTAATGCATAGGTTTTCTAATGTTAATTAAGATTTAATATATCATATTTTCAATAGAATAAAATTAATGCATAGTAAAATAAAAATAAGTCAAAATTCATATTTTCAATGTTTTGTTATCATTGAAGAAATTAAATTTCAAGAGCACAAGATTAAAAATTTCAAGAAAATTTGTAATTAATATTGGAAAACCCATGTTTCTTCACGTTTGGAAGTTTTAATTTATGTTTATATTTATAATTTATAAATAAATATATAATATAATAAATAATTTTATTTTAATAATTAATTAATCACTATTTTTAATTTAATGCAAGACTAATATATGAATTTTTCAATGCTAATTAAGATTTAAGATATCAAATTTTCAAGACTAATGCATAGTTCTTAAATACTAATTAATATTTAATATATCATATTTTCAAGGCTATGGAATAAAATTAATGCATAATGAAAAAAAAAGTCAAAATTCATATTTTTAATGTTTTGTTATAACTTTAAAAATTGAATTTCAAGAATAGAAATTAAAAATTTCATGAAAATTTTTAATTAGCATTAGAAAAACTCATACTTCTTCACGTTTAGACATTTTAATTTATTTATATTTGTAATTTATAAATAAATCTATAATATAATAAATGGTTTTACTTTAATAATTAATTAATCTCTACCTTTAATGATTTGTTGTTTCAATGTAATAAATTTTGTATATAAATAGAAAGTTCATATCAAGATTTTTTATTTTATATAACGCATTATAATTTAATAAAAGTATTTTTAAAATAACTTTTTAAAATTTGGATGAAAGAGTTTATTTTTTCAATCAAATCAACGCTAGCAAGATGCAAAGGACGCTTCGAATCATGAGACTTTAGAAGATTCCATGTTTTGAAGATAAATCAAAAACTTATAGCATCGAGATGGTTTTTATGGACGAATAAGTTTTTTTTTCCTTATAAATTTATTGTTAATTATTTATTTAATATCTTTTGTTTTGTATAAATTATTTAATATTTTGCCATCAAATTTATAGGGTAGAAGAATTCATGCAACAATCAAGCGTTCCTTGGTTGGTCTATCAAACATTGATTTGTTAAGAACAATTGTATTTTATGCGATATTTTATAGTTGGATACAACAATATAAAATACAAGACTACAAACCACAAGTAGAATGTCAAATACTAGTGTTGGAGATGTTATGGATGAAAATTTTTCAATACAAAATTTTATCTTCAAATCATTTCCTGATATTTTGAGTGCAGTTGAATTTAAGAAAAATGAATTCTTTGGTAAATATAAAGTTGATAATGTAATTATTTATGTCCGTATAATCAATATTTTAAAAATCGGACCAAAGAATGAACTGTCCTATTAATTGGGTCTTAATTGGGTCACAGGTCAGTTGGTCGAACCGGTTAGATCGGAGTGGTCCGACCGGATGATGTCATATATATATATATATATTTTATAATTAAATAACATATATTAAATATATATTTTAATATATATTTAAAATACTAATATTCTATATATTATTATGAAAATTGTTATTATTAACTAATATACAACTAATATTTTATATATAATTATTATATATGTTATTAAAGAATTAATTAAGAATTAAAAATTTAAAAATAAGTGAGAGGGTGAAAAAAATCGAGGTCAACCTAGTTTCCGGTCCAATCGTATTTTGACCAGTTTTGATTAGGTTAAAGGAGATTTGATTTTTTATGTCAAATCGAATTGGATAAGCCACTGATTCTCGGTTAAAGTGGTCCGATAGACCAGTCTGATCCAATTTTTAAAATAATGTATATAATTGATATTTTTTTTAATTTTATTAAAAATATAATTGGTGGAGTCGTAGGTAAAAACAATACTGAAAGGACGAACAAACTCATTGATATCATGCTTGAGGACGTTGAGTATGCTGTCCTTACAACAGACAGAATATTGGATCGTGAAGAGAGGTACAAGAGAATTAATGTGTGAAGATGGGTAGGAGATTTTGAACCAAGGGATTGAGACAAAGTCATCAACTTTTTGAGAGAGAGACAGAGAGAGTGAATCTAATGGGGGCTTGACTTGGCGAGGATTCAATTGTAGGGTAATATGCGTCTCACGAGTGCAATTTTGTTCACCCTCTTTATCGGAGTGAACATCACCCTCACAAAACTGTGAGGGTGAAAAAAGTAACAGAACGACACAAAAATATTAATTATTATTTTATTATTTTTTTACTCTTACAATTTTTGTGAAAGTGATGTTCACCCCGTTAAATAGGGTGAATAAAATCGCACTCGTGTTTCACTGTCTGTAATACATATATATATATATGCATGTTTTTTTGAAAATGCGAAGGACAAATCCATGGAAAAAGTGAGAGTGGGTGAGTGCACCTGATTGTAAGCTCCTCCAATGTTTCTTTAAAGTTGGGAGGCTGTGTTTTCTTCTACAAATGTCTCGATCATATCATCTCCCTACCATTCCCAGCCAGCCACAGAGAGAGAGAGAGAGAGAGAGAGAGAGAGACAGCAAGGAGAGCAATTATTTCTTCAAAGCCAAGCTTGTGGCTTGTGGTGTACCCCCACCATTTTCACAAAGCATGCGCTTCAAGTGGGATGCACCAACGACTTAATTTTTGTCTATTGACTATTATAAAATTATTAATTAATTACTCATTAATCACTACAAGTTTGGTTGGAATGCTCTTTTTCCAAATCAGAATATATATATATTTTTAAAATTTTATTATAATTGCATAAATTAAATTTTAAGACCATTATTTATTCAATATTTTGAAGAAGTGGGGACAGAATAATAAAAATTATGTTAATTTTTAATAATTATATAAACAATTTATAATAAAATATTATTTATATAATAATTATCGAAATCACGAGGTGATTACACTTTTCATTGCACGGGTTTAACACTAGTTTATATAATTAAGCAACTCACAACCTCCCGGCGCCCCTCTCCTTGATCCTCACCGGAAAACCGCCCTCCATCTTCGACGTCAAATACGATATGAAGACCGGCTCCGCCCCTTCCTCCAGTGCCGGCACCACCCGGAATCGCCGCAAAACACCGGCGACCACTCTCTTCATCTGCAAGTACGCCATCTCCTTCCCCAGGCAAACCCTCGGTCCCGCGTGAAACACTGGGTACTCATACGGGTCTCTCGGCACGTAGCTCCATTTTCCTGCCGGGCCGGCCTTCTGCAGCCACCTCTCCGGCCTGAATTCCGGCCAGTCCGTCCCCCACAGCTTCTCCGATCGCCCCATTGCGTACGGATGGTAAGACACGAGCATGCCTTTCTTGACAACCGTCCCGTCCGGCAGCACGTCGTCTCCCATGGCTGTTTTTCCGTCGATGGGGACCGGAGGATAGAGCCTCATGCTCTCGCTCAGCGCAGCCTGCGTGTAAGCCATGTCCTTCACTTCCTCGTAAATGGCAGCTTCTGATTTGTCATTGATTTCTCTGAGAATCTCGGTTTCGACTTCTGGGTGTTTGGCGACCAGCCAGAAGAACCATATCAAGGTGGCGGAGGTGGTGTCGCGGCCGGCCAAAATGAAGCTGATGACTATATCTGCCACGAAGGTTTCGTTTGAATGCCCTGAACTCAAGAATCTAGACAAAAGATCAGGGGACTCTAAAAACGACTTTTCCCTCAGTTCCTCTTTCTTCTCTTCGATGACTTCCATAGCGAATCTACGAACTTCGTTCACAGCAACCCGAAGTTGCTTCTCCGACCCGACGTCGAGAAAACGCTTGGTTTTCCACACCACAGGATGAATCGCTCGGAACCTCTTGCTGCTGATCATAACCGCGCTTTCAAAAGCTTTGGCGAATTTGGTTTCAGGTAGAGAAGGTAACAAATAGGCTGCATCAAATCCGAAAGCGATTTTACAAATGTTGTCAAACGCGAATCTCTCGAGTATGTCCTGAAGGTCAAGAACATCGCCATTGGCGGCGGCGGCGGAGAGGATTGGGATGAGGCGGTCGGAGAGCTCGGCGTCCACCACTGTCTCCACGAATTTGCGGAGCGATTTGGTGTTGAACTCGTGGCTAGCTACTTGTCTCTGGAACTTCCAGGTCTCGCCGTTAACGTTGAAGATGCCGTCGCCGAGTAAGTCGAAGATGATCATCCGGGAAACGTCGCCTTTCTGGTAGTTGAAGAAGTGGGTCTTGAGCATGTGCTGGACGTTGGCCGCGTTGGCGGTGATGATGTGGCGGCGGCCCAGCGGGAGGTTCAGGACGAACGTCGAAGTGGGCGTGCTTCTCACCATGTCAGACAACCACTGAACTCTTCGGTTCCTATTCGCATAGATTGCGAAGAAAGATCCTACGAGTGGGTATCTTCTCGGATACCCTGATGATGACGAGGAAGTAATGAACTTGCCGAGGATCAAGAAAAGCAGAGGAAGAAGGCAGAGAAGCAGAGAACCTGCGAGCTCGAGATCAACCATGGCTTAGTGAGATGATGATTAATTTGAGTACTGAATCCGGATTGAAGTTAATGACTTTGGACAAGATTGAAGGCTTATTTATCTTATCGGATGATGGATGTGGGCCCAAGTCTTGGAACATTAGTCATCACCCACTCATTAATTAATATCAACTATTATTAAGATTTAGGGCTAATTGTACGTACTGTATTTCCGTACTTTGGCTAACCCTTAAACGTGAAGATGTTATTATCCTTAGATTAATCAGGTGGGTTGGGCAGTCAAGCCCGTGCCCATCCCGTGATTGTGACATTGTCGCTTCTCGATGACAAAGACTGGTCATAGATTCTGACCTCTTACTTTTTATTTTTAATTATTAAAAAATATTATCACTCAGTACAAATGTCATCATCATATCAATCAAACTCTGAAAAAAAAAAAAAAATCCTTACATAAACAATCTTATATTTAAATTAGATATTAAAAATTTAAAAATTATATAAAAATAAGTATCCATATTTTTTTTTGAAAGCTAATATATTTTTTAAAGAAATATATAATTTTCTCAAATTTTTTAGTATTAAAATTATTTCAAGTGATATTTATGCTAATATTTTAAGATCTATGAGGATTAAAATTTTAATAGATAATATTTATTCTTTTTATAGAATTTTTAAATGTTTGAGTTATTTTGTTTGTACTTTGTTTGGAACTCTCAGTTAGTGAAAAATTACACATTTAGTTTAAAAAGTTATTTTAAATTTTTTAATCTTTTAATAAATTTTTACCTATAAAATGGGACTAGAGAGGGAGAGAAAAAAAAATAATAATTATAGGGATTGTTGGAAATGTTTCTTAATTATAAGGACCTTCCTTTAAATAGTTCAAATTAAAGAGAGTCTAGGAGTAATTTAATTGAAACAAAACATAAAATTTAATTTGTTATTAAAAAAGTTAAAACTTCATGATAAAATTAAAACTAAATCTAAAATTTGATATAATATTAAAAAAAACTAAAAATTTGTTATAAAATTAAAATAAAATCAAAAGTTGAGTTTTTTTTTTTTTTGTTGATAATTTACCTGAATAAAAAGAACACACTGAAAAAGCTTATACTAATTTATTAATTATTTTTGGAAAATGTTAAAAGATAGTCCATTTGAGACTTGGGTTCATAGAATGTGCCTTTACATTCATCCTTCAAGAGGCAATATATGGTAAACTTAGAGACCGTTCACTCAAAGGACAGTGAATTTGAGAATCCAATTGTTTGATCACTACTACTGGGATAGCAAACAACTGTGGGCAAACTCTCTTATCTACAATTACTGTGATGCAAACGTACCAGCGTCCATCTGGACTTGCATTGCCAACCTTGAGGGCAATACTGATGGTTACACAAAGATCTCTAAGATCTCGTTTCAGGGGAAAAAAAAAAAAAAATGATCCTGCCAAGTCTACAACAGAACACAAGAAATCAAAATTAGATTAGCAAAACTCGCAGCAAGAGGCATCAAATTTGACATAAACACTTACAGAACCAAATGTTGTTTTTACACAGGAGGGCAGCTGTACAAAGAGTCTGTATTGCATCAAATTTGCAGGCAGTCTACTGGGGTGCAATGTTGCCTCGGCGCATTTAAACCAATATAGTGGCACTGATGGAGCAGGGTTTTTTCCGATCAGTTATTCTTCTCGTCAAGAAACTGCAAAGATCCAGTATTGTACAGACGATATTGAAAATCATACTGAAAAGGCTATGAATTACATTGTTGTAGAAGAAAATCGAGGACTAGAAGCACAAACATGGAGATTAAACTCGGGTAATTCCAACCACCGCAGAATGGACAAACTTTAGGATCTTATACTAATTTACTTTGATTATGATCCAACCAGAACTAGAGATACTTTTGCGGAAAAAAAAAAAAATGCATAACTCCCAAGATGAATCTTACATTTGGGCTTCTGATCTGGAAAATGATTCTATAAATGCCACAGTATTACAATAATCATCCTGGGCATTGGGAAGTGATAGCCAGATACATTCTAGATATATATTCTTCCTTAAATGAAGAGGCTGACAAATTTTTTTAAAGGGAATCATTCCATACTTGTTCTTGAATCTGTATTAGGAGGTTCCAACGAAAAGCAACAAAAATTTTGCACAAAATCAAATATATACATCACCTAATGTTTCACCAGATGCATACCTGGTTATTGCAGGCACATGAACTCAAGGAACACAGACTTTTCTTCTCAACTCCAATTTTCCGCAATTCTTGCAGCTGATGAGCTATTTCTTGAATGAAATGTAATCCCTCATCACCAATTCTAAGTGAATTAAAAGCATGCTCAAGAAAATTACGATCAGCCTCAAGTGCTTCCAACCTGCCATTAAGGTCTGAGATTGCAGTTGCTAGGGCAATCAAGTCATTACCTCCACCATTATTGGAGGATTCTTGCCCATCAGGACCAAGATGATTGCTCTCCTTGACCAAATTATCATGCTCAACTGAGAGGTCAGAACCTTCTTCAGAAGAAAGGCCTGCATTCAACGCAGATAGATTTTTTTGCGTCAGCAGATCATTCTCTTCCTTCTGCTGATCAGTTTGAATCCCCCCACTAGAAGGAGACATTGTCAGATTCTTTATTGCTGCTTTATCTAATGGCATGCCAAGAGATGATTTTTTACAAGAAACTTGATTCAGCTTTCTCTCCAAGTTCTTCAAACATTGTGAAATGTAGACTTTCTCATCCTCAAAATCTAACTTCACATTGTTCTTTTTAGCAGTGTCTTCAGACACCGTCCTGGATGTTTCACAGGTGATAATGTCACTACTTTTAGCATGAGCAATGCAACCATTCTCAATATGGGTGTTTCTTACTTTTGAGTTGTCAGTTACTCCAAGTAAAGTTTCCCCCGTATTTTTGCCAGGGAAGTTAAAATTGTAAAATTCTAATTCTGCTTCCAAATCTTGCATCTCTTTCTCCTTTTCAGCTAGGAGATCATTGGCCTTTTCCAGTGCCTCCATATCATATTCCGCTTGCTCCTCCATCATTCTTAAGTACTGCAAGGCCTCCATGTGCATTGATGCCTTCTCTTCTTGCAACCTTGTGATCATGGCCATAGCCTGATTTGCGGCAACTTCAGAAGCACTTCTCTCTTCCTCTAATTCCCTAGATAGAGTGCTCATACATCTCTTATAATGGTCAACCTGTTGTTTTAACCTATCAACAACATTTTCACCCTCAATTTCAAGGACACTGCTTCCATCAACAAATTCATGACCGAAGTCATTCATCTCTGATGAGGTTGACTTCTGAAGCATCAAAATTTCATAAGAGCTAGAAGCATCATTTCTCTGGAGTTCGTTATGTTGGTCATGCACACTGGGACTTGTATCACTCAGTGATGGATCAATGCCATGAATAGATAATATTTCTTCAAGGACTTTCTCAGAATCAGGTTCTGAAAGCAATGCATAAACTTCTCTTCCTTTATTGCTGTCAGTTGGCTTGCACTCCTCACTTGAATCCACACTTTTTGACATTGATGAAGCAGTATCATTCAACATCTGACCACTTTTAAAGCCTGTTGGAGTTCTTATACTCATCAACTCAGAATCCTCAATATGCTTGATCAGAGACTTATTTTCGACATCACTGGTTCCAACAAAATCTGCTTAAAATCATGTCAGAAATGAGAGGTTAGTAAAATCTAACCAACACTAACATAAAAATATGCATCCACATTCATGCACTGGTGCAAGCACAAACATGCACATATGTGTGCAGGTACATACACGAAACAATGAGGAAATATAGCTTACTCTTCTCTGATGGAACTCGAACGAGATATTCCATGACAGTGGAAGATGGAGGAAGGTCATTTAGAGGAACAAGATCGGACAGGGGAAATATGCTGGAATTCTGAGTTGAATAATCATCAGGGTTATTTGCTGATATGCCATTGGGAACTTCTACAACATTAGATGAAGAGGGAATGACATCCAATGAAATAAGTTCAGGTGGAGGAGAAGGATTAGCCCTTCTATTAGATTGTTCCCAGTTAAATTTTCTTGAACCATGTCTTATGTTTCTGTCAAATGCCAAACCTTCAACATTAGGTGGCAGGTTAGCATCACCAGAAGCTTGTTGGAACTTCTTGGCGGGGGCCAGATTGTCAGAATGCAGTTCACCCGAACTCAGTTGATCAACAAGAACTTCCTTTGTATCAATATTTTCACAAGCCATGAAAATTCCATCATCATCTTCAGAAAAAGGGAACTCAGACTCAGAGTCTGAAGTAATTTTGACCTCGGTGTAAGCTACGTGAGACAAGGGATCAGCAGCTCTATTTCCAATAAGACGAGGTGTTGGCCTTGCAAATTTGTTCCTGATTTTCTTAATGCTATCCCGGCGTTTTAAGCGGGCATGACCTTGAAAAAGAGGCAAAGGAGGTTTAGCATTAAGTTTAACAGTCCCAAGTCCAAGTGGATTTAACTGCAGCAGTCTTTGGGCATTTGGCCCAGCTCTCCATATCTTATTGCAACAAGAACAGGTGCTTGTGCTCAGAGAACCCAGGCTAATATTCTTATTTGGAATTGAGTTTTGAAGACCATGCTGATCGAGATGAACCCCTAATTTACCAATGTCCAACCTGAATGATTCAGAGTTCAATTTGTTCTGTGTAGGGAAGGACGTGAGACATTCTTCACACATCCCACAAGCATCGGCAAGCTTACCGTGGATGTTACAGGATGCCAAAGATGATATTTCCGCTCTGTGGTTGCTACAGAGTAGACTTCGATAAAATTCAGGTTTTTCATTTCCAAAAACATGGTCAAGCCTCGAACACAACAGGCAAGGGGCTTGCAATTTTCTGTAGCGCGCAAATTCAGTCAGCAAATATGATAACGCAGCGTCAATGAACAACAGAAATATCAACAACCATTCGGAAACCATAGAAGACAGAAGATTCATAAACCCCCGAGGATTCCTCTCCAGATTAACACCCGGACCCCAGGTGCCCTTGGTGGCCATTCTCACCATAATAATTCCAAATGTTAGAGATGAGCCCAAATTGCATTAATCATTCAAGTCAAAAACTCCAAATTCCCACGCCAGCCTTTGCTGCAGACATCAAGAATCGACACGACAATTCGTCAATAGTCTTACAAGAGTCTCAACCCAGAAATTCAAGTAAGAAAATATGCAACAATTGTAACCTGACTGCATGGGTAACCGATTAAAATCCATAACTACAATCAACATTGAACAAGAAATAATAATAAAGCAAGTAAGGAACCTAACCAGAGAAAAACGGTTACACATAAATAAACAAATCTGAACGAATTGCGATCAAAAAATAAAGAAAATCCAAATCCAGACCCCAAACCCTAACCCAACTTCGAATGCCCATCGGATGAGAAATAGTTCGATCACCAATGCGGGTGGGTGGCGATCGAAATTGGAGGGAAGCAAACCCAGCGGAAATTGGATCATAATCGATAATACCTGGCGTGCAGCTTGAAGGAAGAATCGGAAGAGAGAAGGATGAAATTGGAGATGAAACAAGGATCCCCATCAGTCATCAAATCCCTGAGAAAACAGGACGAGAGAGGTGATATAGGAGAAAGATGGAGAATTACCAAGACATCCTCGTTTAGCTACGAATGTGACTGACCGTTGGTGTCAACTGAATTTCAGATTATTTTTCGCCCAATTAAGCCCAAATTGTGAAAATTGTTTTTTTTCATTATTATTTTTTTATATCAATTTCAAAAAATAGGTACATAAATAACAGTTATAAGGGCAGTCATTATCAATTTTAGTTTGCCTAAAATTTAATTGACTTAAAAAGGTAAAACTTAATCATTTGAATTTTTTATATATCTTTTGACAATAAATCATTTTACATATTAAGAGTCGACGCAATACTATCTCAGTTTTGAAACTCTTCTCTCTCTTTCTCTTTCTTTTTCTTTTTCTTTATGTTTATTCTTTTCCAAATTTTAACTATATATAAAAGAAATAACTACATAAAAAAAAGATATTAAGAGTCTATCGAAATAATTATATATAAAAATGACACACACATATATCATCAAAATTGATGTTTTAATATAAATATATTGTGAGATAATAAAAAATCATGATCGTGTCACATAGACGTTAAATCCCCTCTCATAAGTCAATATAGACTAGTTAGGATGAGTAACATTTCAATAAAATTGAAATAATTAGATTAAATTGGTCGAAATTATTGATTTAGTTTGGTTCAAGTTATTGGTTGATTCAGTTTGGTTTTCAAGTTTGATAATTTTGATTATTTCACTTTGATTAAGTATTTGTACTGAAAAAAATTAACATAATCAATATAATCAAAACGTAAAAAATGATATTATTTTTGTACTTTGTTATTTCAATTTTTCGATTGATTATATTTTTTCAATATTTTGATTTGTTTAATTTAAGAATTTATTCGATCGATTGAGTTTTATTTTTGACATAGTTTCAGTTTATTTAATTTGAACAATTCAATTAATTAGATAACTAAATCGATCGAATTTTCACCTCTAAAACTATTAGAGGTATAAACTAAAATTAATTATTTGAGTGAAATTTTTTGTTCAAATGAATATTTAAATCCTGATTTTAATATTTGAGAATGCATATTATATAAAAATATATATATTTTTTTATAATTTTCTATAAAACCAAAATATTTCTACGAACTAAAATTTTCATCCGAAAATTATTGTCAAGTTGCATTCATAAATTAAAAATAATATATTCTAACCACGAAGTGAATAATTAATTTTAGATATAAAATTAGAAACAAAAATTGGTTTTTCAGACCTATCCGTACACCATTAATAGATAAAATTAATAAATATTTATTGAACTTTAAAATTATAATTATTTATTCACTAAACTTTAAATTGTAACTAGTTATTCACTGAATTTTACTCAATGTCAACCATCTATCACTCGTTATAACTCCGTTAACTATTGCAAACGAAAAATGCTAATGGAATTTGACATGGCTAACGGAATCTGACATGGTAAAAAAATAATTTAACATACACTCACTGAACTTTAAAAATGTAATTATTTACTTACTGAATTTTGCTCAACGTCAACCATCTATCACTTTGTTACATCACCATTTAATCTTGAAACATATTAAAAGATTTTTGTATGTATTTGAGATCACTTATTTCTTAAACCAAAAGCCAAAAGCCATAAATATCATATAATAAATATGATATTTAAATAATACATATTTATTATATCATATTTTTAGTCTCAAAATAATTTTATTAGTTAATAAAACATAATAATGTTTTCAAATTCAAAATAAGATACAATAAATGTACATTTACCCTATAAGTTTAAAAATTGTTGGTTTTTGGCATAGAATAAATACAATTTTTGTAATCAATTTTTAGCTCTTGATCTCATTATTAAATACATTTTTTGTGAATTTTGTTATTCGTAATGGAGATAAAAAAATCTAAGCAAACATTTTTTTTTTACTTTTGATTTGCATCAGTACCTTTTTTAATTTGAATCATTAGTGTAATACCTGAGAAATTTAGATTAATTAAGAATAAGCAATTTATTAGAAAAATTAGATTTTAGAGAAGATTTGTAACACCCCGCTTTTCTGAGCGTTAAATAACTTAGGAATTTCGAGAATATTTTTTTTTTTTTTTATAAACCATCTCCCGACAATCCCGTTTTACCTTCTCAACTCACTAAATAAGAATCAATAAGTTAAGACAGGTAATCATCATAAATGCAGAAGCTTAAAATCGAAACCTGATATGATCCATAATCAATTTCACTTTATAACCGTATAAGAATCCATACCATACATTAACATCATATCCTCAATATTGAAATACATAAATACATGGAGATTCCATAATGTTCTAACAAAGCTAATCATCAATAAAGCATTAGGTAAAAACATATCCGAGTCAGCTTGCTGAATCCATCGGCCACGCCATCACGTGCCATCTCATCTCAACCTGATCCTTGCCTAAGCTGCAATTCTAAACTGGAACGTTGAATGTTCCAGGGGCATAACCCATTAGAAGATGAATCTTCTAGTAAGAGTTTAAAAACATGATACATGAATACAAACAATCATGTGCCCTAGTGTAACTTCCCTAGCCTACAAGCCTAGCACGGAACCCTAGGCAGAATCCCGAACCTCTGCAGGATAATCCTAACGTTGTTCCATCATTGCCCTTGGGAATTACGGCTACACTCTTAGGGAGACATCCCCATCCCATGCATGAGTATCAATATGCGAATAATATCGTACTATGCAAGAATAACGTCTTTCCATGCAATATGAAATGATCATAACTTCAATAAATATCATGTATAATGAAGCAAACGTTTCATATATAGGTTCTCGGGATAAAACCACTTACCTTTAGACGTAAACTCAAATTTTCTCGAAAAACGCGCATAACCTCGTTTTGTGTGCCAACCTTGAAAATAACATAAATCATCAAGATCTATGGCCAAATCACTTCCTGGCCAATAATTTCCAAGTAAAATCAATAATCTAATTTTTTCATACTTTTTCCTTATTTTCTCTATTTTTTTCTCTATTTTTCATAGTCATAATTTCTTCCAAAATTCAAAATAAATACCTAATCAGGTAATTTATTTAATTCTTCTTCATGAAAATTCCTAAAATAACATTTCTAATCTCTATGAATTTTCTGAGAATTTTCCAAAATCTCTTCCTATTTTTCTCTAATTAAGTTTCCTTTCGAAAATTCAAAATAATTATTTCATCATAACATTTCTCAAATAAAATTTTATAAAACTGAACCATTCCTTTTTCTTGTATTTCTGGATATTTTTCCAGAATTTTATCTCTTTTATTTCTATTTTTACTCTATTTTTCTTTATTTCAGCATTTTAATAATATTAAAAATTATCTCCGGTCATCTTCTCCGGCGCTGGCACACCGGAAAATTAAACTGACTATACCAGAAGATAGCTTACCTTGAGTTGATCATTCTGTCTAAATTTGAGCTTGAAAGAACACTTGGAAGACCTCCCTCCGAGCAAAATTCAGTTCGGTTCCGGCGAGATTCGATTTTTCCGGCGAAGCTCCGATCACCCCTCAAATGAACTCCAAAATTCCTCAAACTTTCCAGAAATGATCCTCAGCTCATGGGCAACAAAATCCCTATGGTTTGGTGCCTCAATTTATTCAAAAGTGAGGTCGATTTGAAACTCAAATCTTGCAAAACTCTAAGCCACCATATCTTCTATTTATAGGCGATTTTGGCCCCATAAATGACGGATCTCGCTTCAATCAAGGCCTCTGATGTCCCCTATTGCCCTTAACAAGTCCAAAATCCACCGAAAGAGCTCCATTTTCGCGATCTAAATGGCCAAACTTTTGGCCACTTTTTCTTCAATTTCTGGCAATTCCATTGCTTGTTGTCGGTCAAGCCCTTTACAAAAGATGCTCCTTGAGTAACCCTCGTGCCATCCCTGTGGCCAATTTTGGTGATTTGATGGGTTGGTCGGCCATGGTTGCTTGGAGATTTTCTTAAAATTGCACTTTGGCCCCTCAAACTTTGGTTTTCTCACTTTGGCCCATTTCACCAAGCTCCTTGACTTTTGATAATTTCTCTCAAGACCCTAAAGTCCTAAAACATCAATTTGACCCCTGAGGATTCTGAAAAAATATCATTTCGGCCTCTCTTGAGTAATTTCAAAAAACTGCATTTAGGCCCGAATCTCCGTTTTGGCCCTAAATCTCTTCGTTTCTTCCTGAAACCACTGAAGGGTTGTTCCTTATGAAAAATTAAAGCCCCCTCAAGTTTCTGTTGACTTCTCGGAAGTCATCTATGACGATTCGGTATTGCAGCCTAATTAGTAGCTGTATTTTAGCTGTACCGAAAACTGTTCCCGATCCAATTTATTTCGATGCTATAAATCATATCTTGGGGTGCTCGTTAATGTTACATCATTTTCCTTTGTCATTTCGACTCCAGGGTACTCCCGGCAGTCCATTTAGTCAATTTTTTGGACTATTCAGATACCAATTTTCTCTGAAACCCCATTTCTCTAATAAATTACTTATTTTTAATTAACCCAAATTTCTCGGGTATTACAAGATTGGTATCTGAATAGCCCGAAAAATTGACCAAATTGACTGTAGGGAGTACCTTGGAGCCAAGATGCTAAAGAAAAATTATGTGGCATTAATGAGCGTCTCGAGATAGGATTTATGGTGCCAAAAGAAATCAGATCGAGAACAATTTTCAGTACAGCTAAAATACAGCTTTCAATTAGGCTGCAATACCGAATCATTATAGACGACTTCCGATAAGTCAACGGAAGCTTGAGGGGGCTTCGATTTTTCATAAGGAACAACCCTTCAGTGGTTTCAGGAAGAAACGAAGAGGTTTAGGGCCAAAACGGAGATTCAGGCCTAACTACAATTTTTTGAAATTACTCAAGAGAGGCCGAAACAATATTTTTCGGAATCCTCAGGGGTCAAATTGATGTTTTAGGACTTGAGGATCTTGAAAGAAATTATCAAAAGTCGAGGGGCTTGGTGAAATGGGCAAAAGCGAGAAAACCAAAGTTTGAGGGGCCAACGTGCAATTTTAAGAAAATCTCCAAACAACCATGGCCGACCAACCCATCAAATCACTGAAATTGGCCACAGGGATGGCACGAGGGTTGCTCAAGGAGCATCTTTTGTAAAGGGCTTGACCGACAACAAGCAATGGAATGACCGAAAATTGAAGAAAAAGTGGCTGAAAATTTGGCCACTTAGATCACGAAAATGGAGCTCTTTTGGTGGATTTTAAAATTGTTAAGGGCAATAGGGGACATCAGAGGCCTTGATTGAAGTGAGATCCGTCATTTAAAGGCCCGAAATCGCTTATAAATAGAGAATATGGTGGCTCAGAGTTTTACAAGATTTGAGCTTCAAATCGACCTCATTTTTGAACAAATTGAGGCACCAAACCATAGGGCTTTTGTTGCCCATGAGGTAAGAATCATTTTTGGAAAGTTTGAGGAATTTTGGAGTTCATTTGAGGGGTGATCGGAGGTTCGCCGGAAAAATCAAATATTGCCGGAGCCGAACTGATTTTTGCTTGGAGGGAGGTCTTCCAAGTGTTATTTCTACCTCAAATTTTTCCAGAGTGATAAAATCAAGATAATCTATCTTTTGGTATAGTAATATTAATTTTCCGGTGTGCCGGGGCTGGAGAAGATGACCGAAGATAATTTTTATTATTTTTAAATATTAAAAATAAAGAAAAATAGAGTAAAAATAGAGATAAGATGGGTAAAATTCTGGAAAAATATTAAAAATACAGGAAAAAATAATAGTTTACCTTTATGAATTTTTATTTGAAAAATTTCTTGAGAAAGTAATTATGTTGAATTTTTGAAAGGAAAATTAATTAGAAAAAAATAGGAATAAGTTTCAAAAAATTTCCAGAAAATGTATGAAGATTATAAATGTTATTTTAGGAATTTTCATGAAGAAAAATTAAATAAATTACCTGATTAAATATTTATTTTGAATTTTGGAAGAAAATATGACTATGAAAAATAGAGAAAAAAATAGAGAAAATAAGGAAAAAGTATGAAAAAATTATATTATTGATTTTAATTGGAAATTATTGGCCGGGAAGTGATTTGGCCATGGATCTTGATGATTTACGTTATTTTCGAGGTTGACACGCAAAACGAGGTGATGCGCATTTTTCAAGAAAATTCGAGTTTACGTCTAAAGGTGAGTGGTTTTATCCCGAGAACCTATATATGAAACATTTGTTTCATTATGCATGATATTTATTGAAGTTATGATCATTTCATATTGCATGGAAAGACGTTATTCTTGCATAACACGATATTATTGGCATATTGATACTCATGCATGGCATGGGGATGTCACCCTAAGAGTGTAGCTGTAATACCCAAGGGCAATTATAGAACAACGTTAGGATTATCCTGTAGAGGTTCAGGATTCTGCCTAGGGTTCTGTGCCAGACTGGTAGGCCAGGGAAGTTACACTATGACATATGATTGTTTATGTTATTGCATCATGTATTCATGTATCATGTTTTTAAACCCTTACTAGAAGATTCATCTTCTAATGGGTTATGCCCCTAGAACATTCAACATTCTAGTTTAGACTTGCAGCTTTGGCAAGGATCAGGTTGAGATGAGACGGCACGTGATGGCATGGCCGATGGATTCAACAAGCTGACTCAGATATGTTTTAGCTGATGCTTTATTGATGATTAGGCTTGTTAGAACATTATAGAATCTCCATATATTTATGTATTTCAATACTGAGGATATGATGTTAATGTATGGTACGGATTCTTATACGGTTATAAAGTGAAATTGATTATGTACCATATCAGGTTTCAATTTTAAACTTCCGCATTTATGATGATTACCTGTCTTAACTTATTGATTCTTATTTAGTGAGTTGAGAAGGTAAAACGGGATTGTCGGGAAATGATTAAAAAAAATATATTCCCGATATTCCTAAGTTATTTAACGCTCGGGAAAAACGGGCGTTATAGTTGGTATCAGAGCTTAACCCTATTTGGAGATTTGGGAAAAAATAATTTGGAGACTTAAGGGTATCAGATACAGTTATAGCCAATTAGTAGAAACCCCAAGTGGTGGCTTAAAGGAAAATAGTTTAAATGATTCGTAAGAAATCCCTACTTAGAAATTGGGGATTTGTCGGTTGAAGTCTTAAAGGTTACTGGATTTAAGTGTGGGGTAGTGAAAGTGTATGCCTAGGAAAGTTCTGGCTAAGGAAAGATTTGGTATTTAAGTGTGTCCGTTTGTGACCCACCTCTCTTTCCTGGGAACTTACCTGGTGTACTTTTCACATACAAACACTATTTCAGTATACAACTACTATTCTCGGTGAATAGTAGAAGACTGATGGAAGGTAGTACCAACAAAATGATATACTTATTGAAGTTAGGATCTGATGATATGATTTGGGTGTAAAGTTGACTCGGTAACTATGATTATGGATCCGAGAGATTTAGAGACTAATGATTTGAGGTCACTAGTCGAAATCCTTACGATGAAAAATAGGATAATTGTGGTTATCAAGGATGAATGAATCATGGATAGTTAGTCTGATATGACAGGGCGTAGCTGATGAGTTAAGGATAGAATGATAAGAATTTTCGAGGATCATTTAGTGTCTCAAAAATAAGATGAGTGAATCAGGGATCCAACGGATTGGGTCAAGCGAGAGGCTGAAGATGGCCTAGAGATGGCGTGTGAGTTACATCAATCGATGAGATGATAATAGTTCAACTGATGTGACTCGCAGAGATGAGATAGGGAACCCTAGCAACGTGATGGCACTACTGTTTGGTGTTTACAATAACATATCTGGATCTAGGGACCCACGTGCAGAGGGCTAATGGATGGCTAGTGGTAAGGTACGGGAGTTCTATTGATCGAAGCATCATAGCAGACTGCTTGGGAGATGATCAGATGCTGAAGATCTGTGACAGCCCAGTAGGGTATGTACCTTGTGTGAGGTCCAAGTCCCAAATGGTCTAGGGTGTGAGGTGTGCCGCTAGTTTAATTGATCGAGGCCAGAAACCTCAAGAATCTAAATGAGATGGATTGAATATGGACTAAGTGTTGTATTTAAAAGATTGCATCAAAGTTTACAGTCATCTTGGGAGTGGGTGACGCGACAAACGGTACGAAGCTCGGGGAGAAGAATCCCTTGGTGTCAAGTTTGGCAAATACCAAGTGAGATCGTGAGATGGTTGTGTTTCAATTGCCTCAAAGAAAGAATTAGGTTGCAAGGAAAATATACTCGACGTATGAATATGATAGATGAATGCTCGTGAGCTGTTTAGGTGTTACCTATGAGTTGAGGAAATAACCGACCGTGATGAGGGCCTAGAATGAATGTTTTTGCAGAAGAAGCTAGACTCGTGGCAGCGACAATGAATGATAGTTCTTGAAGGACTACGACGAGACCGTGCGATTTTCACCAAGAGCGTACCCGTCTGAGGGTCAACGTATGATGTAAGAGTAAGCCTACTATATGATCGGGGTAATAATGACAGCTTGTGTGTTGGCTGGCGGTAAGTGTAGTACCCAAGAAGAACTAATTTAATGGTCATGTGCCGATGGTCAGCTGGATCTGAAGAACGAAATGCGAGAATCGGTGGATTCTTGATAAATGAGATTTCAGGTAGTGGAGTATGGCTAGTCCAAAAACCTTAATGCTGAGTTGTGAGAAGACAATCTTAGTTTAAAGTAGAGTTCGGGTACCGAAAAGAAAGAGTTGCTTGGTAGGTCATATCGACCCTAAGAGAATGATGAGAATACCTAGTCAACAAAGGTTGTGACTACGGTTCATTGTGCCAGATGGATCTGTAGAATCAGGTAAAGTTGTTAGTGGTTAACCCGACAAAGCAAACTCAGAAGTGCCATGATAAGCGGTGGATTGAGAGCCACAATTGCAAGGAAATCAAGTTCACTGAAGATGAATAGGACCAAATATCTTAATCTGATTCAGGATTTTTGGAGATAAATCGATATCAGATTCTTGAGGAATTTCTTGAAAGAACTGATTGATGATCTAGGGATTCGTAATGGAACTTTAGAGTTTTCAAGAAGAAATCCAGTGAGGGTTGGAGTACTGTAAGTGACGTAAGTATCTGCTCTAGTTGATAGTATGATTATGGATTGTCGTCTTGAAGATTGTGCAAATCTTTTATGTGATTGAGAGAATCAAATTATGGTGAATGTGCCGGGATGACAGGTCGCAGTAGGAGAAGCTACAAATTAAGAGATTCGGGATTTTTAATTTTTAGAATGAAATTCTCATGCGGCTAGATAGTTGGTCTAGGCAGCCCTAATAGGCAAATTGAGAGATGTATAGTTGGACAATCATTAAAATGATGTCAGCAAGTTATAAAAATAATGATTCCATTGTTACGAGGTATAGCACTTACGGTCAATAAAAAGCCATAAGAGAAATGAAAAATAACCAGAATATATTCTCGGAAGATTTAAACGGGATTATTTATTTATTTACTTTTTTTTTATGATGAAGTTGCCAATGATAGCTTGAGGTTATTAGTTATGTGTGATTTGATTTAGGACGTGAATTATCGGGTGATAATTAAAAATTGATATTTTACCTCGATTTGATGAATTATTAAAACAGCTGCAAGAGACTAAGGTAATTGATGATCAATATACAATCGAGGATAAAACAGGGGAATAAAACAGTAAAAGTATCAAAGTATAATATTCATTCCATAGTTCAAACGATTACAGGAAATCAAGCCGTACAATTATTCAAAGAAAAAAGGAAACCATAAAACTGATGATGATGATAATGCTCAGTAACGACAATGGTTGCCAAACACGACAGGTCCCAACTCATCGATGTCATCTGGGGGTGGCATCTGGCTATTGCTGGCTTCACCAGGGTAAGGTGGAAGAGTAGCCTCTGAGAAACTGGGAGGAGGGACATCCTCAGGGATGATGGGAAGATCGAAATTCCAACTTGGGTATTGATCAGGTTGGGAAGCAGGTTGGGGATGTGAGGCATAATATGCGAATAGTAAAATCTTGTAAATAAGCTCGATAAGCTTGCAAATCACTAACCTGTTGCTGAAGTGTAAGAATGTGAGATACACATCCATAGACAGGATCCTGAAGCCGAGCTTGAGCTTCAATAAAGAGTGTATCGGCAGCCCAAAATCGGTCGCTTATCGGAAGCGGAACTAGAAGGTTGATGAAATTTCTGACGCCAAAAATATCGCGGATGGCTGCAAAACGAGTAGTACCATCCTCACGACGAAAATAAAGGGCAAAGATGCATTGTGGACTGCATCCTCTACGTAAGACTAGGCAAGCCCCACATCGAGACTGGGCTCGCATGATAGATCTGGATCTGGCTAAATCTAAACAAATCAGATATGGGTCGGAACATATATGGGTCAGATCTAATGGGTTGAAACAGGGATGGGTCAAACCTGAAGCAGATCAAGTTAGGTCGCCCCGACCCAGATCTGGCAGCAGCGGCGAGGACGGCGATGGCCCGATGGCGGTCGGGCGATAGTCGGTAGCTGCGTGGTGGAGCAAGCAGCGACGGAGATGTGCTGGATCTGGCCGACTCGAGGGCCGATTGGGCCGGCGATGATGGCGAGGAGGACCTGCGATCGACGGCTGGGGCGCGGAGAAACCGCACGGTGGCTCGTGGCCGATGGTGGAGTAGTCGTTGACGGTAGTTGCAGAGGAGGCAGCGGCGACCGTCGAGGGTGGCAGCGACTGTAATATCCCAGTATTTTGAGAATAATAATAATAATAATTAATTTTTTATTTAAAATATTTTTTGACATCAATTATAAATTATAATTGAGAAAACTAATAGGCTTAGAGTTAGTGAGCTAATTTGAAAATAATAAATAAGTAAATAGGTTTAGAATTAGTGGCCTAAATTGAAAAAAAGAAAAAGATTAAGTAAATGGGTTTATAGTTAGTGGGCTAAGTTGAGAAAATAAAGATTAAGTAAATGAGCTTATAGTTAGTAGGTTAAGAAAGTGGGCTTAAATTTATGGACTAAATGAAAGAATAGCCCATTCAAAATAAGATTTAGTTAAAAATAATTAAAGTAAAAAAAATAATCAAAGTTAATGGGTGAATTAATGGAGAATGTGGGAGACAAAATATGGTGTGAATAAATAATCAAAGTTAATGGGTGAATTAATGGAGAATGTGGGAGACAAAATATGGTGTGGATAAATAATCAAAGATAATGGATGAATTAATGGAGAAATGTGGGAGACAAAATATGGTGTGAACAAATAATCAAAGATAAAGGATGAATTAATGGAGAAATGTGGGAGAAAAAGTAGAGTGTGGCCAAAAAATCAAAGATAATGGGTGAATTAATGGAGAAATGTGGAAGATAAAGTAGTGTATGGACAAATAATTAAAGATTATGAATGAGATTTAGTGGAAAATTAAATAAAAAAATGATAAAATAATAAAAGATAGTGGATCATTACAATTAAACTAAATTTAATTCAACCTCTATAAATAGAGAAAACTTGAAAGGTTTGAGGACTTGAATTAGAAAGAGAAAGGTTGTAAGAAAGAAATTTGAGAAAGAGAATGAAAAATATAGAGAAAAATATCAAAAATTTCTAGAAAAATCTTATAGGTTGGGTTTAGTAGTTCGTGCAAAGATTTGTGGCAAAAGGTATTGTTGGATACGCAAAACGAGATTTCATCACAATATAGAAGAATACCGAATTACTTCAGGAGAAGGTAAGTTATCTTCAAAATTTTCTTTAAAAATTTTGGAAATGTTAGAATGATATTTTAGAATTTTTGATAATGAAATTGGAAGAGAAATACATGATTAGTATTTATTATGGATTTTTGAGGTAATAGATGCTTGAAAATCAAAGAGAAAATGAGAAATAAATAGAATATGGATTTTAAAAATTATGAGAAAATTTTTAGGGTTTGGAAATATTGTTTTAGGAATTATTGTGAAGATAAATTGAGAAAATTTTATGAGAAAATATTTAATTCATAATCTTGAGGAAATAATAGGAGAAAATGGAGAAATTAGAAAAATTAGAAAAAATTAGAAATATGATTTTCTTAAGTAATTATGATGTCAGGATACGTCAAGATTCATAATTAAGTGCAATTGAAAGTTTGACGCGGATTTCGAAGCAAAATTACGCTAGGGGCAAAATTATCTTTTACAAGGTAAGTGGTACTATTCAACAGAATTTAGTTTATGAAAATGGCTTGTAAGTGGTTCCACCAAAACCTGATTTTATGTAAATATTTTCATCATGTTGTCATGTTTTGATGTGAACATGTCATGTGAATTGCATTTACATGTATTGATGACAAAGTATGCATATGAGCATGATGAGATTCACGGTCATACGTTGCATGAGTTTGGGATTAGGTACTGGCACCGTTGCTTTGCCAAGGGTGCACCCATACACACCGGTCTGGCAGGGAGATTGGAAAAATGGCGGGTAATCTTAAGGTGCAATCGACCCAAACATGAGAGTTATGATGTTATGTGCATTGCATTCATACATATGCATTATGATGTACTCTTACTTAGATGATTCATCATCTAATGTGGGCTTTGCCCCTGGAACATTCAAACATTCCAAATGAGGTTTGCAGCGAAGACATAGAAGTGGATGAAATATAAAGATGCAAGACATTATGAAGTTATTTTCTTCATTTAGTTTCCGCATGAGGATTCTAATATGTACCAGTTATGTTATGTTCGAAGTCATGTTGAGAAACTTATGTTTTGTTTAAAGTCATATTGAAAAACTTATATCATGTTACAAGTTATGTTTGGAAGACTTTTGTTAAGATAATCTTGTATTATTAATTATGTTGAGATAATCATGTAATATTATTAGCGTTTGAGGTATGTTGAGGTTCGATTCTAGCTTCTGCATTCAATATTTATGTTGATTCTCTTTTGAGATAAATGTATGAAAATTTGGGATGGGTAAGAGCAATGATATGATTAGTCGTAGTTTATAGAAAAATAAATACTTGTCCTAAGTTATAACACGCTCGGAGAAAACGGGGTGTTACAATTGGTATCAGAGCGAACTATGAGAAAACTTATGAAGGATCATTAAGAATCCATGAACTTGAGGTTTAGAAATACTTAGATTTAGAAATCTCTATTTAGAGATTCAGGGATGGATAATCAAAGTCTCAAAGATACTGGATTTAAGTGTGGTGCAGTGGAAGTGCATGTCTAGGAAAGTTCTGGCTAAGGAAAGACTTGGTATTTAAGTGTGTCCGTTTGTGACCCACCTCTCTTTCCTGGGAACTTACCTGGTGTACTGTTCATGAACAGACATAATTCCAGTATACGACCACTATTCTCAGTAAATAGTGGAAGTCTGACGAAAGCTGAGGCAACCGAAATAATCTAGCTATTAAAGTTAGGACCTAATGATGAGTTTCGGGTGTAAGGTTGACTCATGATTATGAGAGACTATTGATTTGAGGTGATTAGTTGAAATCATTATGATAACTAGTAGTTATCAAGAATGATTGAATCATGGAAGATTAGTTTGATGTGGCATAACCTAGCTGTTGAGTTAGGATCAAATGATAAGAATTTTCGAGAATCATTTGGAGTATCGGAAATAATATGTGAACCCTAGGATTTGGGTCAAAGCAAATAGAAATGATGCCAGACTTAGATACTTCTATTATAGGAAAATAACATTGACTAAGATAATGGAGTCCAAGTCTCAATGAACTGGAGTGCGAGGTGTGCCATTAGCTGGTAGAAAAATGATAGAAGCTTAGGGAATCAATCCAGAATAAGATGGATAGTATTTTTGGAGACATGATCTAAAAAGAAAGAAGCGTGTGATGTCTTGAATGAGGACGGTGTGTTCTATAGCATCTAAGTTTCATGGTCATTTTGTGAGTTAGTAAATGAGACGAGCATTATGAGGCTTACGAAATAGATTAATCTCAATATCTAGGATCGAGTCGTGTTTGTAATTGCCATGAGGATATGGTTGGGTTGCATAGTGAGAGTTATTCGATGTGTGAAATAGACATGATAAACTTGATGTATAGACATTACTTATATGGTGACATGATTAATGGGAGACCTAGGTGACGGAATTTGTACCTACGATTTAGTGTGCCAAGTGAGTTTGGGGATTCAAAAAAAAAAATTGGTGAGAAAGGACACACGAATAAGTTATGCCTTATGCAAAACGCATGGAAACCTGAATCGTTATTAAGGGTTTAAAGTATCATTTGAAAAAGAATCATTGGAAGTTTTTGAGGTCCGGTTGTTTATAGAAAATGATTGGAGCCAGTTAACGTGATTTGACTTGGGATCTTCAAGGATAAATCGGTTTGGGATTTTTGAGGAAATTTTTAAAAAATAAATGATGTTTTAAGGACCATAGAGAATCTAAAGAGTCCTGAGTTTTAGGAAGAAAAATTCAGTGAGGATTAGGGTACCGTAGGTGACATAAGTACTTACCTGCTCAAACTAGTAGTGTGACTATATAGAGTTGTCTCGATAGCTGTGAAAACTTTTAGCGTGCTTGAGAGAGACAAGTAATAATAGAAGTGCGAAAGTGAGTGAGAGAAATACCAGAATGTGCTCTCGAAAGATTTATTGGACTTAATTTTTAAATGATAGGTTTGAAGTTGCCACTAATAAATTGAGGTTATCTAATGATTAACTGTGTGTGGTTTGACTAAGGACGTGAACTATCAGATTTTGAAAGAGTTAATAATTAAGAGCCGATATTTGATGAATTATTAAACAGCTACAAGAGGCTGAAATACTTTTACACGATTAAGGACAAAGATATGCGAATGAAACATTAGAGTACTCAAAAATATAACATTCATTACATATGTTCAATGCAGTTACAAGAGATCAAGCTATACAATCCAAAGAAAAAAAAAAGAGAGAGAGAGAGAGAGAGAGAGAGTAGGAGTTAAACCCCAAAATGTCGCCAATACTCAATATGAGGATGACTGCCGAAAATGTCAAAGTCCAATCTCATCGACGTCGTCATAATGAGGCCAATGACTACCGCTAGTCTCGCCAGGGTAAGGTAGACTCTCTGGTAAACTAGGGAGTGTGGCATCATCAGGTATGTTGGGATATTCAGACCACTGGCTACCGCTAGTCTCGCCAGGGTAAGGTAGAGTCTCTAGTAAACTAGGGAGTGTGGCATGATCAGGTATGTTGGGATGTTCAGACCACTGGTTATCGCTAGTCTCACCAAGGTAAGGTAGAGTCTCTGGTAAACTAGGGAGTGTGACATGTTCAGGTATGATGGGATATTCAGGCCACTGGCTACCGCTAGTCTCTCCAAGATGGACTAGAGGAAAAGTCTCTGGGAAGCTAGGAAGTGAGACATCCTCTGAGATAATGGGATAACCAAAGCTCTCGAATGGATTTGGATCACCAACAGATAGCGATCCATGGGAAATAAGACTGGAAATGTCAGGAAAGCTCGGGTCAGGTACAGGAATAGGGTTTGAATGAGGTTGTGGTTGAGACAAATTTGGAACCAATGGAAGATACACAGAATGGTTTTCAAGTAATAAACTATGCAATAAAGATACATAGGCATGCAAGTCGACAACCTGTTGCTGGAGATCAACAACCTGTTGTTCGAGGGAAAAAATATGGGATACAATGCCAAAAACAGGATCTTGAAGCCGACCTAGAGCTTCCATAATGAGTGAAAAAGCTGCCCCACATCGATCACCTATCGGAAGTTGGGTCAGAATTTTGGCAGCATTACTCGCACCAAAGACTTGATGAATGGCAGAAAAATGAAAAGATGCATCCTCATGGGCAAAATGAGGGGCAAAAACACACAATGGGGTACATCTCCTTCTTAGGATTTTGCAAGCACCACATGGAAACCTAGGTCCTGACATGGATTTGGGGTAGTAGTTAGATCTAATTAGATCTGGAGACAAATCTAATGGGGCAAATCTAAATGAATGTGATGGATCTAAGTGGATCGGGTCAAATTAAATCTAACGTGAGATCTAGATTGGAAGATTTAAAAAATAAGGCTAGGAGGGAAAAATAACAGATCTGAAGAGAACAGCAATAGACGCTGGTGGGTGCAGGCCGATCGAGTGATGGCGGTCGATGGAGAGGGAGGTCCGATATGCGGCAACGATGGTAAGGGGATCGGAGGGCCGATCGATGTTGAAGAAGGACGCGAACAACAGCGGAGGCGGCCGGATCTGGTCAACGAGGGGCCATTTGGGCCGTCAGAGATGGCGATCGGCGATTGGGGGCGTGCGGTGGCTCGCGGCCGATGGTGGAGCAGGCGCCGGTGGTGGTTGCAGAGGGGGCAGCAGTGGCCGTCGGCAGCGATTGCAGGGGTGGAGTCGGCTGGAGGCGATCGCGGCAGCTGTGGTGGTGGCCGGGGTGTGTGCGCAGCGATGGGCGGTCGCGGAAGAAGAAGAAGAATAAAAGAAAAAGAAGAAAAAAAAGAAAAAAAAATATATAGATTTTTTATGAAAAAAAACATGTTTTATTATCCCGAAGATGTTGGCAAGAAGAAGAAAAATTATATATATATATATATATCTGAAAACACGAAAATCGAGTTCAAGACAATTTAGATATTTATAATCTCAACTTTAAGTTTCGAACCATGGAGCAACATAGATAGGTAATTAGGTAGTTTTTTTCCCATAGTTATTCAACCAATCTTGTGCTAAATATCGATGATAAAATTTTGGGATTTATAATATATGGCAAATTTCGAGGACGAAATTTTTTGTAAGGAGGGGAGAATGTAATATCTCAGTATTTTGAGAATAATAATAATAATAATTAATTTTTTATTTAAAATATTTTTTGACATCAATTAGAAATTATAATTGAGAAAACTAATAGGCTTAGAGTTAGTGAGCTAATTTGAAAATAATAAATAAGTAAATAGGTTTAGAATTAGTGGCCTAAATTGAAAAAAAGAAAAAGATTAAGTAAATGGGCTTATAGTTAGTGGGCTAAGTTGAGAAAATAAAGATTAAGTAAATGGGCTTATAGTTAGTAGGTTAAGAAAGTGGGCTTAAATTTATGGACTAAATGAAAGAATAGCCTATTCAAAATAAGATTTAGTTAAAAATAATTAAAATAAAAAAATAATCAAAGTTAATGGGTGAATTAATGGAGAATGTGGGAGACAAAATATGATGTGAATAAATAATCAAAGTTAATGGGTGAATTAATGTAGAATGTGGGAGACAAAATATGGTGTGGATAAATAATCAAAGATAATGGATGAATTAATGGAGAAATGTGGGAGACAAAATATGGTGTGAACAAATAATCAAAGATAAAGGATGAATTAATGGAGAAATGTGGGAGAAAAAGTAGAGTGTGGCCAAAAAATCAAAGATAATGGGTGAATTAATGGAGAAATGTGGAAGATAAAGTAGTGTATGGACAAATAATTAAAGATTATGAATGAGATTTAGTGAAAAATTAAATAAAAAAATGATAAAATAATAAAAGATAGTGGATCATTACAATTAAACTAAATTTAATTCAACCTCTATAAATAGAGAAAACTTGAAAGGTTTGAGGACTTGAATTAGAAAGATAAAGGTTGTAAGAAAGAAATTTGAGAAAGAGAATGAAAAATATAGAGAAAAATATCAAAAATTTCTAAAAAAATCTTATAGGTTGGGTTTAGTAGTTCGTGCAAAGATTTGTGGCAAAATGTATTGTTGGATACGCAAAACGAGATTTTATCACAATATAGAAGAATACCGAATTACTCCACGAGAAGGTAAGTTATCTTCAAAATTTTCTTTAAAAATTTTGGAAATGTTAGAATGATATTTTAGAATTTTTGATAATGAAATTGGAAGAGAAATACATGATTAGTATTTATTATGGATTTTTGAGGTAATAGATGCTTGAAAATCAAAGAGAAAATGAGAAATAAATAGAATATGGATTTTAAAAATTATAAGAAAATTTCTAGGGTTTGGGAATATTGTTTTAGGAATTATTGTGAAGAGAAATTGAGAAAATTTTATGAGAAAATATTTAATTCATAATCTTGAGGAAATAATAGGAGAAAAATGAAGAAATTAGAAAAATTAGAAAAAATTAGAAATATGATTTTCTTAAGTAATTATGATGTCAGGATACGTCAAGATTCATAATTAAGTGCAATTGAAAGTTTGACGCGGATTTTGAAGCAAAATTACGCTAGGGGCAAAATTGTCTTTTACAAGGTAAGTGGTACTATTCAACAGAATTTAGTTTATGAAAATGGCTTGTAAGTGGTTCCACCAAAACCTGATTTTAATGTAAATATTTTCATCATGTTGTCATGTTTTGATGTGAACATGTCATGTGAATTGCATTTACATGTACTGATGACAAAGTATGTATATGAGCATGATGAGATTCACGGTCATACGTTGCATGAGTTTGGGATTAGGTACTGGCACCGTTGCTTTGCCAAGGGTGCACCCATACACCCCGGTCTGGCAGGGAGATTGGAAAAATGGCGGGTAATCTTAAGGTGCAGTCGACCCAAACATGAGAGTTATGATGTTATGTGCATTGCATTCATACATATGCATTATGATGTACTCTTACTTAGATGATTCATCATCTAATGTGGGTTTTGCCCCTAGAACATTCAAACGTTCCAGATGAGGTTTGCAGCGAAGACATAGAAGTGGACGAAATATAAAGATGCAAGACATTATGAAGTTATTTTCTGCATTTAGTTTCCGCATGAGAATTCTAATATGTACCAGTTATGTTATGTTCGAAGTCATGTTGAGAAACTTATGTTTTGTTTAAAGTCATATTGAAAAACTTATATCATGTTACAAGTTATGTTTGGAAGACTTTTGTTAAGATAATCTTGTATTATTAATTATGTTGAGACAATCATGTAATATTATTAGCGTTTGAGGTATGTTGAGGTTCGATTCTAGCTTCCGCATTGAATATTTATGTTGATTCTCTTTTGAGATAAATGTATGAAAATTTGGGATGGGTAAGAGCAATGATATGATTAGTCGTAGTTTATAGAAAAACAAATACTTGTCCTAAGTTATAACACGCTCGGAGAAAACGAGGTGTTACAGCGACGCTGGAAGGCAACAGCAGCCGGTGGTGATTCGCGCGCAGGGTCGGTGCGTTGCAGAGGAAATAAGGAAGGAAGAAGAAGAAGAAGAAGAAGAAATAAGAAATAAGGGAAAAAAATGAGAGAAAAGAAAAGAAAAAAAAATGAGGGAAGAAAAATAATTTTCTTTATGGGAAAAACGTGTTTTATTATTCCGAAGATTTTTGCAAGAAGAAAAATTATCCGGACACGCGAAAGTTGAATTCGGGGCTTTCGGGTATTTATAGTCCCGACCCTATGTTTAGAATCATGGAACAACGTAGGGTTCAAAATGAAATTTTTGAGAATCAGGTTTCGAAAGAGAATGCTAAGATGTTTTAAAATAAGACATTTCGGCAAGCTGTTGTTAAAAAGGCAGTGATAGAACACTCTGGAATAATTATGTCTACAATAGGACTCATGAGAAAGGTCAATAAAAATAATCTGTCGGGTGCAGTGAGAGTTTATGATAGCTCAAAAGATCGGATCGCGTGTTAGTGCAACATGATCAAATGATTATGTGTGGATTATACCAAGGCACAAAGAAAACTACTCGATGTATGACTTAGAGTTGACAGCTAGGACATGTACCCTTAAGGTTAAAGAGACACTACCAAAATGATGGGACAATTGATGTATTCACAAACCATGAGGAGCCTGAGGTACGGGTTCTCATAGAAAGAGCTAAACGAGTAGTAGCGATGGTAGATAAAGTTCCTTGAGGTGCCAACGCATGACATAGTGGATAGTTATGATTGTTAGATGTTAGAGGCTTGTTGACCTGCTGGCTACGAGCGTAGTGCCAAATGGATCGTTTGTCTTTATCGCTGACCTAACGGTTTAGCTGGATCTGGTGAACGAGATACGAAAAGCATGTGTGATTAATAAATGTTATTGTCTATAATTAATGATTGTGGTTAGCCCAAGGGTTATAATTTTTGAGATGCAAGATGGCATTCTTAAAAGTTTCGGGGTAGGATGTGTGCCTAGGATGTTGGAAGATATGTGGTCGTCTGTAAAGAGACACAATAGGAAATTTCGTAAAGGACAAGGCATGCTTATAAGCATCGGACGTGTAAGAAATGCAAACTGAAATGTTTGTCAAGGACCAAATGGATATTTGATTTGAAGTGTTCAGGTAATGAATTATGTATTGCCTTAGTTACCTTAACGGTCGGATGAAAATTTTGAGGCCGAAATTTCCTTAAGAAGGGGTGAATGTAATACCCGATAAATTTAGATTAATTAAGAATAAGCAATTTATTAGAAAAATGGGATTTTAGAGAAGATTGGTATTTGAATAGCCCGAAAAATTGACCGAATCGACTGCAGGGAGTACCCTGGAGCCAAGATGCCAAAGAAAAATTACGTGGCATTAATGAGCGTCTCGAGATAGGATTTATGGTGCCAAAAGAAATCAGATCGGGAACAATTTTCGATACAGCTAAAATACAACTGTCAATTAGGCTGCAATATCGAATCATTATAGACGACTTTTGAGAAGTCAAGGGAAGCTTAAGGGGCTTCGATTTTTCATAAGGAGCAACCTTTTAGTGGTTTCAGGAAGAAACGAAGAGATTTAGGGTCAAAACGGAGATTCGGGCCTAACTGCAGTTTTTTGAAATTACTCAAGAAAGGTCGAAACGATATTTTTTCGGAATCCTCATGGGTCAAATTGATGTTTTAGGACTTGAAGATCTTGAAAGAAATTATCAAAAGTCGAGGGGCTTGGTGAAATGGGCCAAAATGAGAAAACTAAAGTTTAAGGGGTCAAAGTGCAATTTTAAGAAAACCTCCAAACAACCATGGCTGACCAACCCATCAAATCACCGAAATTGGCCACAGAGATGGCATGAGGGTTGATCAAGGAGCATCTTTTGTAAAGGGCTTGACCGACAATAAGCAATGGAATGACCGAAAATTGAAGAAAAAGTGGTCGAAAGTTTGGCCACTTAGATCACGAAAATGGAGCTCTTTCGGTGGATTTTGGACTTGTTAAGGGCAATAGGGGACATCAGAGGTCTTGATTGAAGTGAGATCCGTTATTTAAGGGCCCGAAATCGCTTATAAATAGAGGATATGGTGGCTTAAAGTTTTACAAAATTTGAGCTTCAAATCGACCTCATTTTTGAACAAATTGAGGCACCAAACTATAGGGCTTTTGTTGCTCATGAGGTGAGGATCATTTCTGGAAAGTTTGAGGAATTTTGGAGTTTATTTGAGGGGTGATCGGAGTTTCGCCGGAAAAATCAAATATCACCGGAGCCAAATTGATTTTTGCTCGAAGGGAGGTCTTTCAAGTGTTATTTCCACCTCAAATTTGGCTAGAGTGATAAACTCAAGATAAGCTATCTTTTGGTATAGTCAGATTAATTTTCCGGTGTACCGGCGCCGGAGAAGATGGTCGGAGATAATTTTTATTATTTTTAAATATTGAAAATAAAGAAAAATAGAGTAAAAATAGAGATAAGATGGATAAAATTCTGGAAAAATATCCAGAAATACAGAAAAAATGAATAGTTTACCTTTATAAATTTTTATTTGAAAAATTTCATGAGAAAGTAATTATGTTGAATTTTTGAAAGGAAAATTAATTAGAAACAAATAGGAATAAGGTTCAAAAAATTTCCAGAAAATGTATGAAGATTAGAAATGTTATTTTAGGAATTTTCATGAAGAAAAATTAAATAAATTACCTGATTAGGTATTTATTTTGATTTTTGGAAGAAATTATGACTATGAAAAATAGAGAAAAAAAGAGAAAATAAGAAAAAAGTATGAAAAAATTAGATTATTGATTTTACTTGGAAATGATTGGCCGGGAAGTGATTTGGTCATGGATCTTAATGATTTACGTTATTTTTTAGGTTGGCACGCAAAACGAGGTGATGCCCGTTTTTCAAGAAAATTCGAGTTTACGTCTAAAGGTGAGTGGTTTTATCCCGAGAATTTATATATAAAACGTTTGCTTTATTATGCATGATATTTATTGAAGTTATGATCATTTCATATTACATGGAAAGACGTTATTCTTGCATAACACGATATTATTGGCATATTAATACTCATGCATGGAATGGAAATGCCGCCATAAGAGTGTAGCCATAATTCCCAAGGGCAATGATGGAACAACGTTAGGATTATCCTGCAGAGGTTCGAGATTCTGCCTAGGGTTCCATGCCAGGTTGGTAGACCAGGGAAGTTATACTAAGGCATATGATTGTTTATGTTATTGCATCATGTATTCATGTATCATGTTTTTAAACCCTTACTAGAAAATTAATCTTCTAATGGGTTATACCCTTGGAACATTCAACATTCCAGTTTAGATTTGCAGTTTAGGCAAGGATTAGGTTGAGATGAGACGGCACGTGATGGCGTGGCCGATGGATTCAGAAAGCTGACTCAGATGTGTGTTTAATTGATGCTTTATTGATGATTAGGCTTGTTAGAACATTATGGAATTTCCATGTATTTATGTATTTCAATATTGATGATATGATGTTAATGTATGGTACGGATTCTTATACGGTTATAAAGTGAAATTGATTATGTACCATATTAGGTTTCGATTTTAAGCTTCCGCATTTATGATGATTACCTGTTTTACCTTATTGATTTTTATTTAGTGAGTTGAGAAGATAAAACTGGATTGTTGGGAGATAGTTTATAAAAAAAATAAAAAATATTCTCGAAATTCCTAAGTTATTTAACGCTCGGGAAAAGCGAGGCGTTACAATTAATTTAGTTTGTGCCTTTTGATTTGAGAAATAAGTGATCTCAAATACATACAAAAATCTTTTAATATATTTCAAGATCAGAGGGTAATATAACGAGTGTTTCAAGATCAGACGGTGATGTAACGAGGTGATGGATGGTTGACGTTGAGTAAAGTTCAGTGAGTAAATAGTTACATTTTTAAAGTTTAATGATTGTATGTTAAATTATTTTTTGCCACGTCAGATTCTGTTAGCCACATTAGATTTTGTTAGTGTTTTTCATTTATAATAATTGATAGAGTTATAACAAATGATGGATGATTAACGTTTAGTAAAATTTAATGAGTAACTGATTATAATTTAGAATTTAGTGAGTAAGTAATTACAAGCTTAAAATCCAGTATTTATTAATTTTACCCCACCGCTCATTATTATCATCATCGTCGCCATGATAACAGACAAATCCAAAACCCTAGTGAGAATTTCAGGGTTTTCTTGAAGGTCGATCATGAAGGCTTTGCTGCGTTCTTTCTTCGTGAGTGAGCCTGCTTTCGAATTAATTGCTTCAGCTTCTTCAATTCCGAATTATCGTTGTTCTTATTCAGAAAGGGACTGATTTTCTTCTTTGACTCACTGGCTTTGTGGTTGAAGAAGAAACTTGGAGGTGGAGGAGTTAGGGCTTTTGCGGCGCAAAGCCTCAAGATTGCAGGGGTTCAAGACATCATTGCGGTTGCTTCTGGTAAAGGTGGCGTTGGCAAGTCCACCACTGCAGGTGTTGCCTCTCGCTTTCTCTCGTCAATCTTGCTTTATTTTTTGTTTTATTGTTTTATAGTGAATGAAATGAACCAATCTTTCTTTGTTTTTTTATCAATAGGTGTTTTAGGTACATGATTTACTTGGGCGGAGCTAGCTAATTTAGTGGTTCTTGGGGAAGATGGTGAGCTTCCTGGCCAATGGGTTAATAATGAGTTTCAGGATTCTTTTGATGTAGTCCCGTTGTTCTAATGGTGCAGTGTCATCATCATGAAGTAGCTGATATACTATTTTTTTAGGATGAGTAATGTATTGGAATTATGGTTCAATACAATCTGCCTATTTGCTTTTCCTTAGGTTCTAACTGGAGATTTGGCAATGAGAAGAGATGATGATTTTTTTCCCTTTCTTTTGCTGTCGTTGAGAACCCACTGCTAACTTTTACCAGGTGCATTTAATCCTCACCGGAGATTGACTGTCTAGCTACTATGAATAGTTGAGAAATTTATACACGCCCCCCCCCCCCCCCCACCCCCAAGAAAAAAAAAATCCACATGAACTCTGAAATTACTTAGATATTTGGGTCAAGTGAAAGCAATATATTTATATATGTTTAGCCTATTATCTACTCTGACAATTTGATTGCTCTATAAGAGTGTGGGGTTTTACTATATTAGGATAATTTTTGTTGGGTTGAAAACAAAGTTGTCAGGAAGTACTTAAAATAAGGTATATGATGTTCTCATTTTTCAAGTTGAGATAAATCTGAGCACAAGGCATCCAATTCGTGTGGGAACAATAAATATTAAATCTTTTATCATCTTTGCATGGTAAATTAATACTATTACATCCAATGTAATTTGAAAGAAAAGGTACTATAACTACCTGTCTGTATTGTTCCGTGGATAAGTTTTAGTCTAATTGTTTTGAGTGCTAACTGATATATTTTATATAACTATTATCACAAATTTGCGTTTGTATACTTGTGGAATTTCAGTTAATTTGGCTGTGGCACTTTCTAGTAAGTGTCAACTTAACGTGGGGTTGCTTGATGCTGATGTGTATGGACCATCTATTCCTACCATGATGAAACTCCATGGAAAGCCAGAAGTGAGTGAAGGTAACGCTTTAATCATTTGGATTCTTTGTAAGATTTTCCACCAGAATTATTATTTTTGATGAATTGGAGTACTTTTATTGCATGGCAATGAATTGCTAACTAATACAGGTTAGAGGTTCAGGAGCTTCTTTTAGTTTGCATTTGTTCTGGTTTAAGGTTTTTTTTCACTTCCATTCTAGCTCAAACAAATTTTACCACCTTTTCCTATATATTGTAATGCTTGTTGGCCTCTGAGAATTGAGATGTTTTGTTCCAAACATTGCTTTTTAACAGATAAAAAAATGATCCCAATGAAAAACTATGGGGTCAAGTGTATGTCAATGGGATTTCTTGTGACAGAGGAATATGCCCCGATTGTGTGGAGAGGACCTATGGTATGTTATAAAATTGTTCAATTCTTCTTTCTTGTGCAATTCCTTTAGAAGGAGTTGATTACTATTTTTCTAAGCTAATATGTTCAATTGATTTTACTTTTACATTTGGTGCTTTAGTCAGAACTTATTTTGTTTTCGTGCTTGCAGGTGATGAAAGCCCTTGAACAAATGTCAAGGGGAGTTGATTGGGGAAAACTTGATATTCTTGTGGTTGATATGCCCCCTGGGACTGGTGATGCTCAAATATCTATTTCACAAAGGCTGCAATTATCAGGTAGATGAAAAAAATATGAACATAGTTTTAGAGATTTTTTTATTTTTTTTATTTTTGGAAGTTGAGGAGCAGCTGTTAGTAATGCTGAGGGTAAAGCATGTTATAGCTTAAATCTTTCCTCCAATCTGGGTCAATAATTAGTTCACAGAATCGCAAGTAAAATTATATGCCAAACTGTGATACCCTTGTGTTGTTGGGTAATTTCTGCCCCCATTTTGATCTATTAATCCAAATCAAATTGAAGTTGTAACTAGTGCTTTATACTCATCAACAAGGAGACTTAATGAAACAAAAAAAGAAGAAGAATGCATCATATGGGTTTTCACACCTGAAAACTTATATTTCCTCTAGCCAATTCCAAGTTAGCCATGACATTTCAGCAATCCTTTATCACTGTTTAAATTTCTGATAATGTGAAGATTTAGCCTTGAGCTTCTTTCTGACTATTAGTCTCTAACATTAATGCCCCTTCCATACTCCTGAATATTTATTTCCATACACGCACTCATATGTGATATGAAGACCGTCACTCAAATGATCATCATAAATTTTTAATGAAATTGCATTGCTTTGTCAATTTATTGGGAAAAAAACAAGACACAACATGATGTATCTTGATGGGAAATTTTGCTATTAACTTTGATATTGAGCAAATGTCTTTTTGCTAAGTAGAATATCTCAATGAACACACAAGCTGATAACACCTTCAACCTCTCTTAACTAGTTGTGAGAAGGTTTCTCTTGTTAGTCCTTCCTTATGTTATTGTACTTATGTGATTGTTTATTGTTCTTGTTCTTGTATGCGGGTGCCAAGTGATGTGAAGTAGGATTTATTTGAAGTATCACTATCATATTTGGTACTTTCTCATTGCTTGTAACTGAAACTATTTCCATAGTTGGTACTTTCTCATTGTTTGTAACTGAAACTATTTCCATGGTGTATCATTTAAGCACTTGCAAGTTGCAGCAATAGGAAGCTTTATTCTCACTTCTCTATGATCTTAAGTAAATATATATTCTTTGAACAGCATTCTCTGGTCAACAAAATGAGAATTTTTCACTTTTGAACTATAAATTTAAATTGTCCTTGTTCCAAATCAGATCATCTCTTTCACATTTGTGTCTCACGATGTGAGAGATTGTGAATGCAGCCATTAAGGATGTCCATTATTTATTTTCTTTCTTTGTTCCTGATGTTTTACAAAACTTTGCTTTTCACTTTCGCTGTTGATAATGATGAGTAAAAAGATTAGTCATGGGTAAATCATAACCATTTTGAACTTCTTGGTAGGTGCTTTGATAGTCTCAACTCCTCAAGATGTTGCATTAATGGATGCTCGGAGAGGAGTTAATATGTTCAATAAAGTCGAAGTCCCTGTATGATAATTTCTATCACACAACTACCTCATATTTGTTTGCTTTTGCTTTGACTATTCTTGTACATTTCCCAAAAAAATGTAGGAAGAGAGAAGGGAGAAAGAAGACAAATATGGTATCCATATAATTTAAATGCTGAATTGCAAATCTCATGGTTTATTGAATGCATTTTGATTGGATAACTTGTGGTCTTGGAATTTCAAATATGTTATGCTAAATATTAGAGAGTTAGAACTCATGTAGCTGATGCAGTGGGACTAAGACTTGTGATGATGATGATGAGATATGGCATTGGGCGTACTTGACAGAGTATGATTACCAGACCTTTCCTGTTCTCTTGGTGGCTTGAGTTGCCTATGCTAACTTGGATTTTGGTGCTTTCAAATATTAATTGAAAATAAAAATAATATAAAAGATAAGTTAACACTCTATCTACAAGTGTAAGGTTTTAGATGAGATGGTGATTAACAATTCAACATGGTATTAGAGCAAGCGAAGGTCCTGAGTTCAAACCTTATTGCTAACCCAATATTTAAATAGTTGCACATGTTTGGACTAGTTATTCAATGAAGTTTGGCTACACTTGAGGGGAGAGAGGGGGGGGGGGTGTTGAGAGTAAGATAATATAAAAGATAAGTTAATCCTCTTATCTATAAGGTTAAGCTTTTAGATGATGATGGTTAACAATGTTTTGTTGCTTTCAAGTTAGTCAGTGAGCTGATTTTATTTATTTATTTTTAAGATCTACCACAGCTGAGGCTCTACTAGAACTCCTTTTTTCTTTTTCTTTTTTTCATTTTAAGCTAGCTTAAATATATATATATATATATATATAATTTTTTAGGGGGATGGGGGAGGGAGGGGAAGCTGACTTATAGCATGTACCGTGTTTGGTAACTGGTACAAAACTATTTTTGTGAATCTTTTTTTATAGTAACATGACGTAGAGATTGTTAGACTAAGAGGATTGTTATATCTTATGAAGCAAGTTACATAAAAATATGAAATATGTTTCAGACAATAGCATGCTTAAAAACAAATAGCATAAGTCTCAGGATTTGTTTCTCTCTTGGTTTTTTGCTAAGTAGATTTCATTCTCGTTTTATTCCTAGTCATTTGGTTATTTTTCTTGTACTGATGTAGCCCAATACAGTCTGTCTCTTGTTTGAGAACTAAAACTAATGTCACCTGTGGATCTTACATGTGAATGTACGGCTCATGGATTTGTAAGTTTTCTGCATTATGACAGCTGCCACTCCTCTATCTTCTATACAAGGAAATTCTTACCTAGACTTGCACGGATGGCCCTTTGCAAATATATTTAGGTATGGCCATGTCATTACACTTGTACCCCTTGTACATTTTCTCCCTAAGGTTTCAAGGATATTTTTCCAATACCTAATTTTGCTTGTTGAGAAGCAAAAAAGGTTGGCGAAGCACAGGTAGAGACATGGTATATAGGGCAGAAAAAGGAACATGTTTACCCAACAAAAGGACAAAAATTACCGAGGTTATCGATATATGAATGATGAAGGATAAAAGCCAGTCATCAATTTTAAGTATAACATGAATTTGTAGCTGTTTTTTGCTAATTTTTTTGGCATGTGGTACAATAATGCTACTAGATTTTCATGCATTAATGTGATGGGATTTTTATTATTTCTTATAAAATGAGTTGTACTTTGCTCGACTTCATTTCCTGAAAAGTGGGTTGCTTCACAGATTTTGGGAATCCTAGAAAATATGAGCTTCTTCAAGTGTCCACATTGTGGTGAACCTACACATATTTTTGGGAAAGGTGGAGCTCGGAGAACTGCTGACGGAATGGGCTTGCCATTTCTTGGTGAGGTCTGTATTACTATGTTTGTCATCTTTCAAGATAGGTCTACTACGCTGCAATTGTCTGGAAGAATGTTAAAGTTGCTTAATACCAAGTTTTTATTGTATTCTAAAAATTCATACTTTACCTAATATGTTAAATTTTTGTGAACCGGCAATTTCCATAATCAGTGCCTATATGCAATGTGAGAATGGAATACTTTCATTCATTTCTTACACACAACAATACAACCCTAGTTATAGGGTTGAGGAATTACAACGTAGGAAATATTACAATAGTTAAAATTAGGAAAGATTACCCATACAAAGTTCTAGGAAAGTATCTTAAACTGATTTTAGAAGTTTCTAAAAAACAAAGGTTAGATCAGCTTCCAATCTTCTAATGATTAGTCAACCTTCCTTTTCCTTTCTTTTGTGTATCCTACAGGAATCAACACGCAACCATAATTTTTGTGCACTGCTCTCTCTCTCTCTCTCTCTCTCGCTCAGTGTGGTTAGACTCTAATTATGCGGTAGTAGCTGCCTGTTGTTCCATTGACTTCCAGTAACTTAGTCTTCCAAATTAGTTGGCAATTAAGGGCGTCCTGAGTGCAAAGGTTGTTTTTTGTTTGCTCCCGTAATCTTATACCTTTTTTTTTTTCTTGCGAAAAGATTATTTTCATAACTTGAACCCATGACCTTTTAATCACAAATGAACAACTTGTCACAACCCTAGGGGTGAATCAGTAAATGGTCCTTAATAACTACTTGTATGTGCTGTTAGTTGCTAACTAGATGGGGGTTAAGACTTTAGTGGTTAGGGAATTAGCTTACCATTTTGGTTGTTATGTTAGTTAGTTGTTATATTGTTGGAATGTTGTTATGGTTGCTGGAGGCTTTATAACTCTACCTACAACAGTATGAGGAAGTATCATTGGAGAATAATACAAAAGTCATTCTCTCATTTCTCTCTCTCTCTCTCTCGTTCTCTCTTTCTCCCTTCCTCATTCTATCTATCTTCCTACATTCATTTCTTTCTCAGAATTCAATCGAAATTCCCTCAACTGTCCAACCCATGATCTAAGGGCTTGATAAAGTGGTATCAGTGCTGGGCAAACCAATTGTGGGGTAACTGGCGGAAGCCATCACAACGAGGTAGATCCAATGACAGAGATGCCTAAGCAAAGTCAGAAAATCTTGGGTGCAAAATTGAACTAACCCATAGGTGGCGATTCAAGAAGTAGTGCATTACGGTGATTACGAAAAGTACGGAGCCAACGATTGCAGTTGAGGTCAGTGATTGGGTGTATTCTAGCGATTGCAGTTGAGACCAGGTGATCTTGAAGGAGCGATTTCGAAGCTTTAATTGTTTTTGATTGAAGCGTGACATAGGTTTGGGGTGAGGCGACTGTGTTCCAAGCAATCTTGATCCCAATTACTGTAATTGCATTGAATTAAGGGGTATCGATTTAAGGAAGGTCATGGCTTGGGGAGTTGATCACGGGTAACGACTCTTGGTCAAGTCTTGAAGGCACGGGGTGAATTTCATAATTTCTTGGTTCACAATTGTAATCCCAGCAAGGGAAGCCCGAAGCAGACGCGTTCCAAGAAGTGGCGAGGAAGGCGTTGGAAGAAGCAGGTAACTATTGTTCTGGTGCGGAAGGGAAGAACTAGCAATCGTGGGGCCCAATGCGATTGAGGAGCAAGAAGCGATGGCTGAAGGAACACGCTTAAGGCAATTGGAGGTGAGGTTGGAAACCATGGAGTTTAGCATGAATCATACCCAAGAGGCCATGTGCCAAACAATGTAAGAATTGACCGAATGGAAGGAGGTCATGCAAGTGGCATCGAAAAAGCAACAAGAAGCAGTCACAAGATGCCAAGAATCTATCTAGAGTTGTTAAGAAACTGTGGAACAATAAGGGCAGAAGATCAACGATATGCTAAATATGTTGGCCTCTTTGCCCCAATTCCAGTTGCCACTGGAATTTTTGCCAAGGTAGGCGTCGGAATCGATCTTTCCACATCAGGGCAATCAATCAGGGTCGAAAGGAGTTCTAGAGGAGGTGGAGCAGCGGTTAGTTTGAGAAAATCTGGGAAGGAATGTGCAACTGGTGGTGCACGGCCATGCACCCATGCTAAAGCTAGAGATTCCCATGTTCGAGGGGAAGAAACCACGGTGGTGGGAAATGAGGTGCAAAACGTTCTTTCAATTCTACCGGATTCCAGAAGATCAGAAGATTACCCTAGCGGCAGCCTATTTGAATGAAGTGGAAGATTCTTGGTACCAAGGGTGGGCCCAAGATGAAGGGCTACAAGGGGATTGGACAGATTTTTCGGAAGGGCTATGTGAGTGCTTTGGGGAGAAGAATATGTCAGATGTTGTAGAAGAATTCAGCAAGCTGACGCAGGAAGGGACTGTAATGGAGTACCAAGCCCGATTCGAGGAGCTGAGATCCATGGTATATACTGTGTAACCAGGGCTTACTGAACAATACTTGATATCTAGTTTTATTAGTGGATTGAAGGAGGAGTTGCGGCCCGTGGTGAAAATAATGACACCCTCATCCGTGAGGCAAGCTGCAGAAAAAGCTGGGCTGCAAGAAATGACCTTAGAGGTGATTTTTAAGAAGCGTAATGTTCCCTACTAGCTGAGTTTATTGGCTGGGCAGTACAAAGGTGGTAACTCTAGGCTTTTGCTTGCAAGGCCTAATCAAGAGGCAGCCAAAGCACAGTCCTATAATAATGACACAAAGGGTAATTTGATATAGCAGAGGAGACAACTAGGGCTATGCTTTAGGTGTGGAGACAAATATAACCCCAGCCATCAATGTAAGATGCAACTAATGAATACGGAAGGTTATGATGGGGAAAAGGAAGAAGAAGAAGATGTTTCCCCCGAGGAAATAGATGAGTGCAGGGTGATCATAGGAGAGAAACCACAGCTGCATTCTTTACAGACTGAAGTGTTTGAAGGAAAGGCTGAAGCAGTAGCAGAACAGCCAGCAGCGGACACTGCTACACTTCTACTACTCAAAGGGGAAAAGCAAAATGGTAAGAAGAACAAAAAGAGGCAGCAAGTAGTGAAGATAGGGATTGGTTGAACCATAGCCTTTGCTGTCAATTCTTGGGGACAATAATTGTTTGAAAGGGTGGGAATTGTCACAACCCTGGGGGTGAATCAGTAAATGGTCGTTAATATGTGCCGTTAGTTGCTAACTAGATGGGGGGTTAAGACTTAAGTGGTTAGGGAATTAGCTTACTGTTTTGGCTGTTATGTTAGTTAGCTGTTATATTGTTGGAATGCTATTATGGTTGCTGGAGGCTCTATAAGAGACCTACAACAGTATGAGGAAGTATCATTGGAGAATAATACAAATCTCTCTCTCTCTCTCTCTCTCTCGATCTATCTTTTTCCCTCCCTCATTCTATCTGTCTTCCTGCATTCATTTCTTTCTCAAAATTCAATCGAAATTCTCTTAATTGTCCAGCCCATAATCTGAGGGCTTGACACAACTCTATTGTTGGCTCTTGCTACCAAGGCTCAGCCTCAGATCAATTGCTGGCGCCAGATTTGTATTTATATAAATAAAATATGTTCTCTAGTAGCTAGAAAATGTAGGCAAGGGCAGATATTTGAATCTCTAAGGTTTTAGCATGTCAAATTTTCTCATGCTCGTTTTCTGCAAAATGGACAGTGGCACTGCATTGCATTGGAAACCTGTAGTATCTGCGCTCTGGATCAAACAATTTGGAAATTTGATTGGAACTTCACTTGGGACTCTTGCCAATTCTTGTATATGAAACCATGGGAAATGTTGCACTTCCTGATTAATATGCTCTGATCGAGTTTGTATTCTACTATTTCAGATACCATTGGAAGAAAAGATCAGAAGTAATTCTGATGAAGGCACCCCTATGGTAATATCAAATCCTGATTCTGCTGTCTCCAAAGCATATGGAGATGTGGCCCAGAAAGTTGTAAACAGACTCGAAGAACTGTCCAAGCAACAACAATTCAGACCAGAGATGAACTTGTGAAGCTACACCTATCACCTAGACATGCACAATCAACATATGAATGATGGTCTTCCAGCAGCGTGCAGTCTAAATTTTTTGCTTACGAGGCAGGCATTTAGATTGCTCCATTGTGATTAGGGCATCATTGCTATTCCATGTCCTTCTATCTGGGGATGATTATGCTAGGATTCAGGGTAATATTTTTCTTGGTAAGAAGTTTTGAGCTTTGCATGATTTTGGGGTTGGTGGTTTCTTCTTGAAATGAAAATGGTTGAAATATGTAATACTTTAGACCCGTTGAAATACTTAATACACAAATGTTTTGTTACTAATGGGATTAGCTTTCGTACCCTTTTTTTGGGATGTATTTTACTTACTACGTTATGCAAGTTTGATGAGTTTATCTATTAGGCGTATATTCAGAGGGTAGTGATAGTGAATTTTTATTGGCCAAATTTATATTTTTGTTCTTCTATTTTAATATTCTTTTTGTGCGTCAATTTAAATTTTTATTATTTTGATTACGTTTTTATATCTGTATTTTTGAGTTATTTTAATTTTTTTGTGATAATTTAAATTTTTTATTATTTTTATTATACTGTTAAACTTGTATTTTTAAATTAATTCAATTCTTATATTTTGACGTGTATAAAATATAATCTATAGTTTGTTATTTTATTTTATTTAATTTAATTTTTTTATACATAAAAGTATAAAAGAAAAATTAAGTTAAAAATATAAATTCAGAAGTGTAATTAAAATAATAAAAAATTTGAATTGTTATGAGATAAAAATTTTAAGTATATGAGTTAAATTGATTTAAAAATTATATTTAAAAGTGTAATTAAAATAATGAAAAATTTAAATAATTATAAAAAAAAAGTGAAAATATAGGGGGAGAGATATGAATTTGAAGGTTGAATTTTAATTGTAATGATTATGAGTTAATAGCGAGAGATGTATATGCGTTAATCAAACGGTGGGAGAATAATTGAGAGTTGGAAGCGCTAAGATGCCATCCGATTCGATTCAATTTCATTCACTCATTCCACCTTTTGATAATTTTCGACGAATATTTCATTATACAATAATTTTACATACATATACGTATAATATATATATTTGTATATATATTATATGATCCCTCTATATCATTAGCTTCATCACACTCCTCTCTTATCTCTCGCTTCTTTGATCTCAAGAACACTTCGTGTTTCTCTGAATGAATCACCAATTCATAACCCTCAAATCCCCAATCGAATGCAATGGATTTCCCCAAAACCCTAGACTAATTCAGGCCATTTTCGCCCCCGTTTCGCACCGCAAGCCCCGGTCCTTCATTTTCAACAGCAAAGGAGTGGAGCTCTCCGCTCTCAAGTACCACTCCTCTCATTCCCTCAACTCTAGCAGCGGTAGCTCCTCCATCGATGGCGGGAAGAGGTTGAGGAGTCTCGGTGTCAAGGAGATTGATCTGGCCACTCTCGGAAATCTCTGCGTCGATATTGTTCTCAATGTCCCCGAGTTGCCGCCTGACTCGGTCAAGGAGCGCAAGGCGTACATGGAATGTTTATCCCAGTCTCCACCCGATACGGTTGGTTGTAGTGCCATATTCTTCTGTGTTTGCTCTTGAATTCTGTCCTTTTTGGTTGCTTTGTTTTCATTGACCGTTCATTTTGGTCGAATTGGAGTTAAGGCTTTGCTTGCTTTGGTGCAATGTTTATACCTTTGTCTTTCTGGGATTAGTTGTGACTGGACTGTAATTTCATTGGAAATTCCTTTGGTCCATCCATTCTGACAATATTCTTGGAACCATACCCTGCTCATGTCGAGTAACTGAAACCTGAACAAATTGCATCTAAAGGGGAATTTCTGACGTTTGCATCAAGTGGGTGAATGATTCCCACTCTGTAGCGATGGCAGTGCCTGTATAAGACTAGTTTTTCTCAACTTGAATTTCATTTTTTGATCTGCAACCTTTATTTTGATCGCATTATCCTTTCAACCAACATTATGAATTGAAGTATACTGAGATCTCCTTTATGTGAGATATAGCAGTACCAGGAAGTTTTACTGGAATTACAGATTTATAGCATGATACACTCTGAAATTCCATGATGAATACTTGAGATTACAGGTGACAATTATCTCACTGTATTGTATCTCAATCCAACCATATCAGCTTCAAATCATATCATTTCCCCCCTTAACACCCCCCCCCCCCAAAAAAAAAAAAAAAAAAAAAAACTAAAGAAGAAAACCTTATTGTTATCTTCAGTGTGATGAATTAATCAACCCACACAAGACTGTTGATTGATCTGTTAAGTGTTGAAATTTCTTTAGTACAACTTCACATAAGTCCTCACCTTGTGGTAACATTGGTATTGACTTTTGAATGATCATAATACAGCAAGGAAATCATTAACTAATTCCATTGTACTAGAGACCTAATTATCTAAAACCTGGGAAATTGGAATCACCTTATTCCTTGAGGGAATGGATTTTCTGCACGAACATTGTCAATGCTGATTATAAACACATTACGTGACAGTTTTAACTTTTTCCTGACCTTTTAGGTTTTAATTTTTTCTTGGTTCTCATTCATTTTTCCAGAACACTGGTAGTTCAGTCTTTATAATTTCATATCTGGAAAATTACTTCAGTAACCCTTAGATTTTTTTTCTTATATGTCATTAAGTTGTACTCCTCGCATTTGTTCTTTCTTTTGTAGAATTACTGCCAGTTGAGAACACTAGTATGCTATAAATTTCTCATAATTAGGGATAACTTGATAGACACAATGGAGAAAACTTTGTGAAAAGATAGGAAAAAAAAAGTTCCAAGATCAAATGCACCATTCACCATGTCTGCTACAGTATAAACACATAATATTTAATGACACCCAATGAGTTTAATTTCATAAGTTCATGCTTCAGAAGGCCAGAAGGACTTAAACTAGGTGAAATATTCCAAACCATAAGTTTTCCTGCCTCTCTAATTTTCATCAAATTAATCCCAACCTTTTAAAACAAGAAGCTGCACATAAATGCTGAGGACTGTTCAGACAGGTAACTTATAACTGACCAAGCAATGATACTTCAGAAGCTACATCACATGTTTACATTTTTACATTTTGAGAATCTGTCCCATTTTCAGGTGGTGGTTGAAACTATACACTTTTGGTTGTTGACTAGCAGAGCTATATGGAGATTTTTTTTTTTGGAGGGATGCATGTAGTAATAATATTACAAACAGAAGAATGAAAAGGGAAAAACTTAGTGAACCTCCTCTCTTTCAGGTTTAATCTATTTTAAATTATCTGTTATGATTTCTTAATTTGAGCTTGCATTGTCTGGTCTGTACTCATCCAATGAATCAATTACATGACCATCATCCTGTGCCATAGAGATTTTTTCAATGGTTACATATGTTCTACTAATTTTGGTACATTATGAACAATAAACTTTAGCATTTCTATCCTCTTATCTTATAGTTAATTTTATTCCTTCTTAAAGTTTTGGGCCTTCTATTTGGGTTTTGTAACTAGAAATTCTGGGAAGCTGGTGGTAACTGCAATGTGGCTATAGCAGCGGCTAGATTGGGAGTTCGATGTACAACAATTGGTCATGTTGGTAGCGAAGTATATGGACACTTCCTCATAGATGTGCTTCGTGATGGGGGCATTGGTATAGTTGCAATGGATGAAGAACATAATGCTGAAAGCTCTGCTGAATACAAGACTCTTTTATGCTGGGTTTTGGTGGATCCCCTGCAGAGACATGGTTTTTGCAGGTAGAAGTATCTAAATTTTTATAGTTTGTAACTTATCTGGAAAGGTAGTCTTGCATAAAGTTCATTCTGAATTACATATTGTTGTGTTGCCAAAGAATAGTTTACATGTAAACAATTTTTTATCTGCCCAGTCGAGCTGATTTCAGCAAGGAGCCTGCATTCAGTTGGATGACTAAATTATCAAGCAAAGTAAAGATGGCCATTAAAAACTCAAAGATCCTTTTCTGCAATGGTTATGGCTTTGATGAGCTTGCCCCTAGTTTGCTTACCTCTACTTTGCATTATGCTGTGGAAGTAGGGACATCAGTTTTTTTTGACCCTGGACCACGGGGGAAGAGCCTTTCTAGTGGAACACCTGAAGAACAAAATGCATTTGGACAGTTTCTGAGGATGAGTGATGTTCTTCTTCTAACTTCTGAGGAGGTTTGACTTATAACTTACATGAACTCTGCTATGGTTTTCCATTTCCCCGCCCCTTTTTGACTAGTCTTTTGAATCAAAAGTTGGAAAGTATATAATTGTGATTTAACTAGTAAAATCCATCAAAGTCGGCTTCAAATGTAGGAAGGGGGGTGTGGGGACAAAAAACAGAAAGTCGGCATAATCTACAGGCTGTCTGCAGCCATTTAATTCCTATATCAAATAAGTCTAGAAAGTAAATAAATACCCTTAGACAACCAGGGATGAGTGACATGGTAGGATAAAAACTCCACTGCAGAATTTTTATCTTTGAGATAGCATAGTCAAATACAAAATCCCCTAGAACAATTTGGGCTGTTTAGTTGTGGAAAACGTTCTCCAGTTTTCTATAAAATCTGTACTTTGTATTTTCCATAGAAAATTTGAAAATCGTGTTCAAATGTTAGTTTACAAAAACTAATTTTCAATCTAGAAAATTAAAGCATATGTTCAAAAAAGAGAGAAATTTGGGAAACTTGTGTTGGAGAATGAGATGAGATGATTTGGAGTTATGGACAACTACATTTTCTAAATATCCAAATTAGTAAGGAAAAATTTGGAAAACTCATTTTAGGATTTTTCCAAGTTTAGTTCAATTTTGGAGAATCATGTTTCATAGATCTCCATTTTCTTTTTAGAATTTTTTTTTTAAACGAGTACTCTAATTTTTCATTTTTTTATGTAGTAAGTTTTTGGAAAAGTGGGGCTGTTCTCCACAACTGAGGAGCCCTCTTTTGTTTTCAATTTCTAGTTTTATATGACCCTTATAGGGTACAATGTTTGATTATTGGTGAGACAACCTAGTACATGAAGGTAGGCATAGAGATGGCAAACGGGCCGGGCCGGCCCGGCCCGACCCGCCACCAAGTGGCCCGCGGGCCAAGCGGGCCGAGCCAAATCGGCCCGCTTAAAAACGGGCCAGCAAATTGCTGGCCCTAGCCCGGCCCGCCACAGGCCAAGCGGGCCAAACAGGCCCGCCCAGGCAGTGAGCAAGAGAGGGTGAGGGGCGAGACTGAGAGCGAGGGCGCGGGCGACAGAGGGCGAGCGAGGGCTACTGAGGGGCGAGGGCGAGAGTGAGGGGCGCGGGCGACAGCGACGGCGAGGGCGAGGGCGAGGGTGAGGGTGAGGGCGAGGCAGAGGGCGCGGGCGATGGCGAGACAGAGGGCAAGCGAGGGCGCGGGCGAGGGGCGCGGGCGAGGGCGAGACAGAGGGCGAGCGAGGGGCGCGGGCAACGGCGACGGCGAGGTGAGGGCGAGGGCGAGACGAGGGCGAGGGCGAAGGCGACAGAGGGTTAGGTCGAGGCCGAGGGCGAGGGCGAGAGGTGGGGCTGGGGGGGGTGTTGTGTGGGCCGTGGGTGATTGGCGGGCCAAGCGGGCCGGGCCAAATTGGCCCGGCCTTAAACGGGCCAGCAAAATGCTGGCCCTAGCCCGGTGTCGGGCCGGGCCCATTTTGCCATCTCTAGGTAGGCATATCAAATGGTCCAGGCTGGTGCAGGCATGTCATTTGGCCCTTGTTCAATGAGTTGGGTCAGCCTGACTCGTTAGTGGAATGGGTTGAGCTTGGGCAACATAGTAACCAAACTAAGGGCCCGACTTGTGTAACACCCCGCCTCGCTGCGCGTGCCACTATAAGGGATTACCAGGATTTCTTTTTCCATACATCGCTTGACACACACAGTGTTTCAAAGAACAATCTTCACATGCACATGAAACTCCAAAAAAACCCTAGTCATGCTCCTTTAACTAACAAGATCAATAGACTTAAGCTAAACAAGGCATAATATTACGCAACGGATAAAAACATTACTGAATATCATAAAATGCTACAATTGTTTATACATAACATAATGTCTTCCCATCAAACAAGAATTATGTAACTTCAAAAATGTAAACTACGACTGTCATGCTCGTACTCCATCAGCTCTAATTGACCATGTCCTTGCCCCTGTCGAAACTCTCGTCTGGAACATTTGAATGTTTCAGGGACATAATCCATATTAGATGTTGAATCATCTAAGTGATGGCATAAAAACAGTTTACAGAATGCATGTATGTTCATGAGCATGGCATATACAAACGACACAACACGTCAATTTGAGAAATCTCCCTATCATACTCAATCTCCCGTAGAAAATCCGTTCCACACACCGTTGGGATTGACCTTGCTACAACATACTTAATTTTCAGGTGCCCAACAACCTCACCCGATGGCTGAGATTAACCTTGCCTCATTCTCAAAAGACCCCATGCCGTCCCACCAGACATCATAATAATGACATGATTTCAGATATAACAATGTCATGAAAAACCCACACACCATGCGTTTTATAAACATAGCCAGTTGATGTAATATTCAAGAAATCCGATATGCACAACATGCTAATGAATCAAGAGTAATTATGGCAAAACATTTATACAAAACCAAGTTAAGCTTTTGGGATAGAACTACTCATCTTTTTAGACGTACTCGAAATGCCTTGATTTACATGCAAATCCTCAATTCTCGCACAAATACTCAAATTTGAGCACCAACATTCCCAGACATCATATTTATTCAAATAAATATCAATATCTATTTTTCCATAATTTCTTCATATTTTCTTCCATTTTCTCCCTAATTTTTCCCTCGATAATTCCAAAATAAATATCTTCTCAAGTATTTTTCTCAATATTTCTCCACTATAATTCATAAAATAAATTTAGAAAAATATCCAAAAGAAATTCTAGACTTACCCCTATGCCACATGCCCTCACGTGCTTCTGGCGTGTGCTGCGCGTGATGACCAGCGCACACGCGTCGATCGTCTTCTCCGGCGCTGGTACATTGGTGATGCTCGATTCTCCTCCCATCTCGATCTTTACCTCCAGTCGATCTTGATGGCATATCTCTCAGCCTGAAACAAACCCCGGAAGTCCCCCAAACGACTGACCAAAGCTTCGGCCATGGCGTTCATTGCACTTTCCGGCGATGCTTTGAAACATCTTCAAACCAACACCAAATGCTCCCAAATGCTCTAGAAATGATGCCCACTACTCCAAGAACAAAAGCCCTCTATTGGTTTCTCTCGATTCACCCTCAAACATGATCAATTTTTGTGTAAAGTTTTGGCTAAACCATTGCTATTTATAGGCGAAATTCGGCCATTATTCAACCAATCAAAGGCCAAGGCTTGGCCTTCAAGCTTCCCCCGCCGTATACGACCTCCCCTGAGCCCAACCTTGGTCATCCCATCGCCAGAAACGGCTCCACGTGCGGTGGCAGTGCGGCGGCCGTTTTTGCAGTGTTCATACTGCACTTTGATTAATTACACTTTGGCCCCTTTGTTTCTTTCAAGTGCCATTTCGGCCCTTTCCATAAAACCCTTGATCTTTCCAATACTACCATTAAGACCCACAAGTTTTATACTTTTCATTTCATCCTTGACATTTTCGAAAAACTATATTTTCGACCACCCTCGGGCAAAATTAGCAAATTACACTTAAATCTGATTAATCAATTTGGCCCTAAGTCCTTCCGTTTTGACTCGAAAACACTTAAGGGTTGTGCTCCATCTAAGTCAAAGCCTCACCATGGTTTCGTTGACTTCCCGACTATCTCTAACACTGATTTGATTTTTTAGCTTGAAATTGAATCATAGCTGTATTGAAAATTGTCCTTGATCCAATTTCTTTTGACTCCTAAAATCATGTCTCGAGATTCTCATCAGTACTATATTATTTCCTTTAGACATTTAGGTTTCTGGGCACTCCTTGTGGTCAATTCGGCTATTCGAAAATGGTGATAATGTATCCTATAGTCTCATTCTTCCGAAAATTCCACTTATATCCTACATAAAATTCTATTTATAACCTCAAGAATTTATCGAGTATTACAGCTTGGCCCATGAGCCCACTTGAGCAGGTTGAGTTGGGTTGGCTTGTCAGGCTTGGGCTTGCGAGCTGTAATGGGCTGAGCTTGGCAAAAGCCAGCTGGGCAGAAGCCAGCTGGGCAGACCCATTTTAAAACATTTTGAAAATAATTTTTTAAAATATATTTATTTAATTAATATCTAAGATATAAAAATATTTTTAAAATGCAAATTCTTCACATAAAATAAAAATTTAGAATGTAGAAGTTAAAAGTTTGAAAATTGAAACCTTTAATAGTTCCCAATTCCACTTTTAAAAGTAGTATTAAATTTTATAAATATTTAAGAGTTATAAAAATTACTTAATATTTTGAATTTGAAATCTAAGGGTTGTGTACGAGATGTATGTTTATTTATATATTTAGAATTTTTTAAGGTGATTATGGCCTTGCGTATGAGATATAAATTTTCTTGAAAAAAGTGTAAAATTGTGTATGAGATATAAATTATTTGAGATTTATTGATTGCTATTGTGAATTTGTTTATATAATTTTTAAAGTATTAGAGTTATTAAATTAAATATCAAAATTCTTATTCAAAATTAAATTATTTATAATTTTATTTTTTATAAAATCAAAATTCGACTGGGCCTAATGGGCTAAGCCCACGAGTCGATCCTATGGGCCTAGAAATTCGGGGCTTGGGCTAACCCTATATAAATGGCAAGTCGAGCCAAGTCAAGCTTGACTTGTTTGACATTTCTACATGATGGGCATAATAGCATATTTATAATAATTGATTGTGACATCACACCACCAACAGTATGTCTTATACCTAGGGTTTTGATAGGAAATTGGAAGAAATCAAGGGGGAATTAGACTTGAAGGGAGGGAAATACAACAAGAAATGGGGAAGGAATATAGATAGAACAACAAGGAGGGGGAAGTCAGAGGGATCGGGAGAAAGAGAAATCAGAGGGAAATTGAGAGAGAATTCATGAGAGAAAAAAAATGAGAGAATTCAATTATCATTTAAACATGCATTTCCCATCCTTTAGCTGTGGCTTATATATAGCCTAACAACCTTCCACACGCACCCATGTGCAGTACAACTATAAGCATAACTGTCTATAGCTAAGGACAACATCTATAATAGAAAAGGAAGGAAAATTACAATAACTGTGTAATGCATGTAAGTTAACTACTACTATATTTACTAATCTATCCTTAGAGATCCTTGAGGTCGTGACAATTCCCCTCTGCTTAAGAGAATTCTTGTCCTCAAGAACTTTAGCCATTTTCCACTACTCTTATCGAATACCAGCTTTTTCTATCTATTTTATTCCTCTTTCTTTCTCCTTCTTGGCCTCTTCTTCTTCGTTCTTAGGTTCTCAAGATCAATTCCAGGCGTAAGGTGACCCAAAACCTTAATAGAAGAAACCTTATTGAGTTCAAGCTCAATATAACTACCTCTTGCAATAGTTGTCCAATCAAGATTGGTCTCCAATCTAAGGACATGATTAGCCTCTTCCGGACTGACATAGTTAGTAGTTGAAACTTGGAGTGCAAAGGGAGGACTAACTGTGTTCGTGACTTTCTTTAATAGCTTATCATCGTCTAGTACAAGTAAGGATGGCAAACATGCATCCATAACTGTAGTTATCGTATTCCCATCCAACCCACTGCCATGCTCTACTGCAAAAATATCAGCAACGTCCTGGAAATGCAGCAATGGAGAATTGTAGACTCATCTTGGATACTCAGACAAAGGTTGTTTGTGAGCATCAAAATTAGGAGCTGCTGTGACACCAATCCTAACCATTAGTTCATCCTTCAATACAGTAGATAGAAACTCGGATTTGCTAGCTGGAGTAAGAACCAACAAAGCAGCGGGGGTTTTGTTTCCCACAACAAAACTTTTAACTTCTTTAGCTATCTCCCTTAGCTTTTCTCCAGCTACCAATTGTCCCTGAAATTCCTTACCAAATCCACACACCTTCACAACATTAGAAGATATTTCAGCTAAGGATACATCTCCAATCATGCCATTTCCACTGATAGTAAGGGACTCAAATTTCTTTGCCAGCTAAGAGTTGCTTTGACATTGCAACTCACCAACTGGAATTTGAACAAATAAAACAGTAGAAAACTCTTCCTCCCGAGCTATTTCCTGCTCATTACTGTACATCTAAGATTTATCTTCCATAATTTTCTCCTCCAATGGTGTCCCTGTGTCCATTCCTGCAATTGTCCATACCGATCGCATAGGAAGAGATGAGAGAGTTCCACAGGTTCCTTAATGGCTGAAACAAGGCCTCCATCACGACATTCATCCCAAACATGATTTATAGGTGGGTTATTTGATGAAAAGCATGAAGCCATCTTCATAGCAGTTCTCATCTCCAATTTGATTTATAGCCTACCTATCAACTGAATCATTAGTTTCCTGCCATTGTAAAATGTGGTCTACACAGATCTCCTTATCCAGTCTCTTTTCATCTTTGGAATCCTAAGTTACCATTGACAATTTCACTTCCTTCATATTGACTGATTTCTCAATCGGAACTTCCTAATTCCATACAAATAATTTAGCAACACATTCTTCTTTCTGTTTCTCAAGGAGAGATTTCTTGTATTGATCTGAACGAATAGGAAACCTCTTTGCAGCCTCCTCTTGGACCAAAAGCAACAGAGCCATAGGGATAAGAACAATATTTTGAGGACCTTCTTTACCATAACCATTCCTTCCAAGGTCCCAATCTAGGACATTAACTGGTCTCTCAGATAATGGACTCGATACCAGGGATGATGTAATAAACTTTGCTTTCTTTGCCACTCCACCTAGCAGCTTCTTATTCCCCCCAGGAACCTCTCGCTAGGCACATCATTAGTCTTGATAACTACAACTGGTTCCTTCACATCACTGCCTATCAATTGTTCACTGCAAAAGACTGAATCAATTTCAACTTCGGAAGATCCAATTGTTTTTATCTCCGTCTTTGAAAGTTCTCCATTATTTGCCTTCAATTTTGGGAATTGATCGGATGAATCAGTCACCTCTTGATCCAAACTTCCAATAATGTCACCTCAAATATCCTCTTCATGAACTTCTTTTTCAGATGAATCAAATTGTTCCTTTGTACCTGCTATCCAAACAACTTGATCATTATAGTTTTCCTCTAGATAATGCTTCTCACTGCCAATATGATTTCGATATTGCAGTCATCCTTCTTGTCATTGCTGCCTCAATCAGAATACTTCTTTTGCTCAAAATCTAAAGTAAGCAGTGAATCAGTTTTCCACAATCTTGACTTCTCTTTAGGCGGCTTCATTTTTAGGAACTCCTGGGGCTGTAATTCTTCTTTAACCACACCCTTCTTATTATTGTGTTCTGCTTTAGACATTCCAAAATCAATTTTCGCAAAATAAGTTTTGTCTCCCTATGTTGGACTCTGAGATTTGCCAATGGAGTTCTGATTTCGTGGACGAGTAACATACGGATTCCCTACTAAAACAAGATCTGATCTAGTTCTTCGAGGAGAGTAAGGATTATTCGTAGTATCTGATCGCTTCCCAATAATAATCGGATCTGAATATTCTTTGGAAAGCAAACAAACTGGTTGTCTAACTTGATTTTATCTAGCGAACTTTATTATGTATTGATCCATCATCTAATTTCTAAATTCTTCCCAAATTTCACGCGTGACTGAATTCCTCTCGCACCAGACCGATAGCATTGTCTAACTTCTTATCCACCGTCGATCCTACAGATCCAATATGGATCTGCCTCTCCGTCATTGTTGTTGTCACCTGCTGCAACAATTGCTGAGTAATCGATACCTAGGCAATTGTCGGAATTGACCATTGTTAGAATCGCTTGCTCTGTTTCTTGTGACTCGATTTATCTCAAACAACTGAATCAGGGGTAGGAGAAGTCAAAACACCATAGAATAGGAGTTCTGTACGGTTCAACGATCTAATCAGCCTTCCAAAAAATCACCTGGATTGCCTAGCCTTGCTTCACTGTCTAACTAACCGGAATTCCGCTAGGCTCTGTGAGTTTCGCCTGTTTCACTCCTAAATGATTGATCGCCTCGGCTGCAGCTTCTTCAAAATTCTCCTATGAACAACTTCGAGAATAGCCTTGCTCGTTTGGGAATTCCAATCAACGGGAACTTCTCTAGGAGTCGTCGTTATCACCCGTAGCGACTGTAAACCAGTAGCTAAAAAGTTTCCAGAATCCAGCCAAGGATAACCTCGCTCTGAGAGTCTGGCATTGGAAATTAATCATGTCTAGCAACAATAACCTAGAACCAATCAAAATTCACTTGGCTAGATCGCCATTGAAATCCGCCTATTCGTTGGCAATTACCTCCATGCATTGGAATCAAATTCCGAGAATCAATCGTCTCCTGTACTTGAATCAGATTCCAAGTCTCTGCTACTTCAAGTTGCTTTGGAATCCAAGCAACTCTGCCCGAATCGTTTTTGGAAGTCGCCTTGGTCAATTGTTAGAACTTTCAATTCCATTGAATTCATCGGTAATCGAATCAAAATCACAGCTAAGGATTGACCGCTCTGATACCAAATTGTCGTGTATCTACAGTTTACCTTGGGTTTTAATACGAAATTGGAAGAAATCGAGGGAAAATTAGACTGAGAGGGAGGGAAATGCAGTAAGAAATGAGGAAGGAATACATACAGAACAGCAAGGAGAGGGACGTCAGAGGGATTGGGAGAGAGAGATCAAAGGAAAATTGAGAGAGAATTCATGAGAGGGAAAATGAGAGAATTCAATTATCATTCAAACATGCCTTCCCATCCTCTAGCTATGGCTTATGTATAGCCTAATAGGCTTCCACATGCACTCATGTGCAGTACAATTATAAGCATAACTGCCTAAGGACAACATCTATAACAGAAAAAGAAGGAAAATTGCAATTACTATGTAATGCATGTAAGCTAACTACTACTAATTTACTAATATATCCTTGGGGTCGTGACACAACAATCTCAAGTCATCTCACTAGGTGGGTCACTACATAATTTCCCCTCTGGTGTCATAGTTTACATGTGTTGTTTATAATACTATCTAACCTGATTGATTATGTGCCAGGCTGAATCATTGACTGGCATAAGAAACCCAGTACTAGCTGGGCAGGATTTGCTCAGGAAAGGATCGCGAACAAAATGGATCATTGTGAAAATGGGTGCAATAGGTTCAATCTTAATCAGTGCATCCAGTATATCATGTGCACCTGCTTTCAAGGTATTAATTGACTGAGATATTCTGTTTATACTTGAAATTTTGACCTTTCCTTTTCCTGGGTTGGATTAGCTTACTAATTTTGTTCTATTTTGTACTTCTATTTGCTGACTCTCAATGATGTAGGGAAAACCTATGGCTTAATTTGACGTCTTCTTTATGTTGTGTAAGCTCAAGTGCTTGCTCCTCCTTGTAGGTCCTCCTAGGTTGAATTATTCTGGATGCATTGGGAATGGGGTGGATTTTTCTTATTTTTCTTTTTATATTTCTTGGGGTAGCAAAAAGACAGAGCATGATACTTCATTTTTTAATTTTTGGGCCCTTTCATATGATGCTGAATTTACATCTTCTTTTGTTTTTTTTTTTTTTTGGCACTTTACTCTCGTTGACTGCTTCACCAATGTGGTAGAAAACGTAATTGTAAAAATCTTTAGGTCGTCCAACCCCAATTGCTTGGACCTTCACGGAAATCTTGTGCAAAATTATGTCTGGGCAGCTGCTGACTTGGGGAGGGGGGAGGGTCTTTTCTTTTCCTTTTTCTTCTTTTAGGGAAAGCAAAAGGCAAGCATAGCAATTATGGACATTCTTAGAGTGAAGTTTCTGAAAAAAATGCCCCTCCTCCCGCTCAAAACTTTTAATGAGTGCATCCTTGCTCCAACGGAGTTGTGGTCTTCTAATCTTATTTGGTCACATAATTGCATCATTCATTTTTTTACAAGTGATTGGAAGCCTTATTGGTAGTGTGGAAATTTTTAACAGGTGAACGTGGTCGACACTGTTGGGTGCGGGGATAGTTTCGTAGCTGCTATTGCATTTGGTTTCTTACACAATCTGCCCATGATTTATACATTGACACTCGCGAATGCAGTTGGTGCCGCAACTGCCATGGGTTGTGGTGCTGGGAGGAATGTTGCAACTCTGAAGCAAGTCATGGAGCTCATGAAGGCAGCAAACCTGAATGAGGATGATAAATTTTGGGACAAGTTAGTTGGTGAAAACTTGGATATTCAGGAAATTACATTTCTATCAAGAATGGTTGTAAATGGAAACAATAACCGGATAAACCATGTTTCCCTGCAAAATGTGGTTTCTGAAATGCTACCCAAACTTGAGGCTTGGCAGGTAACTGGGGCAATGCCATTCTGTTAACTGCCATGACAACTGCCTTTGACAGCTGACTGATTTTTCCTTGTCTTGACTATTTTTTAGCACTATGAGAACTGTTGCTCTAAGAAGTGGGGTAGAAGTTGAGTTGAGTCGAGTCAAGTCGAGTTGAGTGATACACGATGCCTTCATCTTTTGGCAGAGTTGAATTGTGGTTCTTGATGGTGAAAATTTAGGTGCAAACACAGAAATCAGCTTCATTTGCTGCTTGTATTTCATTGTGTTTGAGTAGTGAGATGATGTTAGCTGCAATAGTTCAGTCATAGTATGCAAAGGGTTTAGAATTAGGGCTTTGATTTTGGTTTGGGGGAGGAGATCTTATATATTTGCAATTCCATTATGAAGATGTCTAATTCTTTATTCCAGTATGCTTGTGAAGCATGTTCTCAAGTAATATGATCGTTATGGTTAGGTTAGTCCTAGAGAGTTATCAATATGCTTAATAAAGGTAGTATTATGTGAATAAATTGTTAAAATGTGGACAAATAATTTATGAATTTAAATTTATATTTTTGTTTTTGTATTTTCATATTTTTTTCGCTTAATCACTTCAACTTTTCATTGTTTTAATTATATTATTAGTTTTGTTCTTTTCAAGCAATTTAGCTCATGCACTTTGATCTTTTTTTTTTGTGTTAAGTTAAATTTTTTGTTGTTTTGATTATTTCTCTATATTTATATTTTTATTTAATTAATTTTTATATTTTAATATGTAAAAAAAATAAAATAAGATGAATCAATTTAATCTATTTTTTACACATTAAAATATATAAGTCAAATTAATACAAAAATATAAAATACAGGTATAGAGGTGTAATTTAAAGAATAAAAAATTTTAGTTTATTACAAAAAAAAAATTAAAGTATATAATTTAAATTAATTAAAAAATATTGATATAGAGATATAATTAAAATAATAAAAAATTTAAGTTATTATATTAAAAAAAAAAGTCAAAATGTAAGGAAAAAATATGAATTTGGTTAGTAATTTATCATGTTACATCAACAAACTATTAAGATGGTAGCTAAGTATAAACATGTTAATAAACAATTAAGAAAAATGCTATTTGTATAGAAGTTTTTTTACAGAATCTGTACAGAAATGATATATCGCAATATATCGCGATATATTGATATCAAAATATTGCGATATTTCGATCCCTTGTTCATCCCCTTCTCCCTCTCCCCCTTTTCCTTGCCGCTGCAACTTCTCCTCTGCTTGCTCTCGTCGCTGCCTCACCTTGCCTCGCCTCATCGCTGCTGCCTCCGCTGCCGCTAGAGCCGACGATGTGAAAAGGAGAGTGAGAGAAAGACAGGGAGAGAGAGATGTTGCATTTGGAGCATTTGGGTCATTAATTGCAAGGGCAAAATTGATATTTTGATTATCCTGTAAATGTTTCTATAACATTTGTTCTGTACAAATAACATGACCCAACAATTAATATGTTAGTAAGTGATCATGATGTGTTAACAATTAAGGGAGAACAAAAGTTTAGTTTACTTAAATTAATTGAATCGAATCGACTAAACTTATTAGTTCGATTCTATTAATTTTTCTCAAATGTTTGATTTTTAGTTTTTATTTTGATTTTTTTTTGTTGGAAAACTAAACTAATCAAATTGATCAAACTTTAAAATGATATTATTTTGATATTTATAAAACAATATCGTTTTCTTCAATTTTGTATATTTTTATATATATTACTTTAGTTTTCTTCGATTTTTTTATATTTTTTCGATTTAATTGGCTTGATTCGATTTTTTTGATTATCGATTAGTTTGATTTTTCAACTTAATCGATTGATTTAATTTAATCAATTAATATATTTTAGTCAGTTCAGTAATTGAACCAGCCATTCCCACACCCTTCTATATATTTCACATACTTGGTTATATTATTATAATTATAAAAATTTTAGTTAAATCCATGTAATTAATATATATATATATATATTGAGAATTTTGTGCGTAAAAGAATAATGGAACGTTGGGCTGGGCCATCAATGCGGCGTGACCATTGAACGGGGCACGTGGCAGAAAAAAGAGTGGAGAGCAAGGGGCAAAAACGAGAATTCGTAAACAAGGACAGCGATGTGATTACATAAATGCCCTCTTAGAAGGGGAGGCATGTGCCCTGGTCTTTAAGTTTTTGACCTTTGAAGTCGCCGATTCTTCGTCTTCTGCCCCTCCCTCCCCACTCCCTCTCTCTCTCTCTCTCTCTCTCTCTCTCCAATTCTGCCCTTTTCCACGCCTCTCCCTCCCTCTCCGTCACAGGTATTATTTTCACCTCTCTCTCTATCTATCTATGTATATGTATATATATATGCACGTTTATATATATGTGTTTATGTACATTGTTAAACCCTAGAATTTTGTTTTGAAATCGTTCTGTGATCACTGTCATTAACAATATTTCTTTTTTGTAACTTTTGCAGGTTTGCTCGGTTCGTCTGATTTTCGAGCTGGTATATTAGGGACCCTGGTTTGAACTGGGAATTAGGGTTTTGCACTGGCATGTTTGTCGGTGAGTTCTTTTACATGGTTATCTTGAATTTATTAATCTGTTTCTTGCCTGCTGTTTGGTCTCTGTAAAAGCTGGGAATTATATAGTGTTTTGAACTGAGTAAGTGATTGTATAACTGGGTTCCTCTGAACGTGCATCTGATTCTATTCGCCCCCATCGGCACAATTCTCCAGTAAAACGAACGAAAAGAGTCTAATTTCGTTTTGCTTGATTCTCTAGTGACCCGAATTTGCATGCCCTTTGGAATGGCAATTTTTTGTTTACTTCTTGTTTGTGTTTCTTTTTACTGGATTATATAGTATGCAAATCATCATGTTCATGATATTAATTATTTGGCTAAAGTTTTAGGAGTTACTCTGCCACAGTACCACTGGAATGATGGAAATTCTGGCAACAATGTTTTTTTGTGGTTTGATGATATGTCTTACTGTATTTGTTATCCTTCAAGGAAAAGAATCTCATTTTGTTGTGATAATGTGACGGGAAAATGGTTACCACCTACTGGCCGTTGCTGTCAATGTTGAAGTAAAACATGAAAGCCAAAATTATGTCTTATGTAAGTAAAAAGATCCTTATTTAAATATAGGTTTGTACACTCAGGGTTGAAACAACTAAAAGCATATTGTGTGAAAAAAATCCATTCATTATAAGTGCATTGTTAGGTACTCTCGTGTTAGATACTTTTTTTGTTAAACAATGGTAATTCTATCTAAAAAGTAGCTTGCATGCATCATGCATGTAATATGTATTTTGGTATATAAGGACCTGGTGATTCTATCTCCCCCTCCAATTTTCCCCTTATCTCAATCTGTGTATGATGATATGTGTATATATATACATATCCATGTTTATTGCAGGTCTGCATGGTGCTCCTGATTTCAAGCTGCAATATTTGAAAACTCTGATTTGCTTTCAGAATTAGGGTTTTCTTTGTTCTTACTCCCTGATTCGTAAAGAGTGAAAGAGTACAGGCAGTTCAGGTAACAATGTTATTTTATGTGTTTTTTTTTTTTTTTTGCTATATTCTTGCCCTTGATAAAAAAGGAATATTGTTTTATTGAGATTAATGCTAAAGGAAAATTGTCGCTATTTAGTATTACTGCCCATTGTTATTGACCTTCTTGAAAAATGTTGACATCCGTTGAAGAGCCAGAGATGCCAAGGAAGGCTGAAATAGTGCAATAACATAATACAATAGAGTAAGGAGAAGATTCGATTGAAGAAACCCTTAAAGCCAGTCCTTGGTGACAACTATTTTTCTTGCATTACTCTATGATCAATGGTGAATAGAAAAAGAGGCAGCTTCATCTTGCTCCTATCAAAAGTCAGTTCTACCTTTTTGTATTTCTACAGATTTTTTTGATTCCACACTATAATTTTAGTTAAGCCAATATATATAACGAAATGAAATTTTTGTACTTTTTTGCCTGTATATTGAACATATACAAGTTTTCTTTCATGAACTTTCTGAAAAAATGTGTATTTGTTGATAATCCACCATATTTTGTTCGCAACCCAAACAAACATTTACTTTGAGAGTAGAATTTTTTATTTGCTTCCTGTTCATCTTTCTTCTATTGGAATGTGGCATGCAATTATCATTTTCTCGATCCAATTATTTAGTTTCAACTAAGGATTATTCTACAACTGGAATCATAGAAGTTTGAAGTTCGTCTTTAAGGAATTTATTAAAAATTGGCCAAAAACAGGCACACCTTTCTGGTTAAGAGAGGAGCCCTTTATGAGTAGTTACTGACCTTTTTTTTTCTGTTTGAGTAATCAATGATGCTGTCAGAGTATAGGATTGTCATCAAAGGTGTAGGAATTAGAAATATATCCTCACTTGACAGAAAGAGAATTAGGTAACAACATCATAATGTGCTTTGATGATGTGTTTTATTCTATACTAGTCCTTGTTTTGCTTAAATGGTTATGAATGAGGAACAAATCACTTATGATTGTAACTGATTGTAACTAATACTTGAATAGAGTTTATTGGACACTTGTATTAAATGGAAGTTTAATTGCTCGAGCATTTGTTTGGCAGGATTATTCATGGCAAATCATGATATCATTCTGGGGCAAAGACAAGATTTATCGCTGATGCATGACCCACATTTGGGGATTGGCCATAATCATAATCTGATAATTGGACAGGGTCATGGTTTAGGACTTGGACAGGCGCACGGCCACAATCTTGGTTTAGTTCACTCTCACAATCATGGATTGGTGTTAGGCCAAGCTCCTGACCATGAGATTGCACTAAGGCATGTCCAAGGTAACAGCAATGAACATGAGAATAGGTATGAACATTGTCGTCATGATACAGTAAATCCAGCCCAAGATGATGAGCCTGATGCTGATCAAGGTGACGCTGACCTTGATAGCCATGATCGTCAGTTGGCTCAGAATCATGAATTCAGTTTATTGGAGAACAATGAATTGGCTGTTGTTGAGAACCATGATGTTGATGATAACTTAGAGCTTTCTGTGGACCACAATCAAGACTTGAGTATTGTACCTGCCCCTGATATGTCTCTTCAGGACGCCAATCTGGTTGTCACTCCTGTTGTTCAGTCCCGAACTTTAGTTCCTGCTCCAACACATGAATTGACTGTTGGGCAAGAGTTTTCCGATGTGAAGAGTTGTCGAAGAGCATTGAGAGACATGGCAATTGCTCTGCACTTTGAGATACAGACTGTTAAGTCTGACAAGACTCGTTTTACCGCTAAATGTGCAAGTGAGGGATGCCCTTGGCGGGTTCATGCTGCAAAGCTACCAGGTGTTCCTACCTTCACAATTAGGACTATTCATGAGCAGCATAATTGTATGGGGATTAACCATCTTGGCCATCAACAAGCTTCAGTACAGTGGGTTGCAAACTCTGTGGAACAAAGCCTTAGGGAAAACCCCCATTATAAGCCAAAGGAGATATTGGAGGAGATTCATCGTGTTCACGGGATCACATTATCATACAAGCAAGCCTGGAGAGGGAAGGAGCGGATCATGGCTGCTGTTCGTGGGTCATTTGAAGATGATTATCGCCTCCTTCCTCAGTATTGTAACCAGATTGCCCAGACAAATCCAGGAAGTATTGCATTAGTTTATGTGAGTCCAGTGGACAACTGCTTTCAGCGGCTGTTTGTTTCATTTCAAGCATCGATATATGGGTTTCTGAATGCATGCCGCCCCCTTATTGGGCTTGATAGAACTGTCCTTAAAAGCAAGTACCTAGGGACTTTGCTTCTTGCCTCCGGTTTTGATGGAGATGGTGCCATCTTTCCTATGGCGTTTGGAGTGGTGGATGAGGAAAATGACGATAATTGGATGTGGTTCCTTTCCGAGCTGCATAACCTGCTTGAAACCAACACCGAAAACATGCCAAGACTTACGATCTTGTCTGACAGGCAGAAAGGCATAAATGAGGGTGTGGAAGTGAACTTTCCAACTGCTTTTCATGGCTTCTGTATGCGCCACCTCAGCGAGAGCTTCAGGAAGGAGTTCAACAACAGTATACTTGTCAACCTTCTTTGGGAAGCTGCAAATGCTCTTACTGTCCTTGAATTCGAATCGAAACTCCTTGAGATCGAAGAGATCTCACAGGAGGCCGGTTACTGGATCCGACGTGTCCCGGCTCGCTTGTGGGCCACATCTTATTTTGAGGGAACCAGGTTTGGGCATCTGACAGCCACTGTCGTTGAGTCACTAAATTCTTGGTTACTTGAAGCGTCCAGTCTTCCAGTGATTCAGATGATGGAGGCTGTCCGTCGGCAACTGATGACTTGGTTCAACGAGCGTCGAGAAGCCAGCATGCAGTGGGCATCCATACTTGTCCCATCTGCCGAGAGGTTTGTGTCGGAGGCTCTTGAGCGAGCACGCACATACCAGGTACTCCGAGCAAATGAAGCAGAATTCGAAGTCATATCCCACGAAGGAACAAACGTTGTGGATATTCGAAACCGAAACTGTCTATGTCGAGGATGGCAGCTATATGGACTGCCGTGTGCGCACGCTGTGGCAGCCCTCCTTTCTTGCAGGCAGAATGTCCACCGTTTTACTGAGAGCTGTTTCACGGTGGCAACTTATCGCAAGGCATACTCTCAAACAATACATCCAATCCCAGATAGGACGCTTTGGAATGAGACATATCAGAGTGAGGCTCAAATGGTTGTCGTCAACCCGCCAAAGTCGCTTCGGCCACCAGGCCGTCCAAGGAAGAGGCGAGCCCGTGCAGACGATCGAGGGAGGGTCAAACGAGTTGTTCACTGCAGCCGTTGCAATCAAACTGGCCATTTTAGAACCACCTGTGCAGCACCCATATAGATTGATAGATAGATAGATAGAGAGACCCATTTTTATCTTTAACCTACGTACCCCTTTTTATTCTCAGTAAGATATTTTAGATTTTTTTTTTTTTCAAATTTCGTTTCCTTTGGTTGCTCGTTTAATAGATGTAACTAGAGAATCAGATGGTAGGGCATATAAGTAGATTTTGACATTATTTTCGTTTGCATAATGGGTCCTTTTTGATGCGCTTTTATTCTATCGGAAGAGATGCATTATTCATTCTGATAATTTTCTTGCCGTTGATATTAAATCTAGCTAATCTAAACAAGCGCTGCACTGAGGACGGAAGAGCATTCTCACAAAACATTCTAAGCGACGTAATGATTAAAGCCAAGCAGAATTCTTAAATTGGTTCCCTAATAACACTATTCTCCCGACGAGGGTAAATAAAGATTTAACACAGTTAATGATTTCCCTTAGAAACATCTCATATCTCGAGCTACAACACTCAATTCCTTCGAAGTTCTTGAGAAACATCACATATTTCACATGGGAAACACTACAGCAGAGCCATCCAAAATATCTCCGTCCCAGATCTAAACTAGGCCATAATATCAACCACTCTAATACCCATAGTTGGTTCCATACACAGAACCATAATCAGCTGGAGCATGGCCAGGATGACCACCAGGATTGGATGGTGGAGACGCATAAACTGGACCATGGCCTGGATAGTTATAAGCTTGGCTGGCTGGTGGAGCTGCAGGGTTCTGCGTAGTGCTAGCAGCTTCGGCCATGGAATTCTGCATCAACGCAAGGAATGTGTGGTTACTACTTGAATATGAGCAGTAATTACTAAATCAATTAGAACATGGCAATCCAGTAACCAAAAGAAACGTGCCACACACAAGTTGACTAAAATGAAGTAAAGCAATTCCGCCGGCCACAGGGCCATCTACTTACAACCTCATATTCTGATCGAGTACCTTTTGGCAAACATTTGCAAATTATAACGTTTGAGAGAAGCATCATGGCTAGTATATTATCTCCATAATCCAAAATTAGACACGTTTAAACTGCTCGCTTCGTATTAAAAAGGGATCAACAAATGGGAATGCATTAACTATGAGAACGGGGACCAAATGAAAAGAAGGCAGCCAATGTGCATTGCTAATATTTACCTCTTTTAGGACTTCAACAATGGAAAGAAGAAAACTACCAAACCACCAATACTACAAATCAAAGGTTGAACCAAATTGATGTTCTGATGCAGCAAGTCAATTGCAAATAGAAGCGCCATGCTTTCCCACACCCTTAAGAAAGGCATTTTTGAAGAGGGAAAACCAACAGAGCTCTCAAGCCTTATCCCTTCTCGTGGAAACTAATTCAACATTTTACACAATTCTCATCAGACTCAATTTCAACTTCTCCAGGGCATATATCATTTAGGGGCAAATAGAAAGGTTTTTGTCTTCAACATATTCTCAATTGTTCTCTTTTTTCTTATTAAATTGAAAAAACAATCAAAGTAACAGCCAATGAGCAAGTCTACATTTCAACTTAATGGAGTTGCGGTATCTATACTTCTACACAACCAATATATCTATACTTATAAAATTAAAGACTAATTTAATCACATGCAGCCTTGTTAGATTTTTGTTCCTAATAAGTAGCAATCCTATAACATTGGAATATCAAACCTACCACACATTTCATTTTGTGGGGCTGATTTGAGATGGGAAAGCTTTTGCATTTTGTACAACCTATCCAAACAGTTACCACAACTCATTTTACAGACAACATTATCCTACTAGGTGGGTTGGCTATATCAATTCTAGATCTCCAACCATATCCAATTTTATGCCTAAGGGTTCTCAGCCAAGTTTTCTTTGGTTTTCCCCTCCCTCGTGTGTTTTCATGTTTATTTAACACAATCCATGTTCTCATTTTGGTCCAGAGGTTCAGGAGATGAAGTGAAGATTTTTGAAGGTGAAGTGTATGAGTGATTCTGTGCCATTTCAAGGGGCACAAGGGAAAGTATAACTAACATATTACACTTTCAACAAACATGGAAACAACCTCCCTACACATGGGCATACAACCACACATTTAACCAGGTCTAGACCCCATTACAATTCATGAAGCATGAAAAACTAGCGGGCTGCTCTGTAGCAAGACTCTGTTTTCTGGAAATTTTGTTTACAAAAAAAAAAAAAAAAAAAACCTGAATTTTGTGACAAATTTATAAATTAAAACAAAAAATTATGTTATTTGATTTTCAAAATTTATACAGTTTGAACATACAATACTTTCAACTGTTTTCTTTTGTTTTACTGTTTTTCTCAATAGAAAACACATGTTTTTAGCCCAATCAAAACCAATATTAATTGCATATAATATTAATATCAATATGAATATTAAAACATGAATTTTATAATTGACAAAAATAAATAGTATTAAAAATATCAAACAAGAATAGAAGTAAATACTAAATAATATTAGAAATATAAGATATTTACCATTAAAAATAGTTAAATCATCAATAAATAGTGAAAATATTAGTGACAACATTAGAATCATAAAATTTCTAAAATTGTAGAAAAGAGTTCATTTATATCAAAATCATTAATAATTATCATTAATAGTGATATTAGCAATATCATGAGTGATGTAATTTTATAACAATAACAATATAAGCATTAAAATTTTAATATGATAATAGTATTATCAATATATAATATTATATTTCTCCGCAAAAGTATATAATATTATATTATATAACAATTAAAGGCATGCCATAAATAACAACTTTGAAAAAATATTTTAATTTTCAAGAAAAGAAAATAGCTTTGTTTATCAAACAATTGAACATATTTTAAAATTTTTGGTGAGAAGAAAACTAGAGATGAAGTGAAAAATTGAAGATGAAAAACTGGAAAAATTTTCCAGTCACTTGTGGGTCTTAGGGTCCATTTATTATACCTTTTGTATTTATGTTCTGTTTGTTTTTCCATTTCAAATCTAAAACATTGGACCTTTATGTTAATATAGTTTTCATTTTCATTTGATAGTGATTTTCAAATACTAGCAAAATATCATTTTTGTTGTATCAAAAACCAAAAAGATCAGTTAAATTCCATGAAACAAGTTCCAGAATCATTTCACTAAAGCAAAGAACAATCTTTGGAATCAAAACTAAATGGGCTCTAAAAAACTTCAGAGAAGCTTCAAATCTAAAGTATCTAATATATGTTATTTCTCAAACTTTTCCGATTTGTATGAACACATTCTAAAAATATCATAATAAGATTCAAAGAAAACTAAATACTAAACAAGATTTTGCTAATTAATCAAAGCAAATAAGATATCTAAAATTACACAAACATGTGAAATTAGTAGTCAACAGTGAAAATAAAATTATCTCAAAAAGATAAAATTTATTGAAATGGAAAACAAAGCACAGATGTGGTTGAAACTTAAGCCCCTACCAAATGTTCCATCATCGCAAGAGATTTTCAACCCCAAATCCTAGTATATATAAAAATCTGACCATAACTAATATAACATGGGCATCAGGCAAATGTAAGTATCAACAAGCATGACAAGCATCAAGGAAAATGCCCAAGGAAAAGAAAGCAATACAGGACAATAAAAAAGCTAAAGGAATCGGGCACCTGAATCAACTGCTGAGCAGTTTGGACTTGAGACACAGATCCATTTATTTCCACAGTCATCTCCCCAGGCACACCTCTTGTTTCCTGTATTATGATGCTTGCACCACTGGCACGACGTATATAGCTAATATTGGCACCTGAGATCCCAATTACAGAGTCTGCATATGATAGAGGAATTTGTATGGTCTGTGTAACCTACAGAACAGATAAATCAATTACTATGAAGCAAATATACCTCTGATATCAAATTTGACAAAATAAGAAATAAAAAAAAAAGAAAAAAAAGAAAACCATCATGTAGCTAAAGCTGACTAAAAGTCAAAAACAATATTGAGTAAAATGCTAAGATGCCATATGCATTAAGAGGAATAACAATAAGAAAACACAACGCTAACAGGGATATTGATTTTAAAGTATCAAATCATCTACGTGCATTAAGGCTATGATAAAAATATTAAAAGAAAAATGTACATCTCAAAATATGTTAATAATAGAAACTAACCTGCAACTCCCATATTTTCATAGGAATAAAACTTGAAAAATATTAGAACCTAAAACATGGAAATCATAGTAACTACACATGGCTAAGATATTTGAATTGTGGATCATACAGATAACAGATTCCACTTCCATCTCTCAGTAAACTAAAATCCTCAAAAGTAACTTCCTTTCCTTTTTTTCTTTTTTTTTCTTTAGCATTAATAATCATGTCTAGCATTTGGTTAAATAAAATATACAAGACTGCTAAATCCCTTGGTTATAAATCTCCCCTAATTCTTTACAGAAAAACTAAGGTATTAGAAATAACAGAACCTTTGTAACAACGGACTGCTGTGGAGGTGCACCGGGAGCTTGAATTCCCATGGTTGGATCTCTTCCATAAGCAGGTGGTCCTGGACGGGGTTGCTTTTCCAAAGGAGGTATGTCTGCAGGTGGATAGTAATTGTCGAATTGCCGTGGGGGTGGCATGTATTGAGGATTGGGCATAAAACCAGGCCCACCACCAGTGTTCATTGGAAAACTTTGAGGAGGTGGCCCCCACGTCTGGGGCAGTGGCATGTTTGGATTTCCTCGAGTGTTCGGAGCTTGCATCTAACAGATATCATAAACCAGTAAAGCATGTGAGTCCACTTAAATATGCTCAGAACATAAATCATGATGACTTTATATCATCAATGCTGTGTGAGAAGACTAATATTTACTAAGTGCAACTAGTGGTTGAACTGGGCAACTCAGAAACAAAACAAGAAAAAAAATATAACTTTCTTATAACACTTTTTAAATAAATTGTAGAATTGTCACATTTCTACATACAAGAATTGTAGGAACTGCACGAGCTAATTTTTCCCAACGCATGCAAAAACAACAACATATCCAGCCGTTATCCCACTATGTGGGGTTGGCTACATGAATTCTAGACTTCTATGTGGGTTACATCCCAACAGATAGTTTGTCTAGAATTCATATTTGGATCCGACTAGGTTTTACGCTGGCTGTCGGCTACCTAACGCAACCCTCCTCCTTTATCCGGGCTTGGGACCGGCAGTGGATAATATCCCCTGACGGAGTAATGATGAAATGAAGTTTGAACACCATCTTCACATGGAGAAATTTCATGAGATGGTGGTGAATGAAGATAATTTTCCAACGCATGCAATGTAAGGATAAAAAAACATCTTCACAGAATAATCTGAATAAATCATGTAAATTAAACAAGTAAAACTTTCTTTAGCTTGCTTCAAGGTTTTCACTGTTCCTTGTTTTTAAGGCACCCCTCAGTTATAAAGGCTTTCTTTGCCTTCCTTGAAAAACAATGTGAAAATTGATTGTTTCATCCAGAGTTGCTTCCTTCTACCGGCTAACAACTTTTAGAGCCATTCTTATCATTAAACACTTGGGAAGGTACAAGCAAGTTGTGCTGGACTGGTTAGTACGTGAAAAAAACAATAGTGAGTCCGTGGGAAATCTTCTCCTTTACTGCCTAATGCAGTAAGAGGTTTGAGTTTTGTGTTTTCCGTGTCGGAAGTGCAGTTGGTCAAGCCAACCTCTGCAAGAAGCTTCTGTGCTTTCCAAGAAAGAATTGTCAGCCAGACGGTCAGATTCATTTGGATGGATGTTTTTTTTTTTGCATGGTGCATTTTCTGAGAAATGCAAAGGGGCCTTTGAAGGAATGGAGAGCTTGATTTTTGTTTAAAAGAGACATATATTTCCACTTATTTTTACAGTTGAGAACAGACACTCCTTTTGGCCTGTCCTCCATTCTATAATTTTTGAGCAATGTACTCTTGGTTCTTATTATCTAAAGAGAACCCCTAATTTCAAGGTCATTCTTTTGTAAAAGGTTTATCCATTAAGGTAACTTTTATCTATATACTTGTTGATTTTTATTTAAGAGATGCTTGTAGTAACTGGTCTACCCTTTCAGAAGAAGAAGAAGAAGAAACAAAAAGGACTTCTAAAGGTATTGAATCCTCAAATCTTTTTGAAGGGAAGATTCCTTGTTTCCCAATTTTGCGCTGGAAAGGATTCCTTTTTCTGTTTATTCACTTTCATCTCTTTTGTTGACAAGCTCTTCATTGTAGATAGTGCTATGGGTTTGGTTTCCTTGCCATTTTGTACATGGTTCACCCTCTATTGGTGTCTTCCAATACAATTAATTTGATTATCCAAAAAAATTCAAGGGTATAAAAAAAGAGTAAGATTAATTGGTTATGTGACTTGGTATCAATTCCATTGGTGTGTATGTCTTGCTATAAGTGCCATACATGTTTAGGCATACATGTACATGCATTAGAGTGTCCATTCCAAATGCAATAACACCAAAAAAATTATTATACATTTATTTTATTATATATTACAGAATTCAAATTACTGATGTGGCAAGTAAAAACATTTTCCACTTATGGTGGATCACAGTAGCCTTGTACTGATAACTTCCATAATTCCCTGCAACTTCACAAAAAGAAGGAAATCAAACATGCACAGAAGAGAGATTGTTTACGATTTTATACAAGGCATATTGAGGTTCATAGCAGTACTGGAGCAAAAAACCATATGTAATTATCTTATGATATAAGCATTTATAATGGTATTCCTTTCAAAAGCACAATGTTCAATATGGTGATGTTGCAAATTAAATGGTCAAACACAGCCCCAAAACAACACATGATGGTTGTGCCGCTTATCATGTTTCTGAGACATATTGTCACATTCCTAAGGGTAGGATAGTCCATACAGAAACTTTTGTAAGCTGTCAAGGTTGTACCAAGGTAGTTACTGGCTATGCTTATCAGGTATACCTTCTACAAGGTGCCCCAACTGACTATAAATATGCAAGGACGTCTTGGCCCCAAATCATGATGAGCAAAGATTCTGATTCTCTCCCTCCAATTATGTTATTCTCTCTCTCTCTCGCTCTCTTCTCGAATTACCTTAGAATTCTCTCGGCAGAATTCTACATTAGCCCTTGTCAGCTCTAAGGTGCTGACACATATTTGCACAAACAGCACACGACAGCAAATTTAAAGTTTGAACAAGACCGTTATTAATATGATGGCAAACTAACAATATTCAGTTGTGTACTTCATATATAGCACTGTTTAATATATAGTGGGCCCACCATGCTAGAAAATATAAGCATGAAGGACAACACAGACAGGCACAACAAAGAGGAGATGCCTTTGAGCTTTTTATTTTTCAGGCTGGAGGATAGAAGCAAGAAGCATGTGGTCTACCTAGTTTAACTATAGCTTGCAACAACATTAGAATTCAAGCCCAAATTCAAATTGGGCAAAACAATGGCTAGACCTCAATGTTTATAAACCACCCTTGCCCCCTTCCCACCCCAGCCTCAACAAAAAAAACCATAAGAACAGCCCACAGACCAGCATTTATATTTCAAATAACTACATTATGTTATGCATAACCGAACACTACAAATTTAGTATCTTAACTTGGTGCATATGGATGGATTATTGGCCACCAAAATGAAAATGATTGGGAACCTAATTCCACCCAAGCTCACAGCTCCAGATTTTCTCCCCTTTTTTTTCTCATACCTCCCAGGTGCAGGACAATGAGTGTTTGTTTGGATAGTTGCAGTAGGGGACAGGAGTTTTTTTTTTTTTTTTTTTCAGGATTCAGGCTCTAATTGGACTGAAAACACTGAAAGCAGCAGCCTATTATTTACTTTAGCTGAGCTTGCTAGTAGCAGTAGCATTTATGCTAAACCCAGCATCCAAAAAACCATTACAAATCAAGTCCATCAACTGTAATCATAACAATAGGCTCTTCCAAAATCCAGCACTGATAGTAAACTTTGATGCATGAAGGCATGAACCATCCATTTACCATATTAAGAAACCACACCTCCAGAAGGATATCAAAAAATGGAGCCACACAAAAAAACTTACCTGCATCTCAAACACTTGAATAACACTACGGTCAACCAAAAATTTCCTGAGATGGGTTGCAATCAGTTCAACTGCTTTATGTACACCAACAGGCTCCCCTTGTACTTCAACAACACTATCATCAGGTAAAGCAAAAGGTGGAAGGTTTTCTGCAACAATTTGTTTCACAACATAGCAGCAAGGAGCGCAACAGTCAGCAATATGAAAGCTATAAGATAACAGAAAGCCTAAAACCAATTAATTACATAAATCATCAAGGACAAACATGATATTCAATGAGCATAAAGTCAAAAATCAATGAATTTATGAACAAGTAAAAAGGAAAACAGATAAATTAATAAAAGAAAAAGGTGCATGGGCAAAATAATCAGTCTAGAATGGAAAGGGTACGACGCAAAAAGGTTCCTCAAAAAAACATGGAGGAAGAAGAAAACTGTTGAGGAAGTGATCACAGTAGGAAGAAGATAAAGTCAGAATTAAGAGGAAGAAGTCCAACCATTCCTGATAAAGCTACAGCCAGCCGTTCCTAAGAATTAGGAAAAGATAAAGCTACAGCTATTTGTTAAAATACATTTGTACTAGATTAGGGCTTGTAATGTAAGAGAGGTGTCATGTATTATTTCCTGTATTAGTTCTTATAGGAGGGAATGTTTCTAGAACGCTGACTGGGTTTTGTTTTAACTGCCATTTAGGGGCAGTCGGTCAGGAGGTTTCTCTCGCCTCTATAGCTTATAAATAGGGGCCGAGAGGTAGGTTTTTAGTAGGGCTTTCAGTTGTGTTTTACAATCTATCTTGTGCGAGTATGTGCCGTGTGAAAGTGGGGATATCTTTCGAGTTTGCAACTCTATATAGCTTTCAGGTTTATGGGCTGTGAAAGAGTTGGGTTTGTGGCACATGTAATCATGTATTGTTATTTAAAGATAGTGGAGAAAGCTAAGGGCAAAGCCAATCTGGATGTAGGTCTCATTCGAGACTGAACCAGGATAAATTCTCTTGTGTTGTTTTCTGTTCTTGATTATTTCTTGTTAGTTTTCTGTTCTATTGTTGTGTTGCGGAACAGAGAGATTGCCAAGGAGTGTTTTGGGTGATTGAGTGATCATAGTGAGAGGTGAAATCTAAGTTAACAACTTGGTATCAAAGCGGGTCACCTCTGGAATTGATCAAGAATTCAAGAACCTCAAGACAAGAGAGACAATCTTAGGGAAACAAGAATGGCGTCAATCGCTTCTCGATCAGACACTGACAAGTTTGATGGGAGCAACAATTTCAGACTATGGAGGATCAAGATGGAAGCTCTCCTCTGCAGTCTCGGCTTGGAGGAGGAGCTGGAACAAGAAGATATGACCAAGGGAGAATCAACCGAGAAAGAACTTCAAGTTCTAACTGCATAACAGAATGAGGCACGGGTGCAGATTAAGAAGAAGGCCTACAACCTTCTTATTCTGAGCCTTGGAGACAAAGTGCTCAGGGAAATGTCAAGATTGAAGTCTGCGGCAAAAATCTGGAAGAAGTTGGAAGATTTGTATCTCAAGAAGACTCTCTCCAGCCAATTATTCCTCAAGGCCAAGTTTTTTAATTTTAAGATGCACGATAATCAGAAACTCTAGGATCATTTAGATGATTTTAACAAACTATGTTTAGACTTAAAAAACATAGATGTTAAACATGAGGAAGAAGACAAAGCCCTAGTTCTCCTATATTCATTACCTAAAACCTATGAGAATTTTGTAGATATTCTCCAGCATGGTAGGGATAAACTCTCTTTAGAAGATGTAATAGGGGCATTAAACTCTAAGGGCCTGTTCTCTTTGTCGTTTTCAGCCCGTTTTGAGTTTTCAGTTTTTCAAAATATTGAAAATGCGTTTACTTTGCTATTTTCAAAAACGCAATTTTGAAAACAACTAAAAATTTTGTAAAGAAAACCCAAAACAACAAAATGTTGTTTTGGGCGTTTTTAGTAAAAACACACTGAAAAGTGAAAAACACGGAAAATACCCTCCCCCTCCCCCCCCCAACCCCCAAAATCTCAAACAGATTTCTCTGTTCTCTCTCTCTGCTCTCTCTCTCTCTCTCTCAAGCATCGACCGTCAATCGCCCCGCCATTTCCGTCGTTGCCATGAGCCACCGCCAACCTCGCTCGCCACCGTTGACTGCCTCCGCACAGACCCACATCTCTTATTTCTCATCTCCTTTGTTCACGCCATGGCAGAAATCAAATTCGATCGGCGTCACCAACAAACATGGGCCTTGCTGCCTTCCCCATTGTGGGTCATTGTCTTGGTAGTCATCAATGTTCTTCGTTGTCGTTCGCCAACCGATGGTTTAAAGCCACTACCATGGCCGACTGGTTGAGTTGCTCCTTCTCGGCCATGGCGTTAGTCTCCTCCCCCCTTTCCTCTTCAACAAATATCGTCGTGATGATGGGTGAGGAAGGAGATGGGGCGATCGACGATGATGAGGAGAAACAAAGGTGGCTAGCGCTGAAAGGAATAGGCGGCGGCGCTAGGATGCACAGATAGCCCTAAGAGATGGAAGAAGATGGTCTCCTCCCCTCTCTGCGATTTGCTTTTTTTTCCGTTATTTAATTTTTTTATTTTTTTATTTTATTTAAATATTTAACTGAATGTGATATGATTTTTTTAATTAATTTTTTAATCATATTTTTAAGAATTTTATTTTTTATTTTTTATTTTAATTAACTATAAATTTTATTTTATAATTTAAAGTATTTGAATCAAATTTACAATTTACTAATAAATGTCTACAATTTATTTTGAATCAAATTCATTAAATAAAATAACATAATAACAAAAAGAAATTATTTTTAAAATTTTAAAGTAAACGCATTTTCTAGTTTTCTGTTTTAAAAAATAGTTTTTCAAAATAACAAAGAGAACATGTTTTCAAAAATCTCAAAACAGACACCCAAAACACAAAACTCTAAATGAATTTAAAACTCAAAACTAAAACATAAAGAGAACACCACCTAAAAATTTGAGAATTAAAACAGAAAGTTAACCCTCGCCAGCTGATGCTTTAACAGCAAGGTTAAGAAGTTCATAGAAAGATTCTAAGAATAGAGAATCTAGGAATGGAAAAGGGCCAATAAAATGCTATTATTGTCAACAAGAATGTCACATTAAGCGGCATTGTCCTAAGAGGAAGGAGGACTATGCTGATAAAGAGAATTCTGATGGGGGGTTAATATATGTAACACCGGGTATGATAGTGCAGATGAACTAATAGTAACTGACAAAACAGACAGCCAAGAATAGATCATGAACTCTGGCTGTTCTTTCCACATGACTCCTAGGAAGCAATGGATCCAAAATTTTAAGGAAATTAATGGGGGAAAGGTCCTATTAGGAAACAATTATGAATGTAGGGTTCAAAGGGTGGGGGATGTTAGACTAAAGATCCATGATGGAACCTTCAGGACCCTCATAGCCGTGAGATATGTCCTTGAATTCAAGAGAAACTTGATTTCACTTGGGGAATTGGATAGGAACAGATATAAATTCAAGGGTGAGGGTGGAGTGATAAAAATAAATAAAGGCTCTCTAGTATGCATGAAAGTTGAGTTAAGGAATGGAATCTATTTCCTGCAAGCAACCACCTTATGTGGTGATGTTGCAAGTGTAAGTTCGAACTCCCATGATAAGGCAAGATTGTGGCATCTAAGAATGTCACACATTAGTGAGCAAGGGCTCAAGGAACTTGCTAAAGAAGGGATATTGGAGTTAGGTCAGTCCCTAGATCTAAGCCAGTGTGAATCTTGCATTTATGGGAAAACAACTAAGATTAAATTCAACAAAACAGCTATCCATTCATCAAAAGCACCCCTAGACTACATCCATTTAGATCTGTGGGGCCCAGACCAAACCATGACTCATGGGGTCTCTCAGTATTTTCTATCCATTATAGATGATTTCTGAAGAATGCTATGGGTATATGTTCTAAAGGTTAAGGATAACACCTTTGAAACTTTTAGGACTTGGAAGAAAATGGTAGAGAATCAAATAGGCAAATCAGTGAAGGTTATTAGGACTGATAATGGGTTAGAGTTTTGCAATAGGGATTTTAATCAAATGTGTAATGAGGGAGGCATAGTTAGACACTTGATAGCCCTCGAAAACCCTAAGCAAAACAGGTTGGCTGAGAGGAAGAACCAGACTCTTTTGGAGAGGGTAAGATGCATGCTTTTTAATGCAAACTTGCCCAAATCCTTTTGGGGGTAGGTTGTTTCCACAGCAGCCCATATCATTAACAAGTCACCCTCAGCATCAATTAATTTTCAGACCCCATATGAAAGGTGGACAGGGCACAAATAAGCTTTGGAACTTGGAATCAGAGGTACCTAGGATTACAATCACAAGAGATGTGACACTTGATGAGTCCTCAACCATAAAATTAGATAACCTTCAAACCCAGCATACCTTAGGAGAGGAAAAAGAATCTGTTCAAGTAGAAATTTCAGGATTTAATCCATCTAATACCTCAAAACCACCTGAAACTGCATATGAGTTTTAGGGTAGTGACCATGTAAATGATCAGGCCCAAGAATCTTCCCATCATGAAGAAGATGAAGTAGATAGTGATGTAGACTCCAGCCTAGGTGATCAACCAAATCTGGACAGATATAGTGTTGCAAGGGATAGACAACCTAAGGTCTGCAAGCCACCTAAGAGATTCAATTATTTTGATCTAGTAGCCTATGCCTTTACTAGTGCAACTGAAATAGGAGGGGAAGAACCACTTACCTATGAAGAGGCAATGTCGTCTGAGGATGCTGGAAAAATGGCAAGAAGCCATGAAGTCTGAGATAGATTCTTTAAAGAAAAATCAGACTTGGGAATTGGTTGAAAGGCCAAAGGGGCAGCGCATAGTAGGCTGCAAGTGGTTATTTAAGATCAAGGAAGGGGTAAGAATTAACCCTAAGCCTAGGTATAAGGCTAAGATGGTTGCTAGGGGGTTTACCCAAGTTCGAGGCATTGATTTTAATGAGGTATTCTCCTCAATAGTGAGACATACATCTAAAAGGGTTCTATTAGCCATAACAGCCCACTTAGATCTAAAACTAGAGCAGATGGATGTAACAACTGCTTTCCTCCATGGGGACCTAGAGGAAAAAATTCTAATGGATCAACCAAGGGGTTTTGAAGCTAAGGGAGAGGTGGAGAAGGTATGCTTGCTTAAGAAGTCCCTATATGGACTTAAGCAGTCCCCAAGGCAATGGTACCTTAAATTTGACACGGTAATGGTAAGCCAAGGGTATTCTAGAAGTTCCTATGATAGTTGTGTGTATTGCAAGCATGTTACACCTAGCATTTCAGTGTATTTACTATTATATGTGGATGACATGCTCATTGCAAGTCAATCCTATCAAGAAATCTAGCTCTCAAACAAAGGCTGAAAGCTGAATTTGAAATGAAAGAGTTAGGTGAAGTTAAAAAAATTCTAGGAATAGAAATTTCTAGAGATACACAACATAGGAGGATATACCTATCTCAAAAGTCCTACTTAGCCAAGGTTTTATCCAAGTTTAGAATGTCAAATGCAAAGACAGTTAGTGTGCCTTTTGCACCACACTTTAAGTTGTCTTCTGTCCAATCCCCTAAGAATAAGGAAGAAAGAAAGGAAATGAGTCATATTCCATACTCAAGTGCGGTAGGAAGTCTAATGTATAGTATGGTATGCACTCGACCAGATCTAGCTCATCCTATGAGTGTTGTGAGTCGTTTTATGGCCAATCCAGGGAAAGATCCAGGGAAAGATCACTGGACAACAATTAAATGGATGTTTAAATATTTAACTGGAACCCTAAGTCATGTCCTAACCTATAGTGGCGCCAAGATAGGAGACCAACCTAGTATTCTAGGGTATTCGGGTGAAGACTATGTTGTTGATATAGACAAAAGAAGGTCCACAACTGGATGGGTATTTAGGTTATGGAACTCCACAATTAGTTGGAAATCAAGTCTCCAACATATAGTAGCATTATCTACAATCGAGGCAGAATACATAGCTCTTTCGGAAGCTTTTAAAGAGGCTATGTGGCTTAAGGGACTAGTGAGTAAACTCCTAGGTTTAGAATTTAAGGCCACTTTGTTATGTGATAGTCAAAGTGTCATACATCTATCTAAGAATCAGACACACCATGCGAGAACCAAACATATGGATGTGAGACTCCATTTTATAAGGGAAATGATTGAAAATAAATCTATTTTCTTATCTAAAGTGGCAGGTGAAAATAATGCAGCAAACATTTTTACAAAAGCAGTTCCATCAACCAAGCTTCAGCATTGTTTGAAGATCCTACAGTTGGGACAAGCAGGTAACTGAAGATTGCAATAACTAGGAAGCCTAATCAAGTCAAATGGGTGGAGAATTTGTTAAAAAACATTTGTATTAGATTAGGGCTTGTAATGTAAGAGAGGTGTCATGTATTATTTCCTGTTTTAGTTCTTATAGGAGGGAATGTTTCTAGAAGGCTGACCGGGTTTTGTTTTAACTGCTATTTAGGGGCAGTCGATCAGGAGGTTTCTCTTGCCCCTATAGCTTATAAATAAGGGCCGAGAGGTAGGTTTTTAGTAGGGCTTTCAGTCGTGTTTTACAATCTATCTTGTGCGAGTATGTGCTGTGTGAAAGAGGGGATATCTTTCGAGTTTACAACTCTGTATAACTTTCAAGTTTATGGGCTGTGAAAGAGTTGGGTTTGTGGCACACGTAATCGTGTATTGTTATTCAAAGATAGTGAAGAAAGCTAAGGGCAAAGCCAATCTGGATATAGGTCTCATTCGAGACTAAACCAGGATAAATTCTCGTGTTGTTTTTTGTTCTTGATCATTTCTTGTTAGTTTTCTGTTCTATTGTTGTGTTGTGGAACAGAGAGATTGTCAGGGAGTGTTTTGGGTGATTGAGTGATCATAGTGAGAGGTGAGATCTAGGTTAACACTATTCCTAAAACTTAGGAGAAAATTTCTCTCCTTATCTATTGTTGTGTTTGTAATTTAAATTCCTAGATTTTAGGTAGTTTTTCTGTATTTAAAAGGTAGCATGTATCATAGCTAAAGGTGTGACAATATGTTCTGTTCACCCCTTGTTACTTAGTGTGTTTATTCCTGAAAACCTCTAAGTTTATTTAGTTTGTTCAAAAAGTACAGTCCAAACCAACAGAAACAAATGTTTAGGGAACATAACATAAACTGGGTAATGAATTTATGAACAAGTAAAAAAGAAAACAGAAAGATTAATAAAAGAAAAAAGAGAATGGTCAAAATAATCAGTCTGGAATGGAAAGGGTAAGAGGCAAGAAAGGTTCCTCAAAAAAACATGAGGAAGAAGAAAAGTACAGTCCCAACCAACAAAAACAAACATTTAGGGAACATAACATAAATTGGGTAACAGTATACAAAAAGAGAAATGTTAAGTCCAACATTGAAAGTATCAAAACAACACTATGCAGAAAGCATCTGAAAACCACCTGCTCCAAGGACACGAATGGTACAGCTGGAAGTATCCTGAATAGACTTTATGGTGGAACCTTGCTTCCCAATCAGGCTTCCAGCTTGAGTTGCCGCCACTAGAAGCCTTGTGCAAACAACTCCACCAGCACCAGATGGAGCATTGGCTGGATCATTGTCAGCATCAACAACACGTTTATGAACCCTCAGCAAACCTTCCATAGCAGGAGGAATACGGACCTCTGGTTCTTCCTTCGCAGAAACCATGACCTAATAAAGAAGCAAACATAAAACCAAAAACATGAGGCCAGAACTAGAAGTTTAACTTAACCACTTTGACCAAGCATGTTACATATGTATGTTTCAGTACATGTAGCATATGTATTAATCTAAAGGCTATTTGGTCTCTTGATATGATAACCCGACTATCAAAAAAAAAATCATTACAAATGTGTCGCATAACTTTTAAAATGAAGGCAAAATTTTGACTGGGATAAGTATAAAACCAGATACCAGATCACTTGGGGGTTTAGATCTATCATTCATCTGCATGACTTATGAATTCTTTAAATCTATCTTTCTATAATACCACAACCAAGTAGACCGTTGACATTAATTTCTAAACTTCTCACACTGCTATAATTTATGACTAGTAATTATAAAGAAGCATATAAAATAACTCCCTCAACTCTTTGTCAAAAAGCAGATCATGCATTAGTAATCCACGAACAGATTCTTCTGGTGGTTAATTAAGAAAAAAAACAACCAACTTTATAAGATCATTATTTGCTTCATGATGGACATCAGTTAGATATTTTATACACAAGGAACTTTAACATGGTAAAAATGCCATACAGAAAAACAGCTTGACAATAATAAGCATTCCAGCAATTCTATTTTTAAAGTGCAAAAAACATAGTGATGAAGCACAGAGGAGGGGAATGTCACAAACCCGAAAGTGACAATGTAAGCCGCCTTCTAATTCAATATGAATTAGAAAGGTCAGTAGGGATCTTAGGAGAAGACAAAGCAGGTGAGAGAGATATTAGAGAGGGAGGAAAAGAGAAGAGAAAACAGAGAGAAGTTAACAGAGAAAGGAGATAGAATTCTTCTGATTTTTCATAGTCGCTACAAGTTGAGTCTAGAGGGTATCTAAGCCTCTAGCATGGGTGCTGCCACAGCAGATCCCCCCCCCCTAATAATCAACTCTTTTGTCTTTTCCCAGGCCCCTTTACATGTGGACCATTCCCCTAAAATATCCTATCCCTTACAGCTGCAATATCTTGTTGTGTTTCCATATTGTACTTGTTGGTTTCACCATGTCAACTAAGTTATGGAACACAACTATATCAATTATCTTCATTCACCACCATCTCATGAAATTTCTCAATGTGAAGATGGTGTTCAAACTTCATTTCATCATTACTCCGCCAGGGGATATTATCTACTGCCGGTCCCAAGCCCGGATAAAGGAGGAGGGTTGCGTTAGGTAGCCGACAGCCAGCGTAAAACCTAGTCGGATCCAAATATGAATTCTAGACAAACTATTTGTTGGGATGTAACCCACATAGAAGTCTAGAATTCATGTAGCCAACCCCACATAGTGGGATAATGGCTGGATATGTTGTTGTTGTTGTTGTGTTGTTTTACAGCTGCAATATCCAAATGAATACAAATGCATAAAGTAAATGAAAACATAACAGCGTAGCATAAAAGAAAAGACTACTAAGACAGTTTAAATTCATTAATAAAAGGCTGATGTCGTGCCATTGTCACCATGTGTGACAGAGAAGAGGAGGAGAATAAGAGAAGAATAAAAAGAATAACATTAAGCACCAGGGAAGGAGTGAAAAAAATGTATTTTTTCTATTCAATCTCAAAGCAAGTGTTCATATTGATTGTACTCCTACTTATACAGAACAAAGTATAACCACTATTCTACTACAAATAATTTACTGAAAATGGAGAGAGAGAGAGAGAGAGAGAGCCATAAGTTAAACTTCTTTCAGCTCATCCAATCCCTGCTCCTCTACACTAACCATGAAGAGTAACGAATCAATCGAAACTTTCTATCAAAAATGCTACATATTTTTTCTTCTTGTATAGCTTACATGCACAAGCATGTAACCATATCTTCATGTTTGAGCTTTTTCATATTTTAGATATATGATCTCCCTAATAGTTCAAGGGATGTTTAATAACTACAAACAGGCAATGCTGACTTCATATCTGATTTCCAGAAGAGAACAGCATGATAACTTGTTTGGGGCAATGGAAACCTTAATGGATAACTACACTGCTCATAAAGAAAATTTGATAAAAATATATATTGTAAAACAATTAAGTTGCAATTGAGTCTTACTCAAGCTTTCTTACAGCATATTAAAGTTGCATTTTTTATCTTTTAAATAATGCATGACAAATTTAAGGTGCTATTAGGGATACTGATTATTATTGTTAACAATTAGACTTTTTATACTACTACCCTATCTCTCTCTCTCTCTCTCGCTCTCTTTTTTTTAACTTGTTGATAACAAGTTTAGCATTGTGCAAGACACCAATCGACCAAGTTCTGAAGTTACCAGGAATACTGCACAGCTTCTTGGTATCAATGTCCACACATGATATCTCTGACCGTTAAGTCAGAAAAACTTTTCAGCACTTCTAATGCTCATGTTGATCCCTGCAACCTGGATTGTTGTTCCTCTAAATTGAAGCACATTGATGATTGAATGTTCCCTTAGATTTGCGGAGAACCTGCACACATTCATTTTTGTTATTTTGCAACACATTTTTCTCTATATTTATCTTGTTATTTGAAGTTGATATCTTTCTTTCTCATTTCTTGCTGTTTGCTTAACTATTTGTCCTTGGCAATTACTTGTACCATGATAATGGATTACTGAGAGTCGTTACCAATCGATGGTAATTTTTTACAGCAACTCTTACTGTTTCTAGTTGGTTGTTTAGTTATGATTAAGTGATATTTTCCTCTCGTGAAACAGCCTTTGCTGGTGAATACCAGGTAGTAGCAGCCGACTAGAACTTAACAGCAATACCCCTATAGTTGTGAAAAAGTTATGGTGAATCAGCCTTCTTATACAGTAGAAGCAAGATTACTGGCATTGATTGTTTCAATAGTTCATAATGGTTTCCAAAGAAAAACAAGGGAATAGTATGCATCTAAAATAAATCTCAGTTAGAAATTGGATAGCATAAATTGCAGTAACTAAAAGATTTTTCAGGGATAAAACAGGCTACTCAAAGCCATCCAACCAACTGGATGGTACAGTAGTTGCAACAATTAACAGAATTGCATTACAAATATGGTCAACTATGTTTGACTCCTTTTCTCCCCCTGGAGAGAAGGTTGTAAGGGGACCCAAAAAAAAAAAAAAAAATGTAGCACACATTAAATCCAGGCTAGTACTGGTAAGAATTATTTGGCAACTAGCAATTCATGAACCTCCAATTCAAGATACTTAAAATTAATAAACAACAAGTGGGAGTTTGGCCATCCTAATAACGATAAGAACCACTCACAGTTCTTTCTGTAGTTCCTGGAGGACCATCTAAAATCTTTATGCGAGCCTTTGTCTCTTCGCATATTTTTTTAATGTACTCCCCTTTGCGGCCAATAATACCACCAACCTTCTGTACAGGGACCAGCATTCTGAAAACATTCTCCCCAGGCCAACCAGGCCACTTCTTTTCTCCAATTCCTCCAGATTCATTTTCAGATCCTTGTATTTCTGGAGGACTTGAGCTCTCAAGCATACCACCCATGTCGTGTTCATTGACATTTTCCTCCGCCATTTGCAGAACAATCTATCAATAAAATAGCAACCATAAAAGATTTATGTAGGAACCAGTTCACATTGGGATGATAAAAACATTCAATAACTCAAAACAAGAGGACACGTGCATCCTACTCAAACAGGAAACAAAAATCACCATTGGCTATAAAAATCAGTAACAAGTAATTAACCCTCAAGAAAAAAACATGTTGAACTAGGTAAAATAGAAGTAAGAACATAAAGAATAAGAAGTGGTTGGTTGGAAATGCAAGCAATGAATAATAAGCCCATTACATCCAGTTTTATATATTTTGGGTCTTCAGTAAACAACTTAAGTACCATTTCTTGCAGTCTTGCATTATCCCAGAAACTAACTAGTAGCATCTAATCTCAAATATTATTGTTTCGTTACAATCTATATAAAGAACCAAATACACTCACCTTTTTTCAACGTCCTGAAAGAATTCGAGGGTATTTGTCTGGGAGATTAATAGAAAACATCAAGCAAAGTCGCACCAAAATCCTGGAATCTCGATCGAAAACCAGAAATTCAAAATTTATTTTGTAAACAGAATCTAAGACACACGATTCTTCGTCTCTTTTCCACCTTTTTTCTCAGCAACTGAAGGAAGAGAACTAGATATAGCAAATAAAAACATAAAGAACAACCACTTAAAGACTCCGCCCAAAACCCTAAATATCCAAATCTCTACCACAAAACCACCTGTTCTTTCCACAAAATTGATTCGTGCAACGATATCAGATTTCCCAACCAATCGAGAAAAACAAAACGGATAATAACCAAAGAAAACCCATCGAAGCTTCAACGAAGCCCTAGCTTCCACGGACAATAGAACATTTGACAACGAATCTCGGATGCATGAATTACATAACAAACAAACCCTAGAGAAAACTCGACAGTGAATGGGAGCGCGAAAATGTGTTGATTCGCATACTTACAACGATACTGTAAAACCCACGAAGCGAGCGGGCGAGAGAGCGGAGGAGGAGGCTGCGATATGAGAGCGAGAGCCAAGAGCACGAAGTTTATAGAGGTGGGGCCGCTGGGGAAATGGAGTTTGGATAATTTCTGTTTGGTCCCTCTACTTTCCTTATTTTACTCAATTAGCAGTACTTTCGTCCCGCGGCCCGCTTGTCGTTGTCGATAGAAAATAAAAAGAAAAACTCCTCGCTGTACTTTTGAAAATTTTAAATAATTGTAAAACATATTTTTAACATTTCAAAAAATAATTTTCTAAAACTTAATATTATATTTTAATTTTTTATCATTAATTAACCCTGTCAAATACTAAAATATTTCAATGTTAAACATTTTTTTTCCTTTTCTTTATTTATATATTTTTTTTATTTTCATCTCCCAATACAACATAGAATTTCAATCATATTAACAATTTTTACAAATTTTAAATATGGCAATCATTATATATCTATAACATTTTGAATAGCATAAATGCCCTCATAATTTGACAAAAACGATCGCGATAAATTATTTTATTTCTTTACAAATAATTTAAGTTTATTATCCTTTTAAATTTAAATAATGATTTCAGATTTAAAATGATATAAAATATGAAATGGCAAAATAGTTTGAAGGTAACAATTTGGTTGAGATAATAACAACATAAGTTTATATCTCACGTCTTTCTATATTTTAGATTATAAAAGTTAATCATAGATAAATTCAAATAATTCGACAGATCTCTCTTTACAATAAATTTAGATTTATTCACAATAAATTCATATATAATATAAGTTTATTATATCATTTTGAATAGCTTTCGATGATTGGTCGATAATTATTTATTGTATTTTATTTTATTTTTCAAACTATAAGAGAGAAAAATGATAAAAAAAATAGTAAAAAATAAAGAGTAAAATGGTCACTTAATAATAACCAAGAAAGTTGGTTATTATTATTTTTCAAATATTGGAGAGTTTTTTACAATTTTGTCAAACTTTAAGGGTGTTTTTATAATTTATCAAAAATAATAAAAATAAAGCCCCCACCTAAATAAATAAAATTGAGTAAATAATATGAAATAAAAGAAAATGTATAAATAAAATATGGTAAATTAAATTATTAATTTATGAGTTTTGCACTTCATAACAAAAATTGTACATAAATTTTTATCACCACAATCACTAAAACTTAAATTTGTTCGTATAATTTACTTTATTTTGTTTATAAATTTATAATAAAAAATTTGTTATAAAATACAAAATTTAGAGATTAATAATATAATTTACCCAATTAAAATAATTAGAAGGGTAAATTATTGAAAAATGCTTAACTTTTAATTTAATTTTAATTTTTAGATTAAACTTCTAAATTTTTCTATTGATACACATTTTAATATATTTTTTAATATAGATATAAACTTATATATACTTATATACAAAAATATATATTTAAATATAATAATTTGCGTATATACATACAAAACATATATTTATACAAGGAAGCTATTCTCACGGATGGCTCTAAAGTGATAACCTTTTTAAAGAGCCCACAGATCATCATCCCCTTAGTGTGTTCAAGGCTTATTATTTATTACAAGTTGAAGATAAGCCCATCCATAAGATTTTCTATTTTACTTTAGAGTTGGGCTTATATAGCCCAATTCATAATGGGCCAACCATAACTTTTGCCAGTCCATCTTTAATTATGTGATTCAAAAATATAGTATTAGTTGGTGTCTGATCCATGCTTCTTAGTCCATTCCAAGAGTCGTGCTTTTATCAACCAAAAAGAAAATAAATATATACACTTAAGGATGTGTTTGATAGCATAAAAAATATATGAAAAATGTTACATTTAAGGAATTGAATTCTATCTTTGGTGTTTGATACGCTATATTTTTCAAGAAATTCAATTCCATGGTACAACCATCAAAACATATTTTAGACTATTTTCTATGAAAAATTCAATTTAGGGAAGAGATGGTTTTTGTTTTCTATGTAAATTGAAAAATACTTTCATTTCCAACTAAATGCTATCAAAGACACCAGTAGGGTGCATTCTCTTTATTTTTCAATTTTCAGTTTTGAGTTTTGAATTCATTTTCAGTTTTCTATTCTGATAATCTATTTTTAGAAAATTGAAAATACGTTCTCTTTATCATTTTGAAAAACTATTTATCAAAACAGAAAATTAAAAAACCCGTTATCTTTGAAATTTTGAAAATAAATTTTTAATAATATTTTATTCAAAAAAATTTGATTATTTAGTAAATTAGAAATATTTAATATTAATATATTATTAAAAAATATATACATTTTAAAGTTAATGAATTTTGTAATATTTTTTTCCATTACAATAGTAAAATGTGAACAAATAAATAAAGAAATGTATTTTGAATTTAAAGTTTGCTTTAAATAAAAACACTCAAAACAACTTTTTGTTGTTTTGAGTTTCCTTTACATTTTTTTTTTGTTTTTAAAAATATATTTTTAAAAATAATAAAGAAAACGCATTTTTATTATTTTAAAAAATTAAAAACTAAAAATAACTTAAAAACAATAAAAAAAATACAACTTTATACTTTCGTCATAGCAAAAGTTGGAGTCAAACGGACATGGCAAGAGTCCATACTTATCAAGAAAATTGAATTCATGACATTTGGCTTTGATATCACTTATAGAATTAGAGAGTTATCACTAGACCAAAAACTTAAACCAGTCACAAAAGTACAACTTTATTTTTTTATAGCTTAAAATTTATTGTGTTATGATATGACTGTAATTACGCCCAATCTGATTTCCATCATAGCATGAATTGAATTCAATCCAACTTATCACCCAACAAAAAAGAAAAAAATTAATCAATCCCTATTACTAGTTTTGAAGATTTAACCAAACATGCCAATAGTTAATTATTGTTGAGCCAATTTGTACAAAATTAAGCCTAACATGGGACATGTGGCCCTTATTCTCCCTATATTAGAAAATTGTAATTAATCTAAACTATTGAAATTAGGGACTGACTCGAGAGATATGTTATCATTCTCAAAAGATATCGAGTTTTAAAAATCTTAATATTGACACTTTTTTATCCCAATCTACATAAAGACCTAAGTTCCTTATAAGTAAAGATATTCAAATTATTTTAATTCTATACACTTTACTTTATTGGTTGATTATCGCTTGCTTTATTGATTGATTGTTCATCTCTTTTTACAAATATATGAGCCGACACACACCCATAATAATTGGTCCCAAACACTATCACCATTAAGAATACTGTTATGTTGCCCATCGTCGGGTAACATAACAGTTGCTCGACCGAGAGATAGGGACAGACTCATGCATGTGGTGTGGGCCCCACATGCATGGGCCCACCCCCCTCTCCTTTGGTCGGGCAACTGTTATGTTACTAGATGGTAGACAACATAACTGTTGCCTCACCATTAAATGTAAAAACTTACTAAAAACACTAAAATTCAGTTAAACTTGCCCGGATTTAGCTAACCCACTGGGTCACAAACATCTTTGCTTAGTTTATCATGCGAGTGACAGTGGCAGTGCATGCAGCTGAAAACCTGCTGAAATGGTGGAAACAGGCTTCCTCTTTGGAAAGGTACTTTGACTTTGTTTGGCACAAAATTGCACGTGGGCCATGACCTCCTTTGTTATTTATTCACTTATTTATTTTTGTTCACATCAATGGGGACTCAGCATCAGGGCAACTTTATTCCAAGATGTGGGGGCTGTAAAAAGCTTGCATCTTGACTACAAATTTTCAAAGAAAGGACCCATCTCGTGCTTGCTTTCTTATCTAATGGCCCTGTTTGGGGGGAGCCTTGGCAATGGCTGCATTCACGGATGTCCTGCATTGTACGAATTTCGTTCTTAATTTGCCTCTAAACAAGCATTTGCTCTTGGAATGGCAATTCTTGCACAACTTTTCAGCATTTGATTATACAGACAGAGATAAATTGCAAGCAAACCATTTTATGATTTTGCATAAAAAAAGAATTAAACTCACAATTTATCGATACGAATTTGACATATCACTTGTTTTCATCTAACCTATTCCTTAAAAGGGAAGGCAAAAACACTTGCTCTTATTTCTTCCCTTTGTTGTATTCTTTGAAATACCCCCTCCATTTGATCAAATTAATGTAAAACTTACATTAGAATGATGCGACAGTAATATGTAATGGTTCTTCTAGCAAGTATTTTGTGAATAAACTTTACCCATTTGATTTAATTAAATGGTCAAGCGCAAGACTGCCTCAATTAGATCATAAACTTTACCCATTTTGCATCAGTGGTGTTTGCAAATTCAATCTTTTCCTGTCTCCAGCTTTATGGAAAGCTGCTTTATTGGCTGTGAATCCTTGATTTTACACGCTTAACCTGTATCTATTGTTCCTACTTTTGAGATAACATTGAGGTATAATGATTAATTTGGCATACCTTTTAACATAATCATAATAATTATTTGTAGTTAGAAATGTTATATTTAAATTATAATACGAGTTGATAAAATAAACTTCTCACCTTAACTCTGACAACATGTACGATGATGGATCTCATATTCGTGATTAAGATTTACTTCTCACAAATAAATTTTACATTTAAGGGAATGCATTTAAGGGGATGCGTTTAAGAGGTGATCAAATTTTTTGCTAATACTTGTCGATTTAGGTTGAATAAATTTATTAAATATGTATCCATATAAAGATTTAAGGCCTGATCTGAGGCAAGCTTGGGACTCAAGCTTGGCATCAGACACCAAGCTTAGGTCACTGACTAAGGTTCTCCACCATCCCCAATTTCCTCTTTTTATCATAGTGGCAAACAAAAGACATATGCTTGAAGCTTTACTTGGAAATAAACTCAGAAGGTCAATACCTACCCCTGCCAACCAAGTCAAACCTCCAACACCCTTCATTAATTGGGAGCAAAAAGTGTTAATCCACATCTCGAGGGCCCCTCATGAACTGTCCCACGCCACATGAGGGGGGTAAATCAGGAATCCAGCCACCATGATCACGGGAAGAACCAGTGCGAGTCGTCCACAAAGACTCCTGAAGAGCAGGAAATCTCATACTGCGGCTTGCCCGACTCGATCCTTATCTCTCGGGAGCAACTCTACCCACCCACTGTCAACTGAGCTATGCCTTGGGGCCACCCTTCATTAATCACTTCAACAATAACACATACACATATATATGTTGCGTTGTGTCGAGCGATTATTAGTCCACGAGTAATCGTATTTTAAACGAATAATAATTTTGTACAAATAAGATTTCTATTTAGAGAAAATGAAACAGACGGTCGGGTGTAAAAAGCGCCAAGAGAAAGTGGACTCCAAGTCAGGTGACCCACGGAGAGAATCTCTGCTCGTCCTCGCGTATATATAAAAGGACCCCATGAAACATAATGCATGGCCAAATCAAACCCTACCTCTCTCTCTCTCTCTCTCTCTCGATCGCTCGCTCTCTCTTCTAGATTTGTTGAGGTGAATGTTGTCTGGTTCGAGACCATTCACGCGAAGCTCTGTTCGGCTCTGTGCCGCTCAAATTGAATAACAACGTTCGAATGATCTCGGACCAGGCTTCATTCCCCTCAACTTGCCGGTTTTTCCACTGGCGTAACCGGTCACACGTGATCAGTCGCCGGCGACTGAACCTAAGAGCGCCGTCGATCTGGCGAGCCGAAGGTCGTCGTCGATCCGGCAATCACGGTTTGCAGGAGGTGCGTGCAATTATGACTCACTTTTTTCAATCTTTTCTCCACCTTCGATTTGATCACCTAACCTGTTGACAATACTCACTTGTTTAGTGTAAACATGACTGCAAATTAAGTTGGAATTCAACAGACGATAAGATCAAAAAGTTCAGAAGAACGAAGCGATGCGAATTGCGAAACGCGTTACCGCGTTGCCTATGATTTTTAATTCGTTTTGCTCTTAAAGAGGAATTTTATACTAGGATATTATTATAAGATATATTTTGCCTGCTTATTCAATATAATATTTTTTTAAGAATTTTCTATTTGATAACAGCATTTATATAAAGATTTTGGCGCACTAATACTGTACTTCAATAACGTTGCAATGCTAAATACTAGGATAACGTTAGAGATTCTACTGTAAATTAGATTATGTTCTATCGTCTTGTTATTCCTCACTTTTCATTACAGTGAATATCTTAATTTTAATGTTGTTAATGAGCCCACAATGACAGTGAAAGAATAGCATAGTTGAAGAATCCTTTGATGCCACTTTATCCAATCTCATGTACCAAAAACAATCTCTATTGAGCATGAATGACTCAAAAACTTTATATTCGCGAGAGATTCGAACTTTATTTAATCTGAGATGTAACAATAAATAATTTAAAGCCCTTTTACCCAAAAGTAGGTATATTTTTACCGCCAGCCAACAAAGGGATGCTGGATGTATGCGCATACAAAAATTCAGTTTAAAAATCCAACCGTTAATTACTCTCAGATAAACTCCCAACTATAATGTCTTTAATCGTTAAAATACTGACCGAGAATTAAAATATTTAACCTCAGAACTCACCACCTACTCTACCACCTTAATGGTCAATTTTTTTTTTTTCTTGTGGTAAATAAAGTATTTTTTTTTCTCAATTAGAGTTTCAGCTGGTTTATTATGACATATGATGGAATTCTTTTCTATCGATGGCTACTGGACAACTTTGGTTAGGGCTGGAGCTTTGTCCTTGGAAATATTTCATGTTCCTTTTTGCCTGAAGCCCCTCTCATCATTGGCATTACATTGTCCCATTGTCTCTCCAGAATTTTTGATGCTCAATTATTTCTGCTGTTTTGTCTTCACCTTATAAAGCAAACGTACAACTTAACCAAAATGAAAAAGCAGAAATCGAAAAGAAAAAGCAGTTCTGCCATTTGTGTTCTTCAATCAAGTCCACAGTATGATGGTCTGCGAGAGTAGTCTTTGTGATTTGCCACAACTTGGGACTGAAACAAGCACAGAATTGTTTGGATGAAAGATGTTATCACACCAATTCAGTGTAGTAAACAATAATGTGATATGATTAAATCGATAACTAACACATCTTCAACCTTTTTGTTTTCCTGCAAGAACACAAGAGGGATGATTTTTAAAACTACTTTTCAGTGCTAGATAAACTTGGGAAATTTTGGCAGTGAATTCATTCCGAAAACTGTTCATAAAAACTATTTTAATTTCAATCATAGTTTCAAAACTCATTTTTATACCCAAAAAAAAAATCATATAAAACACAATTGTGTTCTTGATGTGCTCAACAATTTTTGTTTTGGAAACAAGGGTAATAAAAATACAGAAATCATTGTCACACATGTCAAAATTTATCCTACAGAGCAAAGCAATGTGCAGTGCACTGGTGACCAGAAATTGCTTCTAACTTTAACAAAATACTAATTTGATTAGTGCAACAGCCGTGAATAGGTTATTAAGTCATGATTGCATGTAACATCTCTCCTAAAATTCAAATAAGATCATACCCATCCGACATTGACTCCTTTGTAACTTGTCCATTGACAATAAAAAAGAAACCAATTACCAAGCAAAAAGAAGAAGAAACCAATCAGCCACACCACACACACAGTTCTTCTAATCCACAGCCAAATTTGCTGGACATGACACAATCACAAGGCATTGCCAACATAAAGTTAGAAGATACTTATCAGCTTTAACTTCACTGTAGTTACATGATTGCTTACAGAAAAATTGTTTTCCAATCATTTAGATGTGGTTCAGGAATCATACATAAAACGTTCCCACAACCACAAAAACAGGACCCAACAATCTTTACATATTCTATCACAAGCCCGCAAGCACCCATCTAGGATTGATATTACTAGGCAATGCTTGATTACAAGAGAAAGAACCCTGGGGTTGATGTACCTTCAGATAACTGGGAGGAGATCCGCAAATAACAGTATGCATAGACAACAACAACAAATCCTGCATGCTTGCTTATGTTTGCACTTCTGATATTCCATGTGACTTAATCCTTTTGCCATTTAAAAATAAGCATTACTACTTTTTTGGGTTTTACCAACACAATTAGATGCTTTCTAGATTCCAATGAAAAGTAATGCCAATGACAAGTTCCCGAACAATCAAGTGAGATTGATCACTCAAGAAACTATCATTAGCATTAACTTTTTGTTAGAATCTGGAAAGCATCAAATTGTGTTTGCTACAGTTCAAAAAAGAAGTAATGTTGGAAGCAAATTTAGGTACTCATGATAATTTCATTCTTTCAGAGTAAGTCTATTCCGATGGAGACTATTTTTACATCTGGCGAAACATTCTTTGCACCCATTTTCTTAAGGAGTTCTGCCCCTTCCAGGGTATCATTATTTTGACAAAAGCCTCTCCAAAATGTATAAAAAGTAACAACATTTAGAGCACACCTTTCTGTCCATCTCTAGAAACAATCAGTTTGCCTCGTCCAACTGCCATTTCCTATAAAGCCCATGCATCATGATTGTTTATGTTATACCAAGCCTCTCTCAGAAAATTTGTTGAATGTCTCCGTGGTAATTTCAACCTTTCACTCTTAACAAACCCATCAAGGATGCAACTAACAATTCAACCCAACTAGTAAAATTGTTAGTTGCATCCTTGATGGGTTTGTAAGGAGGGAAAGCTCAAAATTTAAATACCATGAGTATCTAAATTAGCTTCCAACATTTCCTGGCATGACGCAGACAGGACGATATAAGTAAACTTCTGTAGTTAGTAGTTACCAACATGGGTTGTGCTGGGAGACTTGATTGCTCTAGAACTCGTTATGAGCATTAACTTTTTGCCAGAATCTAGAAAGAAAGGAAATTGACAAAAGAATAAGCATCCACTGACTATCATTTGATCAAAGTAAAGAACAAAACAACACTATATCAAGTCTTTATCCTTCCAAGTGAAGTTGGTTACATGAATTTTGGCTCGTCAGCCATTTCTATCTATGGTCTTACCCTCTTGATCATATTAATGGTAAGGATAATGACAAAAAGATAAGTACCAATTACCTATCGTGTGACATAGTGACGAAATGACCAAAAGAGTAGGTCTTGATTAGCTATTGTGTGATCAGTGATCACGGTGAACAAGTATGAAGAATGTTATCAAATATCATTTACCCATGAGTTAGCAACCCTACTAAGAAGGCCTTGGTCCCAAGCGCTGGCCTAGACAATTTTGGTAATGTACATAAATGGAAGAAATAAGCTAAACAAACAAAGCATATGCAGGTACAAGAGGGGAAGAAATTTTTTTCCAGCATCATAGCTACCAATGCCCTTAGGAAACTAAATAAATAAATAAAGATTTGGATTTATGTTCGGTGAAAAAACAACTGAACATAAGAAGACCTAATCCAATCTCAAATTTAGTTTCAATATCAGACCAAACCTACTGATAGCAAAAAGACAGGTATTGCTGTCTTCAGCGGCCAAATCTTAAAAAGAACGAAGCATTTATATCGTGGAACAAAAATCATAAAAGGAAATCGAGAAGGGGGAAGTCAGATCGAGAGAGAGAGAGAGATTTGCGTACCGGAGAGAGCCGTCGACGGAGGAAGAGTTTCATCGCAGACTTTCTCGAAACGGTGGCGATTTTTGGAATGCGCGTCGTGCCCTAGAGAGAGAGAGAGAGCTCAGAGCTGGAGGTTTGGTTGGGAGAAACGGTTATGATGAGAATATGCGAATAAACTTTGCTTATTAGTTTGTATCGTCAAATAAAATTTAAAAATAATCCAAATATTAATAACATATTAATTTCAAAAATTATTAAAACAATAAAATAGGAAAAGCGCTTTCGGACTGCAGCAAGATATGAGAGCAAGGCCTTCCCTTCTGGATTGTAGCGCCATTGAGCGTAAAATAATTTTTTATTTTTTGAATATTTAATTAATAAAAAGATTTTACACTAAATGACATAAAATAATTTATAAGATAAGCAGAGAGACAGAGAGTAGAACACATAAATAAAATTTTCCTTCTTTTCTTTCTCACAAAGTCGTAAGCTTCTTTGGACAGTGTTAACCATCCACTTGTCATCTCATAGTTTAGCATTCACAGAAACCGTTTCTGTGAGCCACCCATCACTTTTTTAGTCTTCATACCAAAATAAACAAGACGATTAACCTTCAGATTCTACAGCATATCAATGAAAATGAAAAAATTCTGAATAATTCTCAGTACAAACAAATCTCGAATCACAGGCCAATTCCCCAGCCAGCCTTCCAATATTGCAAGACATGCAGCAAGGTATGCAACAGCCTTCCAATCTTCCATACCTAGTTCCCTCTTCAACACATTTCATAATCAATTCATTGCTTTTATGGAAATGTAGACATCATGCTTGCAGATCACAATGGAACCGGCAAACCCAACTGCACCCAGATCTTACTAGCCTCTACCATAGGGCTGATCATCGCCCTGGCGATGCACTTTCGTTTCAGAAGGATCAGAGATCAGAGGATCGTCCCTCGGGTGAGAGTCACAGATTCCGGCCAGGTTCTGAAGCTTGAGAGGTTCTCTCAGTATGTAGGTAATTGTTTTCTGATGCCCATTAGGATTTCATAATTCACATGTACGCACCCATTTGAATGAATATCGTGTTTTTATCATTCTGCGCGCATCGGCCGGCCGGGTGCAGCCAGGCAAATGGGATTTGCAGACAAAAGAGAATGCCCACATCTCTGCAAGTTAGCTTCTGATTATATCATAAAAACTGATGATAGTGAGGAGAACATATATTCCTTCTTCGCGGAGGAACCAGATGCGGATTCCTTGTATATAAAGCTCGTGGAGGAGTTTGAGAGGTGCATTCTAAGCTACTTTGGATTCCACTGGAACCATGCACATCTTATGATTAGTCAGGTAATTATTAGTGCAATTAGTTTAGAATTCTTAAATCTTAACCATGTTCTAATGTTCTAAAAAACAAATGAAATTATCAGGTACTGAGTGCTGATGCTGAGCCAAAAAAGAAGCTCAAGCACATTGTCATGGCTGCAACTAGGTGGGCTATTTGTTCTTTCTTTCTTATGTTTCATTGTGATGGATGGACCTCAGAGAAGAGCAAATCAAATGGGTCTGGTTTCTGTTTCTACATATATTCGAGTTTTTATTTTCATTAATTCTATTTGTGCTGAGAAACAGGGAACAGAGATTTGAGAGGGTGACGAAAAACCTGAAGGTGGCGAGGGTGTTCAATACGCTGGTGGAGGAACTGAGGGCAATTGGAATGTCACAGCCTGATGATTCGCAGTGCACAGATGTCATGGCTCCTGTCGACCACAAAGATAGGAGCCCTGTCCTCCTCCTCATGGGTGGCGGCATGGGAGCTGGCAAGAGTACTGTGCTAAAAGACATTCTCAAAGAGTAAGTTGTTAGAATATGTATAACTAGTGTAGTTAGTTTTAATTCTGGGAAACTAACAACAAAAGTTGCAATACGTGTGTTTTTACCTTAAAAACATATGTATATGAACAGACCATTCTGGTCAGGAGCAGCAGCAAATGCAGTCATAATAGAAGCCGATGCTTTCAAAGAATCGGATGTCATCTACAAAGCCCTCAGCTCGAGGGGGCATCATGACATGCTTCAAACAGCAGAATTGGTACCCTCCACCTCTCTCTCTCCATTGATTAGCTGTGAGAAGAAACTGAAAAATCTAACCAGGAACAATTAATAATCAATAATCATTTCTGTAAAGTATCATTAACTGAAAATCTCAAAGCTTGTATCGAGCATCTGATTGCTAATTAACTTCACAACTATATATAGAAGGCCAAAACTTTTAAGCTCCTCATGTAATTATTTCTTTAATTTTGGTACTAAAGCCATGTTGGCTTCATTCTGGGAACTACAGTTTGCAATTCCATGCAAAGGAAGTTCTTTGCTCTTGAAATCTTCATTGACATAAGTGGAAAACTCTCTGCTAAACATCAACCCCAACCAAATATGCAGAATTAAATACAAAAATATTAAGACTTAATCTCACTATATAGGATCAGCTACATGAATTGTCATTTGTCCAGAATTCATGCTATTTGATCCAACAATTTTTATGATGACCGTCAACTAACCAATGAACCCTCCAAATATAATGACGACACTTGAAATTTATTATTTGAATTATTTGCATTTTAAATTCTATCATTCATAAGTGTCATTTCAAAATCTTTTATTTCTTGGGTACAAAAACAGGGATCCAAATGCAAATCTAAATGCTTTTAATAAGTGTATCCAAACGCTAAAAGTGCTAAATTCCAAATTCCCAATGATAGAGTGAAATGGTCCTATACAGATGCACTATAATACAATTAGCCAAGGAGAAAGGGAAAAAAGGCTGGTATAGGAAGTTCATCACTCTACTCACTTTCCAGAATGCTCGTTACAAAATAAAATGACAAAAAAGGAAAATAAAAACAAAAACTCTATTGGATTACATTTATTGAGTAACATATGCCTCAATAGATATAAACAATGCAAGATCAACAACCTTTTATTTAAAGCCCTTCTTGAACATCATTCATCCTTCATCAAAAGCTCAAATTCAAATTCATAATTTGTTCAGTTCTATATAAAATCCATGCTTAATCACCTAAGATTTTGCACTCTCTTAACCTGGATGATTTTATTCTCAATGCACTAATTAAAGCTTATCCACCAATATCTTTTATTCAGATTAAACAAATTTGGCTGCTTCAAGACATCTTCTTCACTAAAGAAATTTTTCTACCGACTCAGTTACACCATTCTAGCATGAATTAGGAAGGACAGCTACATGAAGTTGTCCACAAACATAATTTGTACATCTCACAGATGCTTACCATGTATGATATCTTAAGGATTGGAATAGTAAAATTCAACAAATGATACTCCAAACAGGTGCACCAATCATCTACAGATGCAGCATCATCCCTACTGGTAACAGCACTCAATGAAGGGAGGGATGTGATTATGGATGGCACTCTCTCTTGGGTCCCCTTTGTTGTGCAGACAATAACCATGGCTAGAAATGTTCACCGTCGACGATACCGCATGGGAGTTGGTTACAAGGTGGATAGGCGTGGGGTTGTCATCGAAAGCTACTGGGAACAGACCGAAGAAGAAGAGCCTGATGGAACAAAGAAGAGAAGACCATACAGGATAGAGTTGGTTGGAGTTGTATGTGATGCTTATTTAGCTGTTGTAAGAGGTATTAGGTATGTTGGTTAAAACAGATAGATAGATGATTGTGTTGTCAAACCATTCTTATCAACATTATTCATCATCATATGCGTGTGCTTTCTGTTTCCTAAACCCACAAATCTATTTGCAGAAGAGCTATCATGTCCAGAAGAGCTGTGAGGGTGAAATCACAGTTGACATCGCACAAGAGATTTGCCAACGCATTTACAACATACTGCCATCTAGTAGACAATGCAAGGCTATACTGCACTAATGCTTTGGAAGGCCCACCTAAGGTACACATCTTGGCCGCCCCACCCCACTTACCCTTTCTTTGTCTACTTACCAAGGCTTGAAAGAGCCTAAATTGAGCTAATTTCCATATATGGATGAGAATGGTGCAACTTTCAGCAAGCACCTAATTAAGAGAAATTTATGGTTGTGAAGTTGATAGGATGGAAAGACAGGGAGCGGACTTTGCTGGTTGATCCAGATGAGATAGACGTCCTCAAGAGGGTAGGCGTGTTGAATGATCAAGCAAACTCCATATGCAAACTTTACAAGCGCCCAAACCCAGCTTATGCAGCTGGATCAGTGTGGAAAGATATAGTCTTGTCCCCTTCGAGGTTGAACATTCAAAAAGAGCTCAAGTATTCCATCCAGAAAGTTGAAAGATTGAAATGATAAATCACTATTGCACAACCCCACACACACACACACACTCTCTCAAATTATTACATTTTATGGTGCATGCATGTCCTAGAAGATGAAGATAGACAAGACCACGACAACCATGGAAAAATTACATTTTCTGGAAGTGTATCATGTCAAGACCAGAACAAACTTGCTTCAGGTTCTATATATTCTACCATCAAGATTCAGTTTAGCATATGGAAATTGAATATAAGCACAATTTACTGATGATGCCAGAATGCGCTTTGATCAATCCCTGTGTTATGTATATGCAGATTGATGTTTATGTGAAAAAACGGATACCTGAATTGAATTGGACAAAAAGACTAGAGCAAACAATCAACACTCAACAGCTAAATTCTGGAGTTTAGAAAATCTTAGTTAAATCTTTGTAAGCAGAGTTCATAAGACCTATACCATGAAGTCTCAACATACTCTTGTGGTATATATGAACAAAACCATTCATCTGACTTGTGTCATCGTCGTCCAAGTAAGATCTCATTAAGAGAAATTATTTAGAAGAGGGAAATATATTCCAGAGGATTTGAGATGGAATGAAGTAGATTTTGAGATAGATTGATGTTGGGAAGGCCATATTACACTTTATGATGCCTATGACCTTGTATAACAAGACCCCCGTTTTAAATGTGTCTGATGAAGGCAGTCTGGAACTCAAGAACAGAACCTCCCGTTCTCTCTCTCTCTTCTACTCTTTTCAAACAAAGATTTCTCTAAACAGAAACTTCAACCTCACCGTTTCTGTTCTAATTTATGGCATATATAGATATATGTACACAGTGTAATTCACTTCTCCCCCCCCCCCCAATTTTGTTGCCAGATAAAGAGGGGGGGGGGGGGGGAAGAAACAGGACTTTCTCCCAGCTTGCCCATCCTTGACAAACAAATTAAAACTCTCTTCTAGATCAGCACCACAAGCCTTGCAGATACATTAAATCCTTAGCACATTACTCACTGATAGCTAACAAAACCTATTGAAAGGCAACTCTAGTAGAATTTTACCAATCCTTATTTGTCTGCAAAAATAAAACGGGTACTAGTTCCATCTTTTCTCTGCTTTTGAAATTATCAGATGTTTGCAACGAAATTTAACAATCCTTATTTGCCAGGGTTAAAAAAAAAAAAAAAAAAAAACGTACTAGTTCCATCTGTTCTTCTCAGGGTATCAAGTAGCCTTGATGACTAAAAAGGCATTCAACAAGTGTACTAGAAAGAACAAAGAAGGAACATGAAACAAATTATATTTGCCCATTCATACAATCATCACCTCAGAAACAAATACAGTATTGCAATTTCATCACAACTTAATGGAATTTCACTAGATTATATTTAAGGGTCAATTGAGAATATTAATAATTGATGCTTGGCTAATTTAAGTATTCTTTAGCTATGAACTCAACTGTAAACACGCACGCCACTTCTACTTGTGTATCAGACGGATGACACGAATGCTTCACAATGTGGGAAGAATAACAAGAACATCACAACCTATTCAATTATAAATCATATCATGTTAAGACTTCCAGATACAATATAAAACCTGTAATTATTCAGTTGTCTGAGCTGAGCATCCAATGAAACATATTCCTGGATGAAAACAAACCCTTTTCATTACAAAAGGTGAATAAAAGGCAAGGATAAACAAATTTCAATCATCTATCCTTTCGTGTGCAACAATGAAACCTTTGTTATTCACAAACATCAAGCAAACAGAGGAATAGAAGTACTTATCTCCGAAGCACAATTCACCAGAGCGTTCTTACATTGTAGAACTCCAAGAGCTGAATTACTGCACAATAAATCCAGATCAATTGAAACTTTGAGCCGCCCTATTACAACCAGAAACTGCAAAATTAATTAAGACCATCCCAATTGTGGAAGGTCCATATTTCAGTTCTATTGTTGGCAGGCCAGAACAGTTAGAAGATTTGGGTTTCATTTGCTCTGTTAACCACGCTGCAAGACATAATCCGAGAGTGTTACAACACATGCTCAGAGAGAGCTAGATTGAGCACCATGAAAACTCGAACTCTGATTCTCCACGAAATGGATTCAACAAATTAGTACATCTGACGCTGTATTTCAAGTACTTAAGAGCCTGGGAAAGAAAATAAAGAGAAAACGATACTATAACTTCCAAAAGGAACCAAGATGTACCATAGATCAATTACTTTACAGGACTAACCCTACACATAGCAACTCTCCCCTTCTCACTTCTTTCCTTTCCTCGCCGGTGCTTTCTTCCCCGGCGACTTCACAGTTTTGGGCTTCGCTGTCTTAGCCGGAGCTTTCTTCGCCGGCGACTTCACCGTCTTGGGCTTTGCGGCAGCAATTTTCTTTCCTGGAGAGGTTCTACTAGACGTTCTCGCAGCTTTAGCCGGCTTCTCCTTGGGCTTTGGCTTAGGCTTCGGCTTTGTCGCAGCTTTAGGCTTGGCGGCTGCCTTTGGCTTTGCAGGAGCAACTTTTGGCTTCGCAGCCGGCTTGGAGGTGGCAGCTGACTTAGGTTTTGGCGCAGCTTTAGCCTTAGGCGGAGCAGCTTTAGCTTTCGCCGGCGCTTTCTTGACCTTAGTCGCGGGAGCAGGCTTAGGCTTTGCAGCCGCCGGTTTCTTTTTCGCAACAGGAGCCGACTTCGGCGCAGAAGCACGAGCTGCCGGCAGCTTGAACGAACCTTTGACCTTCACAAGCTTGCCAGAGGCCACAAGCTTTCTCAATTGGACCAACAGCAACTTCTTGAAGTTCGGAGGCAATTGCTTGTGCTTCACCTCAATGAACTTCGCAATCGCGTACTGACTCGACCCGCTTTTCTCCTTCAACGTCACAACCGCGTCGCTGATCATCTAAACCACACATCAAACAACAAAAATCAGATCCAAAAATCCAAACCGCTCAAGACTCAACTAACACGAACACAGATAGACATCCCAAATCCGTTTCCCTTACCTCTATGTAAGGAGGATGCGCGGGAGAGCCCCTGGGCTTCTTCGAAGCCGCAGGCTTCTTCGCTTTCGGCTCCTTCGCCTTCTTCGTCTTTCCGGCCTTCGCCGCCTGTTGCTCCTCCGCCACTGGCTCTGAGGCCGCCGGTTCCGGCGCCGACTCGACCGCAACAACAGGCTCTTCAGTCGCCGCCATTTGGGAATTACACAAAACTGAAATCGACCTAGGGGTTCGAGTACACAAATCAAAACTGAAAACCAAAAATCTGAGAGATTTAATCTATAGCCTGAAAATCTACCTATTCGTTGCTGTGATCCAAAATTGAAAAAACTAATCGATTTAAATAGTCAGCGTTGAAGAGGCCGTACCCGAAAGCTGAACAGCGATTGGTCCATTAACATCGCACGCGGATCGCAGCCTTCGGGGAATTTTGATCTTTGAGCCGTTCGATTAGTTGTTATCGACGGTTAAGAAGGGCACAAAACTAAAGGCTTGTAAGGGGGCGCTCATGGGTAGGCAGGTTGCTTTGGGGACTTTATGGTGTGTTTTTAAGCTCAATTGATCTGAGCATAACTTGAGCTACACTAAACAGATTTACATGAAATTTCCATGAATTTGCAGCAAATTATGTAAGCTTTCCAACGAGTATTTATGTGGACTATGAGGATGTCTCCATAGAGAGAATTTTGGATTTGAATCGACAATGGTCGAGAAAACATCTTTATTGGACTAGATTGTAGTTTTGATTTGTTTTGGAGTAATGCTTAGAACCCAAATGCTGTTTTAGCACTGGATGTTGTAATAGATCTGTTGATGAACCCATAGCATCAATTTTCATGAAAATCCAATTAGATTTGAGTGCCAAACGATTGATTAAAACATCCACAAAGATGAACACCTTGAAGAAAAACATGTGGTGGTATGTGATTTGTCATCAAATTTTAGTTTAATAAAACATTATATAATCTAATTATGTGCATTTGTTGGTAATCTAAAATAGATAATGTTTGTTTCTTATGATTCATAATGTTTTCTTAATTATGCAATTAGTTAAAGATTTTTCATAATTGACAAATTTTATAATATAAGTTAAACTATTTGTAACTAAGAACTCAAATGTTTTTACTTCAATCGTTTTGAAGTTCAAAATATTATTTATTATGACCAACTGTACTATTAGTAAAACTAATATTACTTGGTATAACTAACTATATGTAATAATTGTGAGCTAAAATTTAAATTTAATTAAGATTGAGACATATATGTAATTGAAAATTTATCTTACTTGTGACTTATCTTATTCGTGGCCCATCTTCTTATCATCATAATATGAATTTATATAAAAATTTTTTATAGACATCTATAAATAAGTGGTAGATTTATAAAAAAATACCAAAGTACTTTGAATTATTGTAACAACATTATCAAAGTGATATCTTGTTATTTTTATTACTAGTTTTTCTCAATTTCAGTTTTTCATGTAAATTTTTATGTTTCGTTTGTATGTTTGATGATTTGATCGTTATTTTTTATATCTTATTTTCGTACAAACTGGTTTAAGAGTCATCAGATCAAACCATCAGTATCTTTCAATCTCATCTGTCAAATCTGCAACCTTTCATTTTCTTCACAACCTTACGTTTCTTATTATTGTCGCTGCAATCAACTGCCTATGCTCTATCGCTGACGAATGCGTCAATTTCCATTTTTGATCATCGCAACTATTCCTGTGCCTTTTGATATAATTAATTACCAATGACACCACAACTCATGAAGGAGATATAATTGAATAGCAATGGTACCACAATCAAAAAGGGGATGAATTGATTTATTTGAAAAATAGATTAAACTTTAAAAAATTATTGCTTAAATGAGATTTTAATGAGATAAAACAAGAAATAAGAAATGTCAAAACAAATGCTTGAAGAAATAGAAAATAAGAAAGATAAATGACACAAAATATTTATAGTGATTTAGCTAAATCAAGCATAATCTACTACTTTAATTTCTCAGTAAGGATTTGAAACAATTCACTAAAACTTCTTACCACACTCGGTAGACCCTTTAGCATAAACCGTTAGGAATTTACAACCTCTTATGATTAAGTAGGCCCTTTAACAACCTTGGTAAGAAATACAAGAAATTTATAATTGGATAAAATTTAAGAGATCAATCTCTCAATTACAAATATCTCTCAACAAAAATATTAAGGCTTGAATAAATTGAAACAAATAAAGTTCAATGCCTTTTTGAGAGAAAAATGAAAGCACAAATATAAATACAAATGTAAGCTAAAGATAATTTTTCTTTTAGTTCATTAACCTTGTCAAGAGCTTAATTTGGTTATATTTATAGGCATCCTAATACCTTCAAAAGAAACTAGTCGTTTTAACTGTTGGAATCGGTAAACCTAGCTGTTATAGAGGTATGCGACAAAAATGATCGATCGATTAGACTAAAAAAACAAAGGAGATGGTCGATAGAGAGCACAAAAAGGTTCGACAGGTTTTGATACAGAGGCGATCGACAACACACATTCGAGAGGTGCATTTGAACTTGTCAACTGGCTTAAAAAGACAGTTGACAACTTGGCCCAAAATGGTCGATCGAATGGAACAGGCGATCGATAACTTGGCCTTGCTTATATAAAACCTAGCTTTGATTTTCAAGCATTTCAAAACCATTTTGATGGAACAAATTTAAACAATTATTTTAACATAAAAGTATGATTTTTCAAATGCCATCAAAATATATGAGAATAAGATTTTTGACATTGGATGAAATTTATTTGCATGATAAATTAATTTTCATTTTGGTGCTTTAAAAGAAATATATAGATGTACCAATTAAAATTCAACATAAAATCAATATTTATTTTTTATCATCAAAACTATAACAAATAATGCAAAAACAACAATCTTTCGATTTTTAATAATGACAAAACATTTTATGAAATACCCAAAACCTTCTCCAGTCAATGCAATCATTTTATTCAGTCATTATATTCGTCTTCGCCTTCTTGGTGACTGCCATTAATTCGACTACATCTTTCTCAACCAACTATTGATTTTCATTAGCCATTGCGATCGATCGACCGTTCATCGTCGTCTTCCTCAGTCGTTGTGAAAGTCCCTTTTTCGTCTCCGGTCTTCATATTCGCTGGTAACAAATATTCACTCACCTTTTCCAACTATCATCATAATAGTCAGTCCTTGTCGCCTTTCACCATAATCATTGACAACACCCCCTATGTCATTCCCCTTTAGTGTCGATGATAGTTTATGAGTTATCAGACATCGTTGTTAACCAATCAAAGCTTTGTAGATTTGCTTGGATTCAGAAAATCTAGTCCATATCCATCTAGATTTGGCCAATTAGATCAGATTTGACCATATCTAATCCATTCATACCAAAATATACCCATCAAATTTGTCTACCTGAGATCCAACAAATCCAGATTTGTTTCTCCCAAATTTGCTACCTATATATGTTATCCTTGTTTGTTTTTTGTGGAGCCTTTTAACACTATTTTGGATTATTTGAGTTTGGCAATAGCAATGTTGAAATATAATATTCTATTATTGGAGCAGAATATTATATTTTCATTATGACATGTGAAGATGTAAGCAATTTTGGCATAGATGGATTTAGAAGATGCATTGTTGGGATTTGAAAAAATGTCATGGTTCGTGGTTTGTCCCTAGAAGAATCTAATCTTAATTAACAGACTTTTAACAATCAGGTCGAGCTTTAAATTGATTTCATACTTTAGTGCAATAAAGTGTCTCATGTATGTTATGGTATGAACATGCCTAGATTTAGGGGTGAGCATAACTTTGGTTAAACCGAAGTAACCGAATCAAACCGACAAGTTCAATCGGTTTAGTTTGGTTTTTTTTTTTTTTTTCCAAAATTTCAATTTGGTTACATTTTTTGAAAAGTTCAATTTTTATGTTAAGTTCATTTTTTTGCTTGAAATAACCGAACCAAACCAAACTTACAAAAACGATGTCGTTTTGGGTTTACTATAAACGCAAAATGAAAATATCTCACACAAAGTCACAAACACAATCACACAGAAGAGAGAAGACCCAGATTAAAAGGCGGAAGGACCGAACTGATCATTCCGTTCACTTGGCCCTCTCCCTTCCATCGTCTCCGACTCTCTAGCATGGCGACACTATCACCCCATCCGATGCCGACATCGACGCTGTGGCACTCGAGGCAGAGACTCTCACTCACTTGGAATTGAAAGGTTGGACCGAGACGGAGGCAAGACGCAGAGAGAGACCAAGACCAATAGAGAGATACCCTTCAAGTCCGTCGCCATCGGTGTCGTCTCCACCTTCGACGCATTTCCCTTTGCTGTCAATAGTCGGATGCCCCTCGCATTTCCCTTCGCTGATTGTCGTCCTCTTCATTATACTCAAACCAACACCTTTTCCTTTGCCGATCGACGTCCTCTTCATCTCCTTGTTTCTTCACTTCCTTGTGCTTGGACGATTAACCCATACCAACGATGACTGTTTATCGATAGAGGTTAGTATTGACAGTTAGGTTAGGGTTTTGTAAGATTTTTCATTTTTTTTTTTTTTACTTTCAGTGAGGTTAGTTTCTTGATGTATTTCTTTGTTTGCAGTATGGGTTTTTCGTTTGTATTTCCTTCGTCTGCACAAACGGATTTGTATTCTTTCAATCTCTCGTATGTATTTCTTTTGGATCTTCCTCATTGTAAATGGTTTTGCATTTTCTTGTATCAAAGGATATTATTCTTGTATTTCATTTTTGCAAATCGGTTTGTTTCTATACTAGTTTTGCACAATCGGTTATCGGTTCAGTTAACTCGGTATAGATTCCGGTTAATTTGGTTTCAGTTAGTTAGAATTAATCGATCGGTTCGATTTGATTATTACATGTGGTTCAATTCGATTCGGTTATAACCGATTGCACACCCTTACCCAGATCTGACTCGTGTAATGCGTGTGGTTAGTAGATACATGACTAACCTTAGTAAAGAATATTGGAAGATAGGCTAAGCCCAATAGATTTTGCAATATTTACGAAATATCGATAAAAAAATATCACTTGTTGAATATGTTTTCACCATTAATGGTTGTGGTATTAGTTGAAAAACTACCTTACAGTCAATTGTTGCTTTGTTTACTACTAAAGCTATACTTATAGTAATAACAAAGGCGTATTTTTGTTAAATATGTCTTGAGTGTGTTTGAAAATATTATCTGTAGTGAGCATTATGTGAATTTGATTAGTATTCTTTAAGAAAATTAGTTTTTTATAATTTTGCTTGGAAAAAAATTATGAATAATTACATATTTGAAACTCGTGTCAAGGTGAACTTTGTGATAATTATGACATAAAATTTAAATTTGAATGAGATTAGAACAAATCTACAATTTAAATTATGAATAATTACATATTTAAATTTCTTATTTTTCATATTTATTTGGTTTTTTCAATTTTTAATTTGTTCGACCAATTCAATTTGACTTTTGACACAAATTTAGTTATTTCAGTTTCAACATTTCGATTGATTTAATAACCAAATCTACCGAATGTTCACCCCTATTCATTTACATTAAAACTGAATTGTGATGTGAATTTGGGTCTCATGGATCTATATTTGCTCTCAAATGTTTACAAATATTAAGCTTGTACTTGCATATAAAGCATTATATACAATATATTTTAGGAAAATATTGATACTCAAAACATAAGATATTTTATATTTAAAAAACCAAGCATTAAACATTTTGAAATTGTTGTATATATGTGTTGATGTTCAGATTCAGTCAACCATAATTCATAGGCCCGCAATGAGGATATAAGCTCAAAATGCGAGACGGAAGAATGGAATAGAACATATGCGAAAAATTTTTACGTGGTTCGATCAGAACGACCTATTCCATGACTGTTATCTGGTTATTCCAGCAGAATAACAATATATTCTTATGGTTGCGTTTCCTTTATAATGGTGTTTTTGACTCCTATTTATAGCGATGGGTGCTTATAATTACATAAAATAAAATAAAAATGATAAAATGACATCATAGAGACAAAATATTGTTATCAATTCCATGAAATCGGGAGTGGGCTCTGTATTATCAGGGATCTGGTTTGCATCAGGTAAAGTAGGTGGGTCCCTGCCTCCAGTTATTCAGCAGCAATGTTGTTATGCGAGTTTAACTGTTGGTCAGTAAGCTAGAGGGATCGCTGAGAACTCGTTGGGTATATCGCTGAGAGCTCGTTGGAAGCATTGTTGGGAGCTCGCTTGGATCCGCAACCTAAGCTCGGGTTTCAGTAATGTGTGAGCTTGCTCTAACAAGCATGGCTTGGGTCTATTGGGTTTTAGGCGATTGAGCCGGCCTACTGGACTGAGTCTAGCCCATAAGAAGTGGTGCGAGAAACACATATAACACGAGCCTCCCAACTCGCAATGCGATCTTCAGACTGGGAGTTGACGCGTGCCAGCTATTCCAGCTGTTATTCCACCTTGCAAACTTTTGCCTAATCACTTTAAATTACGCCGTTTCATCCAGCACGTCGAGGAGGAGCTGCAGAATGGACGAGCAGAAGCTGGCTAAGGAGGAGCTGCGGAAGGCTAAGGATGGGTTAAAGCTGGCAGAGGATCGAGCTGAAAAGTGCGAGCAAATGGTGAACGCGACCATTGATGAAATTAAGGCAGGTGTGGAGGCCCAGATAACTCAAGCACGCGCAGAAGTCGTGTCGGACACCTACTCAAGGTCACTTTACACCTTGTGGTTGAACCATCCGAAAATGGACTTCTCCTTCTTTGGTAGAGAGGTCGTCGAAGAGGTGAACCGGTATGCGGTTAAAGCTGCTGAGGATGCCGAGGCTCCCACCTCGCTGGATTCAATTGAGGTCGTTTTGCCAGCTACCAACACCGAGGTCCAGCTAGGTGAAGCTTCTGAGGTCCAGCGAACGGAAGCTACTGAGGTTCAGCTCGCTGAAACCGCCAAAGTTCAGCTCGTTGAAGCTGCTGCTCCCCTTAGCTAGGCTTTTTTTTTTTTGGTAACACAAGTATTTATTCAATTAAATGGAATATTTTATAAACTCATGTCTCTTGTTTTAAATTTCTTCTTGAAGTCAAACCAATCAAACTTGAAATTTATCGAAGTCTTGCCAAAATAATTCTTGAACCAATCTTCAGGGTATAACTTGATACGAGCTTCAAAAAGCTTCTATTTATCAGAATAAGCCCGAAAGTATAACTTGGAAGAAATCTTCAAGAATATAATTTTGAAAATGATAAGTCCAAATAGATCCAAAGAATTCTCACCTCACAGTTTAACAAGCTTGAAATAGTTCATCAAGGGTAGATGTAATAGTCAACAATCAATATGTGTCCAGTAAGTTGTGAACAACCATACTTAGGCAAATTAAGGCAACCCTTATTTGACACGCCTTGATAGAATAATATTCGAATCATATTAAAGACCTTGTCAAGATATATGCCCAGGTAGACCGCCTTGCGATCTCAACTAACGTACCCTGCCTAAACAGTTCGTGATTGATGAACATAATAATTGATAATCAGAATGCGTGTCTGGTAGGTCGCGAACAGCTATACTTAGGAAAATTAAAATGAACCTCAGCTAACACGCTCTGACGAAATAATATGTGGGTCAAAATGAAGAAATTTGCCAAGATATATGTCCGGGTAGATCGTGCTGCGATCTCAGCTAATATACTGTGGCTCCTTAAAAATTTAACAGGTCGAGAGTGAACACCCAAACAGGTCGCAGACTATGACTTGAGCCAAGATGAAAGGACCTCAACTAGTGAAACTTCAACTTGCATTACCAAGCTATATGTCCAGGTGAGTCATAGGCTGACCCCAGTTAACATACCATAACTTTTTATTTTATTGACTTGCATTGTCAAGTTATGTGTCCGAGTAGATCGCATTGCGACTTCAGCTAACACATCATGGTTTTTTGAAGTTTTAAATGAACCGAAAGAGAAATACCCAGGTAAATCGCAAACCATGACTTGAGTTAAGATGAAATGATCCTAATTAATGAACCTCAGCTCGAAATAATTAGTGGAAGTGGTTGCTCAGTAGGTTCCAAACCATGACATTAGGTCAAGAGGAATGGTTCTCAACTCGCAACTTTAAAGATATTCAATCAAATATTAATAAAAATAATTTAGTTGAGAGGGAACACTCAGGTAGGTCGCAAATAATGACTTGAGTCAAGATAAAATGACCTCAGCTAGCGAACCCTGACTCTAACTTGAAATCATTTAATGGAAGTGGTTGCTCAGTAGGTTCCAAACCATGACATTAAGTCAAGAGAAATGGTTTTCAGCTCACAAACCACGACCTGAGAGAGGGGACCAAGATGAATGCTCAGTTAAACCGCAAACCATAGCACAGTGGCTAAGTTGAATGGGCACCAGCTCGCAAACCATGGTTTCTCAATCCCTCATTTTAGAGATATTCAATCCAATAAAAATAAAGTGCAATACATAAAGATTCATAAATTCCAATCAGAATTATGAATGTTAATTACAATAAAAATTCGGAGTATAGGTAAGAAGAATTACATTCATTGGAAGTAAGGACAGAGGTGCTCCGCATTCCAAGCTCGCGAGAGAATAACTTCATCCATATTTGCTAGATGATATGCTCAGTTACCCAAATTTTTCTTATTTCTAAATTTGTTGGGAGTCCTTATCGGGTTGAGCTTCCTGAACTCCTCTATATTTCTCTCTATGGCAAAGATTTTCTCTTGGGGATCAGACAGGGCACAGTAGCTGTCGAAGAGACTTGATCGTGGAGGTCATTCTTCCCTCTCCGCCTTGCAAGCTCGCTTGGAGACCTGATTGTTCGAGCGTTCTCCCCAAGCTTCCCTTCCATTGTCTCTATTATTTCTTTTCTTATTCTGGTTGAAGCCCCCAGCCTCTTCTTTCAGTCTAGTGGGCTTCTTCGAGCCAAAAGCCTCTTCCCACTGAATCTTTTTGGTAACTCATTAATAGAATTCCCCCAAATCTTTAACAGAGGTTCTATAGATGCTCTCATAGAGCTTCTCATCTTTGCGGAAGCCTACAGAGATTGCACGCTTTCATCGAAAGGATCTTCGATATTGTTCATCTCGCGCCTGAACCTGGCGATATAGTCTTTTAAAGACTTGTTTGTCCTTTGGAACACTGTAGCGAGGTGACACGGAGGGGCGAGTTGCCTTCTCAACGCCCTATATTAATTGAGAAATCTCTGTTAACACTCCTCCCAACTGCTGATGCTGCGAGGCAATAGGCCTCTGAACCAACCTCGGGGAATATCACCCAAGGTCACTGGAAAGACACGACATTTGACCAGCGAGCTGGTTGTCTACAAATCTATCTGAACATTGAATGTGTCTAGGTGGTCATAGGGATCACTGTCCCCATTGTACTGTGGCATACTCGTAACTTTGAATCTATGAGAGAGAGGTTCAAGCTCAACGTCTCTAGTGAATGGCGTTTTGTCCCCACGACCATTATTTTGGCCACGAACCCCTTGTTGCACCTTCAATTGCCGGACTTTTTGACACAACTCCTCAACGATAGAGTCCGAGTTCGTAGATCACTGGGCTTACGATCACCTGCTTCTTTCCCGTTCCGGAGAATGATGATTTGGAGGCGAATAATTATCTCCGATATTCTCCTCACCCAGTAAGGGTCTCTTTTCCCGTAGATGGCAAGTCCTATGGGGTAAAGGGATTTCTGGTGGTCTCTGGATAGCATGCGCCTAAGCTTGGGCGATAACCCTAATAGCATCAGCGAGCTGCATAACTATATTCTCCAACGCCTCCTGGTATTGTTACCAAGCCTGGATTATTTTCATTCCGACAATCGGAGTGATGGAGCTCGTGGTGGCATGCTGATGGTAACTCCAACCGGCGATGGAATAGGGGCACCCACGACAGAAATAACGGGTCTTCCGGTAGATGGAACATTCAGCGATTGATCGCGGTGATTTTCTAGCAAAGCGGCCACCGCATCAGAGTTTTGTGCGTTCCTTCCTCTTGCCATGGCTAGCGATTAGAGCTGGCCCCTTCCTCTAGCGCCAAAATGTCGATGTTCAGATTCAGCCGACCGTGATTCATAGGCCTGCAATGAGTATATAAGCCCAAAATGCGAGAAGAAAGAACGGAATAAAACGTACACGATAAATTTTTACGTGATTCAGCCAAAACGATACCTACTTCACGACTGTTCTCTGGTTATTCCGGTAGAGTAACAATATATTCTTATGGTTGCGTCCCCTTTATAATGGTGTTTTTTACTCCTATTTATAGCGAGGGGTGCTTACAATTACATAAAATCAAAAAATGGTAAAATGACATCATAGAGACAAAATGACCTTATCAATTCCATAAAATCGGGAGTAGACTCCGTATTACCAGAGATTTGGTTTGCATCAAGTAAAGTAGGTGGATCCTTGTCTCCAATTATTCAGCAATAATGTTGTTACCCGAGCTAAATAGTTTAACCGGTGAGCTGAACTATTGGTCAGCGAGCTAGAAGGATCGTTGGGAGCTCGTAGGGTATATTGCTAAGAACTCGCTGGAAGCATTGCTGGGAGCTCACTTGAATTCGCAAGCTAAGCTCGAGTTTCAGCGATGCGTGAGCTTACTCTAATGAGTTTGGCTTGGGCATACTGAATTTTAGGCAATTGAGCCGGTCTACTAGACTGAGTCTAACCCATAAAAAGTGATGCGAAAAACACATATAATAATATGCAATATGATTTATTATTAGCACAGTACAATTTTGATTTTAGTCTAAAAAAAAAAACACTTACCAAAGCATTCCTTTGCCAAATTGCCCGTATCTATTCCATTTTAGATTGTACTTATAATTTTATCAATAAAAACATTAAATATACTGCCTGACATGCAGTATGTTTCATTGTTCTGAATATAAAAAGAGGTGCATATTCATGAAGAACTTTACAGAACTGAAGCACCTTTGCTACATTTTTCAGCAATTAAAACATTAAACAATCATGAAAACTTCTTGGTTAATTCATGCTTAAGCAGATCCTGTTGAAGCGACCAAATAAAATCATGGAATGGTGACAGTAAGTAGCATTGGCCGTTGGATCTTGAATTGGGAGAATGTTTGGCCGCCTCGACCAAACCATCCATCTCATGTCCAATCATCGCAAATTATGAGAATCTGCCTTCACAGCTGTTCTGTTCTGCACGTATCCTTAGAAGGTTTCAATTAAGATTTGGGTGTTTCACTGTGAACTGTTTGATTTAGGAGATAAAAGAGTGAGTAAACGGGTCTATTTGTAGTCAATCTCAAGTTGTGATAAATGAAGAGGGTGTCTACCATGCACCAAATCGTCTTGGGCTGCTGTGTCGACGTCTCTTACCTTTTTAAAAAATTGTCATTTTTTTATTATATTTCATATCGTACCTGTTTTTCATTCTCATTTTCATTTTCATTTTCATTTTCATACAAGAGGGTGTTGTCAGGTAATCGACCATTAGTGTTAAATTCACTGGGCCAAGCCAACTGTCATACAAGGTAGGGTAGGAATGACATGATTAACATTTGAAACGGCATAAAAGAAAAGAAATTAACATGAGTATTTCAAATTAGAGAATTTTGATGATATTATTTGAAATTCACTTATTCAAATGCAAGCTTAAGGAAATGCAGCTTACCAGAATTGGAAGGATAAAATATCTTCAACAATGATCATCAATGGAGTTCACTGGTCTTGGTTGTCCAACCTGCATAAAAACTAAACTATGGGCAAAAAAAACTCAGAACCAACACCAGAATTAGCACACAAAAGAGGCTTGGCACAAAAACTGCTGGATGGCAGTTGTTCTTTTCCTATTCCTAAAAACATTTAAATTTGTTTGTTGAATATTACATTATGCACCCTCAAGGGGCTGAGGGCCACACAGAGAAACAAGTTTGCACATTAACATTTTTGTACTATAAATCATGCTTATCTTCTAAATCATGAACCCTACTAAGTGACTCTTTAAATGCCTCCAGTGCGACCTGGTAATGATCAAGGGATATCACCCCCCCCTCCACAACTTGCAAAGCACTTTTATATAACTGACTAAACCATTGCATACGTTCAGTATCATCATCAACATTATTGGAACCATGATCTGGAATGTACAAGCGCTTGTAATCCTTTTTCCATCGTGTCAGGATGTACTTGGAAGGGATTTCTTCCACCCCATTGAAGTTCAGAACGCACAATGCATGCCGGCATAGATAGCCATTGAAGTTAAAACAGCTGCAGATGCAGCGGATTTCTGCTGCTGCTCGATTGTACAAAACCTCATAATCCCTAATCTCCCTCCTATTTCCCTCACCCGGAACACGCTCCTTCACCAAGTATATCACAATAGGCCCGTCGATATGTAACTGTGTGGTACTGAAACAAGAATACATCTCCTCAACCTCAAATTGGAATTTCTTGAATATTTCTCTTGTATAGATTTTTGACAACTGCAACTCAAAAGAACATCTTGTTTTCAGTGCTGGACTTGTGTTTCTCGACTCCATATCAGAAAGCGCTTCTTCCTTGTACTTCTTTTGTAAGGCTAATTCATACTTGTCAAGAAATTCTTTCAGAGGAGTTTGCTTGTGCACATATCTGTCAAAGAATGAATGTAGAGTTTCACCAGGGCACGAAGCAGCCATCCCAACAAAAAATGTGTCTTTCAAGTAAACGGGTGCCCACTTAGCCCGATCTTCATACAGAGATTGAAGCCACTCATGATCACTAATTCCAAAATGCTGGATCATAAATCCCCAAGCTGCATCAAAATCACATGGTTTTAGTGCCTCATAGACTGCCTTAGACAATGATTTCCTGATGGTATCATAGTTGCGCAGTCCTCCCAACTTCTCTGGAACTTTTCTCATGATGTGTGACAAACCAAAACGATGATTAGATCTAGGAAACACCTCTGCTATTGCACTCTGTAAAAATTTGCATCTGTCTGTGATAATTGTTAGTGGAGAGCATCCTGACATACAAGTAAGCCATGTTTTTAATAGCCAAACATAGGATTCTGTCATCTCACCTGCAAGCAGGCCGCAACCCAGCAACACAGACTGACCATGGTGATTTATCCCAACAAATGCCACAAGTGGAATCTCATATTTGTTTGACAAATATGCATTATCAAGAAATATAACATCACCAAAGTACCCACCTGCAGCCCTAGACCTAGCATCTGCCCAGAAAACATTCTTCACCTGCCCTTCATCATTAAGATCCATCACATAAAAGAAGTTCGGATTAGTCAACTGCATACGACAGAGATAGTTGTAAATGGCTTGTGCATCACCTTTTCTTAAGTTCAAGTGATTTGGATGATCAGAAAAGTCCCTAATTTCCCTTGAATCAGAATTTGAGTTCCCATTTTCTCTCGAATCAATGACAAGGGCACGGTACAACTTGATTGTCCTTGCTTCTGCATCACAGTTGGACTGCAATTTCCTCTTGTTACCAGTGCCAATCTTCTCAATGAACTTGTAAACTTTTGCACCAAACAAGTGGTTGTGTTCAAGGGCAACTTCAAGTATCCTCCACCTTTTAGAGTCAACTAACCTTATCCTAACCATTGCAGGGCAACCAGTTCTGGTTTCCTTTCGTAAACGGTTTACATCTTTAATTCTTTTGAACCCCTGGCTGCTGCAACAAAGTACAGCACCATACTTCTCTCTACTGTTTCTTTTGAACCACGAATTTTTCACCCTAACACGAAAGCCCACTTCCTTTGCATAACAGATATAATAATTGTAAGCATCATCATATGACTCAAACTCCATTCCTACAGCAGGTGCAACGAATTCCTTCCTTCCTTCAGGAACACCATTCCGACAATCTAACTTAGTTTCACTACCATCTCTTTCTTGTGGAATCTCACTGCCTCCAACAAGAGGGGCTTGATCATCATTGAGAAAAGCTTCTTCCATCTGAAGTACAGACCCCTTAAGAGCAGGATATATTACCAAAAGTGAGTTACCAACTATCCCACTATCAAATAACATGATATATTAAAGGATTCGATAGCATGTCTTGAGGGAGTGCATACTAATGATTAGACCCCATTCTATTCAATATAAAGGAGCCTGCATGCATTCCCTATGGCAATTAAAGAGGATATATCTAATTTAAAAAGAAAATGGAGGGAAACACATATTGATCTCTTAATTATTGATGCAAGGCAATGTATATTTTTAAGACGTTGAAGAAATACATAATTCCTTCGGATCAACAAACAAAGGTCATTCAACAACACAGACCACAGACAGTGCATAATTGTAATGAACCTGAACAGTCCTGATTAAGCTAGGTGAATTCAACTAAACAGAGTACAGATAAAGAGTCCAAGTAATTCTCTTTCATTATAGACTTGCAGCAGCTTGTGGGTAGACTGCATCTTTACTGTAATTCCATGAGATTTTTCTACAATGACCTAGTAATTGACTTGCTAGTTGTTGAACCACCAAATGAATCACTTCCTTTTGCTTTCTCTGCATTGCTCAGTTTGGTATATTACCCCAAGTTGTGGCGTGAAAAACATGCTTAAGTGAAGATCATAAGTTAAAGACTTATAAGCACCACCATCCCAAAACTACAACTCAAAGAGTAAAAGCGCATCTCATTTTTTTATCTCCGCATAAGTCGTTGGACCAAATTATACGACTTTTCATCTAGTGGTCAAGCAACAAATATCAGATCCAAAATCGAAATCGCCGACACAACAGACGTGAACTCAGATGAAAATCAGGCATTCGTTCTCAGTACCTCAATGTAAGGAGGGCGCGAAGGGGAGCTCCTAGGCGTGTGTGTGTTCGAAGCAACCGTTTTCTTCGTTTCGCCCCGGCGGTTCAGGAGCCGACTCGAGCGGGACAAAAGAGAGCTGGTTCCTGGGCGGCCATTGGACGATCAAAGAAATCGAAACTGAAACTGAAATTGAAATTGAAATTGAGCTAGGGCTTAGGGAAGAGAGAGAGAACCATACCGAGACGCGAACGAAAGGGATCAGATAATAGATCTATATCCGTCCATGGAATGCATTCGGCGGTGATCGGCGTTGAAAATCATCGGATTTAAATAGCATTCGTGGGAAATTTGGAAAAATAGGACTCTCAGTGCAAACTTTGTAAAAATAAAACACTTTAAAAATCTTTGCAAAACTATAATTTTTTAAAGTGTATTAGACAAAAATACCCCATTAACTCTCTCCATGTTCTTTCTTCTTATTTTTTAAATAGATTTTTCATTATCTCTCTATTACTTTATATATAATATATATATATTCATCTATTATTTTTTTTCTTTTACCATTCTCTATAACCTAAATATATGTGTATATATTGTTCACGTTCAACCATTGAGTTCAAGAGATATAGGTCTCTCTCATTCTCTCTCAATTATGTATATATGTATTATACATGCATTGTGCATTTTTATATTGATGAGAGAGGAGAAGAGCCAAATGGCGACCATGTACAAAAAAAAAAAAGAAAAGCGACCGTAGCGACGGCCATGGCGTTGCTGATATATTAGTTAACCGATATCGATTAACAGTTAATAAATATATGTTAAAATATTAAAATTTTGAATTTAAATTAAATTAACATTAATTAATTTGATTCAATTTTTTTATCTTCAGTTCAATTTAATCTAGGTATTTTAAAAGTTTGAATTTTTCATTTAGTTTAAACACTAATATTCTGTAAATGAGAATCGAAAAAAAATAGTAACTGTGAATGGAGTGGTTATTAAGACACAATTTACTTAGAACAAACTTAGTTAATTACGTTCAATTCGATTATTTTGATAAGAAATAAGATAGATAATTTACATATAAGAATAATTTGACAAATTTTAGATATTTTAATAAATATATGTTACAAATCTCAATTAACCAATAGCATATCGGTTAATCGACATCGGTTAACAACCAATATTGATTAATCGACATCAGTCAACAATTGATATTGATTAACCGACATCTGTTAACAACCGATATCTATTAACCGATATTCTTAACAGATATTGTTTAATTGATATATCAGTTAAAAATATCAAAATTTTGAATTTGAATTGAATTAACATTAATTAATTTGATTCAATTTTTTTGAAGAAATATTCTATAAATGATAATATAAGGAGACGGTAATCGTGAATAAATCGGTTATTAAGGTACTATTTACTTAGAACAAACTTAGTTAATTACGTTCAATTCGATTATTTTTATAAGAAATAACACATAGGGTTTATATACAATAATATTTTGATAATTTTTGTATATTTTAACAGATATCTGTTACAGATATCGATTTAATAGATATTTTTAACAGATATTGATTAAACTATATATGTTAAGGATATCAATTAACAGATATAAATTAACAGGTATCGGTTGTTAACAGATGTCAGTTAACAGATATCGCTTGTTAACAAATATCGGTTAATCGATATCGGTTGTTAACAGATGTCGATTAATCGATAACTGTTATTAACAGATATCAATTAATCGATATTAGTTATTAATAGATATCGATTAGCCGATATGATATAAGTTAATCGAGATCCGTAATAGATATTTGTTAAAATATAAAAAATTTATGAAAATTTTCTTATATATAAACCCTCTACTTATTTCTTATAAAAATAATTGAATTTAACGTAATTAACTAAGTTTATTCTAAGTAAATTATACCTTAATAACCACTCTATTCACAGTTACTGTTTCATTTGATTTTCATTTATAGAATATTAGTCTTCAAACTAAATGAAAAATTTAAACTTTTAGAATATCCAGATTAAATCGAACTGAAGATAAAAAAAAATGAATCAAATTAATTAATGTTAATTTAATTTAAATTTAAAATTTTAATATTTTAATAGATATCTGTTAACTGTTAATCTGTTAATTGATATTAATTAACCGATATATCAGCAACGCCATGACCGTCATTACGGTTGTTTTTTTTTGTACATGGCCGCCATCTAGCTCTTCTCCTATTTCATCAACGTAAAAACACACAATACATGTATAATACATATATATATATATACACACACAATGGAGAGAGAATGAGAGACCCATATTCCTTGAACTTAATCATTGAACGTGAACAATATATATATATTTAGGTTACAGAAAATGATAAAAGAAAAAAAATGATAGGTAAATATATATATATATATATACTTTATATATAGAGCAATTGAAAGAGAAGGAAAGATCTATTAAAAAAGAAGAAAGAAGAACATGAAGAGAGTTAACTGAAGAACGAGAGTATTTTTGTCTAATATACATTCAAAAGTTCTAATTTTGTAAAGATTTTTAAAGTGTATTATTTTTGCAAAGCTTCGCATTGATAGTCCTATTTTTTCAAATTTCCCAACATTCACCGATGCGGGTGGATTTGAATCTTTTAATTGGATGGTTGGATGGGATTAGTTGTGTTAAAATTTGGATTCGCTATAAGATTGGTCGGAAAACAATTTGGATTGTTCTTTGTTTAAAAGTTATAATTTATTTTTAATTTGATATAATCTAATGTCTGTTTAGAATTAAAAATTGACTACAATAATACCAAACAAAATCAATTAAAATAGATCTGGTCTAATTCGAATCGAATTGACATTTCTAATCGAATTAAAAAGTTAGTTGTATTTATTTAAGTCTCAATATGATTTATAATTATATTTAAGCTATTTTTTACTATATTCTCTTTTTTTCTCTTTATTATATATTATAAATAATTAATTTCATTTTTTTACCTTGAAAACTATACTTACTCCAACCATACTCCATATTCTACTCTATATTTGATTATCTATTTCATTTATTTATTAATAAACTTTAATTCTAATATTTTTTTTATCATACGTACACTTAATACTACTATAAAAGTTTAATATTTATTTATTTTTAATTTAATAATACATATTACTATGTCAAAATTTAATATTGTTTAATATACTTTTAAAGTGAATCTACTAATATTTTTTAAATAAAATTATTTAACAATTTGTTTGAATTAATTATATAATGATAAATTTAAAATTTTAATATGTTAAAAATAATAGTTCAACAACATTCAATTTATTCGTGTCTTATTGCATTCTTCATTTGTATTGAGTCTTCGTCTTATCTAGTCGTGATTTTTTTTTTTTAAATCCGACCACTTGATTCAATAGCCGTCTCTAAAGTAGACGATAAATCAGTTACAACGTGTTTTGTTGTGTTCGTTATCCCTAATGAAATTTCGTGTTTTGATGGTGACGATTATAATTGTGGTGACGACGATGATATCGATAGCTGGGACAATAACTATTGTGAGAAGAAATAGTGAGAACTACAGTAAACAACACCAATAATTAAAAGCGATAAGAATTTTGAGATTTGCTATTTGAATGACGATCAAAATCGATAATGATAAACAAAGTAGACCAACTTATTCCATTCTTCCCGCTAAAACTTTGGGTTGGAGAAAATTAACACTGTTGGAAAAGCCTTGTGTCCTAGTTTAGGGAGGTAAAAGAATTCATCATGTTGCCATGGAAGCTTATTTGAGTCACCGAGAGTGCATAGTCTAATCCGTATTTACCCTTTTGTCCAAACATAACAAAATTATATTTTAATTGTATTTGTTTTAAAAATAAAATAGTACAATATGGTTAGAGAGCACAAATAATTCTCAACTGGATAATGATAATTTTATGGAGAGATCGTGTCCATTGAAGCCGTTATTGGTCTTTGTAAAATTACCAATTCGCCCCTCAAGAGGATAGTATTAGTAGTTGGGTCGGGTGGTGGGTGTTTTCTGTGGGCCAGGCTGGCTTGTAGGTGGGCTTCACTAGTGGGCCTAGCTATCTAATTTTGGGCTAGAATGATCTGATGCTTGTTTGTTGCCTCTTCTTTCGGCTACTTCTGCCGTCATATACCACGTCATTTTTCTGATTAGACATTTATCAATTAATTAGTTAATTTAACAACAGTTGGAATTTGGAAGGATCCCGGGGGCTGCCTCGTCATTTTCTGTACTCCACACGAGAATCATTCCCTTCCCGCTTTGGATTCATATTCCTCGTGTTCCCACGCTAGCTTAGCTTCCCCTGTTGACTTGGTGCTTCCCATTTACATTACTATTACATGCTTAGGTGGGGACCTCTACTGAATATATAATACATAATTAATATTTAATATTGTATGAATATGATAATAACCCAATGTTACTATAATTTCATTAATTAAATGTTAGTATACATATTTACAAATATGGAAATGAATATTTTTAATTTAGATTTTATTTTTTCAAGAGAAGAAAATATCATTATACACAATTTTTTAAGTAAAATTATCATTTAAGGTTAATAATGTTATTTGATTTTACAAATTAGTATGAATTTATATTTCTATTACATAAAATGCCAAACATATCATTATATGAATTTTAATAAAGAGCTCCATTATAGAGTGAGAGAGAGTCACAAAAAACTTTACAGATAAGGGATAAAAAGATAAAATTATCCCCATTTACTTTATAAATTTACAAAGTAAGTCACTGTTCCTACCCTTTGCTTTTCTCCCTCACCTCTTATGGCCACTGCCCTAGTTTTGCCGTCGTCTTCGCCTTGCCTCTCATTTGTCGCCTCGTCGGCCTTGCCTTGTCGTTGCGTCTCCATCGCCTCGCTGTCATCGCTGTCTCGTCTTACCTGATTGTCGTTGAAGATATTTTTATTATTTGTGATATATTATGTAATTTAAAGTGTAGTTTAAGAAATATGATAGTCTTTAAATATTTTATTAGAATATAAATTAATTTATAAGAATAAATATTATTATTTTACATTATTTAAATATTGGTAAAAGAGCCGATGGAGAGAGAAAATCCGTCCTTGAATTCTATCAGTGCACGCATGCATTAAATGAGTTCTAAAAATCTGAGAGAGAGAGAGAGAGAGAGAATCGTGCCTCAAAAGCTGTCGGCGTTAGGGAAGGCAGACTATAAATAACGAGTGACCCTACCCTTCGTCTGCACGTCTCGCAGTGTCGGTGTCTCCGTACTGTGTAGCACAAATGGCCGTTGAAACGATGAACCTCCGCAAGAACGAGGCCGTAAAGGGCGGCCGAGGCAAGAAGGATAGTCGGCCGGTGCCGGCGGTCAGGGAGTCTCACTTTCGAGGCGTGCGGAAGCGTCCTTGGGGCCGTTTCGCGGCGGAGATTCGCGATCCGTGGAAGAAGGCTCGGCGGTGGCTTGGGACCTTCGACACGGCGGAGGAAGCCGCCAGAGCCTACGATGATGCCGCTCGGAGCCTCCGCGGCCCCAAGGCCAAGACTAACTTTGACCTCGCTCCTCCTGTCGCATCATCTCAGATTGCTCCGGCGGCGTCGCCTATGCGGCTGCCGAAGGTAAACTCGGAAGCGATTACGAATAGCCTCCCGTATTGGCTCCCGGTCTCCGGCAACGGCAGCCAGTATGTCTTCTCTCCTGGCGCTCCTCATGCGCTTCCCGGACCAGTCCGTTCCGACTACAGTGGATATAACCTTGAGACCGTAGGTTCGCTGATCAACGAGCAAGAAATGAAAATGAGAGCCGTGAACGGGGCCTTAGGATTAGGAGGAGGCCGGCAGGCCAGGCAGTATCCTATCCTCCTTTTTGTTTGCTAGTTAGCTTTGACGACTATTGCGCGTTGTTGGTTGCGTTTTTCAAGGTACATTGTATACTACTTGTACGTTGGTAGGACTGGGACTGGGATAGGGGGCGAAAATGGTAAATTTATTACGCAGCCGGATTCGGCAGTGTATTAATGCGCACACCAGTTGTAGGTGTTAGTTCCTAGTCATGGACGGCGTTTCATTTTCGTATCATTTATTTGACAAGTCATTTTTGAATGAGATTTTGTGTTATTATTATTTTTATTTAATATATTTTTTGAATAGTATATAATTTATGATCGTTATTGATTATAACTTTTATTATTATTTTTTTATTATAATTATGATTAACAACACATGTCACAAAATTATATAGATGAATTTTGAACTCGTTATTTTTAATAATAAAATATTATATTATTTGTGTCAAATAATATAACATTTATATCTTTTTTCTTAGCCACTCCTTAAATACTTGTGTCACACGAGAAACATATCACCTCTATAACATTAGTGAGTTTTGTTATGTGATCAAAATTGTAATCAAATAACTTAGAAATTCAGAAGTAATATTTAATAAGATATTTTTATATTAATATATATTATGTATCTAACTAATATAATTACATAATATATTAATATTACATAAATATCACTTTTAAATATTTAAATGATATATAAAAAAATAAATAATATTAAGAGAATACTCTTCAAATCTTGAATATTTCTCTCGCGAGAACTCTCATCGTTCACCGTTCAATCCCATGATTTCAAATCTTGAACATTGGAGGCTAAATTTGATTTAGTGAAAATAAAAATTCAAGTAATGTTGAGACTAAAGACTTAAAATTTAGGCAATGTGCGATTAATATATTTAATGTTATTAATAATGAAGAGTGTTGTAACTAATTTAAAAATTAATTAAATTAATTTTATAATTTGGAGAGTGTCGTACATAAATAGTCAAAATTCATAAGCTGTATAGCCAATTTATCTCAACAAATAACTTAAGCAAATAAAATATAAATAAATAATTTAATTTTTTAATAATATATGTTTAATTTTTAATTTTATAATACCATAAATGTACTGTTTAATTTATGAAACATGGCAAAATCCAACAATAAGGCCATTATTCTGCTTTTTATTATATTATAAATAATTTATTTTTTATTTTAACTTTATTTTAAAAATAATACTTACTTCAACCACACTTTTTATTTTTCTCTTTATTTTATTTATTTATTAATAAAATTTAATTCTATTTATTTTATCATACATAAAATTAATAATTAAATACATAAAATAATCAAATATATATACTAAAATCAATAATTAAAAACACATATATAAAATTAATAATTAAATATATTAAACTCAAATTTTTGACGAGGTGAAACAACTATAACGTTGGAACTGAATTTTGGAGTTTGGCTCTCTATTGGCGGCTTTGGTCAGTAGAATAGCTGTCCGTTGGAGATTTTTTTAACTTTTAATATATTAATTTTGTTTTTTATATATATATATATATATAGTTTTTCCAACGCATTCAACCTAAACGTTGCACGACACATCAAAACAGACAGTTACGCTGTTGTGAAATTGAAATTAAATATAAAGTTTAGTATTGTTATACGTGTTTTCCGTATGGGCCAGACTTACTCTGATGGGCCGGCTCGATCACCTAAAAACAAGAAGGCCCAAACGACCTCACTGGAGAAGGTCGTTTCACTACCAAAAAATCGAACTTATAAAGCGACACCTGGCGAACTCCCGATAACGCCTTCAAACGAGTCTGAAGCTATATACGAGCGAACTCTAGGGAGCATCCTTCAGATCGCTGGACCATCGAGGTCGCTGGCCGAAAACGATCAGCTCGCATAAAGGTGTAAAAGCTGCTAAGGAATCAAAGGTAGGGACCATCCACTGCAGCAGCCCATGCTCCTCGAGATGAAGATCCCACTTACGATTTTGTACAGATAATAAGGACTGTTTGTCCCCCATTATATCACCTTTTTATTTTCATATATTATCCGAATTGTAAAGCCCCCTCGATTATAAATAAGGGACAGAGGTAACATAAGGAAGAGGGAGAATAATCAGAAGAACCGCAATTCTGAAAGGAATAATCAGAGTGCGGGCGTGGAGTAGGCATCGTTTTGGCCGAACCACGAGAAAATCGTTAAGTGTTCTTCATTAGCTTCCTAAAAAGGCCTCTCTTTTTACCGTAATCGGTAATCATTCAGTGCGGCCCAAAACGAATTAGACTCGACTTAAATTGAACGTCGACATTTTGGCGCTAGAGGAAGGGGGCCGCTCTGATAAATAGCCATGGCAAGAGGAAGGAATACTCGAAGTTCCGAGGCAGCGGTCGACCCTCCAGAAGATTTTCCACTAAACGGAGGGCCCATTGCTCCCACAGCAGACATCCCTTTACCGCCGCCCGCCGGAGATGCTGTTGGAATACCACCACGGATCCCTGTTCAACCCGCGAGCCAAATTTTCAGGACCAGAACGATCCGGGACTGGCAGCAACGTCAGGAGGCGTTAGAAAATACAGTAATGCAGCTCGTCGATGCGGTCAGAATTCTGGCCCAAGCCCAAGTACGAGCCACTCATGACCCACCGGCTTCGCCTCGGAGAATCCGCCAACCGCAGGAAGAACGACCTCCACCTGAAGAAGAAGATATCGGGGACAACTACCCATTCCCGAATCACCGCTCCCCAGACAGGGAAAGGAGCAGACGGTCGCATGTCCAGCAATCGGTGGGCCCGGACTCGATTGTGGAGGAATTATATCAGAGAGTCTGGCAGCTGGAGGAAAGACAAGGGGTCCGCAGCCAGAGCAATGGCCGTGGAGACAGGACACCGTTTACCAGAGAGGTCGAACTTGAGCCCCTCTCCCGAAAATTCAAAGTCCCAAGCATGCCACAGTACAACGGAGATAGCGACCCCTATGACTACCTGGACGCGTATAACGTGCAAATGGACTTACAAATGACCAGCTCGCTGGTTAAATGTCGCGCTTTCCCAACAGTCCTGGGTGATATTCCCCGAGCATGGTTCAGAAACCTTCCACCTCGCAGCATCAGCAGTTGGGAGGAATGTCAACAGAGATTTGTCAACCAATACAGGGCCCTAAGAAGACAACTCGCACCACCGTGCCACCTCTCCACCGTTTTCCAAAAGGCAAACGAGCCTTTGAGGGATTATATTGCCAGGTTCAGATGCGAGGTGAGCAATGTTGAGGATCCATCTGATGAGAGCATCCTCACGGCGATCTCCACCGGCCTCCGAAAAGATGGCAAGCTCTATGAGAGCATCTACAGGACCCCAGTCAAGGACCTGGGGGAATTTTACGAACGAGCCTCCAAGGAGGTCCGGTGGGAAGACGTCTTCGGGTCAAAGAAGCCCATAGGACCTAGAGAAGAAGCCGAGGGCTCCAACCAAAATAAGAAAAGGAACAACGGAGACACCGGAAGGGAAGTTCAAGGAGATCACTCGAGCGGTGAAATGTTTAAGCGGGCTCACAAGGTGGAGCGGGATGAACGACCTCCGAGGCCGCAACGCTTCGATAGTTATTACGTCCTATCTAACTCTCAAGATAGGATCTTCGCCATGGAAAGAAACAAGGATGAGTTCGGAAAACCCAACCCGTTGAGAACTCCCAACAAATTCCGAAACAAAGAGAAGTTCTGCGCATATCACAACGAGGCGGGTCATACCACCTCTGAATGCTGGGCCCTGAGGGACGCCATTGAAGATCTAATACGAAGAGGTCGCTTAAAAGACTACGTAGTGCGACCAACCAATCAACCGAGCCAGCAACCGGCACAACTACCCCCCTCTGATGATGAACGCTTGCCAACCGTACGAACTATTTACACGATTCATGGTGGACCTCATCTCGCGGGATTCTCCCACAAGTCCCGCGACAAGTACGTACGAGAAGCCAACCATGTTCTAGTAGCGAGGTCAGGCGAACAGTCGGTTCCTGCGAAGCGATCCAGGGGTGGCCCAACTCCGGAGAACATGGTTTTCTCAGAAGAAGAAGCCGGCGACGTTCATTGGCCCATAATGATGCACTCGTTATCCGGGCGCAAATCGGTAACTCCGAAGTGCGAAGGATAATGGTCGACACGGGAAGTTCGGTGAGTGTGATGTACAAAGCGTGCTTCGATCAGATGGGCCTGGGAAGAGAACAGTTGAGCTCGTCACCCGAGCCGCTCTATGGGTTCACTGGTGACGCAGTGATTCCTGTCGGACGGATCAGCCTTCCCTTCACTATCGGGGACACAAAACACCAAGCCACCACTTTGACAGATTTCCTGATTATAGACTGCCCCTCAGCGTATAACGTCGTGCTCGAAAGGCCAGCAATGAACGACCTCGACCTAGTCACATCGACCAAGTCGCTTACTGTGAAATTTCTGACCCCCAACGGAATAGGAAGTGTGTGGGGCGAGCAGCACCTCGCAAGACGCTGTTATGAAGATGCCCTAAAAATGGGGGCAAAAGGAAAGAAAGTAAACATAATTGCAAAAGACGACCCGCGACCAGCCAGCCAATGGAAAACTAGTCACGATCTGGATCCCCGCAAGATCGACTGCAACAAACCCACCGGTCCCATGGAAGAGCTTGAAGATATCCTAGTCGGTAAAGCGGATGGAGAGAGACACCTCAAGCTAGGAAAGAACTTAGCTTCTGAGGTAAAAGAATAACTTACAAATTTCCTTAAAGCTAACCTTGATGTATTTGCATGGAACCATCAAGATATGGTGGGAATCGTCCCAAAAGTCATGTCACACAAGCTTAACATAGATCCAAGCTACAGGCCAGTGTGACAGAAGAGGAGGCCAATGACGCCAGAACGTTATACCGCCCTTAAGGAAGAAGTAGACAAACTCTTGGCGAACAACTTCATCAAGGAAGCCCATTACCCGACTTGGGTGGCCAACCTGGTCTTGGTAAAAAAGAAAAACGGGAAGTGGAGGACCTGCGTCGACTTTACCGACCTAAACAAGGCGTGTCCTAAGGACAGTTTCCCCCTCCCTAGAATCGATCAGCTAGTGGATGCAACGGCTGGTCACCAGCTCCTTAGTTTCATGGATGCTTATTCAGGATACAACCAGATCCCCATGGATCCCAATGACCAAGAGCACACCTCGTTCATTACTGATCGGGGGCTTTACTGTTATAAGGTCATGCCCTTTGGATTGAAGAATGCTGGCGCGACCTACCAAAGGCTGGTCAATATGATGTTCGAAGCACTCATTGGAAGAACCATGGAGGTATACGTTGATGACATGTTGATAAAATCCGAGCGAGTAATGGACCATGTTTCCGATCTGGAAGAGATGTTTGGAATCCTCAGAAGCTATCAGATGAAGCTCAACCCACTCAAGTGTGCCTTTGGGGTAGCCTCCGAAAAATTCTTTGGGTTCATGGTAAACAATAGAGGCATCGAAGCCAACCCAGACAAAATAAAGGATTTGTTAGATATGAGGTCGCCCGTAAGGAAGAAGGAGGTGCAAAGCCTCAATGGGAAGGTCGCAGCCTTGAGTCGCTTCATTTCAAAAGCGATCGATAAGTGCGCCACTTTCTTTGAGCTGCTAAAAAAGGAGAATGACTTCAGATGGACAGAAGAGTGCGAGTTCACGTTCCAGTAACTGAAAGAATACATGGGACGACCCCCACTGCTCGCCAAACCAAAGAACGGAGAGAAGCTGACTTTATACTTGGGAGTATCCCAACAGGCTCTCAGTGCGGCTCTCGTCCGGAGGGAAGAAGGGGTGCAACACCTCATTTATTACATCTCCAAAAGCTTGATTGACGCAGAAACAAGGTACGCACCAATCGAAAAATTGACTTACTGTCTAATAGTGGCATCAAGAAAGCTGCGACCTTATTTTCAAGCTCACGAAATCGAAGTAATGACCAAATACCCGTTGAAGCAAATCTTGCAAAAGCCAGATACCTCGGGTCGCTTACTGAAATGGTCGATCGAGCTCGCTCAGTTCGACATTGAATACAAACCAAGGACGGCGATAAAAGGTCAAGCATTGGCAGACTTCATCGTCGAGTTTACTGGGCCAATTAACGAGGATACAGAAAGCTTGAAGGAACCATCCTGGGAGCTATACGTCGATGGGTTATCAAGCGAACAGGGAGCAGGGGCCGAGGTTATGCTAATAAGTCCCGAGGGTCACAAAATCCTCTGCGCCCTGAGGTTCGATTTTTCAGCCACTAATAACGAGTCCGAGTACGAAGCCTTGTTAGCTGGACTCCGCCTGGCAAAAAAAATACGAGCCGAATCCTTGAAAATTTTCAGTGACTCCCAGCTGGTTGTCAACCAAGTACGGGGAGAATACCAGGCCAGAGATACAAAAATGCTCGCATATTTGCAAAAGGTACGCGAGCTCTTTGCCCTTCTTGAAAAATATGAAATACATCAAATCCCCTCCTCCCAAAACTCCCATGCGGACGTGTTAGCTCGTCTTGCAACTGCCCGGGATGCAGAATTCTCGGAAAACATACCCATGGATTTTTTAGCCATCCCAAGTATAGAGGAACGAGCTGAAAAAAAGGCGATCACCGTTCTCCAAAACTCGTGGATGATTCCTATCCTGGAATATCTTCAAGACGGCAAACTACCTGAAGATAAGTTGGAAGCACGTCGTCTACGAGCTCAAGCAGCTCGGTATTGCATCTACGATGAAAGACTATACAGAAGGGGGTTCTCAGCCCTGCTCCTGAGGTGCTTTGATGGCACCAATTGCCAGACTATACTCGAAGAAATTCATGCAGGTCACTGCGGTAACCATACGGGGGCACTCTCGCTGGCACAAAAGACCCTCTAACAAGGATTTTATTGGCCCACCATAAAACAAGATGCCCTAGAAATAGTCAAGAAATGCGAAAAATGCCAAAGGTTCGCCAAAATTCTGCAAGCTCCGCCAGCTTATCTGCAGCAGATGAGTAGCCCATGGTCGTTCGCTATTTGGGGGATGGACTTAATCGGGCCACTCCCAACAGCTCGCGGAGGGTGCAAGCACGCCATAGTAGCAATGGACTACTTCACCAAATGGGCGGAGGCCAAAGAGCTCGCACAGATCACCAGTGCGAAGGCACAAGCATTCACATGGGATAACATAATCTGCAGGTTCGGGGTACCGTGGTAAATAATAACGGATAACGGAACCCAATTCACCAGTGAGCAGTTCATCCAATTCTGCGAATCGCTGGGGATCTAAAAAAGCTTTACCGCAGTTGATCACCCCCAGGCCAATGGGCAGGTTGAAGCTGTCAAAAAAATAATCAAACAGACCTTGAAAACTAAGCTTGAAGCCAGAAAGGGGGCTTGGGTGGACGAACTGCAAACGGTGAAAGAAAATCTCTCCTTATTGGGCTCGAGATGGCCAAATGCATTAGAAGGCATAGAAATGCTAAAATACTGAGACATATAGAATATGAAAATGACAATTCAACGACAGATAATGATGTTAATGAATCAATTAATGGTTCAATAATCATACCTGATCGTAGTCTCTTGCTCTGTTTAGTAACTAATAGCTATCTAAATATATATATTTTTTTATTTTTTTTTTGCTATTTATGTTTTTTAATTTTTTTTAAATTTATAATTTTTTTTTCTTTTTGTTTTTGCCTCAATCTCCCCTGCAACGGCGCCAAAATTTGGCTGCACTCTCACCCTACAATTAAAACACAAAACAAAACACAATAAAAATTTTATTTATATTCTTTTATATTGGTGAGAGGTTTATACTCGTCAGTGTACGAGTGCAGTTGTAGTCCAAATTTAAATTTATATTTTCTGGATGAGTCCAGGTCGTCCACTGAGAGATTTATTTATGGCAAAAGAAAAAGAATGTCACAAACACACACACACATTTGGATGAATTGGAAACAAGAATTTTTTTTATGGATTTTCAAATAACAGGTGCTAGGAAATAAAGTAAAACAAAATTTAAATAAATACTGAATGTGAGAATATGAAATTGGACGACACTTGAGTTAAGACAATTTCAACACCAACCCGTTGATTCCCAATTTTTAGCAGAAGAGTTTAGCAATATTAATTTAATTTCAAATATGAGGGTTTGTTATTAAATGCAATTAGAGATGATGATAGTTCTAATTTAAGCAATCCCCATACATGATATGTGAGATTCTAGTTTAAGCAACTACCATAAATTCAATTACAATTAATACACAAAATAACTAAATTAATCATCCGGATTTGGTATATAGCGTTTCCAATTCTAGTAACTCTCATACATGGCATGAAAGCTCTAAGTTAGATTTACGCTCCAATCCAAACCTAGTGATTTCTTAATTTAAAAATACACACTCATATTGAAATTTAAATTAATATTACTCATTTAAAGCGTAGCTTTCTTTGGGAATCATTGGCGTTGGACACTGTCCTTGCCTTAACCCAAGATTGGGTTTAGCTACTCATATTTATTTATAAATTAATTAACAGGAATTTAAATGGCGTAATTTAAATGACAGAATTTAAATGACAAGAATTAAAATAGCAGAAACTAACCGGCCATTTAGGCGGTGAATAATAAAAAGACAAGAATTAAAATTGCAGAAATTTAAATGCATAAACTAACCGGCCATTTAGGCGGTGGATAATTAAGTAACAATAAATAACATAAGAATTCAAGAGAAGAAAGAAAGTAAGAACACATGAGAGAACAATAAAGAAAAGAAAAGAGAACAAGAACAATTCTTAAAGAGAAAATATAAGAAAACAATTAAGCTTTGATTCAAGAATAATAATCACACTTACAAATGCAATCAAATAACCTATTTATAGGCCACAAGATGCAATACAAACCACATAATTTTCAATTATTCAACTAGACATAATTATATCTAATGGGCACTCACACATTTAAAGTTAAATGAATTTTAGCTATAATACATAATTAAAGTTAAATAGATTTTAGCTAAAATACATACCTAATAAAGCACTCATAAAGTTAATTGGATTTTAGCTATAATACACAATTAATAGTTAAATGGATTTTAGCTAAAAGACAGACTTAATAAAGCACTCACATAAAAAATAAAAATAGATTTCTATAAATTAATTTTTAATCTTCATTAGGATTAAAAATAATCCTTGGGCCTTCTTCAAATGATATCTTTCATGGGATGCTCAAGTTGGGTCTTAATTCTTCATGGACTTTAATTTTTTCATGGACTTTAATTCTCCATGGGCTTGAATTCTTTTTTCTTCATGGGCTTGAATTCTTCATTCTTCATGGACTTGAATTCTTTTTGGGTTTGAATTCTTTTTGGGCTTCCAAGTCCACCTTCTTCATACCTATAAATAAGCAATTTATTAATAAATTATCTATTATATTATATATATATTGATATGATATATTATATGGGATATTATATGCTTATATATTATATAGATAATCCATACATGCATTTCATTGAGTATATATATGTATTATATTTACATGTTTATTATAATATATTATATATTATATATATAGATATATATTACACATAATTATTCAATTAAACCAATTTAAAATCAAAATGGGGGTTATAATTATAACAAAAATTTTACAAAATTAACCACTAATCATACCCCCCAACTTAAACATTGCTAGTCCCTTAGCAATCAGACTATACACTTGCCAAGCTTTATTCGCAATAACTGTATGAATGTAAAAATTTCAAATTCGAAACCGAACTGCATAAAATCGAATAAGTAATTTAGCATTCTAAATCAGATTTTTGGTTAATGGTTATACAATCTCAGGAATGACAATTAGGATAATCAACACATAGAATTACTCCCTCAAAGTTTTGACTTCAAACCTTACTATGGATTTTCCCTCCAATAAAAAGGATTCCTCAGGTGTACACACAAGAGGGTGCACCATTATAAGAGTAAATGTGGAACAAGTTCAAAACTCGGTGTCATCCTAAATACAAGGAACGTATTTTCATGAAAGAACAGGGAAAATGACATAACTTCATGACTGGAATAATGCTCTAGATGAGTAACTTTTGAATTTAAACATGATTCCCTACTCCAAACTCGAATTCTGAGATCACATGATTTATAGCATTAAGAGGGACCAGATCAGGTTGTAATGGGGCTATGAGGTTAATACTAGTTGTCAAATAAAAGGGTAAAGTGTGCAAATGGTGTGTTGGGAATTTTTTTTTTTTTTAACACTAATATCAAACTAGACATTTTTTTTTTTGAAACACTTGTGTTGAATAGCTAAGACAATTCTTTTTTTTTTCTTTTTCACTTTTTTTCTTTTCTTTTTTTTTCTTCTTTTTTTTCTTTTTTTTTTAAATATGAAAATAGCTAGATAGACTGATTCCCATAAACACACCAAGTTGGATAAAATTCATATGGTTATGGGTTAAACGAGGGTAATGAAATAAGTTGTACTACAATTGGCTCAATGGGCTAGCAAGGGAGGTTAATGTAAAGAAATAAAATGTTAATTGGCCCAAAATGAAAGAAATTGATCCCCCTTATCATGCTTCAAAACAATGCTACTCAGTCATCTAATTCAGAATTTGAAACCAGTCAAATTCATCAGCTATCATACTAGACATTCAAAGCAAATTGATGTTTTGAAGCCATTCAAAAGATGAGATAAACAATAAAGCATATTTAGAGTAAGTGTTATTTCACTCAGAATTAACGGTTATTAGGCTCAAACACTCACTTGGGTAATAGTCTCCACTTCTATTGAGGGATCATTCAATGTATTAATCAGCTAATTACTGTTACCTTTGACTTTATGACCAATAACCAATTTTAAATTTTGAATACCCGATGAATGCAAATTACTTGTTCTAATGCATATACGTTTTCAAATAAGAAATCAATACATTCATGTTCCGTATTGCAAACTTAACCAGCTATTAGTGCATAACTCCAAAGCTTTAGGAATAGTATTATTTAAAACACACAATTTTTTTTTTAATAAAAGCAGATAAAGATAATCAATTCACACAAGACTACAAGCATGCAATAGCAAATTCATAGTTAATCATGAACCAGATAATTCATAACTAGACCTTACACCCTTCAACCTGAATTGCAGTAATAAAATAGGGTTGTTAGGAATACCTGTAACTCCACAAGTCCATAGATTTACTGTGAACTGCTAAAACTCAAACAAACAAATGAGCATACCATATAGTTATATATTTATATTTTCATACCAAAATAAAAATTGTATGCAAGTCATAAGATAAACAAAATGCGTCTCAAGAGTACAAAGAGTACTCTTTACTCAGCCATCTTATCATAGACTTGCTTAACAATATTCCACAGTTTTATTTTATTTTTATTTTTTTAAGAGAACAAGAAAAGAAATTTCATGCAAGTTGAACAATAACTAGATGCGTCTCAAGAGTACAAAAAGTACTCCTTACTCAGCCATCTTATCATAGACTTACCTAACAACATTTCATAGTTTTTTTTTTTTTTAGGAACACAACAAAGAAAAATCCTGCAAGTTGCACAATAATTAGATGCGTCTCAAGAGTACAAAAAGTACTCCTTACTCAGCCATCTTAACAAAGAGTACTCCTTACAGTGATAAATCTAAATTAATCGGACCTTTTTGACGTTTGTTTCTGATTGCCTTAGACCAGTCTATCCGAGGCTCATAAGGATCGTGCTGTGGAACATAAGTGTGTAATTTCTCTAACAGCTCCTCAATGGTAGATGCAGAAATGAGAATCTTTCTTGCTGAAAGAGAAATGAACTTTTGATCTACAGCCTGATCAAGAAATGAGAACAACCCATCGAAAAAATTGTTAACATTTAAAAGTCCAATGGGTTTGGTATGTAGATCGCTCTTTGCCCAAGAGATTATACAGAAGATTTCTTCAAGTGTACCAAAACCTCCTGGTAAAGCAATGAAGGCGTCTGACTGATAAATCTTACAAGCCATGCGCTTAGACATAGAATTCGTTTCTATAAGTTGACCACGTGTAATCCCGTAAATATGTGGTTCAGCCTAAGGGATTGGCATTACACCTAACACATATAATTTTTCAAGATGTGCAGCTTGTGAAACACAACCATTCAATCCACGACTTCCCCCTCCATATACCAAATTAATTTTTTTCTCTCCTAATTTTAAGCCAAGTTCGCTTGCTGCAAGTGCGTAACAACTATCGCTCCCAAGTTGAGAACCACATAGTACACATATGGTCTTGATTCGACGAACTGACTGACCTTCCATTTATGTTTTTTTGTATGCCCTGGAAAAAGGTTTGGCGATCAAAAGTAGCTATACAACAATTTAACAAGAAATAAATACAAATAAAAATCATGCGTATGTACAAATAGTTGTGATTGTGGCTCACATCTTCCTCTGGTTTTACGTCCAGAAACGGCTTAAACACTTTCTCTGAAGTGGGGATAGGCTTCCCATCCAATTTTCTTATAGATTGGCAAACAGGGTCGTTTTTAGTCAGATTCCCAAGACTGTAGCGTTGGTTGTCACTTATGAACTGGTCCCATAAAGCAAGAAGTTCTCTTTGCACTATTCCACATGGATGCGTCTCAAGAGTCAATCGGATATTATCCAAAGACTCCTTACTCAGTCCATCCTTTATGAAACTAATTTTATCTTCTCGATTTACGGATGTAAACCCCACAGATTTGCATCGTGTGTTACAGGTCCAACGAGCACATTTATAACAACCATTCACTCTTTTTGCTCTTCGTTTTTTCGCAAAACTACTCTTCCCCAAACCTGAAAAGTGCTTAAAATTAGGTGAATCTTCGCCAGCTAATCGAACTTTTGCTTCGATCAGCCAACGAACATCTTCAGGGATGTTATTACGCATCAATGTCCCAAGTCTTACACACCTACCAGTATAATTTTTTTTCAAATCATTCATTGGGAGAGATGGATAGTACTTGAGAATTTTTGAAAGCTGAAGATCCATTTTTTTTTAAAAAAGAAAACTCTAATAAGAAGAATAAATAAATAAATAAATAAATAAAGAACTATAAACTTTACAAAAAGGATGAGAGTACCTGATCGGAGAATAACACAAAGGAGAGATGATTGAGCTCAAGAAGGGTGGCTTGCCTCATACAGATATGGAGTCTCTTATAGAGCAATGGGCATCACTATTCCACACTCGGCTCGAGACCTGCCATAATTGCGCTAACACGCTTGGTGTTGTCTGGCGTCTCATTTTTCAATATTTGGCAGTGTGTCTCTTTCTTTATAGAGCAGTGTGATTGCACTGCCCGAGAAAAGTGGTTACCACCAACGTCAATTCTGTCTCCCTATTTAATTCAAAATTTTATTTTTTAAAATTTTTTTTAATTAATTTTTTTTTAAAATTTTGTTTTGTTTTCAATTTTTTTTAAGGGGTTCAATAAAATTATGTATACCACACAAATCAATATTATCGAGTCAAACAAAATTATTTGCACAATGGATCAATACTACTAAATCAATTCTTAAGTACACCTTACCCCCCAACTTGAATTGCACATTGTCCTCAATCAGCAATAAAAGGATAGAAGATAGTGATACCTGGCGGTCTTCAATGCATGAACTCGTATGCAAAAATTTTGTTTAGACTGCACACAAGGAAACACTAGTTGAGTCAAAATTAATTAAGTAATGCAGAAAAGGAACAATATATATTTATATATTTTTTATATTTATATTTTTTTTGGTTTAAATATATATATATATATATTTATTTATTAAAAAAATAATTTTTTATTTTATTTTTTAGATTTTTTTATTTTTTTTTTCTTTTCTTCCAGTTAAGGATCAAATGAGTGGTTGCCCACCTAATCGTATAATAACTCTCATTCATTACACCACTTTTATTTTCAAAATTATTTAAATTAATTTTTCTCATGAATGCACATACATATTTTGAAAATGTATCATTCGGAGGTGTTGGTTTTATTACATCAGAGCACGACACGTTAATTCGCACAAACACCTCACACATGTCTGGTTTAATTTTATCCTCAATAACATAGACTATCCTAAAAGGTAGAAATTTAGCCTTAAATGTAGATAGACCTATGACATCTTCACATTTTGGCTCTCGAATTTTATCATCTTCTTCTTCTCAGGTTTTTTCTTCTAAACTTGTTTCTTTTTTGTCCATTTTTTCTTCTATGACAGGGTACACCATCCTTGGGTCATCAGGTCTCTCAATTGGGTCATCACTCTTAGGAATGGGTGTTGGTTGGACCGACTCATGACTTATGGAATTTTGATTGGGTTGGGTTGGAAATTCGTCAAGCTCACTTACGCTCAAGGTTTGTGTTAACAAGGTCAACTGATCTAGAATATCATCTAAGGCCTTAGAGGTTTGGTCTTGAAATTCGGCCACTTGTGTAATAAAACTCATTTGACCTTGCATAAACTCATGAAGGGTGTCCTCTAAAAATTTTTCATCCTGAGGTTGATAAGTATCAAATCTCACCCCTTGTTCTAACTCGAATTGGTGAGACACTGGAGAGAAAGGTTCATGAGATTGGAACAAAGAGTCATCACTCCAAGGATAATTCCAATGGTCATAGGAATTGGGAAAATCAGTGTAAAGATCTGGGTCGTAGCCCGACAAATAATAATTCTCTCTCTGATTCTGGTTGAAAGAAAATCTCTCCTCACTGGGCTCGAGATGGCCAAATGCATCAGAAGGCATAGAAATGCTAAAATATTGAGACATATAGAATATGAAAATGACAATTCAACGACAGATAATGATGTTAATGAATCAATTAATGGTTTAATAATCATACCTGATCGTAGTCTCTTGCTCTGTTTAGTAATTAATAGCTATCTAAATATATATATTTATTTTTTTTTTTGCTATTTATTTTTTTTAATTTTTTTTTAAATTTATAATTTTTTTCTTTTTGTTTTTGCCTCAATCTCCCCGGCAACGGCGCCAAAATTTGGCTGCACTCTCACCCTGTAATTAAAACACAAAATAAAACACAATAAAAATTTTATATATATTCTTTTATATTGGTGAGAGGTTTATACTCGTCAGTGTACGAGTGCAGTTGTAGTCCAAATTTAAATTTATATTTTCTGGATGAGTCCAGGTCGTCCACTGAGAGATTTATTTATGGCAAAAGAAAAAGAATGTCACAAACACACACACACATTTGGATGAATTGGAAACAGAAATTTTTTTTATGGATTTTCAAATAACAGGTGCTAGAAAATAAAGTAAGACAAAATTTAAATAAACACTGAATGTGAGAATATGAAATTGGACGACACTTGAGTTAAGACAATTTCAGCACCAACCCGTTGATTCCCAATTTTTAGCAGAAGAGTTTAGCAATATTAATTTAATTTCAAATATGAGGGTTTGTTATTAAATGCAATTAGAGATGATGATAGTTCTAATTTAAGCAATCCCCATACATGATATGTGAGATTCTAGTTTAAGCAACTATCATAAATCCAATTATAATTAATACACAAAACAACTAAATTAATCATCCGAATTTGGTATGATAGCGTTTCCAATTCTAGTAACTCTCATACATGGCATGAAAGCTCTAAGTTAGGTTTACGCTCCAATCCAAACCTAGTGATTTCTTAATTTAAAAATACACACTCATATTGAAATTTAAATTAACATTACTCATTTAAAGCGTAGCTTTCTTTGGGAATCATTGGCGTTGGACACTGTCCTTGCCTTAACCCAAGATTGGGTTTAGCTACTCATCTTTATTTATAAATTAATTAACAGGAATTTAAATGGCGTAATTTAAATGACAGAATTTAAATGACAAGAATTAAAATAGCAGAAACTAACCGGCCATTTAGGCGGTGAATAATAAAAAGACAAGAATTAAAATTGCAGAAATTTAAATGCATAAACTAACCGGCCATTTAGGCGGTGGATAATTAAGTAACAATAAATAACATAAGAATTCAAGAGAAGAAAGAAAGTAAGAACACATGAGAGAACAATAAAGAAAATAAAAGAGAACAAGAACAATTCTTAAAGAGAAAATATAAGAAAACAACTAAGCTTTGATTCAAGAATAATAATCACACTTACAAATGCAATCAAGTAACCTATTTATAGGCCACAAGATGCAATACAAACCACATAATTTTTAATTATTCAACTAGACATAATTATATCTAATGGGCACTCACACACTTAAAGTTAAATGGATTTTAGCTATAATACATAATTAAAGTTAAATGGATTTTAGCTAAAATACATACCTAATAAAACACTCATAAAGTTAATTGGATTTTAGCTATAATACACAATTAATAGTTAAATGAATTTTAGCTAAAAGACACACTTAATAAAGCACTCACATAAAAAATAAAAATAGATTTCTATAAATTAATTTTTAATCTTCATTAGAATTAAAAATAATCCTTGGGCCTTCTTCAAATGATATCTTTCATGGGATGCTCAAGTTGAGTCTTAATTCTTCATGGACTTTAATTCTCCATGGGCTTGAATTCTTTTTTCTTCATGGGCTTGAATTCTTCATTCTTCATGGACTTGAATTCTTTTTGGGCTTCCAAGTCCACCTTCTTCATACCTATAAATAAGCAATTTATTAATAAATTATCTATTATATTATATATATTGATATGATATATTATATGGGATATTATATGCTTATATATTATATAGATAATCCATGCATGCATTTAATTGAGTATATATATGTATTATATTTACATGTTTATTATAATATATTATATATTATATATATAGATATATATTACACATAATTATTCAATTAAACCAATTTAAAATCAAAATGGGGGTTATAATTATAACAAAAATTTTACAAAATTAACCACTAATCATAACACAACCTCATGCTTAAGCAAAATCTTCATGATTCGAATGAGTGAGCCGGGATCCGTCTCAATTTGTATAAATAAGATCGTTCGCGACCTACCGGATACGCCCCCTGACCGTTTATCACGGGCTGCTCAGCCACTATGTGCTAGCCGAGACAGCAAGGCGATATGCCTTTACATACATCCTTCAAAATATGCTGAAGAGGAGTTTTTTTTCCTGGAAATTGCCTAAGTATAAATGTTCGCGTTGATTACAACTATCGACGGCAAACTAATTCGGGCCTGTCTCCGTTCTCAAATTATGGTTATGAAGACTCCCCCAGAGACAATTGTTTTTAAGGTAACAACTCTTTCCAAGATATATCATGGATAGTGGTTTGAATTATTATTATCAATACTTCGCTAAAAGTTAAAATAAACTTGAGCTCACGAAGAAATTTGAAGCGTTGTGCACAAAGTACGGAAAATGACAGTCTCTATTAAATGAAGCTTGTATAACAAAAAATAAATACACATATGTGAAAGTCCTAGTTGGGAGGGGCAGTTGCTTCAGCAGGATCGATCTCGGCAGAGGGCAGAGTCGGCTGAGAATCCGCAGGGGGCTTCTCGGTGACCTCACCGGACTGAGTATCGGTAGCCCCAGATGGCTCGACCTCGATCAGGGGAGCCGTAGACGAGTCGAGAGGGTCGACTTCGATGGAATCCTCCGCGGCCTCGACAGCGTACCGCTTCACCTCCTCGACAGCCTGCGCACCAAAGAAAGAAAAATCCATCTCGGGATGGTTCACCCAAATGGTGTACAGGAATGCCGAGCAGGTGTCGGATCTGGCCTCCCGGCGCACAGCATCCATCCGCGCTTCGACCTCCGCCCTTACATCGTCTATGGCCCTCTGGGCGAGCTCTTCACATCGGGCTGCACGATCATCCGCCCGAGCCTGCTCTTCTCTCGCCGTCTTCAGCTTCTCCTCGATCGATTTAAGCCGCTCCTGAGCCCTCCGCAACTCCTCATTCGCTTTATTCAGCTCGGCAGTAAGCCCGGAGTTGGCAGACTCCCACATGTTCTTTGACCTGCGAAGCCCTTCTTCGAGGTCTTTATTCTTCTGAGCTTCCGCCTTCAGACGCATCTCGGAGCCCTCCACGTCTTTCCGAGCTGCAAGAAGCTCGGCCTGGAGAGTTTCCTTCTCGTCCGAGAGCTTCATTATTTCGGCCTGCTGGGCTTTCTTCCCATCCTCAAGCTTCTTTACTTCGGCTTGAAGGGATGTGCTCACCGTGCGGAGCTGGTCATCAAAATCCTTGTGCTGAGCCCGAAGTTTCATGGCGGCAAGGGAAGCCTGTGAAAGAAGAAAGGTTAGTTAAAAAAAAAAAAAAGAGAAAAGTTTCTTACCACCAAGCTATGACGGGCCATAAAGTCGCAGAGAGCAATCCCTTTTAGCTTGGGGTCGTCAAGAGGCTTCGAGGTCGCGCCCAAGAGGTCGGGCGCGGAGTTCAGAAGGGAGTTAACATAGATCCCTCCTGGCAGGGCCTCCAGGGGCAGCTCCTTCTCAGGGACCCTGGCCCGTTTGCCCCTGGCATCCTCCCTCGGCTGCGGATGGTCGGGCCCCCTCTTCGAGCCGGCAGCAGGGGCGTCTCGAGCAACGACGATCTCTTTCCCACGTGCCCCGCTCGAACCATGGTCTCGGGAGGAAGGGAGTCAATGCCCTTGCTGTTGATGGGTTTCCCTCTATTGTTGGGATTGATAGGGCAGAGCTTTTTACCGTTGTTCATGTTCCCCCCCGCAATTGTTGGTGTTGCTGTTGCGGGGGGCGCAGTTGCGTCTGCTCCGACCTATTGTCCAACGAACTTGAGCTCGGGGTCGTTGACGAGGTGGCACCCGACCTCGCCTTAGATCGCTTCGGCTGAAGGAGGTCGAGTTCAACCATGCTTCCGCCTTGATCAGCTTCTCTGGAACTACTCGCCCCTGCGGTCTGGAGAGCCAACAGGGGGATCTCGGCGCCCAAGTCCCTAATATGGTCCAACTGGACGATCTCGACGTCGAGAGGAGGGGCAAGTTTGTTTTCTCGGAGGAGCTTGTCCGAAAGTTCAAGAATCTCTGAACTCGACCCCGCAGCCAGAAGTTTGCCGAGGACGTCGGTCTCCTTAGCCGACAAACTCGGTCTCTTACCCCCGAAGTCTGCATCAAAGGACGAACGAGTTAAAACAAGTATTCAAAAGAAGAAAGATCTATTTGGGCTGATCTTCACTTACCAGGGGTCAGCACGAAGCTATGGTTCCTAAGAAGGGAAAGCGAAGGGCAGGACACGAAGAACCAACTGGACTTGTAGTCGCCCACGTTGGACTTCCCCTTCGCTTTACCCTGAGGAAGGGCGGCCTTGTACGAAGAAGGGTGAGCTGCCAGGTAGTACAGGCCGTCCTTGGCATTTTTGAAAGAGAACAGAAATTTTATCAGTCTCGGCGAAGGGAGAGGAAGTTTATTTATAAGGAACAAAAAGGCCAAAGAAGTAAGTTGGGCATACGAGTTTGGTGTTAATTGAAAAGGGGCGAGCTTGACGTCGTTTAAAAGAGCGACAAGGTACGGAGCTATTGGGAACCTAAGGCCGGACTCGAGATGCTGATGACTAACGGCTACGTATTTGGATGGTGGGTAGGTTGCATGAGAGCTCGAAGTAGGTATATATACTTCGCAGACTTTGGGAAGACGGAACTCCCGGACACAAGCCATCACCTCACGAGGTTTGACTCTTGATGGGAATCTTTTGAAGACCGCACGACCAGCGCTCCCTTCAGCGATCTGATCGTGAACCTCCAGGTCAGTTGCCGAAGAGGTCAGAACGACGATTTTCCTAGACCTCGAGCTCGCACCCTCACAGTTTTGGCCCTCCATGATAAGGCAATCTTTCGAGTTTGAAGTGTCGTTTTCTCCTACGGTATAGTTGCAGCGCTTTTGACCTGAGTTTCCGCAGTATTGGTCGGACATCTACAAAGAAAAAGAATGAACAGTCAGGTCGCAAATTGCGGACCAGACCTCAAGAGTCCAAAAAAACCCTAAGAACACCCCCTAAAAATCTTTCAGGTCAAAGCGTTTTGCAAACAGGATGCCGCCTAAAGCGAAGGGGGTTGCAGTTGTAAGCCCGATATTCCAAGGGGTACTAATCCTAAGGTCATTGAACAGGAAAGCCCAGCAAACGCCAAACCAAGTTGAACCGTCTCCCCATAAACAACGGCAATATCGATCGGCAGAACCATCGATAGTCAACCAGCGAGGAAAGGGTCCCCATCGAGAACGAAAAATAAAGAAAAGAACTCATAGCAGACTTACCAAACGATGAGCCTGACGCCTGTATGGAACGTCGGAACAAGCGCTGGACGGAGATTATCAGCGTCTGGAAGCACAAAAGTCTTCGAGAAGAGAAGGAGAAAGCAGGAAGGCAAAAGCTGGAAAGGATTTCAAAAATGGCGTGAAAAAGGGAAAAAGAAAATGCCCCTTATTATTTATACCAATGGTACGAGCGGCACAACCGTCGGATCAAATGCGACTCACCTCATACTCCGCATCCAGCGGCGGCACGACAGCCTATGGGTCCCATTGGGTATAATCATGCGCCGTAATGGGGGAAAGTGCGCATTAAATGCGTTATAGACAAGGCGTGCTACTTGGAACGACGAGATTTAAAACGATTGGGCAGACATCGAAGAGGCGGAAGAACAGCTGGCACGCGTCAGTTCCCAGCGCGAGGATCGCACCGCGAACTGGGGGGCTTATGTTATACGTGTTTCCCGTATGGGCCAGACTCATTCTGATGGGCCGGCCCGATCGCCTAGAAACAAGAAGGCCCAAACGACCTCACTGGAGGAGGTCGTTTCACTACCAAAAAATTGAACTTATAAAGCGACACCTGGCGAACTCCCGATAACGCCTTCAAACGAGTCTGAAGCTATCTACGAGCGAACTCTAGGAAGCATCCTTCAGATCGCTGGACCACCGAGGTCGCTGGCCCAAAACGATCAGGTCACATAAAGCGGTAAAAGCTGTTAAAGAATCAGAGGTAGGGACCATCCACTGCAGCAGCCCATGCTCCTCGAGATGAAGATCCCACTTACGATTTTGTACAGATAATAAGGACTGTTTGTCCCCCATTATATCAGTTTTTTATTTTTATATGTTATCTGAATTGTAAAGCCTCCTCGATTATAAATAGGGGACAGAGGTAACATAAGGAAGAGGGAGAATAATCAGAAGAACCATCATTCTGAAAAGAATAATCAGAGTGCGGGCGTGGAGTAGGCATCGTTCTGGCCGAACCACGAGAAAATCGTTAAGTGTTCTTCATTAACTTCCTAAAAAGGCCTCTCTTCTTACCGTAATCGGTAATCATTCAGTGCGGTCCAAAACGAATCAAACTCGACTTAAATTGAACGTCGACAAGTATATTATTAAAAATAAAATTTTATTATAAACATAAAATTTAATATATCATTAAAAATAAAAAAATTGTTATAAAATCAAAACTAAACAAAAAAAAAAAACCACATTTTTCAAGAATTTAACCAAGAAATTATTGTATAGATAAATAAATACCAATTAAAATAAAAAGACTAAAAACACATCTATGCCTTTAAACTTTGCCCGTCTAACCAATTCTGTCTATGAATTTGAAGTGAACTTATTGTGCCCTTTAAGTTTCAATTTGAGACTTATTATATCCTTCAAATCCCAAAATCCTTACATGAACAAAATTTTATTTATATTAATATAATATATATATGTTAATAAATTATACATAATTATTTATTAAAGTTTTATATTAATACAATATATATGTTGATATTCAGTTGATGAAATTTTATTATTAAATGTTAATAAATTATACATAATTATTTTATTATTAGATATTAATAAATTATATATAATTATTAAAAAATATATTAATATAATATATATATTACATATATATTATACACATAGATGGTAACAGTAAAGACAACGAGATAAAAGAGATGGGTAGACCAAAAATTTGAAAGTTGTGTGCAATCAAAATTGGTCTTTGAAGACATTCATTTCATCTCTCATCTTCTCACGCGTGGTGTTGACTTAATGATGTGCATGATAGATTCAAAATTGAAATTTGATATGTCTAATAAGTCGCAAATTGAAATTTAAAAGGTACAATAGGATATCTTTTAACTTTAAAGGCACAATTGGTTAAATGGGCAAAATTTAGGGGTTATGAATGTGTTTTTAGTCAAATAAAATTTAGCTATCATATTAGTAGGTAGGGTTATGTATCATATCAATAGGGTGTGCAACATTTCGATTAAATTAAAATAATTAAATAAATTGACCAAAATTGTTGATTCAATTCAGTTTAAGCTATAGGTCGATTTTTAAATTTAATAATTTTAATTATTTTGATTCAATTCAATCTTTGTATTAAAAAATATTTAAATAATCAAACAAACCAATATGTGAAAAACGATATTACTTTTATACTTTGTTATTTCAAATTATTTTTTTCCAAATTTTATTTTTTTTTCAATTTTCTTGATTTTTGTATTCAGTTCAATTTTTTCTTCTTTGATTTGAGAATTTATTTTTTAATTTAATTTAATTTTTAACACAAATTCAATCTATTTGATTATTTACTTTAGGTCAATTCGATTACCCCGCACGCATCAATATGTACGAATCTGGCCCTAATTGTGTTGAAAATTACAGCCATAACAAGTAGACAAACGGGCGGATTGTGAATTTGGGATTCAAGGACAACAAAAGGGGTTGTCTTTTCGAATAAAAGGTCCACTTTTTCAGAAAACAAAACAAAAATGCAATACACGAGGAATAGGAATAGATCAAAACTGAGACATTTTTAATTTTTGAAATGAAAACCCAATAAAACCTGAAAGTTTTGTGAAATTCCCAGCCCGCCCACGAAACTGAGCCATAATTCATTCCAAACCTCAACCACCCACCCCACCAAAACCCCAAAGCTTCAGCAACCAAATGCAATGTAGGAAGACAGAGAGAGAATTAACAAAATCTAACTTCACCACCAAATGATAGAATTCAGAATTGACAGCTACAAAACCTAAGAGGGCATATTCTAGTCAACCAAAACAAAAATTTCCCAAACTAAGGAACTGCATTGATGCAAAAGTCCTACATTAACCAGTTTTTTTTTTTCTGGAGAGAGAGAGAGAGAGAGAGAGGTTAAGGATTTTTCTCACAAACAGAAAGCCCCAATTGACAGAATCTTCTGTATGGAGCCTGGACTCCATTGTCTCATTGCCTTACATCCAGAAGAAGGCCCATAAAAAGAGCCAGCCAGCCAGCGATCAGGGCCGGAAATTTGCTCCTCCGCAAGGACCTTGAGCTTAAACCACGATGAGTTATGTACACGAGCAGTTTGGGCTAATCATAATCATAAATTCAATGTTGTCGGATTGAACGCCATGAACTTGAAGAAGCGATCCTTGCGATGCCACCTGTTAGGGTTCTCATGTGCTCAGTGGTTGTGACGGTAGTCTCGGGTGATTATGGTCTCCTTCATAAGTTACTAAAAGCATTGATGAGTCCTCCAAGCACCTTTCCACATGCTTCCTTGCCGGGCAGCCTCTCATGCTGCTACACTTGTAATATCCCCTGCAAATACACGACAAGACTTCTTCTAAGAACCCCAAGGGTTCAAATCTGAATTCAGACATGTAAAAAACGTGTAATAATTGTATAAGCTGCGACACGAGCCTAATGGATCAACACAAAGTCGAGAACCGATGCCTTAAGCATGACCTCTACAACAAGCACGGACAGCCTAATAGACAATACGTCCTTGGATACCAAACAAGGAGTGTAGAATAGTATATTTTTCTTCCCCGTATTGTCTGCAACAAGCGAACCATTAAGCACAGAGCAAAAATTTTTATGGCTAACAGGCTAAGCTTATGCTTCTAAATAGGTTAAGCTACTGATCTACTGTAGCATCTTAATCAGTACCATAATTATACAACATCATATCAAGCCATAATTCCACTATGCAAGGAGAATTCATATTGTTTAATCCGATGAGTTTTATGCTGGTTGTTGGCTAATGAAAGGCCGATCATTACACAACAAATAACAACATCAAGTTGAAAAGAAGCAAGAATTAGATTTCACAATGGTCATTTGTGCATATTCTAATTGCTGAATAATGGATGTCAGATGAGTTGAGGAAAGGGGACGAAAAATGGCATTCAATTGAAACAATTAATATGCATCTCACAATCAGCAAAGGCACTTGCTGTCAGAAATCAGAATAGTTGTATATATCGAACTAAATGTACCTAGGATGAGGAGAACCCTTGATCGGCTTCTGTCCATACTTCCTCCATGAATACTCATCGGGAGGGATATCTGCAAGCTTGTTACTGATAGCAGGAACTGTGATTGTTCTCTTCACCCTGTGTTTCCTGTGAAGATAATACAAAGAAAAAAAATTTGCAAGATATTAGTGATAGAGAAGCTTTAATAGATTCAAAAAGAAGGGGGGGAAGGGGGGGGGGGGGTGGGGCGGAAGAACAAACCTCTTCTTTGAGCAGTGGCATCTACCACTACTCCCACATTTCACACTCCCATCGTCCCCCTTTCCAGAGCACCTTCTCTTATGTTGGTGAGAATTCTGATCCGAGGAGCCAGCTGCTCCAATTAAATGGAAGGCATTCCCCTCCATGTTGGCAACACTCCCATCTATACTCAATGAAGAGATAAAAGACCTTGTAGACGACATGGTGGGTGTGCATATGGAGCTGTCAAAGTTCAGATTAATCCCGCTGTTACTCCTACGAAACCTCATTTCCTGCTGCTTCATCTGTTCAGCCTGGATCCTTTGCCAGTGCTGCTGCTGGAGGAAATGATGGAAGCTGGTCGGTGGCGTTTGCTGAGCAAGTTGAAGGGGGTTTTTCTCGCTCAAAGTCATCTCCAACGAAGGATTTCCCAATGTAAGAGAATTGCTAACAAGCGATGAACCAATCTCTTGAATAGGTTTCTCAAGAAAATTACTCTGTAAAAGCTGAACAGGTTTAGGAAGATGCTCTGTTTTGCCTAAAGGGGAATCAAGCAGGATGTTCGGCGGGAAAGGGGTCTGAATTTTCTTGGTCTTTCTCACTCTGGCATGACCTTGCACAGCATTGAGAAGAGAAACAACTCTCCGGAAACCAGCCACTGTCTTCCTCGTTTCCACCATTAAATTTCTATGCTGCATCTGATCTTGGGGCTGCGATAACAGCCTCAGAACTCTGTTCCCACATTCTACTGCTAATCTGTTAGCTTCTTCAACCTCCTCCATCTGAACCCCCCAAATCCAACCAGAAACCAAACCCTAATTCCCAGAACCGAAGCGGCACATAAAAAGGACTTCAAAATCAGTAACTTCTAAAACCTTGATCCTCGAATCCTAAGCCCGAATTGATGAAACAAACACCGACACCCAGTATCGCCATTAAAATTTCAGGAATTCCCAATCAATCCATGATATAACATCAACATACAAACCCAATCAAATAAACACGCAGAAGATCAAACTCGACTGGACTCGCGAAAATGGATCGAACACGACATAGCCAGATACAGATTAGCACGAAAACAGTTCGAGGCGAAGAAAAAAAAAGGAAGAGAGAAAGAAAATGAAGGAAAAGGTAAAGGAACAGCAGCCAGGAACGGACCTTTGTTGGACTTGGGTGTGCTGTCAAACCCTAGATTCTTCTTCAATCTCCATGGGGCGTGAGCTTGAAAGGTGTGAAAGAGAAGACTTTGCGAAGGCCTCGCCAAAAATTCACGCCCTCCTCCCTCCCGAAAGGGAAAGGGTACAAAGATACAAGCTTTTTATATTAATTTTGTTGCAGAGAGAGAGAGATAAATTTACAGAGAGTTTAGAGAGAGAGAGAGAGAAGTGGGCATTTAAATAAGCTTTGATTGCTCCAGAGGGAGAGAGAGAGAGAGAGAGAGAAGAAGCTCTCAGAAGCGAAACTGCCGTCTGTGTTACTGATTTCAAATGTGGGTCCCGCTCCATTGACCCGGTCACCCAGTTTTCACTTCTCTCTCTCTCTCTCTCTCTTCGTTACACTTTCATTCTAATGACCAAACTGATTAAGAAAAGCATCTAATTAATTAAATTAATACATTGTAATTAAGATTGCCTCCCTCCACTCACAAAACTAATTAATTGTATTTCAATATATTATTTTGATATAGTTCATGAAATCTATATATATTAATCCGACATGGCAATAAAACAAAATATAAAGTTATAACGTGACATATGTACATATTATATATAATCTAGTTAATATTTTTTATACCCTTTTTATATAAATTATTGAAAATTTTCTATAACCCTATGAGATAGTTTAATTGATTCGTCACACGTGTTAGAGAGATTGAGATATTGCGAGATTATGGATTTAATTAGTTTTTCATGTAAAATTGTGTATTAACTATGTTTATTTAAATGTAGATCTTGAATTTTGACTTGTGACTCACTTGTCAATTCACCTAAATTAGAAAGTTGATGAATTTTAAATTTATAGAAAGAATAGGTCGTTGTGGATTGAAGATTGTGTATTGAGGACTCTCAATTTTGATACTAAAAAACGTATAATTAATCAAATTTTATTAAATGACACTCATTGTCAATGAAAGGTTAAATTACTAAAAATGAGCAAAAATGTCATCGTGACAAAAACAACTTATATAGTAACGTATTATTGGATAAGAGATTAATTCAGATGGTCCTAAGCTTATGCCACCTTTATATTGTAATGGAAGAATGCTTGGTTCATTTATCAACAGCTTTCATGAATGAATCTCATAAAGAGTGCAATTTGCCTCGGATATAAGGAAGCATCTAAAAAATTAGAAATTATTCATTTATCCTTAAGAATAGCCCATTCTCAACTCAACACGTGCCCCCATTAACGACCAAATAAAAAAGAGGCACGTATTCTTAACTCATCACGTGTATTGAAAAAAGTTAAAATATATAGATTCTAAGGAATTTAGAATCAATCTAAGAAGATTTGTCTCCTATTTTATACAACCGACTAAATTTTGAAAATCTCAATAAGAAATCTTGGTATTTAATTTCATATATTCCGCTATATTGAATCTCAACTTAGTCTAAAGGTCTCATACTTTTGCACATGAGGAAGTGAGCATTAGACTTGCCTAGACATTTTACATATCTATTTTTTTGGTTATTGACTTAAACATCCAAATTTAAATTGTATGATTTAATTTCATCTTATTTTGTTGTCACTTCAAGTCGAGGTTAACTTGTGGCAATCGATTTTTAGTATCATTAGGGGTAAATATTTATATTAATATAATATATATATATATATATAAATATCATAAATAAATATTCAAATAATATATATCATTTTGTTATCATTCATTGAGAGTAGAAAAAGAGAGGGAATATCACTTACTTTGAAGGCACATGGAAATCGACACTTTGCCTTTTGCATGGGGCAGAAAAAGCAAAACAAAAAAGCAAAAGGTGGCGAAATGTGTGTTTGCATTGGGATCCGATGAAACATGTAATATTACTATTCAAAAATAAAATAATATTTTTTTCAAACATTGAATATGTGTAAGAGGTTTCATAGAAGCTTTAGATACTCATTATTAGGAATAGGATTGGATACCTAAATTTTCAAATAAATATATTTTAAGTGCTAAAAGAGAATGTATTTAGTGAACTCATATTAGTCTAAAGTTTTTATTAAGTTTTTTGGTAATATACAAAATTTGAAGAGTCTCTCATCATAGACGATTTTTTATTCAAATTATTTTACTTTTTTTAAAATTTACGATTTACCTTGACATAATCTAAGTGTATGAACAGTTTTCTCACGAGTCGAACTTCAGGGATTGCCTCTTATAATAAATATGGACAATTACATAATCTCGCACGAAAATAAAATCGAATTTATGATCTTGCAGTATCTTAAGTTCTTAAACGCTTACAGTCGATCATCTATACTATCCCTAGGAATTTATAGTCTAAAGTTGGTCAGCCGAATTAGTAGTCTTATGAATTAAACTACTTTTTAATCCCTCATTGTCTCGTCTTAACTTGTTATGATTCTCATCTCGTGTATATTTAGAAAAAGAATATTAATTGTGAATTATTTTAAATATTAAATAAGAAAATGATATTAAAACGGCCTATCAAACATTTAGTTTAAATTTTTAGAAACTATTTTGTTGTATTATCTTAATAATAATATATTTTACATAAATATAAAAATATTAAATTTCATTGTAAGAGGTATGGTAAAAAAGCAAGGCCTTTGAATGAATTATGTACCTTTGGGGACAGACAGGTAGATATAAAGGCAAGGGTATGTCTCCCTCGTCACTGTAACTCTCACCGAGTGAGTGGGGATGCAACGGCTCTTGGAAAGAGGAGGGTTCCCCCACATTGTGGTCACTCTATCATGAAGAAGGAGAATGAACAAAAAGAAATAAATATCTATGATATTATATGATTGCATTTTCTTTTTCTTTTTAAATTAATTGAGAAACCATTCTTGACAATGCTGATATTACATTACTCTATTAACTTGGTACAACAATTCACATAAAAATAACTATAAATTTGACTAAAATCATTAAAGTACCTCTCGAGATAGCAAAAATAATTCGCCTCACATATTCGGAAATTTGGAATACTGTGAGGTCGTAAATATATGATGAAAAACTATTTCTCATCATTTTCAAATGATATCTATAAAGAAAAATTTTATCATACTCAAAGGGCATGGCTACCTCTTAATAATGCAAAGAGTGTACATCTTTTTTGTTATGCAATACACCCTTTATGTTATGACAGACATTTCTTATTATACGTTATACCACAGGGTGCTTACTACCATAGCATTTCCCTATCTATCATAGATAAGTAAATAGTGATTTGCTAAAAGAAATTCTAGGGCCTACCCAAGCTGACAGAAAGCATAGAAAGTAGAGACTAATGTCACCAAATCTCAACTTTGCATCAGAAACAATGACAATGGAAAGACTAAAAAGCAGTAAGGCATCAATGTTCAAATCTCATTCTACTCTGTTATATTCAAATCTTGAGCCATTTTACTTTTTGAAGAGAGAATATTTCAAGGACAAACTTTTTAACTAAAGACCGATTAAACTCACAAAATCAGGCAATCAAACTAGAAACATGAAGGTGGCATTGAGAATCTGCCACAGCTTAAAAAGTTTTCTAATCATGGTTCAAAGGTGCCACTCAACTGAGTCATGAATGATGCTTTAGTCTACATGGATTCCCATGCCTTTTTAACCCATCAAAGCTTCATTCCCTAGTTCGGCAGAATAGCAGCATGGCATCATATTTTGACAAAAGAAAATGATAATTAAGGAACCTCCAACTCAATCCAGCCATATGGAGACACATACTATAAAAAAATTCATAAGTAAAAGTAAAATTTGCTACTAAGTTTAAATATGAATAAAGTCTTAATTCTGTCCATAAGAAGATGCAATAAGATAAATCATGCTAGGGGGCTTAGGCCAGATCCATGTGCAAATAGCAAAATCAGATAACTTAGAAGGAAAATCTAAGTGTATAAATAAACCATTTGCCAAGCCTGATTCTATTATGCTTTGTAACTTTAAAGGAAAATCATAGAGATGAACTACAAAGACCATAACATTACCACTTCTAGTATGCTTTTGACAGAGTTCTTAGTCAACCCTCAAGCCAACGAAGCATCCCATGAATCCCAGGGACTATTACTTCAGAACTTAAATAAAAAGAGAAAAAGGAAAAGATTAGAACAGAGAATTGAGACAGCATGAGATTATGATTATATTTGTTGTCCTACACCTATTTGCCAAGCCTCGAACAGCACTATTGTTTCCTACTGTTTCCTTCCCCTTCCTTTCTTCGATGACTGTGCTTCCATCTGCTCTTTTCCGGAAACTTCTGATATGTCAGCTACAGAGAAAGAAGATAATAGGGATGTTCACATCAGAAGTTTCAGAACAATGCCAGATGCCAAGAGCATCCAAGTTAGAATTCAAAAATTAATCCCATCCATTCTCAATGAATATATAAGATGTTAATGTAAAATTGCATTATTTATATTATTCACAAATTTCATAGTCATTTATTTCCATTTTAATTATGAAAAGTTTGATTTCTTTGGAATGATAGGAAAAAAATTTGGTGACAGGAATCAGGTACCTTCAGGACCACGGGCCATCAGAGTGAAGAATATGTTGTTTAACTTCTCCATCTTCTTAGCATCCTGTGCTTGGTCTGTCTTAAACTTGAGACACTATGAAGGGAGAAAAAGTATCATATAAATAAGTTGAAATAGTACTCCGGTCCAGAACCCAAATTCTTCAGAGTGACCAGTAATCCCAAGTGCGCAACAAGTGTTGTATCTGAAAGGCTAAAGCTCATCAACAATTTTCAAGGTCCAATAAGCACACTTTTTTCAAACAAAAGGTGCATTATGATTTCGCATAGAACAAAACAAGAAGTTCAAAGGTGCTCAAAAGATAGGATAGTTTGATATAAAGATATCATATAAAATAGTGCCAATTCTTAATTTAAATGGTTTGAGTAGTATCAATCCCCATTGATCTCTGATGTTATATCAAATAATCAATGTCCTTCCCCCAGATAATAGTTTAATTTCAATTTTAAAAAGAGAGATAAGACACTCATTGAAAATATAAAGGCAAAGTGCCAAATTGGCCATTATATTTTGGCCTCGGGGTCAAATTGATCATTGTACTTTAAAAAGGGCCACATAAGCTACTGTACTTTCAAACTTGGAGCCACATTAGCTATTATAGTAGATATCATCTTAATGCCATTGGACAACATTTTTCTTCTGTTAAGGCGAAGTGCCAAATCGACCACTGTACTTTGGCCCGACGGGCCAAATTGGCAATTGTACCTTAAAAATAACCAAATAAACCACTATACTTTTAAACCTGAGAGCCAAGTTAGCCATTATGGTAAATATCGTCTTAAAACCATTGAATGACATTTTAATTTTATTAACAACATCAACTATATCCCCAATCAAATCATAATTCAAAAATTACACCCAAAATCACTTTCCAAACATTCATGATTGAGATCCAGGGTTGTTGCTTTGTAAGGCAATTGCAACTGTGTGGTGTTCTTCAAATCTCAACTTGGGTTTCAATTTAGTTGCTTCCCTCTTATTCCCTTCAAAGAATTAAAGTAGTCACTGCCTTCTCCCTCATCCAGCTCACAGCACAATGACCCTAGATTGCAATGACGAATGTTTGGAATATGATTTTAGGTGTAATTTTCAAAATAGAATTTGATTGAGGGTATAGTTAATGCCATTAATGGAATCAAAATGTTGTCCAATGGCATCAAGACGACATCTACTAAAATGGCTAATGTGGCCTTGAGTCTAAAAGTATGGTAGTCTATTTGGCCATTCTTAAAGTATAGTGATCAATTTAGTACTTTGCCTTAATGGAATTAAAATGCCATCCAACAGTGTCTACCATAATGGCTAACATGGTCCCAATTCTGAAAGTATAATAGTTTATTTCAACCCCTTTTGAAGTACAATAACCAATTTGACACTTCCCCAAAATATAAAAAGTGTCTTCATATGGATCATCTTAAATGCCAAAACCAGAAGGATGTCAACATACATTACCTACACCTGTTAATTAAAAAATCAAATGCTTTTGTTGAACCAGACTCCGAATTGCAAGTGAAGCTAAAATTGGCACAGTTTATACCAATTTTAGCTTGACTGTGAATGATGATTCCCTTAGATACAACTAAGCAACCAGAAAATACATTATTAAGGTTCTCAGGAACTTCTCGGGAGCAATTTCCAAACAGTCAAACACCATCCTGGGTACAGAATTTAATGAAATAATGAATGGTCATTTAGGTGATTCTGCACCACATTACAGGGGTGTCAAACCACCTAATACAGTTAATATTATGAGCTACAGTCACAACCTTCACATTTTGAACTGGTAGAGGACTGGATAGGACAACTCCATGAATATAAACAAGATAACTAAGATCAATATAATAACTTGACTTTATTTCATGTATATGTTAAATAAGGCCATCTAGATTTGAATACATGAGAATGATTTAAGTGTTAAAACAATGATGAAATATTAACTCTGCTACAAGTTCCTTTGCAGAAGATATGTATGATAAAACCTTTGCTTCTGGACAAATTGCAAGTAAAGAACGTCAAATTCATTAAGCATAGGTCTCTGACAAAACAGTACCAACAATATATATAATACTTGATATCCAGGGGAAGAGAAGGAACTATGTAGGAATTAAATGTAGCAGTTTTTTATCATTTATTTTTTTTGTGGTAAATATTTTTTTTATTATTTCATTCATATTAGACCTAGTCTAATTTGCACATAAATTGGGATTGATTGAAAGAACTATGTTCAGATTCTTGGATGGTTGAATTATTCAATAGAAAATATACATATTTTTCTGCCTTGCCCCAGATTTCCCCTTATCTTCTCTCTCCAGACAAAATGAGGACCTATAGTTGGTGCCTTCAAGGGTAAATGGTTCGGAGAACAAACTTTAGGCATGCATCTAGGATATGAAGGCCAATGATCATCAATTTTGAGCTCATTATGGCTGAGCTAGTTAGGTGATGAGAAGCAGATTCTTAGATTAGTCTGATTTGTGTTTGGCACGGCAATTTTCCATACTTTCATTTCATTTATAACTAAATAATTCCCCACTAGAGAATGGATGTATGGACTATGGACAAGTTTGAGAATGAGGGTTATATATGGATATTGGATGATGATAAGGCTTTATTTGCTATGAGAAAGTCGGGATGGCAAAAGATTCCTTGTCTTAATTGGAATACCAGTTTACACATTTCATCACTTAGCAGCAAGAGCTCATATTAACACAAGAGTATAAGGGCGGAATAACAAGAGTTCATAAGCTAATTTTTTTCCTTTATAGCTTTGGCAGGTAAATTTCGACGAATTTCTCAAGGGGCTTACCCTTTAAAAAATAGCAAGAGAGACTAACTATTGACACAACATAGTCCAAGGGGCACCCATGTTCCCATATTTGTTCACAGCAATGCCGTTACCACACATCCATTGCCAACAAGGTCTCCCTCACCCTCAAGTAATAGAATTGAGGTCATGGCAGATGAGCCACATCTCTTAGACATCAGCATCTTGTCTAACTTTTCCATGGTAGTGAGTATAGCATTACATTATCTAGATCTTCATCCTATCTTAAAGTAGAGACTCTCTCCACTACCATGTTCTCACCACTAATAGCTATCTTACCTCTATCCTTCCTGGGTCCCTGTGTTGTTAGTACATACTGTGATTCCCGAAAAGTGTCCTCTTCTTCATTGTCGACCCATCTAAAATTTTCTCAGAGTTTTCTCAGTGATTTCCTTCTTTTCCCAGCTCCCATATTGCAAGATTGTCAATTCTTACATACTACTAAACTTTTAGAAATCAGGAAAATGCACAGAAGTACCAAGAACCTTTCTATTAGTGCTTCTAAAATCTTCATTACACTCCAAATTCAATATAACTTTACTTTAGCCCTGTACTCCTATCATGGTGGGCAAATTGGAAAAAAATTGCGCATGTTATAGGAAAACAAAGCCTTTTACTAGAGTACATTACATTGCTTGAGATGCAAATCTCCTCTTTGAGATCAATGGTCAACTCCCCAAGATCAATACGCTTCATAACAGGGTAGTAATGCCACTACTATATCACCCCAACAAACTCCACGCTTATGCATTAAACCAAACAAATTGGCTAATGTTTTTACCTCCTTGTAGCCCAGGGCCAACAAACAATAGTTCATGGCTCTAGCTTTAGGTTTGGTTCCTAAAAATTCCAATGCAAGTGATTCTTTTAGACGTCCGTTTAACCATTAAATGGCATGCAAACAACCCGTCCTCACAGCTTACGTTCACCTAATTCAAAACTTTCTCATTTTTCCTCCTTTTATACAGACAGAACATGGAGATTGATAGAAACAGTTTGCGAAACCTAAAAATTAAACACGGAAAGGGCATCGTGACCAACAAAAACAGTTGAAAGATAAGTAAATAAAGAACAAACAAACTATTAAAAGAACTATGGCAGCTATACTGATTTGAAGTAATAAAATAAAACGGTTGAACAATGCAAAAGGTGGAAGGCTTTGAATGAGAAACAGATCATACCTCCCGGTTGTCGGTGACCTTCAGGACCAATTTACCATCACAGTGTCTGTACTTCATGACATAGCGCGTCTACACATGGTTGCAATTGAACAGAATCAACATTAGCATAAACAACAGATAACTACCGTAATCCAAGTATAACTCTTAAGTAGATCTAAGGCAGGAGAAGAAAAAGAACAGTGAAGCAGACAGTGGATTACAGCATCAGGATCGGCGCGAAACATCTGAACCGATCTCTCGACGAAATCGTCCCAAGAAGTTATATAAACCATTCTCGCAACTGACTTGAATGGTTCTATGAATATACAGGCAGAGAAATCGTTGCAGAATCCCTCGAGGCCGTCGCCGATCTCCTGGGAGGGGAGGAGCAGAGGAGATTACCAAACTCGGGGGTTCTCACTATACATTTATTTTTTTCTTTTAATAAAATGGACATTGATTTTGAGAATTATTACCATAATGCCATCGGATATTTTATTAAAGGCGAGTCGAGATAGGCTTGCTAGTCTTGCTGACGAGTTTAGACTAACGGTAGATAGGCTCGCTAGTCTTGCTAGCGAGTTTAGACTATTTTTATTTAGTTTTACTAAGTTTTTCCATCTGTTTAATATTTTTAGGATAAATTATATTAAATCTTCTTACACTTAGAGTCATATGTAATTTATTTCTTGTGCTTTTGATTATATCAAAAAATCTCCTTACATTTTTAAAATATTGTAATCAGTCACAATTTGTTGTTATTTTATATAATTTTGTGTAATTTATTAGTTAATTAATATAAAGAGGGTTTTATATAATTTATCCATATTTTTATTTCAAATTTTATCAAGGATTCAAGATGTCATCGAATTTTATCTAATTTGGGTCAAGACAAAATCACTAGCTTTACAGTAGATTTAAACTAAAAATAAACTTACCAGTTAGACTAGCGATTCTCTTATACAAAAATCTACTAGTTTTACTAATACATCTAGACAAATTTTCATATATAACAAAATTTAGGCAATTTTAAAAATTAAACAAATTAAATAGTTTGAGTCATGAGGTTCATCTCCATTTATCACCAATTCATTACTTGTCTCTACAAGTTAACACAATTGTGCATAACTCGGGCTAATACAGTTCTTTCATACAATTGTGGGCGTAGAACAGGTAATTTCGTAATAAAAATTTTAGATCAATTTTTTATGATCAATTACTCATTAAGTCAATGAAAGCTAAAATGTACATGCATATGTGTCATTATAAATGTGACAAATAAATATACAATATCTCATTATAATGCAAAAATAACTTGTGAATGTGACAGAAGTGCAATGTAATTTGGGTCATGAGTTTTTATATATATTTTTTGAGAATAAATGTAATGTTGTAATTGAATAACCTTTGATTAGCTACATGTTTATTCATTACTGTAACAAGAAGGTTGGATTTATTTATTTATTTATTATTATTATTTTTTTATAAGTTAAGATAAGGATAGAGTTCCTAGCATAACAAGTCCTTTGTACTTGGTTATAAAGGTCATGTCAGGAGAATATTTGATTTAAGCCATAGTTATTGTTATGTACACAAGTCTATCAACCTAACCCTTTCAAGGTATATAGTGATGAATCTTATAAATCTACAGTGTGATTGGGATTCATTTTCTAGAAACTGGTTTTGTAATTAAGGAGATTCAATATTTTACTAAAGATAAATCTATCAATTAGATTAGTGATTCTCCTATATAAAGATCTACTAGTTTTACTAATAGATCTATACAAATTTTCATACATAGCAAAACTTATGCATTTTCAAACAAATACAAAAATAAAACAGTTTGAGTAATGAGTTTAATCTTTATTCATCGATGATCCATTACTTGTCATTGACAACCAATACAATCGTGCACAACTTATGCTAATATAGTTATTTCTTGCATTTGTGGAGGTGTGGTGGATAATATTGTAATTAAAAAGTATTAGATTGATTATTCGTTGATCCATTACTCATCGTATCAAAGAGAGCTAAAATATAAAGCCATGCATATCACTAAAAATGTGACAAATAAATGTACAATCCATCAATATAACGCAAATATAATTTGTCTATATGACACAAGTGCGATGGAATTTGAGTTATGAGGGTTTTTTTGTACATTTTTTGAGAGTAAGGGTAATGTTGTAATTGAATAACTTTTTATCGTTTATGCATTACTCAATAAGTGAATAAGAACTAATATGCAAGTGCACACCTATTAATGTAAATAATAAGAAGGTTAGAGTTTTTATTTTTTACTAGATTAAGAGAGAAATAGTGTATGATATAACAACTCTTTTGTACTTGACTACAAAAGTTATGTGTCACTAGAGAATATTTGATTTGACCTATAGTTATTATTAAAATAACAAGTCTATCACCCTAACCCTTTTAAGGTGATGGACCCCATAAATCTACACTGCAATTGAGATCCATTTTCTAGGAATAGGTTTCGTAGTTAAGATAATGTATGAGACGAACTAATGTGCAAAATTCAAGTTAACTTCTATAACATCTTTACAAAACATAATGATATTTAAATATAGTTTTAAAGTTTAATTGGATAATTAAAAATTAAAAAGTAGGAACTATTAAAACATAAAAGTTTGGATTTTTAAAATTTTAAATACTAACTCCTAAGTTTTAATTTGTCTATTTTAAATGTGGAATTTATATTTTTAAGAATATGTTTATATTTATTAAATAAATAGATATTTTTAAAAAACAATTTAAAAATTATATTAGAACCAACTTGACTTTTAGGCTTTCTAGCTCGAGCTTGGCTCAGATTGTCTTGAGTGGAGCTCGTGGACTAAGCTACACTTTGTTTTGCGTTGATGAGTCGGTTTGACCTGATTCATTTGATATCAATATTTTAGATTGTTAAGTATCGAATTATACAATCTCATATGTATAGATAATAATGGTAGTTGATTTGAATTGGTAGACCAATTCATCTTTAGTGGTGGAGCAAAAGCCAAACTTTTCATCAAATTTTGGTTGACTAGTAAAGTGTCACTAATCAACTAATTAAGTTTCTCATGAAAAACTTGACACATTGCTAAACTTTAGTTGATTAACGAAGGGATGCTAATTGACCATTAAGGATGAACTTAGTTTATTGATTAACTTATCCGACTACAGCTGCTATTTATACATGTGATGTTGTATAGATTAATACTTAAAGGACACGAAGTAACAATCTTGTAGATTTGAAACAACTTACAAACAAGATGATGGGTTGTGATAAAAATTAAAAAAAAAATTAAAATTAATCAAATATAAATTTGTATTTAGTAATTAGGCCAAACTAGAATTTAAAACATGTTAGAATAAGAAGGAAATAAAATTAACCTAAGTTTAGATTTATGGATACATCATATGGTGTTTAGAGGATGGCTATTTATGAAAATGTCACTTGAATATTTATGAAAGACATTCATTAGGGCTATAAATGAATCGAGTTATTCGAGTTCAAGTGTTTAGGTTAATAAAAATTTGCTCAAGTTTGTTCGTTAAGATAAATCATCTGAGTTTAATCCTAACTTTAAAACTTGATTTGTAAAAGAATTGAGTATGATTCATGAGCTGACTCAATTAGAGGCTCGTGAATAGGTTCGATTAGAAGTTCACAATTAAATATAATAATATATGCATGCATAATATATTAGATACATATTTTATAATTATATTATTTGAGATACATACATATTATTATATCATTCATTAAATTATATATTAGATATATATTTTATAAATATATTGTTTAACATACATATTGTAATGCCCCGCTTTCTCGGGCGCGTCATAACTTGGGACAATTTTGAGACAATAAATTTTTTTCCTTTCCAACTAATCTCAAATCACATCATTTCTCGCATCCATTCCAGAATTTCCATACATTTATTCTCTAAAGAGATAATCATCATAACATCAAACGTGGAAGTTAGAATCAAACCTAACATCTTACTTTAACATAAATCATAAATCAAACCCTCACATCATCGCTTCTCAAACTTAAACCTCAATACAAGGCTATTCATCAATGAAATATAAATTTTCCAACATGACTTAATACATAGTATAACTTCTCAACTAATATTAATACATAACATACGTCATCGATTAACATTAATACATATCATACATCCTCAACTAACATTAATACATAACATACGTCCTTAATTAATATCAACCCTAAATAAGGTTATACATCGTCATTAACCATAAGGTTATACATCATTGTTTATCAAACATCAATTATAACTCATATCTTACATCATGGACTTTCAAAACGTTCAGATTTCAAAATAACAGAATTTAAACACATGGGCTACATTATATACATTTATTTCATCATTCATTCATCGTGCACTTTGCTAAGTGCCATTTCATGTCTCATTCTTACTCGTAACTACTACAATCTCCATTTGGAACGTTTGAATATTTTAGGGGCAAAACTCAATTAGATGATGAATCATCTAAGTAAGGGTACAAAATTATTTTTGTGCATAAATGAAAAATGTAAAATGTCATCATCGTTTTCGATTTGAGTCGACCACACCCATTCTACTACTCCCCATTTTTACAGCCCCATTCCCGGGCCGATGTGTATGGTGCACACTTGGTAGAGCAGCGGCGCTAGTCCATAATTCCAAACCCTTTATGCAATGCATGATCAATAATATCATTGTGAATGTATGCACATTTTATCATCAACACATGTAAATGCAATTTACATGACATAATCACATCAAGACATGACAACATAATAAAATCATTTATACTAAATTGGATTTTGGGAAAATCACTTTCAAATCAAGGCTTTTCATAAATCTAAATCAAGTTTGGAAAATGCCACTTACCTTATTCGCATCTCACAATATCTTGATTCTCGTGCCAGACTTCTAACGTACTCACTTCGAAACATCAACATACCCTGGCCATCATATTTATTCAATAAATCAATATTCTATTTCTTTCCTAATTTTCTTATAATTTTCCTCTATTTCTTCCTATTTTTCCTCAAAATTCCTTAAACATTTTCCTCACTAAATAATTCCTCAATAATCCAATTAAGCATTTCTCAACTATTTCCTCAATTATTTCTCGATAGAAATTCATAAAATAATTTTCCTAATTTACTGAAATTTCTAGGAAATTTTTACTTACTTTAATTTAGCCTCTCAAACTGTCTCAGTGTGCGTGCCCTGATCTCGAAACGCGTGACTGACCTCGAATGTCGCACAAGTTATCGATCCTCGCAGACCACCTCGATTCTCAAGCATTACCTTGATTCTTGCGCGTTATCTCAATTTTTATACACTGCCTCGATTTTCGTGCATCATCTCGAAACATGTGTCCAAACTATTTTTCTACCCAAAATCTCTGAAATATTAATACATTTCTATTTCTCATTTTTCTATAATTTTTTAACATTTTATTTTATTTTTTTCTATTTTCTTCTATTTTCTTTTCTTTCTTTTATTTCTTCTTATCTTTTTCTCCTTCTCCTATTCATCTTCTTCTTCGCGGCTCCTGCAACTCCCGCGAACCAGTACCTCGGCCATGCCCAGCCACTTGCTGCCAGCCACCGCCTTGTCGACCTCGCTCCACCGGCCATCTCCGGCCTCCTGCTTATGCCGCCCAATATCGCTACTCACAACCATCACCGTCGCAGCTGGCTTCCTGGCTTCCTCGCGCGAACCAGCTGCTGCCGCGGTTTCTGTGAGCTTCCATGGCCGCGGCTATGGCTGCCTCTTGGAGAGTTAACAGCCTCCAGCCTCGCCAGTCGTCACGCCGCACCACCGCGCCATCGCGACCTTCCTTGCGCCTCGGCCGCTCGCTGCCTTCTTCCTCTGGCTGCGGCCATGGCTGGATCTGCTCAAGCTCTCTCGATCTCTCTCTTTCTTTCTCTCTCTCTCGGTTTCTCTCTCGATTTCACGCCCGACCCCAATCTCTCTCTCTTTCTCTCTGTTTTCGGCCATGCTCGGCCACAGCTACACCATGGCCGAATTCGACCATCTCTTGCAATTCTTCCATTGGCTCCCTTTCTTCTTCATTTTCTATCCTATTTATAGCCAAGGAAACTTGGCGCTACTCATGCCTCTCGACAACCCCCTGCAAATCCCTCCACCCAATTCAACATGCTGCAACTTGCTCCTTCATGCGCACAGAAAAAATCATTGGAGCTTCCTTTGCCTCCCACGCGAATGCACATCCGAATACATACATATATATAATATATTACTCTAATATAATTATAGGAAATACATATTTAATCCTCACAACTAACCTTAATTACACTTGAAAATTTCTCAAATTGCAAATATCTCCCCTAATGCTCAAATTAATTTGCTTAACGATGCTTAAATCCAAAATTAATAACTTCAAATTTGCTTGACAAGGACGATTTCACCCTTGGGCCTTCTCGGGCCATTGATTCATCCCGCAACTACTAAAGAGTCGATCCTTACGAAAAATCAGAATCTCTCTAGGATTTCGTTAACTTTCCAGAAGTCTCTTATGATAATTCGATATTTCAGCTTCAATCTCAGCTGTATTTTAGCTGTACTGAAAACTTTTTCAATTCTGATTTATTTTAATTCCATAAATCCTATATTGGAACGTTCATCGAGACCATATCATTTTCCTTAAACAATTATACTCTGGGGCATTCCCTTCAGATGAGTCAACGATTTATTTTGCTATCCAGCTAATTTTTTAATATTCAAACCTTGTTTAACTGGCGTGGCAACCTTACGCCGAAACAAGGTCTTACACATATACATACATACATACATACATATCAACATTATATATATATTTTTCCCTATTTTTCTCTCTACTCTCTAGTCATATCTTTACCCAATAAACCCACACTCTTCCCCCCAACCCAAGAAACCCATATTTTTTTCTTAATATCTCTCATCCCTTCTTTCCTTTCTTAGTCGCCTGTTGCTCTTTTTCTCCAACCCTATTCCCTTCGCCGTCTCTCCTCTCGCCATCTTACCTCTCATTGAAAGGAATAATACAAGCTGTTAAGCTTGACCGTTGTCTGTTGTCGTTGTTCCTTATTGTTGAAGCTTGTCACCACTGAAGCCTCTTGTTGCCGACTTCAAAAACGAAAAGGCTCGCTGCTCAAGCTCATCACCCAGCATTTCTCATCACTCTAGTTACCGCTGACCGTCGCATCCTTTGCTCTTGTCACCGACCAAGCTCAAGCATAGTGGCGAGCTCGAGCTTAGACTATGTTAATCGAGCTCACGCTCGCTTCTCTCGTTGTTTCGATTACATTTTTTTGTATGCATTTTTAAATCAATTTAATCCTTAACTTTCATGTGAAAAAAAAAAAGTAAAGTGAGATTACAAAGTATACATCACATTTTATTCATGTCAAAATATATGAGTTAAATTGACTAAAAAATATAGATACAATAATATAATCGAAATAATGAAAGTTTAAATTGTCATAAAAAATCAAAATACAAATTAAATTTACTAAAAAATACAGGTTCAAAATTGTAATTGAAATAACAAAAAAAATTGAATAATAAAAAAAATGGTGAAATTACATCTGGCCCACATATATTATATACATATATATATATGTTGTGTATCGAATCACTGATTTACGCTAACTGTCAATATTGAATGTCTAATTAATATATATAAAAAATTAAGAAATATATAAATTGAAGACGACGAATAGACTGAAGACGATAAGGACGGGACCGGAGACAAGAGGTAGTCCGACACTCAGTCGGCGTCGGGCCATCGGTGATAAGCAGTCGGAGAAAGGGGTAGGGCCATAGCCCATAGGGTAGAGGTGTTGCGTTAAGAATGTTATTTTAGTCTGTAAAACAGCTGTGTGAATTTAAGTAAAAAGACAAGAAACTACGGCATTCCTAAAGAGCCCTTTAGGGGTATTGATTCAGAGCTTGTACGTCTCACTCAAGTTTGAAATCTGATACGTTTCCTGGGCTCTGATGACTCTCTTCCTGGGCGAAAGTCAAAGAACATTATCAATCCGGCCGCAACAATGGACATTTATGGCCATTTCTCCATGGAGCCAGCGTGCGTCAATTCAAAAATATCATCTTCAGAAAATAAGCAACGCGAAACATGGATCGTTCACACCGTTTGGACGCTCAAACACCGCCCGAAGCAGCAGAATCTAGGGTTCCCGATGAAGAAGAAGGAGGAGCGCAGCAAGGCATAGGTACTAGAAGCTTTTTCAAAATTTTGTATTTCTCGAGTCACATTTGATTGTTTTGAACGCAGAAATTGGGAAGATAGTAAAGTGATGCTGAGTGATTTTAAAGATTAATTGCATGATAGAATATATGAAACAACAATAGTTTCAGCACATATTTGAAGCAAGCGGGTTGGTGTGAGACTACTGGAACATAATGGGTAATTGAATGTCTTATTGGTCTGGGGATTTCCTATTTACATTTTTTCTTCGTGGGGTTTGACTATCCCAGCTTCCTATATCTGAAACTACTGGTAACAGTAATCAAACTGTCATGCTTTTATTATTATTATCTTTTTAAATTTTGTGGATGATGAGAGCTTGGTTCCTTTACTATTGGGTCACAAAACGTTAAGTGCCATTCATATTTACTATAGTAGATAACTTTTTGGTAGAATAGATTCTTCTTTTAGTTCATAAAATTTTCAAGGATGATGAAATTAAACTACCTGGGTTGAAGTTTGAATTGTTAATTGTCATCCCAAATGATATTAACACCCAGTATGGTTTATGATCTCTTGGGTTCAATAACAACAGCAGCAGCAGCAGACAATAACAGGCTCTACGGTGAAGCAGAAGGAAAAAACTCAAGTTCTGAGGAAGCTAGAGGAACATGGAAGCATGCCGCTTTCCATGTTGCCACCACCATCGCCACTCCAGCCGCTTATGCTCCTCTTCCCTTTGCTGTCGCATCTCTTGGTTGGATCTTTGGTAATTGTTTCAAGGACTCCCTCATATGAGACACACTCTCATCCATACATATCAATATTTATACATTCAATTCAATCAATAATTGACTGTTAGACCCATTATTTTAACTTATGGTTTTTTATTGTACTATCAAAATCAGACGGATTTTTTTTTCATTTTATATTATCATTTTTAAACATTGCATAAACTATTTTCACCGTTTGGAGTTTGGACTTTGAAGCTGCAACATTTCATTTTTCTATTAGATTGTTCTTAGAAGTGCAGATTTTGTAACATGTTGGTTCTTATTGATTCAGGAGTTGCTAGTTTAGTGGGTGCTACACTTACTACATGGTACTCTAGTATTCTGATTGCGTCTCTATGGCAATGGAATGGGAAGAAGCAGACCACATACCGAGATCTTGCTGGCAGCATATATGGTTTGTGTTTTGTGTCGATTTATTTAGAACATCGGATAGTTCATGTTTGCTCTCTTTTTATTCATTATCCCAAACAGGACATTACTTCTTTTGGCTATCTGTCTTCAGCTGATTAACTCAAGGTAGATTGATGATTGAGGTACAGGGCTATCTGCTACACTTACTGCTAAATTAATCAACTTACCTCTCAAGTTTAAACTGGAAAGCAGACTATTCATGTTTAATTAGCATATCTATGTTTAAGAATGAAGACACTTTTTTTTCATTGGATGAAGGGTGAAAAGCTTGATGATGCTACAACTAATATCCCAATGGGCGTTCTCCTTGTGGTTTGGATGACCCTGGGGTGCCTAGCAAGCAATGAAGTATCAAACTGGCCCCACAAAGCCTAGCCTCAAGGGTGAGGCAGGAGTTCAGGCGAGGCCCCTATAGTACCCCACAGACCACAGTTTCTTGCTACAACACTAACCTTTTTACGGAGCAAAAAAGAAAAAAGAAAACAAAAGCTATAAATTGCTATGGTGACTATCCACTTTGATTTAACCCTAATCGTTGTTATCTTCCATTTGTTTTGATTGTAAAGCCCCAGAAATTGATGGAACGGACTTGTCCTCCCCTTTTTGGTTGTATTAAAATTTTAAGTACTGATTTTCTTCAAAATGTTATTAGCTTGCTGCTCTTAGAGTATACTTTCAACTGAAATGCACATACTTTTTTCATTGATTATAATCAACCTGTTTGCCATTGAAGGATCTGGGGGTTACTGGTCTATTGCATTTTTTCAGCAGGTAGCTTCCTTAGGCAATAACATTGCCATTCAGATTGCTGCTGGAACTAGCCTTAAGGTTAGTGTGCCTGAAATATGCAAGACCATTTTCTGGCAATCCATGACAGCTGATTGGATCAATATACTTTTACCTTTATATTTTGTGTTCAACAATTTTACAGGCAGTATATAAATACTATCAGAATGATGGTACCCTGACCTTGCAGCATTTCATCATTATTTTTGGGGCTTTTGAACTTTTTCTCTCTCAGCTCCCAGACATCCACTCATTGAGATGGGTAAATGCATTGTGCACCTTCAGTACAGTTGGTTTTGCTGGTACAACCATTGGTGTCACTATATATGATGGTAAGCTTGCTTTCCCTTGATAATTTCTGGCCGAAAAGACTAGTTTTTCCTATCTGACTTCCACCTGCAATTGGCTTTTTATTGTGAAAAGTGAAAATACTATTTTGCAGGCAAAAAGATTGATAGAAAATCAGTTAGCTACAGTTTGCAAGGAAGCTCCTTGATGAAGACGTTTAATGCCTTCAATGCCCTTGGGGCAATTGCCTTTTCATTTGGAGATGCCATGCTTCCAGAGATACAGGTGAAATACCATGAAACTCAAGCGATATATAAATTTCGACGAGCATTTTCAGCTTTTTTCTTTACATGATGTTTGATTCTAGGACTTCTAACCTGACTGCTGTCCTGTTAGAGCACCATGAGGGAACCGGCAAAGAAGAACATGTACAAAGGAGTATCAACAGCTTACAGTATCATTGTCCTGACTTACTGGCAATTAGCCTTTTTTGGCTACTGGGCATTTGGTTCGCAAGTCAAGCCCTACATCGTGGCATCTCTCACTAATCCCAAGTGGACTAGTGTTATGGCCAATCTTTTCGCAGTGATTCAAATATCAGGATGCTTTCAGGTGAGTTCCGCCACACCATTTCCCTCCAACCAACCATTCTCACACCATCTCAAGATTTTCCCATGTTTCAATTCTGGATGCATCGTTCAATGCATATCTGGATCTCATTGGACATATCCTGTGTTTGATCAGATATATTGCAGGCCAACATATGCATATTTTGAGGAAATAATGCTGTCCAGCAAGCAAACTTCTAGCGCCCCTGTCAGGAAACATCTGATCCGGCTCATCTTCACCTCAGTCTATATGTTGCTCATATCCTTGGTAGCTGCAGCCATGCCTTTCTTCGGGGATTTTGTTGCCATCTGTGGAGCCATCGGGTTCACTCCTCTGGACTTCGTCTTCCCTGTTTTAGCATACATGAAAGCTGGTAGAAGTAGAACCCCCAGAAACGTGACGCTTCAGCGACTGCTCTTGTTGCTCAACCTGACCATAGTTGCCTGGTTCTCTGTGGTTGCAGTGTTGGGTTGTATTGGGGCTACGAGGCTTATTGTTGAGGATGTTAAAACTTACAAGTTCTTTCACGACATGTAAGTTGTAACCCTCCCAGGAGATTGTGTTTCTCATTCCCTGTAAATGATAGGGTAAAAGGTTACAAAAACTATTTTTTACCCTTAGGAAGAGAAAGCTACATAAGAAAGAACTATTTTTTACCCTTAGGAAGAGAAAGCTACATAAGAAAGAACTATTTTTTACCCTTAAACAGCAATATATATTAAGTCTTAATTTTATTAAATGAGTTACTAATATGAATTTTATTTCTATGTGGAATTATATTTTATGTAACTTGTGATATTAGATTTGCATGTTATGGTCAAGTTTGATGGTGTGGATATGAGAAAGTAGGTTAGGTGGTGAGAAAGTAGCTTTAGCTGTTAGCACGCCTCTAGTCATTGAACAGAACACTGAACGAGCTTTAGCCTTTTTGTGTTTAATTTTCAGCTTTCATTTTTATTATTTTAATTTTTAACAACTAAAATTGAAAATTACATTTAATTGCTCATAGGATGATAAACGAGCTAAATTCTTTGCAAGCGATTTAGTGTTTGGATAGATAAAAATTTGTTGAATTAATTTGTTAAGATAAATAAAATGAATTTGAGTCTATTTTAAAATACGATTTATAAACAAGCTAAAATTTAAGTTTAATAAACTTCGACTTCAACCAGCTTGATTGTAAGTTTGTTCGTTTTCATTTTTAGTAAAAACGGTAGATGGGCTTTGTTTAATTTTGTGTTTTTGTATTCAAAAAATAAAAACTCAATTTGAGAAACAAGAAATAATTCGAGAACGAGTAGGTACCTTTAGCCATTTGGAAAGAAAGCTTTGTCGGCCGCCCAATTACTGTTAGGGTTTAAGAATCCTCTCTCCCTCTCTCTCTCTCTCTCTCTCTCTCTCACCATTAAGAAATCGATCTGTTCTATCTTTATCAGTCTCCAAGTCAAGATCCCTAATTCTCGATGTCGATTTCGTCGTCGGGTGCCGGAATCTTCTCTAGATCGCAAGCCAACTCCCAACCGTTCTACGTCACGCGCCGCCCATGGCGCGAGCTCTTGGGCGTTCCCTCGCCGGCGTCCTCCTTCGGCCGCCCCTACAGCCTCACCGAGGCCACCGCTCGGATGAAGCGAAACCTCAACTACTTCCGCGTGAACTATGCCATGATCCTGCTGGTGGTGCTGTTCCTCAGCCTGTTGTGGCACCCTGTCTCGATGATTGTCTTCCTCGTCGTCTTCGCCGCCTGGCTCTTCCTCTTTTTCTCCCGTGACCAGCCTCTGGTGGTCTTTAATCGCACCGTCGACGACCGTGTGGTTTTGATTTTGCTCGGCGCGGTCACGATCGTCGCCTTGGTCTTTACTCACGTCTGGTTGAATGTGCTGATTTCGTTTCTGATTGGAGCGTCGATCATTGCGTTACACGCGGCATTTAGGGTTCCGGACGATCTGTTCCTCGACGAGGAAGAAGCGGCCAGCGGCGGCCTTCTCTCAGTAGTCACCTGACTGATCGTTTTTCCGATATGGTTAATTCGTCAAATGTGATTTCGAGCCTCACGATTTGGAAGTTCAGTCGGTTTGAAATTGTTGGTTTGGCTTGATTCTTGCGTTTGATTGTAAAAGCCAAAAGAAAAAACAATGTTTTGCTTATTTTTCCAGTGTAAATAATAAATGTGTGAAGGAAATGAAGCCCATAATTATGATGTTTTCCAGAAACTTCTAATTGCGTACATTTTATCAGAGTGTCGACAAACAATTGTATTTCTATTCAAAGTAGTTCCAAATTGTGTTAGAATTAGCTTCAATGGAGGGATACCCATTGATTTGGGGGGGAGGAAGGAAAGAAAGCAACAATAATCTGCAGCAAATTCCAATTTCTTGAGAAAATACAAATGTTACAAACATGTTGAAAGAGAATAGGCACAAGTGATAATTGTAAAAGTCACCTACAATGAGCTATGAAACACACAATGGGTACATGAGCTTGAAATTCTCAACAAATAGAACTTTGTCGCACTACAATTAAGTATAAATTCTGCCGAGTGCGCTTGTAGTGCACATCTCTATGGTTGATGCAGTAGGAGGAGGCTGCTTTCTGAGAATGTATGTGCGGGAGATGGATGATGCATCGAGCAGGAACTACAACTTTGTCCTCCCATGGAATCCAAGGGCCAGATGTTATTGAGGAGTCGATGGAGAAAGAATGTCGAGGAAACGATTCAGGAAGGTGGAACCCTGCGAGCATAGGCCAACACCATTACGAAATCCTTTGCTGATGAGCCAATGGATGCCGATACCCTTTGTGAAGTTGAAGCTGTTTGTAGCCACAAGTCGACCAAAGTATTGAGTTGCAACGTGGAGACCACCGGTTGGCCCATGCATCTAATCTCAACCTGCAAGAAGATCAATAACCAGCCATGTCCATCAGAGAAGAAGGTTAGTGGTGTCTTGACAACTCTTTTTTGAAGTTCACTTGGTGTCTGGCACGGGTTTTAAGAACCCTTGTTGGCTTTTCACAGTTACAGTGGCAACATAGATGAGAATTCTTTTGGGTTAAACAGAACTAGAACAACATCCAGATCCAACTCAGTTGTATACTTTATTCAGCATAAGATCTTGCTAGATTAATAAGAAAATATACATTTCAAAGCAAGGGAAGACCATTCACTTGCCTCATCTTCATTTGTAAGATCCAACTTCCTCATCAGGTACTTTTGGATGAAAGAGACAGGTACACTACCATCCCTGTGGCATAATGAAACATGATATTAGGATACAGACCATCTTATGGCAGCAAAGTCCAAATTTTTTCAACTCTGAAACTTCCATGAGGATAACATGTTCTGAGCAAAAATTAGTGGGGATCCCCCATGAAAGGCGGGGATTGGAGACTGGCTACAAAAACCCCGATAAAAAAAACATGCAACTACAAGTGCCAAAGACAATTTCCCGTGGTATAAGAATGATGAGGGCAGAATCATTAGCAGCAACTGACTTATTTCATCCAACAGTATAGCATCACCAACTGACAGATAAATAATTAAAATGCCAATTCCACATCCTTGATTGTGTGAGCAAAGAGAGACTATGGTGGTTATGTTTTCAAGTTTGAGATGGCATTTAATAAAACTTAAAACCTAACATCCACCAGTAACCAGAGAACTTAAGGGTCATCACCTAAAACTTCCTTATGACCACATGGAGAAGCATCTAGAGAACAACAAATGAATAGGTGAAATTAATAAAAAATAAACCAACAACCATGCGATCAGGGCCGGCCCTGAGGGTAGGCAACCAAGGCACCCCCCCCCCCCACTAAGGCCAATTTTGACTTTGTTGGCATGGGCCCAGCTGGCCTTATAGGCATGGGCCCATTTCATATTATATATATATATATAATATTAGGGGCCTGATATGTTAGGGGCCATATAAAATTTTGCTTAAGGCCCTTAACTTCTCAGGGCCGGCCCTGCATGCGATCTGTAAATCTAAAGGAGATAGCAAACTTACGGTATGGATCTCGTAGCCTACCCATTGCACTATGAGGGTTATCTAATTTTGAGGCTATGGCTACGTCACCAGATTCTTGTCATTCCTATTATCCCAAACATCCAAGCAAGAAAATAACAAAGCTAACACATGCGAGGCTAAGAATGAATAAACAAAATTATCTTTGCAATTTATCCATGATGTGTAATTACTGGGCACAGGAAGCATGAATTTGACTCAATCTTTTGTACCAAGTGGTCCAAATCCATCATCAATGTCTTGCCCTGGAGATTGAAGAATACATATAACCCTGGGTATATATGCATAAAAGTAATTTCACACACAATTGAACTAAAGTAAGAAAACACATTGACTGAAGGTAACAAAGACAACAAAGAATAATATCCTTTAATCTAGTGTGGATAATCAATGGGGACACACTGAAAGATATTGTCAAGGACCTAATTTATGAAATTAAAGAACGATAACATAAAGGAAAGCCTTTACATTCAGCGTTTTGAGACCATTGCACAATATAAAAAGGGAAGGTTCCTACAAGAACTGTAAGATCAAAGCCAACTATGCCATGTACAAACTTGAATGCTCGCCAATTAAAATACCAGATCCATGAAATGAATGACACTGGATGCATAAATAATTAAAACTTAAAAAACTTTCAGTTGCCATAACAGGTTATGCCATGATGCAATGCACAATTTCCAAGAAAAAAGGAAGAAGGAATAGAATGCTTGTATAAAAGCTTAAGTAACACTTTTATGAAAAAGCCACACAAACTTGCTAAAAATAAACCTTTATCCAACAGTTCCCAAAGGTATTCCATGCAAAAAGTACTACAACAACATCATATGAAGCTTTAATCCCCATTATATGGGGTTATCTTCTGTAAGACCATTATAATGCATAAAGTACCTAAGAGCCTCTCACCAAATTTTGCCTTAATCCTACTATATGGGGTTGTATTGAGCCTCCCACTAAGTTTTTCCTAATCTCCCTCTACCTCTTTTGCTAAATGCATGTTCTTTTCCATCCACTCTTTTCACCAAAGCCTTGATTTGTCTTCTTCTCACATGACCAAACCCTCTTAAGCATGTCTTATTTATTGTATCTGTAATAGGAGTCATTTTGACCTTATTACAAATACCTTCATTTTTAATTTTATTTTTTATTGTATGGCAACTAGGTTGACAATGAGAGAAATCGAGTTGAACTAAGATTCAGCTTGGCTCGACTAGACTAATATTAGCTTGGCTAGGATTCAATATGAACTAAATTTTCTAGCTCAATCTCAACTCGAATGAAGCTTGCAAACCATTTGGCTTGAGTTGTTAGGCTCAAATGACATCCAAATGAGCCAACATGATCCAATTCAAGCCAAGCAACTTGAAAACTTAATTCATTAGCTTGACTCATTTTAACTCAATTCAGCCTAAATACAACCCAAAAAAAAAAAAAAAACTAAAGAAAACTTATTTCAGCACAACAAAACTTAAATCACTTAGGAAAGAAAATGCATGGACCAAATATGCAATAATTGGGGTTAATAAATTTACCATAAGCAATTATATTTTATGTGCAAATTAAATTTACTATAGGATATTCATCTATGAAAAATTAAATTTCTAATTAGGAACAAACATTTTATAATCCGTAAAATTTTAAGATAAAAAATTCTTTCATGTATTTTACTATTAAGATATAACATAAAATAATATTACTAATAGTATATATATTATGACATATAATATGTATTATATATATTATATGTAATTCAATCGAGTTGGCTTATGAACCAAACAAATTGAACACATCATGAATTGAGCTTGACTTATTTATTAAATGAGCCATATTTTTCAGCTCATTTGATTCTTGAGCCTAGCTTATCGAGCTAGTTGATTCTTGAACATCACGATTCACAAGAGCTAGCTCAACTCATTTTCATCTCTAATGGCCGCACATCCATCTTAACATCCTCATCTCTATCACATTCATATTTTGTAGATGTTGAGGCTTTATCACCTGACTTCTATATCATGCAACAAAGTTGATTTCATAGCCATCTTATAAAATTTTCCTTTTACCTTTAATGGAATTTTAGGATCGCATAAACCAATGGATGCATTTTTCATTTTCACCTTCTTGACTTAATTCTGTGTAACATCCTCATTAATCTCCCCATGCAAAAAAGTACTAAATATTATAATATTTTTTCCTATCTTGAAGACTCAGATGCTTCAGTGAAACACACAAGACATGTAGAAAAGACTTGGATATGGTTCTTCAGAATGAAATAAGCAGGAAGGTTGCAACAAACAGGAGTGATGACACAGCACCCAGTACAAATAAAAATACACAAGAACAAAGAAATACCCAATTTCAGCAAAACCTTACATAGTGATCCAGTAAGATCCTATCACTTATTTGTAAAACAAACCCAAAGAGGAAATAATAAGCAAAAATTGCATATTAAGGAGAGGTGGCATTTCTTTCCTCATACTTCTGAACAAGTACCGATGGTGCTATAGCTGAATCATAACCACCAATAGCTATAATGTATTATCTCATATATTAACTCTGAGAGCATAACAAATACAGAATAAATAACAAATGTTCTATTCAGAATAACAACTTTGATGTCACACAGATGTTAGCATTGCAAATTATTGAAATTGATGTATGCCCAACTTAGCCAGTCAATCCTTCACCCAAGTCCAAGGGTTCATACATAACCTTATTTGTCAAATTCAAGTACAAACTGATAATATCTCAAGATGCCAAATATTATTTATATCAAAATACTAAGGAAGCAAATAAACTTGTTAATCAAAATCAGTGACAGTAGCAACATGGGTAATATTAACATTAGTCAAAGAGCTAAATGGAACTTACTTTATTCTCAGATAACTTGCAGGTATCTGAGGCAGAGGTGCCTGGCCTCCCCTGGATCATGTACAGAAATTGGAAAAATAAATAAGGCAAGCAACAAAAACAAAATCTAGTCTCCAAGAAGAGTAACAATTCATAATTCATATCTGAAAATTGAAATAGACTCTTACCGGCCTTCACAAGACACCAGTGAGAACCAAACTGGACTAAGCCTTCTTTCTCGTTTAGCAATAGCAGCATCCAGCACAGCTTGGGCTGAAACTCCTGATTCACCATAAACACCTTCCTTTTTTCGACGAATCCTCCGCAACTTTTTAGGCCTGACTGTACCCGAAGAAACAGGTTCAAAACTATCCTTCTCGTCTTCGGCTCTGGATCTGGTCCCATGCTCCTTGGCTTTTGTTTTGCGAGCACGTCCTTCACTATCAGGAGCAAGTAATGGTTCTGATTTAGCAACAGATCCTTGTGAAGTATATTTTGAAGACTTGCTCCTATTTGCAACTTCCACCAAAAAATTTAAAGGTTTCCAGAGATCAGCTTTTCTTTCCCATGTTTCAGCACCATTTTCTGTTTCTTTTTCAGGTTCGGGGAGGCTAGACCTCCCAGCATTAGAGGAAATCTGCACCAGTCACATAGTTAATTAATACAGAAATCCTCACTTTAATCATGTACACCATTAGTTTAAGATGAACACTATCAACAAGCGCTGGTAGCCGAAACAAAGAGCACTCAGTGCAATCATCCAAACTATCACCATAATTATCTCCATTACCTGCCTTATGTTCTGAGTGAATTTGGCTGGAGTCTGGGGTGAGCTGGAGCTCTCTGGATGATCTTCCTCAGCGTCTTCCTCTTTCTTAACAGGCTTCTCAATGGGAAAGCTGGAACCTCGTAAAGAGGAAACTTTTCTTGCTATAGCTTTTGACCTTCTTCCTGTCATGACAGTCTGTGTTGATACTCTGGGAGTGTTGACCACCAATGACGAAAGTGATCTTTCCTTTCTTTTCACTGGTAATGTGACAGAAGGTGCAGCTTCAGGTGCCTTCACCTTTCTTCTTTTATAAGGGAAGATTTTGACTCTTACATCTTGCAAGTTGTGGTCTGGCCTGATAAGCAAAAATCCATGGGCATGAGTGGGCAATATAAATTAGGAAAGAATTGAAGCATGTGCCACTTGAAGATTTCCAGATGACACCAGAGAAAGATGGCTGAAAAGTTAGTTATAACTGCAAGCCCATGAATAGGCATGCAAATACATAAACACACAAGAATGGATATGCATTCACATAAGAAGCAATTCTCTTGAAGTTAATCATTGATGAGTGCTAGTTTCTCAAAAAGATGTATGTCCAGAAAGCACATAGTGCAAGAGAAAGAAGCCTCAAGACCAAAAAACCACTTGCAGCCATAAAATTGCAAAACCAAGGAAATATATAATGCACTTTGCCATCTCAATAGGCCAACAGTAGTATACAAGAGCACAGCAGGAAGAGCCTACAAACAAGTACACATCCATAATTAAGCAGGGTAATCTAGATTGTACATGCAAATAATACATAGTAACAAGCAGAATCTTCAGAGTTCACATAGAAATTGTTGTAGCATCTAACACATAAAAAATCGTCATGGAGAAGTTAAGAATTATTCAAAATCTACAAGCAAGTCAAACCAAGCAAGAAAAACTCAAATATATAGCAAATAAATAAGCCACTTAACTCACAAAAAATGCAACCAAATACATCACCAAATAACTTTTTATTAGTAGTAATGAGAGCCATAAATGAGTTGTTTGTGCCAGATATATTTATTTTTATTTTAGATCTTCAGTTTAAAGAATCATATCATCTTATGTATGGTACACAGATGAGATGGGTTATAACCAGTATTAACTTCCCTCTTCTGTAATTAGCTATTATAAGTTCAAGGTGCATGATCATATTTACCTGTGTTAAAATTATTAACAAAAAAAGTAATTATGAAAGAAAATAGGAACAAGATGAAGATTACTGCAGAGTTTGTGCTGCTTATCATAATCCCAGACTATATCTTCAGCAATGATTGATCAGTACAGATGGTCGAGAGAACTTCAATTGAGACAGTTCAAGTAAAACATGAGAAATCATGCCAAAACATGTGAATAAAAGCTCTTCTGGAGTGAAAAGGAATTGCATATTGTATTAGCCAAAGTGACCATTTTCCCTCTTACACTAGAATACATTACATCAGACACAATAGTTGTTGTTGTAAATCCAAATATTCAATTAAGTTTATGACCTTAGGTAAATCCAGGAAATCCAAAATGTTTCCAGATCACATGCTTGTTTCTGAAAAGTTTTCACCATAGTATGACTGAATAGCAAAAATCAAGAAATCAAATATCCATGAACTTGAGGTGTTTAGTCACAATCTGTGGAAAGAAAACAGAATCCACATACAAGGAACAAATTTCTAGAGTCCTGGCTGCGTTATCCTTTAGATTGTAGTTAGAGGTTTACCAACTGTGAAACCAATGTACAGGCAAGCTCCAGATCTTTTTCTTGTACCAGCTCACAAGTTGCAACTACAAAATTGACAAAGCCTTGGGTGGGTTGTTTTTCTCTTTTGAAGATAAAATAATGGTCCTTGTCCAAAAGCTAGGTTGCACCTGCCTCTTCTAGATTATGGGACAAGCATTGGTGGCATATGTACATTTCTACAAAGAAGAAGACCCTTCAAGGGGATCAATTTGACAATGATAAAATGCATATGCTCCGCACCTCAAGAAAGGTAATTTATGCAGTCAAGGGTAGGCTGAAATAAGCAGGAAATTAATTAGAGAAAACTCTCTCATGATCTAGAAAATAAAAGAAAAAAAGAAAGAAAAATGTGTTCAGCTAATACCTTAAATGTGAACTAATCATCTAAGGCACCCTAAAATCCTGAAGTCTGACTCCAATTTGTACCTACTGAAATATTCCTTGAATAACTGATAGATGTTCATCCCAATATCAAAGATTCACGGGCATTACTCCTTTACCACATATAGAAACAATAAACATTTCTCGTGCCCTTATTTCTTAAAGATCCAAAAGAAAAGGCATTAATCCACCTTTTGAAGTATGCACGTACAAATGCAAGTGCAGGGATCTGATATGCCATGGTTACCATCAATCATCAATCTATCAGAAGGCATGAAGGTGCGATCCATAACATTATTTGATAACCAATATGACACAATTACTCAACAATCCCAAACTACACATGCAAAATAATATTTCATCCTAAACCACACATATAGAAGACAAGCCTTGGTAGCAATGGTAAGGTTGCTTCCTTGCAGCCTAAATGTCACATGTTTGAGTGTGGAAATAACTAGCCTGCAAAAAGGGGGGGGGGTGATTTTGCATACAAATGTAGCCCTCGCAACATGGGGAGCCTCATGCACTTGGACTCCCTAAAACACACATACAAATTAATATTTCTTCACGGTTCACCCTGCATGCCACACTTATCCAAAAAACCCACTTCTGTATGAAACAGTACTTAGAATAATCTGTGCAGGGTTGTGTGTGTGTGTGTGTGTGTGTGTGTGTGTGTGTGTGTGTGTGTGTGTGTGTGTGTGTGTGTGTGAGAGAGAGAGAGAGAGAGAGAACAAAAGGAGAACATTCTGACCTCAGTTTCTCCAATGGTGCACAGCCTAAATCAATATTGCATATCGGACAGCATTCTAATTCCTCGTCTGAGAGCTTCTTATATATGCATTTCCTGCAAACTGGATAGATCTCCAAGAGATAAAATTTACCATTCACAGCATTAAAAGGAAATAAATATAGATATCCATGCCAACAAATCCGGATGAACATAAGAAAATGGAATATGCTTGCATGAGTATAGTTTTGCAGCCATATGAGGTCTGTAGTGTAATTTAGACTTGTGAAAACAAAGACGGTTTTTAAGCATAAAACTAAAATACATGAGCGCTGCCCAGTGCCCAGTAGGGGTATGTAAGTGAAGACTAGAATAAGGTAAGTGTACAAGTATATAAATCGGTAAATAAAGAGCTGAAAGAAAATCTAAATAGAGCTGGAACATATTCTTCAGCAACCCACCCTACTTGTAGCTCTCTTTCAATATTTTGCTAAAATTCAACCCAAGAAAGCTTTACAAGTAAATTCTAATTCACAATTTAAACATACAAATTGAGACAGACGATAATAAGTAGATGAGATTGAAGAGGAAACGTTCAGCCTCCGAATATTTGAGTTCCCCAATCCACGGCATTTTTTCTGCTGTACCAACGCCCAAGCCTTACGTGATTTAACAAATCAGCGAAACGAGAAGCTTGCCCTTAACCTGAACTCAGCCCGATGGCAAATTATCCTCTTACATAAATCTACTACTCGTTTCCAACATTACAAACCAAAGAACGCAATACCAAAAGGCAAATCAAATTAGAATTAAGAGTAAACCTCCACAATTTGAAGAATTAAGAGTGAAGACTCACACGTATGAAGACATTCGGATATGGTCGTGGCTTCCCTGAAGATCTTGTTGCAGAGCGGGCACGTCATGCATGCCGCAATCGCCTCTCTCCTCACATACAGCTGCATGTTAGAAACACTCCTTACGTCCATTCATTCACCTGCATTCAACACCGCATCGATTCCACAACAATCGCAGAGAAAGCAACACAGAGAACATCGAAAGCGATATACGAGAGCGATGCCTGCGAATCTGCGAGCGAGATTGAGGTATGCGTGAGAGAGATTTGCGAAGAAGCAACGCGGTTGGCGATGGATTTGGAGAGGAGGCAGCGTGGAAGATCTGTTTGGGAGACGATCGAGAGAGCCTCGTTGCGGAATAGCATGAACCGAACAGTTTCTTCGTGGTTTTATATATTCTTTTCAAATCAGGAAAAATAGGGAGCGCCGTGATAAAGTGCGCCGGGGCGTTCATAAGGGGAGAACCTGCGCACCCTGGCTGTGTGCGCGAGGGGGAGACGTGTTTCTGGGGAAATGGGCATTTATCGTGTCTGCTGGCGCATTTTAGCCTAGGCCGCACGCTAATGATGACACAGCTTGAATCCTTGGACTAGTATGGAACCCATTTTCAATAGTGTTTAATCTATTAGGAGTAGTTTATTAACTTTTTTTTTTGGGGGGGGGGGTTAATTATAAGAAAAACACACCTTTTAATGAATTTTTAATTTATATTAAATACATACTGTTATTAATTTACTGTTAAAATTTATCATTAATTTTTAATTAAATAACATATTTTTAAAAAATAATTAATTAAGTAAGATGGTTTGAAATATCAAGTTATCATTAAATTAGATATTTAGATTATAATAATTAATAATTTAATGCATTCAACAAAATGAACATACATAATTTTCAAGATTATTAGTTTCCTAATGTCATAATTTTAACCAAATTAAAACCAATTCAAGGTCTAGCCTTTATATTAAAAATTAAATTTTTTAATACAAAATTGAAACACGTGATAAAAAAAATTGGTCCTTTTTTGATATATCAATCTCATAATTAAATAATAGTATTTTTGATACTATGAGACGAGGAAAAAAATATATTTTAGTTTAAAATAATTAAACACATTCGATTTTATTTTACATAAAATCATATGAAAGATTTTTCAGGTGTCCTGATATAAGAAAGTTATTTTAGATGTGGTAGATCGGCCAAAATATTATATGAAATTAGGTCTCCGTTTAATAGTATTTAATTAAAAAATAAAATATTTTTTAACTTACATGAAAAATAAAAATTACGTCTTCTATGCATAATTTTTCATGAAAAATAAGTTAAAATATATTTTAATAGTTATATCGTGAAATTTAATTTCATAAAAAATGTAATATATCAAATAGTAAAGAAAGAATTCAATTTTTCGTGACATTTTTTATAAAATTTTTATACTATGAAATATACCTTTATAGTCATGCAGCTTTTCCCTAAAATGTAATACTCACTATATGTTACGAAGGATCATTATTATAATGAAAATTATTTGATTACAGAGGCGTTACTAATGAAAAAAAAAATTATAACATTTAGGGAAAGGGTACCCTAAAGTGTAAATTGGGGGGAGACGTGGAAGGGTAAAGCCCAAGCCCACGGCCAGCCGCAAAGCATAAACAAAAGGTGAAAATGGGAATGGCATCGCGTCCAAACGAAGGAAACGTGCACGGTTGTTGAGGAGTCCGTGAATTGGAAAAGTCAAAAGGGATGAATCTGCCGAATGGCTTTCAAAATAGGTATTCCGTACGCCCCCCGATTGCTAATAGTAGTGTTTAAAGGGTAGATTGGGTGACAGGGAGACACTTCCATTGTTTTGAAAATACTTTCTAGAAGCTTCTGCCGTTTATTTTGTTAATAAGATGTCCTTTTTAATAGTTTTACGTATAAATTGTATTAATTAAGGTATTTTTTTGTTAATTTGTTTTTTATTATAATAAATAGAACTTAAAAAGAAACAAAAATAAGCCAATAAGATGTAACAATAAATGCCATTGCTAGCAATATTGCGGGAGAAGGGTATTAAAATTATAAAAATTAGTAGAACTAAACTATAAAAATTAGTAGAAATATTTTCAAATCATATGAGATGTCTTGGTTAATAACCAAAACCACAAGGGGTATGGCTACATTTTAGCCATCTTTAAATGAATCGAAAAATTATTAAATTATATATTGTTTAGTGTATTAAAATAAAAATTAATATTTTTGTTAAGAATTAAATAAAATGACACGTTTAAATTGTCAAAATAGTCTTTAAAAAATAAATAAAAATTTATATGCAAGGCATCCAGTAAAATTAAAATAAAATATAAATGTTGATGTCCCTGTTAAAAAAATTAAAATATGAGTTTGAATTTAGGGCAAATTTTGAATGTACATTGACTTATTTATTATTTTTTAAAATACAGTGATTAAATTAACCCTAAATCTAAAAATATAATAGTTTATTTAATTTTTTTAAAATATAATATTTAAATTAATCTAAAGAATAAAATACATAATAAAAAAAATTATCATTTTTTCCCCAGCTTTACATGGACCTACAGGCATAGAATCATAGATGTCTTTGCCAATCGTGGCCTGTAAGTGAGTCCTCCAAACCTTTTGTTTGGTGCTAATTAAGCAAAGCACCTCGTGAAGTGCAATAATTGCCATGTTATTAGGGGTTGGGATCCAAATTATTTTAGGGCTCTTATCTTTTGGAGAAGTTTCAACAATCAAGTAAAGTATTTAAATTTTAAATTATCTTTTGGGAGAAATTTCAACAATCAAGTAAATATTTAAATTTTTAAAACGAGTGTGAGATGATCATAAGAAATAGGTCAAGATCTTAGCTTTTCTTATTTTTATGATTATTTAACTTATATAGCTCAATCTAATGTAGTTTAAGCGTGAATTTTGTTAAATCATTTTTTATAATGTAATTAAAGGTGTGCAAACGATTGATTTGGTTACCAAACTAAATAACAAAATCGAATAGACCAATTAACCCAAAAAACCAATCTAACTTTTAATTGAAAAAATCAAACACAAACTGTATAAACTAAATCAAACCAATTAAACATAATAAATGAAAAAAAAACCCCAAAGTAATGGATATAAAACATGCAAATCAAATAAAACAATATTGTTTATAAATATCCAAACAATATCATTTTAAAAGTTTAATCGATTCAGTTAATTTGGTTCTTCTAATAAAAAAATCAAACCGAAAACTAAAAACTAAACTTTTGAAAAAAACTAATCAAACTAAACGGATGTAAGAAAAAAGCCGAGCCAAATCGATAAGTTTGGTTTGTTCATTTTGATTAACTTAGATAAACTGAATTTTTGTACTTCCCTAAATATAACTTAAGATTATGGAGTTAGTTGGTGTTTGGTATGTGCTTCTAAAGAGTGATAGCGACACGTGATACCTTGACATTAAAAATATGCGTTACTCGAAAATTAGACCCCGTGTTGCCTTGGTTCTAGGCAAAGATATTTATTCTGCATCGAGTTTTTTTCATAAAATGTAATTTTATTTTATTATTTTTATATAAAAGAAGCAAAATAATATGAGTGATGGTTTTAAAATTACTAATCACTTTAATTAATTGGCACATTCCGTTTGTGGTCATTGAAGTTTTGGATAACATTTTGTATAAATAAAAGTAATGTACAAGATTTATGCTCGTATAAGTTTTAAATACTATGCCACATAATTGATTTTAATATTTTAATTTAGAAAAATAAAAACAAAATAGCATTTTGTGTGATTTAAATATAATTATCAAGTTACACGAAAACATACAAATTCCAACAAATAATTGTAATAAAGTAAATATTTTATATCTCATTTAGTTGAAAGTAGAGATGGCAAACAGGCTAGGTCGGCTCGGCCCGCCACCAAGTAGCCCGCGGGCCAGGCCAAATCTGCCCGCTTAAAAACGGGCCAGCAAATTGCTGGCCCTAGCCCGGCCCTACGCGGGCCAAACGGGGCCGCCCAGCAAAGATGAGCAGCAGGCAGTGAGCGAGAGAGGGCGAGGGGCGAAACTGAGAGTGAGGGCGCGGGAGACTGAAGACGAGCGAGGGCGAGAGCAAGGGGCGAGGGTGAGGGCGACGACAACGACGAGATAGAGGGCGAGGGCGAGAGCGAGGGCGAGACGAGAGTGAGGGCGATAGAGGGCTAGGGTGAGGGCGAGAGGTGAGGCTGAGGGAGGGTTGTGTGGCCGATTGGCGGGCCAAGCGGGCTAGCCCGGCCCGCCGGGCCAAATCGGCCCGGCCTTAAATGGGCTAGCAAAATGCTGGCCCAAGCCCAGTGTTGGGCCGGGCCCATTTTGCCATCTCTAGTTGAAAGTAATGAAGCATGGGCGATATTGTTGGGGAGTTGGGACTCAGATGTTTCATCAACCAATTCCTTGTAAGCTTGTGGCTTTTATTCTTTTCATGTAGCACATACTAATCTCTTGCAAGTTCATAGTTTTTATTTTTTTGGGATAAACTCCAATAAGTCAAAATAGTGTTTCGTAAAGAGGGGCAAAATAACAATAATAATAATAGTAAATATTGACCTATTACTAAAAAAATTATGATTTTTTATAATATACACAGTGATAATTTGAGCATGATTTAGATTAAGACCTTATTTGAAATGTAATCTCGAGATATGACTAAGACATAATGATAAGACGTAAAGTCATTAATGAGACCATATCTCTTGGGATTTTGCCAAGTGACAATTTCATATCATAAATTGGCTTTTATGATGGATTGTTAAGATTAGGTCACTTGTCAATTTCTAATTATTTCAAAATTGATTGGTAAATTATTTAATTATCCCTATCTATGAATATTGTTAAATTATTAATTATCATATAATATTTATGAGGTGAAGATAAATCGAATTGACATTTTAAAATAAAAATAATCTTTTCTACGAGACTACCTTAATCACTAATATTATACTCTTTAAAAGATTATAATAATAACACAATTAAGTTATAAATATATCGTATTGATTTTCACATGACATGTGGGTTAATAATATAATTTTATTATAAAAATATTTTGTATGAAAAAAGAGAGTAATAAATTACAAATTACTCTTGACTTAATTAATTATTTATTTTTTTGCCTAAACTTAATTTTAATTGAATTTATATTTTACTTAAAGTCAACCATTCCCAAAGCCAAGGTCAGATTGAGAAAAAGAACAAAAAAAAAATGAATAAGAACATCTAGCTAGGTTTGGTAGCACGTCAGTCTTGGAAGGCTTGGGAAGAAAAGAATAACAAAAAGGTTATAAGGGTATTATTGTCTTTTCATCCATACTATAAAATGTATTAAATTCTACCCCTGCATACATGATTTATGGTCGTGGAAAAATATAATAATTGAGGAATTCAGCTAATTTTTACATCTTAATTAATTTAATAAAATTTAAGTGTTAAATATTAAATATTAAAAAAATTAATTATTAAAGGTTAAAATACACTAAAATCCCTAATTAAGTTTAGAACCCATCTTATACATTTAATAATATTTGTAAAATTCAATGACGTCAACAGAAAATCTATTGCAATGAATAATTTAAAGTGCAATCATGGATTAGGATATTTTTAAAGTATAATGACTAATTTAATTTAAAATTTTAAAATATAATAATTTATTTATTTAATTTTAAAATATAATAATCAAATTAATTTGGATCAAAATAGAATGATTTATTTGACACATCATAAAAAATTAAAAATTCAAACTAATTTGATTATTACGCCAATTTACTTAAAACTGGAAGAAAATCGTCAAATTATGAAACCAAACCCACAACCAATTTCTTGTTTACAGCTCGATTAGCGTTGGACCACGTGGGATGCCAAGTTTGTACGCGAAGAGCACATGCCTAACGTGTAGCCAATCACCGTACACCTCCATCATCCATCATGTACGCCCCACCACCTTATCCGTATCGGCTCATCCGACGTCATTTTCCGCGTTCCGCATCTCCACGCAAACCCCAAGGTATATAAACCCCAAAGCCGAAAATCGTCATTCCATTAATAAACCCAAAATATATAATATTGCTTCTTCTTGCAGTCATGAACAGGGCACCGTTCTCAGTTTGTCTTCGCCGCTTGCTTTCTCTCTCTAAGACCGCGAGGAATTGTCCAGACGCGTTTGACTAAACCTTCTCTCAGACAGAAGGATAGACGCAAAGATAGATACGAACTCTTCTTTCATTGGAAGCGTCGAATCTCGATCTGGAATCCATTCAAGAAATGTTCGACAAACCCTAGCGTTTGGATGAACTTGCGCGCATTGATGAAGCAGATTCGTCGGTGCACGAGGATATTCATCCTCTGTTTTCTCTCTGTTTCTGTTTTCGTTCCAATCTTTCTACTCACTAATGTGCTCAAGAACTTCGATTCACGAGGTAACAGGATCGGCCGCCACTGGTGCAATCATTTATTCATCACTTCAGTTCAGTTCTGTTGTGTTTATTCTTGTTTTAGTGTGAACTTTTGTTTGATGGATTTGTGGTTGCTTCTTGCAGCGTCGGAAGGATTTATTGGAGATTTATCGAGTATTGTATGAATCTTGTTCTCTTTCTGTTTTTTTTTTTTTAAATTTATTTTGCGTTTCGACAATTGTTCTGTATATGCCTTCATTGTTTTCTGCTGGACTGCTTGATTCCAGAGAAGCCGACTGAAGTGAGACGCAAATTTCTGATTCTTAGTTACTTTCCTTTTTCTTTGCTATCGCACACTTTTCTGCAACCAACAACAGGAAGGATGTTTTCTTGATTCTTTTTTTTTTTAGCTGAATGATATTTTATTGGTTCTGTGAGCAGAAATATAGGACAGATACCATCAAACTGCACGCAATTGAGAAGGTAATCTAGATTTTGGTTAGATTCAGTTACAATTGTCAGTCTGAATACGTTTATTACTTGATGCAATGGAATTTGATGATCTGATGTCCAGGAAGGAGGGGAAAGCTTGAAAGAGCCGCCAGAAGTTCTGTACAAGGATAGTGATTTTAGTTCTGTGGTTGACCAAGGTTCATCTGATGGGACTATAGCATCTGTCCAATCCAAAAATGCCAAAAGCAGTATGGATATGGAAAGAAATGGTTGGTGTCATTTAACAGCAGTTACAGCTTTTGTTGGTCACATTCCTCTATTGACATGTATTTGATTTTTGCATTTTTTAACCTTCAGGTACTAGTCAGGGGATGAAGCAAGATAGTCAGCCAACTCAGTGGGAGCAACCGTCGTTGACATTTGGTCAAGAGGTACTCTATATGCACAGATGTCTTAGGATAACCTTGAAATGTCTGTCAACTTCTTTTAGTGCAGTGAAGGCCTTAAACCCATATGTTTCCCATACCCGGACTCTTAACATTTACAGGACAACAGAAAGCTGTCGCCATGTGGATATATATGATTGTTCATGTGGAATTGGATATGCTAACTTCTATTACATTCATTTGTCAATGATAAACATATAAACGAACTAAATTCAGTCAGATTTTTGTTTGGTTAATAAAAACAAAAATAAGTTCTGGATCTATGGGCGGGGAATGTTTATTCTTGTGGTGGACAATTTCATCAAATTCTTCCCAATGCAATATGCCAGCATTGGCTATCATTGGGTACCTGAGCAACATTCCCCTTTTCTTCCACTGGGAATGTAGGACATAGAAATTGCTACAAATATGTAATAGAGTGAGTTACTTTTAGGAAACCAGAGTAGTTAAAACTATCAGAATATTTGATATTGTTGCTTATCAAAAAGAAAGAAAAAGTAGATTGATTCTGGCAAAAAATCATAACCGTTTCATAATTTGAAGGGATTTTGTTTAGGAGTTGTTAAGAATAAGTGTGGGTCTGCATTTTGGACATCCCCGAGTATTGAGTGTGGGCTTTAGCCTTTGATGCTTACCCTTAACTTTAAACCGTAGCATCTAAAAATGAAGAAACCTGTCAATAGTGGATGACAAGCTCTTTTTGAGCATATTCTGCAATCATGATTAAGCCACTCAACCAACTAGAGGGGCTGAGACTAGGATATTGATTTTTTAAGAATGAATTTAGTGATATTAATCGGAGTGAACTGGTATATTATGATGATTTATTCAGTCATCATAAATGAACTCCTTGCTTTTGAAGAAAAGATGCTGATAGTCAATTGGAGATTGCTTTATGCCAATGTATTTTACTTATTAGAGAGAAGAATTGCCACTTGCTCTTATTTGTACAATTTTGTTCTCTATGTTGAGCTAAGACCATGCCTTATCTTGCTAGCTATTTTTAAGGCCTCAAATTGGATCAATTTATGGTGACAATGCATTTGCGTAAGCAATTTTTAAGCTGGTTTCTTGGAATGGTTGGATGAATTTTCTTGCTAGTATTTTCCTCAGAATTATTTAGTCTGATGGAACTTTCGGGGAAACTATACTAGATGTGTGCTATTCTGAAATTGGTTTTAGATGTCTGATGATTATTTGATAAATTTCATATCCATGTGAGAAATAGGAGCTTCTTTTTTATCATTGATTCTTAAGAAATGGCAAGTATAAATAAACTGACCTGTTCCTTTCTGTCTTGGTCACTTTGTTGTCGGGTGCAATCTTTTCTGTGTAGGATTTTAATAAAGCTACTACTATTTTTTTGGCTCCTTTTTTTGGGGCTCAATTGGATCTAGGATTTGTTAAAGGAAAGCCGAACATAAAGGGAATGAAAATAGTTATACATCTACATTTTTAGTAATCAAACTGCCAAAATAGGTGAGCGAATTGACTTATTCAGAAAATAGTATTTTTATCCTCATTTTTCTACTCCAAGTAAACCAAATAAATAGATTTTCCATTGACACTTTGAATTCTTTTCTTACCTTTCTCTTCCCTTAACAAATTCAAGATGCATGGATGGTGCTAAAGTTTAACTAAGAACTTGTTTTCTTTTATGTTTCAGGAACTGTCAAAACAAATGACACTTCCATACAATCAGAAGTTACAGTCTCAGTCAAGGAGGTTATTAGATGTGAAGTTAAAGGAAGCGAAAGATCAATTGATTAGGGCAAAGGTGTACTTGAGATTTGCACTAATGGCTAGCAACTCTCATTTAGTAAAAGAGTTGAAATTACGAATTAAAGAGCTAGAAAGAGCTGTTGGTGATTCTAGAAAAGATTCTGATTTGTCAAACAGGTAAGTGTCCACCTTCTGTTTTATCTATGGATTCTTTCATTGTACTAATCATTAGACATCAAGAAATGAACCAAGAATGTTTTACATGTTACATGATACTATGTAAATCAATATTAATTTGATCCAACTGACTTGGGGGCAGTGGGTTCAGAAGGTTTGGCTCAGGTCTCAGTTGCTATATCATGCATCTTTAAATATTCATCTGTTCTTTTCAATTTTATCCTGATTGGCACCGGAACTGATATTGCACAACTTTTCCATTTTTGATAGAGTATCCATTGCTTACCCAATCCATCGATAGGCATAAAGTTTGAAGGTCAACAAAAGTAGTAATTTTTACTTGAAGGATGTGTGAAGGATTAGGTATTCCTGGAAGGAGCGGACAAGATATAAACCTAGTCTGATGCATATTAATGGGTACTTAGAGAAGAATACTTGAATATGTAATGAAGTGCAATTCTCTATTCTTTTTCCAGAACAATCCAATCGGTTGAACTTTTGTTTTAATTCTGTCTTATGATACGTTGATCTGTTATGCACCTAGCCTAGTACTTCTTTACCTGATGGATTCATTCTGATCCAACTGAAGTATTAGAGCAATTCCTTTAACAGGGCTCTTTATTCTTCCCAGGTCAAACTGGAACAAGAGATTCTGGCTACCTTGCTGATCATGATAACAGATTGATATTTTAAATGTTTTCTTCAAATAGTTTGTAGGCAAAAACTCCCTGCATATTGAAGTTGAAAATGATAGAGCCATGGTTGCATTGAAGATGTGTAGTTGAGTAATTAGGTGCTGTGAACATGTCTACTAGTTGAAGAGAGAACTAAGAACTAATAAATTTTTCAGTGCTTCAAAGAGAATGAAAGCCATGGAGGCTACCTTGTCAAAAGCTGGCCGTGTTTACTCAGACTGCCCTGCCATGGCCAAGAAACTCCGAGCTATGACTTACAGTGCGGAAGAACAGGTTCGGGCGCGGAGAAGAGAGTCTAAATTTCTTGTGCAGCTTACTGGAAGGACCACTCCCAAAGGCCATCACTGCCTGTCAATGCGGTTGACTGCTGAATTCTTTGCCCTGCAGCCCGAGGAGCGGCAGTTCCCTAATCAACAGAGATTACATGATACTGAACTCTATCACTTTGCTGTCTTCTCTGACCATGTGTTGGCTTGTGGTGTGGTTGTGAGCTCTACTGTTTCCACCTCTAGGGTAAGTACTATTACACTTTTTTGGCATCTTTTAAGCCCCGGTAATCTTTTGACCTTACTGGTATTTTTTGAACTTTATAGAGAATGGCTAACAATTCTGAGAATGGAGTACATTTAAAAAGTTGAGAGAGAGATTTACCAAATGAACTTCATTTACTCGATAGAATTATAACCATGATTGGTACCTATTTGGACAGAAATTCTCTGATATATATTTGCCCATGTCTGATGCTAGCTAGAATATAAAATTGTTAAAATTGTTTAGTGAAATTATTATGGTGAAAGTCATTAGAAAGGAAATTGGTTTCTTTACTGGAAAAGTGGTTACTATGAGTTTGATGCTTTCTACTAGTAATGTTGCTGTTGCAGTCTGACAAACCATCATATTTATTGGAGTGCTGAACAACTGTGCTCAAGGTCCTGTCACATTTGCAGGAAGTTTATGATGCTAGCTAGAATATAAAATTGTTTAGTGAAATTATTATGGTGAAAGTCATTAGAAAGGAAATTGGTTTCTTTACTGGAAAAGTGGTTACGATGAGTTTGATGCTTTCTACTAGTCATGTTCTTGTTGCAGTCTGACAAACCATCATATTTATTGGAGTACTGAACAACTGTGCTCAAGGTCCTGTCACATTTGCAGGAAGTTTTCACTTGTATATACATAATTAAGGTTTCATGTATTTTATTTCTATGCAATCCTGTCAATTTAATATAATATATACATATATAGTCGAGTTCTTAAATATATAGTTATTCTATGTATTCCTGCTGAGGTTTTTAATGAATTATTTGGTTCTCCCACGATATCATTTTTCACTTGGATAACTGTTGCATGATTCTCAGGTTTTTTTCTATAGGAAAATTTTTGTTTTTCGTTTTTCATTTTTCGTTTTTCGTTTTTGTTTTTTGTAATGGCTTGTAACTAACTTTATGATTTTGCCGCTCTTTTGTGAGGAATTGAAGGGAGAAGCAAGTTCAATTGGTTCTTGTTACAATGGATTTCAAATATGCAAAATGAATTTTTTAGGTTTATTAGTGGATCACGAGTATGGTTCACACACAATTCTTTGCCAACTTCTACCTATTTAGGTTTGAATTAATACACACATAATTTAGTGTTTCATGAGTAGAAAGACAAAAGATAAATAAGTAAAATTAGAAGACGTTGAAGTAGAACTCAAGCATTTTTACTTGACCATTTACAGGAACCAGAGAAGATAGTTTTTCATGTAGTGACAGATTCTCTAAACCTCCCGGCAATGTCGTTGTGGTTCTTATTAAATCCTCCCGGAAACGCCACTATACAGATCCAGAGCATAGACAATTTTAAGTGGTTGACTACCATGTACGGTGCAGCTCTGCAGAAGGAGAACTCTCATGACCCAAGATATACCTCTGCACTGAACCACCTCCGTTTTTACCTGCCAGACATTTTCCCTATGCTGAACAAGATTGTGCTCCTTGACCATGATGTGGTTGTACAGAGAGACTTGACAGAATTATGGAGCATCAATATGAATGGGAAAGTAAATGGAGCAGTGGAGACTTGCCAGGTAGGTGAGCCTTCATTCCGTAAGATGGATATGTTTGTCAACTTTTCAGACACAATGGTAGCAAGGACATTTGATCGCAAGGCATGCACATGGGCATTTGGCATGAACGTTTTTGATCTTCAGGAGTGGAGGAGAAAAAATTTAACTAGGGTTTACCATAAATATCTGCAATTGGTTAGTTCATCCTCCTTTTGCTATATGTTACATTCATGCACATTTTCTGGTGATCCATTTTCTCCTTTTTTAACCTGTAGAATAATTAATCTTTTCTCCCTTTATATCTTAGAAGCAGGATTTTATGTTTTCAATTGAGGTGGCACATCTTTGTGCAATTCTTTGTGGGAAATGTTTCTGACCCTTTCTTTCCTTCTACCCATTCATCTTGGAACCAATTTGTAGGTTCCTTTTAGTGTAATTATCTTCTTTTCTACGATGTAATATTTGCATATAAATAAGGTTATTCAAAGAGGTTATGTTACTTTTTTTTATTAGTCATAATTATTACTTAGTGGTTATTTTTCTGGGCCATCTGCAGGGATATAAGAGGCCGTTGTGGATGGCAGGCAGCCTGCCGCTAGGTTGGGTCACCTTTTACAATCACACGGTGGGATTGGACAGGACATGGCATGTCCTTGGGCTTGGTTATGAGCCAGGCGCCAAAGAGACAGACATTGAACAAGCAGCAGTGATACACTTTGATGGAGTTCTGAAGCCATGGTTGGATATTGGACTAGAGAAGTACAAAGATTATTGGAGGAGACATGTCAACTATGACCACTCTTATCTCCAGCAGTGCAACATTCAGAGATAAATACTGCACCATTAGAAGCCTGGATTCTTCCTCTTGACCCATTGTCTTACTGGTTTTTGTTCAAGGCGCAGATGTGCACTTGATCTGTCCTCAATTTTTCCACAAATTTTCCATGTAAATTTTGATTCATGGTTTCTTTTCTTCCCATTCTTTTCTAGCCATAAGTAGGAGCAAAATCAATTGTTGGCAATAATGCGCTGGGGTTGGTTATAATACTGGTGTTGGTGTACATATAGCTCATTCTATCAGTTAATACCAATTTTACATGATTTGATTGTTATTTCTTCAAAGATGCCAGGGCTGCCTGGGAGATTGCTCGTTTTCTTTTTAAGTTCTCGGTTTCTTTGTAGGAATTTGGTTATATTATTTCTATCAGCAGGTGAAGCTCACGTGAGCAATTGGCTTTGCTGGCATTTACTGCAAGAAGACTATTATGTTCCGGAATATGATAATTCTTATCCGGGACAGTCTGCATTAGGAGAAAAATAGGCCCTGGAGCCAAAAAGCTTTCTTAACTTTAGTGAGTCATCCGGCTTGGTTACAACTGGATTATGCGACACGTGGAGGCATATGGTTGGATTATTGCAGATGAGGGACGATCTGCGTATCCAACGCTGTGTGGTTCATTGCAACAAGTTTTGGCTCAGTGATATTCTTTTCTGAAATCCCTTTTATGTTATATGAAATAAGCTCCTCCATCCCTTGTCCCTGGCTTCAAACTTTTCCCATTGCAGCCGTCTCAACTCTATCCCTCTGGACACCTGGATTGTTACTGAAATGGCTTCCCTCACCGCTTTCACTCCAACTTCATCAGTAACACGCGCAGTCCTTGTTCAGAAGAGAGCTGTAGCAGCCCCCTCTTCTGTCCTTGGTAAGACCTCTCGTCATACCATAACCAATTCCTTTTTCCTTGTCGCATAAGCATGAAGCAATTCATTCATCTTGTTCTCTTTAGAATTGCAATTTAAAGTTAGATATTCATGTAAATAGTAGGGTAAAGGCTTAGATGTGTTGTGTTGATTCAAAATGTATTGCAGGGTTGCCAGCAATGGCGAAGAAAGGGAAGGTGAGGTGTTCGATGGAGGGGGAGAGCCGCAGCTCGAAGTTGGGAATGGAAGCGGCTGCTGCATCGTGGATGGCTGCAGTTTCCGCGGCAACCATATCGAGCCCAGCCATGGCTTTGGTGGACGAGAGGATGAGCACGGAGGGAACCGGGCTTCCCTTCGGGTTGAGCAACAACCTTCTGGTATGGATCCTGCTGGGCGTGTTTGGCCTGATCTGGGCCTTGTACATCATCTACGCTTCCTCCCTTGAAGAGGATGAAGAGTCTGGATTGTCTCTCTAAAATCAACAGTGTTTCATTGTCATAAACCCAATCTTTAACACTGTTGCTTGAATATCAACTGTTGATGTTGTATTATTATTATTATTATTATTTCTTTGTGTTGCTACGTTTGCCGTTTTGCCTGCTTGTTCTTTAGTTCTGTTTTTCCTCTTCGCTTCTTTAATTAATTTGATTCATAATTCATGTTTGTTCCCTTACGACAAGAACACGGGCTTCTCATTAATCAAGATGAACCCCACGAGTTGTCATATACTGGTGTTATTTTGGTACGTCGTGGGTTTGAACCCTGATTTTTTTGAGACACATATTGTAATTTACCTCCTTTAATAAAATTAGGAGATTGAGCGTTGGGAGTACTCGCAAGAGAAGTTCATCCCAAGATGAAATCTCAAAATTTATTAGTATGTTTATTTTAACAAGGGTTAACTCGTGAGAGAATATTTAACTTTTCCTTATGTATCAATTTTAAAAGTGTTGTTATTTTATTTAATTATAAATGTTATCGTCAAATCATTTAAACTTACAAAAATAAGAAAATAATCATAGGGTGCAAGAATATTTTACGCAAATATTCTAATATTTAAATTAGATACTAAATATTATGAAAATTGAATCATAACCAGTATTAGATACGTACTTTTTTAGTAATGAGTGTTTGTTTATTTATAGAGAAATATAGAGTAATCTTAAGTAGTCTAAGACTAAAATAATTATAAATAACGCTTATCTTGATTATGAATAATGTTATTTATCTATATATGATTTTTACAAGTAGGTTTATATGGCTAAAATAATTATTTTGTCCCTTCTTATCCTATCTCAATGATCATTTTGCCATTTTCTCTCCTCTTCCCCCTTCAACAACTGCCGCTCATTGCCTTCCTCTCACCACAACATCCTCCAACAACCGCCTCTCATTGCCTTCCTCTCGCCACAACATCCTTCAACAACTGATTCGCCTCTCACCACTACTTTGCTATTGCATCGGGTTTTATTAGGGTTTCTTATTGATAAAACCTGACGAGGAAGTTAGAAGCGAGGAGCTAATATCTAAAAAACAATAGCGAGAAGGTTGACGACAGAGAGCTAGTTGTCGGAGCAAGGGAATAGGAGAAAAAGAGTATGGGATGAACAAGAAATGTGATTTATCGTCCTGTACACCCACATGCCATACTTATCTCTATACAAATAGCAAAACTCTTTTGATTATTTATAATCTGACGACTTATACTAGGATTCTTACAAATAATACTTACTTTGATTTTTTTTATTCTGTATAAAATTAAAATTCTTATTGATGATATTTATCTTAATATTTTTAAATATTTGTAAAAATATAATTCTTTATAGATAATTGTTTATCTTCATGGAGAAATTTTCGAATGTTATAATTATCTAATTTACGTGTTTGTGTGAGACCTCATCGCGTATGAAAAATTTACACATTTTAGCTTAAAAATATTATTTTGGACTTTTACTTTTGACACAATAAAAAAAATATTAATTTTATATTTATACTTTTAATATTATATCAATTCTACATTACCATTAAAACTTACATCATTAATTTTTTGTGATGTTTAATTATTGATTTTTATTCCTCATGTATATTACCAAATTTGAGAAATATAAAAAATAATAATTAAAACATTAAAAGAGTATTAATAATAATATAAATTTTAACGATATTATAGAATTGATAGAAGAATAAATATAATGACTATAATTTGATAATTTTTTTGATAATAAATTTTATTAGATATTTATATTTTTTAAAATAATCGCTCTTACGCGGCCCCATATACTTATGCATTTGATTACATAGGAGAAAGTAAATTATAGGTTAAATTGAATCTTTATATGAAAATAAAAGTGAAAAATATTTTAAATACGAAACGAAAATAGGAAAATGATTTTTTTTAAAAGAGTAGGAAAAAGAAATGAAGGGATAAACTATAAATTTTAAAAATATAAAGGTATATCTGAAAAATAGTTAAAAATATAATTATTAAAATAAAATAAACAATGGTATATAAGAAATTAGTTTATAATTTATATAATATAAATATTATTATAAGTTGCAAACCCTAAATATGAAATTAGTTTGTTGAAGTTGAAGGTTTGGAGCAGCATTGCTGTCGCCGCCGCCGCCGCCGACCGGGGTCCGCTGCTATCGCCGCCGGCCCATCTCGCCTCCAACCGCCGACCCATCTCGCAGCTCGTCGCCAACCGTCGACGCATCGACTCGCCGCTCTGGCCGCCGCCTTGCCTCTCACCTCCGACCCGTCTCGCCTTTCGCACTCGCCGCCGATCGCCGCCTCGCATCTCTCGCCGTCGACCGCCGCCTCACCTCTCTTGCCGCTGCATCCTCCGATCTGCCGCCGCCTAGCCTCTCGGCCCGAGTTGTAGATCTGATGAGTGGCGACCCTCATCTTCCCCGCTGCAGACGATTGCTTCACCACGGTCGCCGGAAACACGTTTCTCACAATTTTCTGTAAATTGCGAAACGTTCCGGGACGTCTTCGCCGTTCCCGTGCTTCACAGCCCCCAATCAGCGCCCAACCCCAAATCTACTGCGCCTCCCCCGGGGAAACCCTTCTCTTCCAAACAACCCCTTCTGCAAACCCTTCTCCCTACTCGTTCGCCCTGACTCTCGCTCTCGGTCGGTAGCTGGGGAGGTCGCATCCGTGGCTCTCTTGCTCTCGCTGGGTCGCTCGCCTCTCTGCATTGCCATTGGGACACTTGGTTCAATCTTTTGAGGTTTGGTTCAATATTTTAGTTCAATCTTTGGTGTTGTGTTCGGGTTCAATACCAGTGGCAAAAAATCTTTTGGTTCAATCTTTGGTGTCGTGTTCTTGTTCTTGGCAGGCAGACAGTGGGCATCCCTTCATAGACTAAGAGACTAGAGGTACGTAAATTTATTTGATTATGTTTTATTTATTGTGTATTTCTATTTTGTTTTGGCTAATTTAACACCTATGTTGGGTTTAGGAATTCGGACTTTAGGGTTTAACAACTGCATTTGGCTTTTTGCTAATTGTTATTTGACTACTGCATTTAGTTAGGAATTGCCCTGGCTGGGATTTGTTAATTGTGATTGAATATTTGAATTGCCCTGGCTATGATTTTGTTAACTGTGATTTGTTAATTGTGATATACAGGTCTATTATTTGTGTAGTTTTATAAGGTATTTGTATTGCACATTTTTTGTATTTTTTGTTGTTTTTTGCTTTCTCATTTTAAGTTAATGAATTATATTAAATATGCATGTAAAGCTCGTTAAACTCTCATTTTTGTCTTTTTTTCTTTTCTCCTATTGGTGAAGCTTACGGTTGGAATTTTTTTTTGAAGCCCCCTAAGTAAAAAATCCTAGCTCCGCCCTCAGCTCGAACATGATTGAATCCAGTCAGCGTCCTCAGTCACTGTCGTTGCCGTCCCCTTAGAGTTGCCTTCGCCTTCGCCGGCCCTCTCCATCTTTCATCTTTCCGACTTCTCTCTGGCTACCTTACAAGTTGTTGCCTTGTTAGTAAATCTCTCTCTCTCTCTCTATATATGCACACACACACTTATACATATATACACTCACTGCACCACTGCTCCCACTCATACATACAATACATACATATATATATACACATTCATATGCACACTGCATCGCAACTTGAGAACTGTTCATCCTTCAATTTCCCCCCCTCCCTGGCCCCTCGTTCCTACCACTACTGTCCACTGAAACAATTGGAATGTGTAACTAGAATTTGTTCGATTTTGGTTTGGCCTCCACTGCCCACTGCAACTAATTTGTTCAATTTGATGTTCGTTTTTTTTATTAATTGGTTTTGTGTTTGCCAAAGTTTTCTTGTTTGAGACAACACAATGTATCAATGTATCTTCTTGTTTGAAATTTGCAGAAGTAAAAAGATTTTCACATTGTGTTATCTTGATCATCTCTTTCAGTTAGTGTGCTTGAAGTCTCTATTCTTGATCATCTCTTTCAGTTAGTGTGCTTGAAGTCTCTATTGTATATATGCTTTTTATGATGTTATTGTTCTGTTTGGATCTTTGTATTTTATTTTTTCAAATTGGATGTAAACAGGGGAAAAAAGGGTTCTGACCAAATCACTCTGGTCTGGTCTGGTCCCCCTTTAAGTTGGTCTGGTCTTTGGTCCACAAATTCTTACTATTTTGGTCTCAGTCCGGTCTTGTGTAGGGAAGTCTGGTCCGATCCCGTCTAGACCGAATGAGCTCCTACAAATAGATGTTTCAATGAGTTTTTACGAAAAACCATGCTTGTTTAGAAGGTCAATCCTACTAAATTGGACTATCAAATTATTGCACAAATACTTTTTACTGGATGTTTCAAGTAAGATGTTCCAACTGCCTTTTCATGACATGATATTTGAAATAAGATGTTATCCATCCTAACTTGACTCCATTTTGGCTTATCTATTGACAGTAAGAAAGAAACCAATTACCAAGCCAAAAAAAAAAGAAGAAGAAGAAATTATTCAGTACCAACACATAATTTGATTCCATAGGGGCATCACAATCACAAGTCATTGCCAATATAAAGTTAGAACACAGTTATCAACTTTAACTTCTCTAGGCTAAAATGATTCATTATTGCTTATAGAAAAAAGTGATTTTGCAATAATTTAGATCTAGTTCAGGAGTCATAAAACTTTCCCACAATCATAAAAATAGAAACTAGCAATCTTGCAATTAAAAATTGTAATGGATGGTTGAAATACGTTCACTAGAAGAGTCTGAAATAATTCCATTGCCTTAAAAAGGCAGTCATTGTAGCAAAACCATCCAAGACAATGTTATATGTAGATGAATTTGGTTTTGTCATGAACTTGCTGTTATAATTGGGAGCACTGGCAGCCTTATAATCCTCCAAGAAACCGGTCAAACACCCCTCACAATCACTCACAACTCACTGGCCAACAAACCACAACACAAACATATAATAAAGAACATAAATTAATCAAGAACATAACAAGAAATGAAACACACAAACCACATGAGGAGACAGAATTTTATCCTGGTTCATGCCATGTGAATGGCACTACATCCAGCCTTAAAACCACCATCAAGAGCAGTCTTTATTTGCAAGAATTCAATTAGTACAGCAGAGGCCCTTCCCTCCCTTCTATTCCCGAGCGCCCCAATTGTTTTCCCCCAAGATTACAAAGCTAACGGCACCTAACCTTCCTCTCAGAAACAATCAGCACTTGCAAACCACAGAATGAGAAAAGTCTCCTGCACACGCACCCCTTTCCCTCTGTTTACAAAGCTGGGTGGATATCCCAATGAAAACTATTAAATATTTACAGTTTAACCCCCCCAAGTATCACTAATTACAATATGGGATATAAACTTCTGTTTAATGCTTAATTGGCCCTCAAGTACACTGATATAACTGATCTTCTTATCCTATACTCTAGACAACTTTTAACACTTGCATTTCAGCAGAAAAAGTTTTTGAGCTGTCAACTTTTCCTCCTTGAAATAGACCTGTTAACAAGGTGTTATAGGTAATAATGTTGGCCTTCATTCCTGTAGATATCATATTCTTGTAAAGTGTCGTTGCTTCCTTAATCCTCTTGCTTTGCAATACCCATCGATCAACACATAGTTGGCAAAACCGCAATTGATGCAGATGCTGAACCAGAAGAATGGGAGCCTTTGGAACGCTTCATCTACAAACTGATGACCATAGAAGTATTAATCTTTTGAACTAATCTGAGAGGGAGGGAGGGACAGGGAGGGGTAAAAGATCAGCTGGAGTTGATGTTGGGCTGACTTTGTGGGCCCACATTGTGAAGCCCTATGCAGCATTTCAGACAACATGAAAGGACCTTTCTATTTGGTTCTGATGAATTGGACTGAAAAGCCTTTTCCCTGAATGAAATTAACTTTCACTGTTAATTGATCCAAGTTTTTGGACTGAATTAGCATTCCTACAGGGATTTTTTGCCCATTTTATCCTCCCTTGGCTTTCACGATCAGTTCGGTTCAAGATCTGGACCAACTGGCATTATTCTGAAATTAGTGGAGCATTTGCACTATTTTGGACCCAAATAATAGAACTTGTCCATCTCAATCCCCAAATCAATTATCCCTTCTCACTCACTTTCTCAGGCAACCTGTAAATCAAAAGCAACAAAATCATCTCTGGCCCAAAGTTGAAAGAAAGTTGTCCAATGCTTTTTCCTTTGCTGTATCAGTTCTTCATTTTTGGTTCTTTCATCTATCTAGGGTTCTTATCTCAGAACTACAATCACGCGGTACACCTCACACGACTTGGTGACGGTAAGTCTCCTCCTCTCTTGGTTTTCCTCTCCCTTCGCTGTCCTCTTTCTGTTTACGTGCCCTCTCATTGTGGTCTTTCACCCATTTCAGTAATCAAGGTGTTATTCTAACTTATTGGTTGAGAGTGCTGATATTTTAATTAAAACTATCTAGCTGATAATCTTGCTTCTTCTGAGCTTAATTGAAACTTTTTTTTTTTTTTTTTTAATTCAGTACTTGAATAGGCCTAATATGTTCTACTTGAGTGAAATTGAGCACACGCTGCGACTGCCTCCCAGTCTCCTCGACCTTCCTCTCCATGATGCAATCAAGGGAGAGCTTGAAGGTCTCTTCTTAGACAAGGTCACATTTTATCTGTCTTTTAGTTATTTTGTAATTTAGCTTATTCCTTTTTTTTTGTCTTTATTGCACTTCTTCCCTTGCTTTTTGACCTAACAATTAGTCGTGCTTGAGATGAATGATTTTTTCCTTGTAATCAAGGTTATTGCAAATCTGGGGCTTTGTATCTCCGTCTATGATATCAGGTCTATTGATGGTGGCTTTATCTTTCCTGGAGATGGCGCTTCAACCTATACGGTAAATTGGACCATATTTTGTAACTTATTAAATTTCCCTTGAATTCTGTGCAGTATCTTATTAATTTACACTGTGTAGTGATTTCTATCTTCCTTACAGGACTCAGATAACTTCTTGATGTCCAAATCATATTTATTCTTTGCCATAAACAAGTAACAATTAATTGAAATCTGTCAATAAGGCTGTTGTTGGTGTTTTTCATAGAGAGTGTCCATTGTATTACACGATTTTGGCTTACTATTACCTCTTTGCTTATTTCCTCTTAATGGATGTACTATTATTTTCATGGAAACACTTAATGGAGCTCTTCAATTATGGGGGAAAAAAATGGCATATGCAATGTTATTTAATGTTGAGGCTGTCTTATTTATTTCAGTGGTGAAATTCTAAGTAAGCTACTTTGCTGCTTATGACTAGTCTGTGCATAATGCAGATTATTATTTATGGATACTTTGCAATTCTGAATGAAATCTTAGTACCTGATCTGCTTTCCGACCCAGAAATGGTGTCCTGTTTCTTCTTTTTTCTTTTTGTCTTGAAATTTTAATTGGTGGCAAAGTATTGTGTTTCTGCTAGAGTTCTACTTGTAAGTGGGGATGTCGTCTGCATGCAAACTAGGGTTAGTGGGCTAATAGAAAAGCTGGTAGATATGTCAACCTGGAATTGAACAACTAAGGGCCCGTTTGATTCCCTTTCTGTTTTCATTAACAAAAACAGAAAATGGTGTTTGGTTACTTGTTCATTAAAAATAAATAAAAAAATTGAAAAGAATTAAGTGTCACGGCCCCCATGAGTTAGGAAGATATTTTCTTATTTTATTTTCAATTGTTATATATTTAATTAGTGATTATGTTCTAGGGATTATAGTTATGGAGTAGTGGGGAGGTAGGGGAGTGATTTAAGAGCAATTATTGGCAATGGAGTGAATGCCACAAATAAGTATTGGTTAGCTTTATATATAAAACTGTAACCCCCACAATGTCGAGATGATGTATGAATTATGAAGAATTTATTGAAGTCTCTCATTTCCTCCTATTGTTCTTTCTAATGTCTCTCTCAATTCTGTCAGATTTCTCCCCCCATTTCTCTCGGTTTCCCCCCTACTTTCTGTCAATCTCCATTATTTCGGTCTGTCTCTCCCTTATTTCTTCCTATTTCTCCCTCAAATTCCAGTCGTATCTTCAAAGAAGACATTGCTTAGGACTAGGGCCTTGACATTAAGATGGAAAAAAGATGTTTTCACATTTTTCATTTCATTTTCGTTTTTATATTTTTGCTCCTTCCCTACCCTTTATGCTGCTAGCAACTCATAAAATTGACCTGGTGACTCCCAGCTTGCTGGCAACTCCCAATGAATGGGTTAACATTAACATCCATGTGAGTTGTTGCTGTCTTGATGACTCATTGGAGAGGGGTTGTCAGGAGTCCAGTAACTATGGTTGCCGACAACAAAGAGGGCAGGGGAGGGAAAAGAAAAAAATGCAAAACATTAAAAATAAAAGTGAAAGCAAACCAAAGTTATCAAACAACATTTACATTTTCATTTTTAAAATGAAAAGTGAAAACACTAGCTGAAGACAAAAATGAAACCAAAATTAAATAATGAACAGATAGCTCTAAATCAAATGGCCTTTAAGATCTTCACATTTGGGTTTGAAGTTCTATTAATAGAGTTTAAATGATTTTTTAATTGTTTTCTAGCATTAGGAGTAAACAAGATTGTCTACCTATGTGAGGTCAATGAAATAAACAAGATTGTAATATAGCATAATCGCATGACCTTTACTTATACAAAGTAAACTATTTGATTGTTGTCTTGTTTTCATATCAAGATGCATTGTGCTTTCACAGTTGAACAAAATTCATTTACTCAAGGTGCCCTTTGAGTGTCTTAACACCTCTTGGTTTGTGCTAACCTAACCATTGAATGTCATGGTGTTTGGCAGGTCCGTTTCAGGCTGGTTATGTTTCGTCCATTTGTGGGAGAGGTTATTGTTGCAAAACTTAAAGAATCTGATGCTAACGGCTTACGTTGTATGTATGGCTTATGGATTCCACTTTATTTGTTTATTTTTCAAATTAATCACATATGTCTGATCTACATCCAACTAGCAAAAATATGAGTATCCTGCCACTGAGCCTATGCTAGCTCCACGAGGAATTATCTAGGGTCTTTATAACTTCATTGTGCTTATCGAAATATATCCATTTCATATTAGAGATGTAGTAGGTGGTACATCTTATGTGAATAATTTTTTACATAATTCTTTTAATCAAAAATGTTTTTTTTTTTTTTCAAAACTATGTAAGATATATTATTTCCTGATATATATTTACATAGGGGAAATTGCCTTCAAACCCCCTGTTGTTAGAGCCATTTGCGTGACCCACCCCCCAATGGGACTTTATGGCATTTTCCTCACACCTTTCTTTTTTTGACAATTTGTCACGACCGGCTTGTTATTTTTATTTCTATTTTTACTTATTTTGCATGAGTAGTTAGTTATTGCTTTTATTATCTGATTATTCTTAGTTATGGAGTGATTTAGGAGGTTATGTAATAATTAAGGAGCAGTTATTAGTAGTGGAGGAGTGGTAACTGCTCTATAGAATTGTGTGCTGCTTATATATATAGCCATAACCCTCATGGCCAGGGATATCAATATATGAATTATCAAGTTTATTGAATTCTCTCTTTTCTCCCTCCATTCTTTGGGATTTTCCCCTCATCTCTATCAGTTCTCCCTAATTTTAGTATGTTCCCCCTCAATTCTTGCTATTTCTCCCTCAATTTCCAATTCTATCTTCTAAGGAAACATCAATTAGGACTAGAGTCCTGATACAATCATCCCCCCACTAAGAACAAGGATGCCTTCTTGTTGCTATTTCTGTTGTTTTCCTGACTCTATGGAACTTTATCTTGATCAGCATCAACAAAAAAATTTCTATCATCTGCTAATTTTTATTTCTTGATAAAAATGATGAATTTCAGATCACACCTTCATGCTAATGTTGAATTTGTTATTTGCAGTGTCACTTGGCTTTTTTGATGATATCTTGATACCTGCACATCTAATGCCAAATCCATCCCACATAGAGCCTGATCCAGAAAACCAGTCAGTTCTTGTCCAAACCAACTTATGTAATTATAATAGACTTTCTAGCTCCTAATCAGGTCCTTATCCCTTTGGGTCACTTATTTGAGTAGCACGAATATAATATCGTTTTATGTCTCTGGTTTTTGCTCCCCTCAGGAAACAATTGAAGTGGGTCTGGGAGTTTGAAGGTGCTAACTATCCTATTGATGAAATAGATGAGGTTTATATTCTGTTTGGAGCCTTTTCAGTTTCGTGAGTTGATTGATGCTTGATGCTTAATTGTACTGGTTCTTCTTGTGTAACTGCAGATTCGCTTTCGTGTTCAGAATGTAAACTATCCTAAAATTCCCATTGAGCAAGAAAAACTATCAACACCCATTGAGGAAGAAAAACAATCAAATCCAGTTAAAGAAAAACAATCAAAACCATTTGCTCCCATGGTGATAACTGTGAGTTCATCTTTTAAACCTTTTGTTGAATTATTTTTTGGCCTATTGTTGTGGCTTCCCCTGAAGCTATATTTTCTTTTAAAGGCTGCAATGTATGTTAAGCTGCAGTGGTGCCCAATCTGTTAATTGTAGCCATAGCATGAAGCTGAGATTTGAAAATTTGCTTACCGAAATATATGGATGGGAGATGATAAACTTTATAAGACTCTTCTAAAATTATCACTAGGAAGATAAGCCTTTTGAGTTATAGATTTTAGGAGGTGAACTTAGTCTGGGTTTTTCAGTACCTTAATGGTAGATCTGTATCCTTGCGTGTAGAAACTTCTCCATATTGTGATATTGTCATGTACTACTTTTATTCATGGTGCACTCCTAAAGTAATCTGTAAGTAGTAACTAATGAGCATTTCATTTAAGTGATTGTAAGCATTACTGCTCAAGGAAGTGAAACCTGCACAATTTAGGAAACCCAGAAACACAAAAGAAAGTCCCTAGTTACTTATAGGCAAATAAAAATTACTCAAAACTACACAAAAAAATAAAGAAAACCAAAATATTCTTGCTTGGCCATAAAAATGGGAAAACGAGAATGGTTTTCCTCAATCAGTAAATTGGATGCTCTAGGCTTTCAAAAGCTCTTCTATTGTGCCCTCAGAGTTCGTACTAGGGCAACTGCTGTCGGAACCATGTGAACAGCTAATTTTGGGCTGGCATTGTGCCAAAAAGGATAGTGTATAGTGTATACACACACATATATACACATACCACTATCCTTCACATGGTTTTAGATATAATTTGTAATTACACCTATGTTGGTGTTATTTGAAATCCATGATTTTTTGGGTCCAACCCCATGTTGAATTTTAACCCAAATCCAAATACCATACCGTACATAATGCCGCTAAACAAAGCATGTGGAATTCAAGTTCCAAATGAATGGGTCAAATGACCTCATCCGTATGGATCCTAAGGTTGCTTTTGGTTATAGAGATTTCAAATGATGTCATTTGAAATACTTTTATTTCAAATAACACCCATTTTGAGTAATTTTAAATTCCTCTCTTTTTTTCTTTTTTTCTTTTTTTTGTGTGAAGTTGAACCTAAATCTAAATGTTTTCAATAAAAATGCATCCAAATTCCAAATGAAAGGGTCAAAGGATGCTATCAAAATGAATCCTCAAGTTAGCCTTGAGATAAACCAATAAATTGTATGGAGCTGTATTATTAATTTCTTTTAGAGTTGAGCAGTCACATTTGTTTGTTGGGCTGGTAGTTATGCTAGTGAGGCAAAACCTTACAAAAGTCAGTTTCTGCAAGAGTAACGATTCTCTGCTGACTGCTGCCAACATGCTGCGAATATTCTAACTAGTTGTGTGTAATTATTCTGGCCATTGTACACAGGTCAATCCCTCTCAAGGCCATTCCAGGTCCATAATCATGTCATGTCAAGTTGGAAGTGTATGTTCACCATTTTGTGAAGCATCTTTCTGATGTTGTAGCATATTTGATTTGGCCTGCTTTCCTGATATGGCAGTTTTGCACAGCCAATGGATATGGAAGTTGATTGCCAATTTGCCATGGAATAATCTGTTCGCCATAATGCTAGGCTGTTTTTTGGTAGCTTAGAGATTTGGAAACCTCCAAATTAGTTGGTAGGGCTGTTCCTAATATGTGCGGCTTTCTTCCCTTGTGGCCACAAGGCTATTTTGAGCCCGACTTGCATATGCCCAGTACAAATTAACCTACCAGGCTGCCTGATAATCTACACCTTTATAGATATTGATTTATCTAGTACATTGTGGTGTAACAAAATATATGCATGTGTATTCAGCTGGAAGAATTTGGTTTCTGGTTCGGATAAATCAAAGACCTTAGTCTCCTTGAGATGAGTACAAGCCATGTCCATTAGTTATTACTAGCAATCTATCGAAGAGTGTGCTCCCGGACTCTTAATCTAGTTAACAACATAAAGAAAAACAAAAGAAAATTATTCCCAGGCTCCTAGCACTACTTATTGGTGCCCTATCGCATAAATTGAGACAATGTGGCTTTAATATGGTCCTGTTGTGGCTTTAGTACGGTGTTAGTTGAGCACAGGCAGCCAGGCTTACTCCATGAAGATTCTAAAATTTTATTCATTTTTTGATTTTTTTTTTTTTTTTTTTGCAGGGCTCACTTGATGCAGATGGTTTAGGCCCCGTATCATGGTGGTAGGGCTGCTTTGCCCACTTTAGGCTCGTGCTTTGAAATTTTTGTGACTGTTTCAAGAAGAAATGACTGCCCCATCTAGGTACCATCTAGTAGGGTTAAGCCTTGATATGTTATTTCAAGAAGAAACAACCCAAATCCCTCAACTTTGGCCAAAAATGGAGGGAGCACTTAGGCATTTCAATGGAAAGTGTACTTTGTGTGCCTTATTGTGTGTCTTTGGTATAAATTTGGTAGGAATAAGGATTTAGTAGTTTTGAATGAGTGGCATGTAAGCAAACTCTATTCCTAGTTATAATTTTAAAAATAGTTTTTGTAATTTTACAGTTAAATCAATGTGAAAGAAACTTTAGGCTGTGTTTGGAATAAGGATTCTTTTTCATGTAATGTGCAATTGTTTTTTGTTTGTATAGAAATGAAAAATTGATATATAATTTATATGCACTTTGGTATTTACATTGAACTACTTATTTTGTTTTTATTTTCTTCCCATGGATACCAGTTTCAGAAGTATATTAGCCAATTAATTCGAAGTTTATCATTTCTTTCTGACTTTGGTTCATAAGGCTCAATTGTCAAGTCGATCTTCAAATATCTTTAGAAGTGTTCTCACGAATTTATGATTTTGTCATAAAAAACCTTTAGTATAAATTTTGTTTAGAAGATGTGAATAGCTTAACAATCAATCTCTATAAAGGTTTTGTAGGTGAGTTCACTGCAAGCAAATTTAAAAAAAAATTGAAAAGGGCGACCAGTGACCTTTGTGCCTGTAATTTTTTTTATTTTGGTTACCAGATAAATATTTATTAAATTAAATTTTGTTATGAGAACATTATTACATAATAAGTATTATTTAAATAACATTTTAATATAAAAATTACATAAACAAATAAGCAAATCAAGAAAGGCTATTGGGTGCTCTAAGCCCCCTGATAGGCCATTGATGTTCCTTTTAACTTAGAAAATGTTTAATTAAGATATAGATTAAAAAATATAGAATATAGAAAATATCCTGATAAAAGTATTTTCTGTTGTATTTGTTAAATTTTTTATAAAGAAATTACATAATTTCTTATCTTGAATTTTTAAAATAAATTTATCTCTTTTTCTCTTTAATAATTTATCTTGAACTTTATAAATAAATTATCTTAATAGAAGTTTATTTTACTCATTTTAACAAATATTACTTAAATAAATAATATTAATCATTATCTTATTATCACAGACAATGGTTAAATTTCAATAAAGAGAGTGATGCTATATATCTATGTTGTAAACAATTCTATGTGACATGCAATTAATAATTAAATTTTGTTATGAAACTAGCAAAATAATACAAAAAACTCAATGGAAAAAAGAGAAAATTAAATCATAAAATCCCAATAAAAGTGGGTTGTTGATGATAATGGACATGTTACGTATATTAGAGATTATTTACAGTGTAGATGTATAATATTATTTTTTAATAAATGTGTTATTTCTAGGAGCATCGTTTTTAATTTTAATTTTATTAATTAATAAAATATTGCTGCTGAATGAGATTAAGGCATTCAAAATTTAAAAAATGATAAGTTGTTTTGTTAGGATAAGGATTTAAAAAGAAATTTAGTAGATGAGATAAAACTCCAAGATTCAAAAAGAGGAATTTAAATTTGAAGTTTGAAACCAAAAGATAAACGACATTCTAAATTTGAATGCTAGTTATTATCTCTTAAGTTTGAATTTGCTCCCATTTTCTAAGAGATAAAGTAACATTTTAACTTGTATATAAGAGGCTGTTGGGCTTATCCTTTTTTTTTTTTTTTCAAGCTTATAAATCTTTCTATGTATAAGTTGTGTAAAACTTAAAAATTGGTAAGTATTTAAATTGATAATGTATTTTGATAAATGCGTTTTAAATTGTCACTTATATAATTATGTGTTTGGTTTGAGAAAAACTAATAAACTATCAACACTTGATAAAAATATAAAAATAAACATGTTATTGAATAATATAAATAAAATTTATGAAAATATTAATTTTTAATAAGAAAATATAATTTGATATCCAACTGATAAAATTGTTACACTTATATGTTAATAAATTATATGTCATTATAAAAAATATATATATATATATATATTAAATATACATATATAAAGATAAGAATGTCCATAACAGAGGTAGCGAAGATTGAGGAAAAAAATGTATAGTAAAGACAACTACATTTAATACTTAGTTAAATTGTCTGATTATCTCTAAACTCGTTTGATTCATTTTTTTTTAATTCAAAATGATACATATATTTGTCTCAATTATCATATTCATCATGCACTTGAAATATTTAAATCTCGATGCATTATATGTTGTTTTTTGCACTACCATGGGGTTGGATAGTATGTCTTGAGGGTAATACATTTATTTAGATGACATGTAGACATACACATTTTAGGTCGACATTCTAATTAGGCAAAAACATATGGAATGCGTTCCTTCCTACGTCTAAGGTGTGTCAACTCATATACCACTCATACATGAAAAAATATTTTCGAGGTCTTACTCAATGATTCAGTGCTTAACCCAATATATTCAAACGTGTCAAGTGACACTCATAGTAGCAACGATAAGTAGAACTTGTATGACTAATTTTTCTATTAAAGGCATTTTTATAATTTTACATATAATGATTTCCTCATTAAATGATAATGTGTCAAGTTTAACTGATGAAATTATTACACTTACATGTTAATAAATTAGATGTCATTATAAAAAAAATATATTAATATATATATATTAAATAGACATATATAGAGAGAAGGATGTCTATAACAGAGGTAGCGATAGAAAAGGCATTGGCAGTGAATAATGGAAGAGGCAGCAATAGAGGTTGAAGGCGACAATCGATGCAGATAGGGATGGGGTTGGAGGCAATGGTCGCTATTGAGGAGTGAGGAGATGGAAGTGACGACAATAGAAGAAAGGTAAAAAGATGAAGGAAATGGGTAGAGGTTGGAAATATTGTAATTGCTTAAAGACAAATTTGTCATTTATTTAGTTAACGAAATAAGTTACCAATAACTTATTTTTTAAAATTTGAGAGTAGTTTATTGAAATAGTTGGTAAAATAATTTATACACTCGATGACATTTAAACTCTTAAAATTTTGACAAATATGTAACTAAATAAATTTGATAACTTATAAGTTAAAAAAATAATTTATAAGCCCTCTAAATAGTTTCTCCTGGATTCAATAAATTTATAATATGTTTTCAAGGATTAAACTTATTTCGATTACAAAATAAAATATATTTATCATCTATTAATAAAATAATTTTAAAACTAAAAATAATACGCTTTTAGTCACCTTATTAAATTAATTACTTGCTATAAAAATATTATTACATAATAAAAATATCGTTTAAATGTCATTTTAATATAAGAATTACATAAAACAGATAAATTTCCAGTAATTCTGGAAAGGAAATTACAGAGGAGTCTCTTCCACTAGAAAATACAATTAAATATCAATCTATAAAAATCCAACCAGCATTTACAAATAAGCTGCACCGAAAGCCCGGCGAAGCCAAAGCGCAATGGCGGCGTCTCCAAGCGTCACATTCTCGTCTTCTTCCCCAACTCTTCAAACCCTACGCAAAAGCTTCCCAATCTCTCTCTCGCATCGCTCCTTCTCGAATGCTCGCTTTCTCTCCGACGCGTCCACCTCCCGCTCGCCTGGCCGCCGCTCTTTCTCTCATCACCGCCGGCAGGCCCGTCCCTTCGCCGTCCGAGCGGAGTCCGACAACGGCGGCGCCGAGCCTCGCCACTACGACTTCGATCTCTTCACCATCGGCGCCGGCAGCGGCGGGGTTAGGGCTTCCCGTTTTGCCGCCAATTTCGGCGCCGCCGTTACCGTATGCGAACTCCCTTTCGCCGCCGTATCTTCGGATACGACCGGTGGAGTTGGTGGAACGTGAGTTGTGAATTCGGCTTGAAGTTCATTACTATATAATTCTCGTAGATGTATATGTATTCGTCTGTTTTTACCTTTTGCCTTCTTTGCATGGTTTTGTTGTGATAACTGAGATGAACTAAATGGAAGTAAGTTGTTTGATGGATGCGAAGATTTGAATTCTTGTATTTTTCGTTTCTTCCAATTTCCGAAGGTTTGAATTCATAGATAGACAGTTGATCGCGTATTTAAGTTCCCCTGATGGCTGGTTACGGTTTCCAACTACGAGTTCATCTCGTGAGTTGTATACCTGGACTTGTTTGGTTGAGTTGCCCATTTGCAGCTGTCAGAGGAGATCAAATAACACCGGATTTTTCCACTGGTTGGACGATTTTGAATCATCGTGCAACACGTGTCTTCTTCTTCCTTCTTCCTCGAGTCAGGCATATGTTTGGTCTTGCTCTGTATGTCCTTTTGCAAAACAAATAGGTAATAACAAAACACCAACATCCCCGCCCCCAGCCGGAACAAGGAAAAAGGAAAAGGCCATCAAAATTCATGACCCGCAGTGGGTGCAGAATAGGCTTTCTATCCACTGGTTTAGAAGACGACTTCATTTTTTATCTCTTCTTGTGTGCGAGTTTTGGGTGGTAGTGGAAGGAGGGGTAAATGGCTGGATGGTTTTAATTGAATTCAACTCTACTGTACTGTCTTCCCCTGACTATTTGGGTATGGATATTTTTTTCAGCATTTTTCTTGTTAAAGGCAACAATTGAAGTTAAAACACAATAGTGCACCTCAACTTTTATTATCTCAAAAGTCTGGTTACTTCTTGTCTTTCACATTCACTGCATATATTCATTCCTTTGTCTAGTTGAAATAATTTCATAAGTTTAACACTAAAGAAAACTTTCAAGCTTCAAAGAATTTGTGAGTTCGAAAACAAATTTTTGTGTTTTGGATGTAGGTGTGTGCTCCGTGGATGTGTGCCAAAGAAACTACTTGTGTACTCATCCAAATATTCTCATGAATTTGAAGAGTCGCATGGTTTTGGATGGAAGTATGATGAAGAACCTAAACATGATTGGAGCACCTTGATGGCTAATAAAAATGCTGAGTTGCAGCGTCTTATTGGTATTTACAAGAATATTCTGAAAAGTGCTGGTGTTACTTTAATTGAAGGGCGGGGAAAGGTTGGATGGTGCTGTGTTGCTCTTAATACCCAAATGCTATTTTGTTTGAAATGAACTCATATTTGTTGTTTTTTATCTTTTACATAATTATTGCTTATATATCACAGGTGGTGGATCCACACACAGTAGATGTGGACGGAAAACTCTATACTGCAAGGCACATACTAATTGCGGTTGGGGGACACTCCTTCATTCCTGAAATTCCTGGACATGAATATGCAATAGATTCAGATGCTGCCCTTGATTTGCCTTCACAACCTAAGAAAATTGCAATAATTGGAGGAGGGTATATTGCTCTTGAGTTTGCTGGCATCTTTAATGGTTTGAGAAGTGACGTCCATGTATTTGTAAGAGGGGAAAAAGTTTTGAGAGGCTTTGATGAAGAGGTAAGGAAGAGGAGTTACTGTTTGTAATAGTTTGTTTGTGTATTATTGGAGAAATGTCTTGGTTTGAGGAAAGCTCATCCTTTAATTTCTACAGATAAGAGATTTTGTTGTGGAGCAGATGTCTCTGAGAGGGATTGAGTTCCACACGAGTGAATCACCTCAGGCTATCCTCAAATCAGCTGATGGTTCTTTGTCTTTGAAGACTAACAAAGGAATGGTTGATGGTTTCTCTCATATCATGTTTGCAACGGGTCGTATGCCTAATACAAAGGTCTGGCCTTTTACATTTGTGGTTTTCTATGTTGTTCAGTCATCTAAAGCTGGCACTTTTCCACATACTACTGTAAGGTGTTTTTTGGAATCTTTCATTTTGTCTGGAGAGAGTTTATTTATTTGTTAGGGAGGAAGTGAGTGTGGGTCTTATTGTCCAAGGAGGTGGTTATATGTCTTTCAGATATTGACCTATGTGGAGACACTCCATCTCTTATGTGTTGCTTTTCCATTGGCTACTTAATCAACTCTTTAAGTTATTGTACCATGGAGGAATCAACGCAATTTCTCTTACAGAATTGAAACTTTCACTTGATTTGTGGATATCGAACCCATTTTGTTGGCTGACACAAGGATTCCTATTTCATTCAGAATTTAGGGTTGGAGACTGTGGGGGTAAGAACAACTGAAAATGGAGCAATAGAGGTACTCTCTGTCTGTCTCTGTCTCTGTCTCTCTCTCTCTCTCTCTCTGTCTACCTGGTCGTTCTTATATATTATTTTCCACTCATTGTTTCCTCAGGTTGATGAATACTCTCGTACATCAGTTCCTTCAATTTGGGCCGTCGGTGATGTTACAGACAGAATTAATTTGACACCAGTTGCTCTGATGGAGGGAGGAGCATTGGCAAAAACTCTTTTTGCAAATGAACCAACCAAACCAGATTATAGGTACCCTTATGACAGCCTTGTTGTAGGATAGTCTCCTTTTTCCCCCCTATGAAGATGTTATTTGAGCAGATATATTGCTGAATAAAAGACATGATATTTGGTGGATTCTGTATACTATTTAATTACCATAAACTGTTTTAACTTTTGACTGTTGGTTTCTACCTAGAAAGTCACATGGATTTGTTATGGATTATTACTAGTGTAACTGACGAATAACTAACTCATTGACTGCAATTTTTTATGCATTTGGTTAGGGCTGTGCCGTCTGCAGTCTTCTGCCAGCCGCCTATTGGACAAGTTGGTCTCACAGAAGATGAGGTAACAGGATTGTGAGCTATATCTCCAGCAACTTCAAAACAACCTGTTGGATTTATTGTTTTAGGACTTGTGCAGGCCGTCAAGAAATACGGTGATGTTGACATTTACACGGCAAATTTCAGGCCCTTGAAGGCTACTCTCTCTGGGCTGCCGGACCGGGTTTTCATGAAACTTATCGTATGTTCAAACACACAAAAAGTTCTGGGGTTGCACATGTGTGGAGATGATTCACCTGAAATTGTGCAGGTTTTTATCTTTCTAATTTTAGTGCTTTTTTTCTCAAGAAGTTACCTTCTTACCATTAAGGCCTGGAATTGATGTGATTTCAACTTTTGAAATCCAGGGATTTGCAATTGCTATAAAAGCTGGTTTAACGAAGGCTGATTTTGATGCCACAGTGGGTATTCATCCTACATCGGCAGAGGAGCTTGTCACTATGCGGAATCCAACACGGAAGATCCGAAACAGCCCTCAATCTGAGGTTTTCTTTGACCAGGAGTCTTGCCAATTTGAACTTAAACATATGTGAATTTACCCGTCTCATGCCTGAACTACTGAACAAGCTCTTGCTTTTTCCTTCTCCTTTTGCTCTAACTCCTTGCCCGCACTAATGGCTTAACCTAATGCTTGAGTTATCAATATGTTTATGTACGGCAATATGGTGACCATAAAATCACTGACAGATATTTGGATTTATGTTCTCAAGTTACAGTGTGTCCGCTACGTAATGCTACTTCTCCTCCTTCCATGCCTTGGACCACTACAGATATATGGATCAAACATTAACCAGTTTTGACTGAAATCTGTCATAAATAAACAAACTTTCATTTAATTTGTGTGGCTTGTAGATGCATTATTACCTAATTCTTTGTGTTTATTAAATGTGTTAATTTGGTATGCTTACTGTCTCAATTGTTTCAGGTTAAAAGGGATTTTGAGGTCAAATCTGCAGGAGTCTAGTTGTCTATCAATACAATGAAGAGCAAAGCTTTATTTTTTCCTAGGTGAGATCATTCATCCTCCAACAAAATTGAGTGTTAAACCTTTGATTCCGTAGCATATGAGGGTAGAGGAACCGTGAAACTTCAATCCGAACATCTCGACTTGGCCTTCCAAGACTAGAAAAGCCCATCTAACTGAGAACTGCCAAGCTATGGGAAGTTCCTTCAGTTAAGAGGGCCTAAATTGACATCGCATGATCCAACTACTCGCTTTTGCGAAGATGTTATTTTTTGCTGTTTCACATCTCATCTTTATGATGGATGCTCATAGAAGAAGGTTATTCCATCTTGCCTCAGGAAAAATTCTATGATTACAGAACAGGTTCCTCTAGCCAATTATCCCAATAGCTAGTAAATTCCTCCTTTAACTTCAGTTTTAGTTTGCAGAGTACTTGATGCGAATGCGGAAGGGTGTGAGATGCACAGGTCTTTGAGGCCTCAGACGAACTCTGGGAAAGCGAAGATTTCGAGCTTCGGTTGGTTTTTGCAGACAGTGATGACTCAAATGATAGTTTTCCTCCCCTCTGGAGCACAGATGTTGCCAAATATCGTACAGTCCCTGCAGCAGATGCATGTATAAGTTATATACCAATGCGCTGCACAGAGCTGTGGATTCGTAAAGGAGGTCTGCTATTCTGTATATTTGAACTTAAATAGGAATTGTTTTCTCATGCCACAACAACTCTAGTTGCAAATAATTGTCGTTTTGTGCCCTGATTGATGTTTAGGATTCAAATTTGAGCCTACTGCTAGTGTTAACGTGCAGCTTCTCTAAATTATTTAATTTGGAATACTCAATTTGCAGATAAATTTTAGTGATAGTGGTTGGTAATGTTTGTGTTTTGATATTGGCAAAATTATACATGATTCCCCAAAGAGTCAAACGTCATTTACTTACAAGAAATGTTAGGGGTAGGAGCATGTCAGGTGTAGTTCACAACGAGGTTGTTGCAAATTTGAGTGAAGCGAATGTCACGATTGAAATCCCTCTCAAGTGTTACATTAAGAATAATGTTCAAATTCTTACAGGTTATTGATATATATATATATATATATTGTAGATGTAGTAGGTATATTTCTACGCGAATTGATGTCAAAAAATCATTTTCAAATCTTGATTAGGTTAGGTCTAACGCTCAGTCTTTTTTTTGGTTACAATTTCGAAATAATTTCATCTTATCATAGCTGCATCTATTATTGGCCTGATTCAGTGAGAATGAGATCATATTAAACGGATTTTCTGCATTTTGTTTATTTACTTTTACATGCATAACTCATATGAGTTATAGAACATAACAGTATTTATGAATAAATCAAACAAAATTAAATAGAAATATTAGGGTCTATTTGTAAATATTGCCCTTTCTATAATTTTTTAAAAATTTTCATTTCATTCCAGCATTTTTGAAAGGAAAACGATGGGAATGGTGTTTGTTGTATTTTGTTTTCAAAATATTGGAAATAACTTTTGGAATTAAATGGGAAAAAAATAACAGACATTATCTCTCTTGCCCCAAGCACAGTTGCGTGGCAAATTAGGGAATTGTATGTCATGCTGGAGGCCATTAGCGAGTTCGATTCTTGGGGGAGGATATTTGCTTTCTTCTGGGGGAGAACCTTAGTGGTGATGTGATGGATCCCATCTCAAATCCTAATCAATCAGACACATTTTGTGGTTTACCTGGTAGTAATACTGAGAGACCGAGATTGCTATCTCCAGATTAATCAGACGCAAGTCTAGAACTAGGTCATAAAAAAAAACAAAAACCCTTTCTTTATGACTAGTGGCCAATATTGACACCACAATATTTCTCTACATCAGAGCTACATTAGCAACAACCTAATCCTATTTCTATTGCAAGTATTTTTAGCAATTAATTTATCAAATTTAACTATTTTCTTGACAAATTTGAGCATATCTAGTAATAGTATAGTCATGGTCGATAGCCCGAGGATTTTTGACAATTGAAATTACATGTTTTTTAGCCTTTCAAGGTGACCTACTCCAAATCTGGCGAGGTTCTTCGTCTTCACACATGATCCAGCAAGATGTAGGCCATATATGACAATTCATACCTTATTTTTTGAATTTTTTAACAATCAATAATTTTTTTTTTTTTATCTAGAACATGAATTTAGTATTAAACATATAGTTTTGACTTTGATTTTCTTGACAATTCATATCAAAATCGAACAAAATTTTTAATTTACTTTTTCACTCAGAAAACTGAAAATGAAAAGAAACAAAAAAAAAAAGGAAATTATTAAGAAAATTTTAAAAGGATACCTCATGGTTGTATTATTTTGAGCTCTGTAATAAGTTGGAACATTTTAAGTGAAAATAGGTGAAGGCGACGAAGACGCTGGCTCTGGCTCAAGTCAAATTATTTTGAAAAGGAAGGCGCCAAACATGGCCCAATTCCCGCCCCTTCCCGACCGGGACGCTCCCTATATTTCTTCTCTCTCCCTCTCTCTTCCGCTCTCTCTCCCTCTACAGTCTCCGAAGTGAAACCACCAAATGCAGGGCCACCAGCCGCACCCCCCCACTCTCGGGGCCGACTACTCCACTTCCGGCGCCGATCAACCCAAGACAGGCAAAAAGCGGGGCAGCTATAACTGTGGCCGTTGCGGTCTCCCCAAGAAAGGCCATTCCTGTCATGTTCTGCCCACCACCCCCACCCCCACCGCCGCCGCATACGCGGCGTCTTCCCCTCTCTCGTCTGTCCGCCCGCCGGCGCTGCCCCGCCAGACTCATCCTCAAATCCGGAGAGCGCTTTCTTTCGACGACATTGATGCCCGGGACTTGTCCGAGTCTGACGACGACGGGGACGACGGTGCGCCGGAGTTGGAGGTCGAAATGGGATCGGGTCAGTTTCCGGTGAGTTGTTTGTGGGAGGTGCTGAGGAGGTTGCCGCCGCCGGCGCTGCTATCCGCGGCGAAGGTGTGTAAGGGGTGGAGGGACACGGCTAGGAGGGTTTGGAGGGCGGCGGAGGAGCTGAGGCTTAGGGTTTCGGCGAACGCTCAGCTTGGATTCGTTGGATTGGTGCTGAAGAAGTGTCCGGGGCTTGTTAGGCTCTCTCTTAGGATGGAAAGGTTAGGGTCCTCCTAGGGTCTTTTAACAGTTTTTCATTGGATCTAGGGTTCTATTAGACGGATCAATTGAAACCACCGTGAACAGGATTAAACCATCTCGATAATAACAGAAATGGGGGACTATGAGTATGATATGTGATTAATTGAACAGAAACCGAAACAAGGATCTCAATTTGCGAAATAACCCGTGCAATGCCAGTGAATGATCTTTTGTTGAACTCAGGCGTCAGTGAGTTAAATGAGTGAACTTTGGTTTAACCTCTGATTAGCTTTCCTTTTAGATTCATGTTCTTCTAGATTTAATGGAACAATGCTCTCAATCTTTGACATTGGTGAAATGGGAATGAAGATGTTCTTATCAAGCAACGAAACTAACAGATCAGACTGTGATGTGATTTACCTCTCCCTTTTCCTTACTTTCTATTTGGATGCTGCAGTGATGTGGATGCAACAATGCTGGCTTGCATTGCTTTCTCTTGTCCTAACCTGAAATCCATGGAGGTCTTCACATCTGGTACTTCAGTCAACCGGATAACTGGGTATTATTTCTTCTCCCTTTTTGTTTATTTTTAATTGCCCCTCGTATTTCTGGATGACAATGATCTGGGAATTTCTTCTCCGTTGGTCACTCTGATTAGCATTCTCATGATTTTCTATTTGGACAAAATTGGTTTTCTCAAAGTTTGCAGTTGGTAGATCCATTTTCTGTTTGATCCATTTTGTTTACTAGTAGAAATAATTGGATAGGTAATGTGATCTCGATGTAGGGATGAATTAGGCCGTTTTGTTGCTGGTAAAAGATGTCTTACGAGCCTGAAGATGGAAGGTTGTTCTAACCTCAGCAGTTTTGTTCTTTGTTCATCAAGTCTTTCTATATTTTGGCTTTCAGGGCTTCACTCCCTCTCTAAGACGGTCGGTACTATTATTTTCTCATGCTATTTCTTTTTAAGGCACTGTTTTCCTACATGTTTATTATATTGTCAGTTGCAGCTGTAGTGCATTCAATTTATTCCTTCCATCCATCATCTTGCTATTTAGGTTTTCAACTGCCCCAATATGAAGGAGATTTCCCTAGATTTTTCCCGCCAAGAAAATGACAATACTGACCTTACTGCAATGGTGGATGGTATGGGAAGAGGCTGCCCAAGGCTACAGAACATACGCATAGCATCAGTTCGACTTTCTCATTCTGTTGTGCTAGCTCTAACAGCAGCAAAATTGAGGTCTGTTAAAATTAGATGCTTAGGTTGTCTTGCCTGATAATGCATTTCATTGGTTATGGATACCTCAACGAATGATCCCATTTTCCAAGTAAAATAGTAAAAAATAATAGAACGGTATAAAATTGTTATTTTGGATGTGATCTCATATTGATGTCTTGTGTTAAGTGCCATGAGTTGTCTTTGATGCATAACCCCGTCATTATTTCTCTACCATGCAGAGGGTTGCAAATGCTTTCTCTTGTGCTTGGATTAGAAATTACTGATGCATCCGTGGCAGCAATTTCTTCAACCTACTCAAACCTAGAATTGCTTGATTTAAGTGGGTACGTTTCAGTCCTCATTTTGGTTATGCTTTCATAAGGTAAAGATAGTTGAGTTGGAGCATGGTATTAACATATCTAGTCTCATTATCTTCCTGCCTTTTCTATACTTGCAATTTGACCAAATGAGTGGATCTAAATGAAGATATGACAAACGATAGAAATACATGAAAGTCTAGAATTCATGTAGCCAACCCCACATAGTGGGATAAAGGCTGGATATGTTGTTGTTGTTGTTGAGTGGAAGGAGTTCAAACAGGGTGTGTTAATAGTTCTTTAGTAAGAATTTTCTTGTCTTCAGGTTTCCTATTTGAGACTGATTCTTTAAGCCCCCATCAATTTACAGCTCCAGCATCAGTGACAGTGGCATTGGAATGATCTGCAATGTGTTCCCTGAAACATTATCAAGCCTTCTTCTTGCTCTCTGTCCCAACATTACTTCAAGTAACCTTCAATCCAGCTCTCTACCAAGTCCACTTACATATTTATATTTTTACTTTTTGATATTTTACTAACTTTTGTATGCTTCCTATATATCTTTTCAGGTGGAATCCAATTTGCTGCAGCTCAACTGCCTTTTCTTGAACTCATGGATTGTGGAATGACCATATGTGATTCCAGTTCCGAGAGTCAAATATCTGAAGAATGCTCTGACATTGTGTTGCAGAATACTCCAAACAGCAAGCTGCACCTTATTTACCAGAAGCTTATAATCAAGCACGGCAGACTGAAAAAGCTAAGCTTGTGGGGTTGTTCTGGCCTGGATGTGAGAGTTTGTCTAAAATCTTTTGTATCATATGATTGACTATTGCTTCATTCTGGACTCTGAATTTGTGAATGTGCATGAAGGCTTTGTATTTGAATTGCCCAGAACTCAATGATTTGAATCTAAATTCTTGTGCCAATTTGCACCCTGGTACGTTCTCATTATCCTCTTCAAGCTGCTGAACTACTAGATGCCAAATGTCAACTGAATTTGTGTATTTCTCACGTTCAGAGAGATTGCTACTTCAGTGTCCAAATCTGGAAAGTGTGCATGTGTCTGGTTGCCAAGATATTCTAGTTGAAGCCATTCGAGATCAGGTGAATAGCCTATTGTTTGTAAATTCATATCTTTGCTTTTTAGCTTAGCTACCTAGCCAATTTATGCAAATAGAAGATTGATAAAATTAAGGCTGTGGTGTATGTGGATGACTAGACTTGTTCAGGATAGCTTGGTAATGATAATACTGCATCACGATAATATGTCCTCTTGCTGGAGGGCAGTTTAATGCCCTTTATTCTGCAGTAATACAAAAGAGAGAAATTTGTTTGTTAACTACTTGAGGCTTTTTTCAAGGGACCGTTCTCTGCATTGTTAAGGCATTGTACTTATTAAAAAGATTGTGTTACATTTTTCAGTAAGTTTAACTGCTGTTTTTTGCTTTAATTTTACAGGTTTGTAGTGAATTGGTTGGTGCAGAGAGCTATTATCCTCGTAAGCGATTAGCTGATAGTTCTAAGAGAGTCCGGGTCCCACTTTTTGTCAGCCAACAGGTAATGGTGAATACTTGCAGTGCTTGTAGATCGTCGTCTTTAATTATGTGACTACTTTAGCAAAATGTCATATTAAAAGACACTTTTTCACAGCAGAATTTGCCCATCAAATTATAAAAACAGAGTTAAATAGAAATTAATAGTATGAATTGCCTATAAAATCCAGTCAATTCTTCTATTGTGCCTTTGTTGATAAAGTCTACTGAACTTGTCTTCTGGTTTTGGCTTTCTTACAATCTTCTCTCGGACCATGTTGTGGAATTTTAACGTTTATAAGTTTCTGTTTCTTCCAGGCTTGTGGCGGCGACAAGGGAATGAGGTTATTCAAGCGACAATGTGCTGTAATTGTGGATTAATGGAAGATGTGCTCTTTGTAATCTAAACATGGAAGTCATTTCTTGGTGTTTGCCATCTTATAATTGAAGGGCATATAACTTATCTTTTTTTTTGTGGGGGGGGGGGGGGGGGGCTTAAATTGTTGTTCAAATTCTAGTGGGTAATGCCTTATTCCTTCGTCACAATCCCACCCTTTTCTTACATTTTCAAAACCGTGGGGTAGGCAAAACTTCTTCTGATCAGGGTTAATTCTTGTTTATTAAATTAAATCCATTAGCCTTTAAATTAATAAATTATTCAGCTGTTTCCATAAGTTGTTTATTTCTTCAATTATTTTTCTTCTCTTACCTTATGCCAGAGATAGAATTTGGAAATGCAACTGTTATGCTAATATTAGGGATTGGCTGATATGATAATGTCACTCTGGCACTTAGTTGCCTTTATATAGGTGGAACTGGTGCTTGTTTGACGATTTTGCATTTTAGGATCAGTTAAGCAAATCTATTTTTTTCAGTTGTTGACAATGAATCAAAGAGATGGTAATTAGTGGCAGTTGATTCGGTATGTGACTGTAGAAGTTGGATTTTAATAAAGATTGAATGGTTAATGAAGTACTTGAATCTCGAAAAATCACATCTTTATAAAGGTTCACTGTGGGACTGGTAATAAAGGATTAGGATTATGCATGTAGATGGTCAAATGTTAATTGGATAAATCTAAAGGTCACAAAATTTTGACACCTTTATCAATTTAATTATTAAATTTTATTTTTTTTCTAAAGTGATAATAAAATTTTAAAATGTTTTGCAATGTGATCATTAAAGTGATTTTTTGATGGTTAGTCGAAATTGTTGACGTGATGATGATGTGGCCATTGTTACGTCAATAGTTTTGGCGAGAAATTATTCAAAAATTACTTTAGTGACTATATTGTAAAATATTTTAAAATTTTCTTATCACTTTACAAGGAATTAAAATTTAGTGAATAAATTGAAAAAGATACCAAAGTTTTGTGACCTTTGGTATGATTTACCCGATGTTGATTCCTTGGATAAGTTTGGCCAATTGGCAATATAGTACAAGTAAGCACGAAATGAACAAGATGAGTCAGATCATTTTATTTGAGTCTTACTCTTTATATAAGTTAGATGAATCAAGATATTTAGTATTAAATTTTTGAAATTCTCAAATTCAATAATTACAGACTAACAAAAGATTTGTCAAGTCAAATTTTGGATAACAACAAATCTTTCTAATCTCTTTTAAATTTTTTAAAATTGGAATTCATAACTTAAATATATTGACTTGCCTTTTAAATTTTGAAAAGTGAAAGGATATACCTAATTATTTTATTACTTAATAGTAGGTACACATGGTAGGGTAAACACAAGTAATATACAAGAGCAAATCCTAATTACACACCTATTAATACAATTATCACATTAATTAACACAAACCATAACATTGACACACTCCACTCCAGTGCCTGCAAGTGCAAATCATCCCATCTCCATCAGCGCCTGCTCTTGCGTTTCTCCATAGCTCTTGGTGCTGAAATTCAAGCTCAATTGCATTCATACATCAAAATTGTGTGTATATATGTGTGTGTGTGAATAATTTCTCATTCGATTGAATGTTCTTAACTTCTTACCTAGTCCGATGGCCTCCTTTCCCTTCATTATACGTAGCCGCTTGCAAGATTCAGCAAACATCCTGCAGTTTGAAATCTCATAATTATGAGCAATCAATGAATTGGATTGCTATATAGCTGTTCTCATTAATTTGATTTTTAGGCTGGTTTGTTTATGCGCGCAGAATTAGGATTGCACTTATGACGAACGATGATGAATCGGAATTCGGAAGATCATCGGAGATGATGACTTACTCCCATGGGACATCGCCGACGAGAAGCCAATCGCCGTCGCTGTCTTCATAGGTAGGAACGTAATCAGAACCATTCAACAGATCCGTGAGCTTGCTCTCGTTCAAGAAATCCTTCATTCCGTGAGCTCCACATTTACCTTCAATCAATCAGGATGACCGATCGGTCCAGTCAACATCATTTCCGCAGTAATGTTTGTTTGATTAGTGATGATTTCGTTATCTCGAAACAGAAGAGATTCAAAGTTCTTGAAATATCTTTGTTTTGTATAGCTTAGTTTTCATCTTTATTTCAAAGTGATTTTTGAAATCGGCGATTCTGTTATCGTTTTCTAAAACTCGAGTGTTTCAGGATAGCTTAGGTACTTGCCAATGGCGAAGGAGCGAAACATGTTGGCCAAGGCATCGGAAAGCTCTTGGTAGCTCCGGTACGTCTTTAAATCCACTTTGCGTAGGTAAGGTGCGCCATCCATGCTAACCTTCACCAGCGCCGCTGCCGCATTGCCGCCGACCTTCTCACTCTCCTCAGCGCAGCAGCTCTTCTGCGCCGCCTGCAGTATATTCTTCCGGAAAGATCCCACCGGCGGCCAGCCCGCCACCTGTGCCCTAAATTCCACATTTCCGGCACAAATATCAACTACTTATTCCACACGTCTTCCGATTTCAGGATTGTTAAGAGTAGGGAGATGAGAGGAGAAGATATAAGATCACATACTTGGCGGTGGAGGAAATCGTGGCTTTCTCGTCGCCAGGCCGATGGCTATGATCAGCTTCCTTTTGGAGCTGGAGAGGTTGAGCTTCAAATCCACACCACCGCTTTCCTCGAACCCTCGCTTGCCGTTAGCATTAATAATAGCACTGCTACTGTTCTTCACCGCCACAGCTACTTCTTCAACTGCTCCGCCGCCGCCGGGCATGCCCAGCCTTAACTCCGTCTCTGTGTCGAAATTCAACACAGTAGCCTTAATCTCCTCCTTCATTCTAAGGCCGACAACTTCCATGGATTTTCTCCACTAACAAGCACTGGCTAGGTACGTAGCTTCTATATATTATTCACTTCCCCTCTTTCTTGCGTGGGCGTCTCAGTTTTGGACGTGAAAGAGAAAGTAATGGAACGAACGCTAATAATACAGTGTAGAGATTATCAGTTTCAGAGAAAGATGGAGGGACCAATAATGGTGGATGTGCGGAGGAGGACGAGGAAAGGCGTGTTTGGCTCCCCGGTATTGATAAAAAAGTGGGTTCCAAATGGCAAATTTTTGTTGTTTTTTAGTTGGAAATGACATTTTTCATATCTAATCTAACTTTTCACAAAGAAGAATTGTAAAATAAATCTATTTTTATTATTATTAGATATTTACCTATTCTTTATCAATTAAAATTTATTTAAAAACTAAATTATAACTACAAAATGACAATATAAACTCTTTGTTTGTGATTTATTGGTTGCTGTTTGTTTTTGTGAAATCTTTTAATTGTTTGGACTTTGGAGTACTGATATGGCGTGACCCTTGTTAGCAATTAGCTAAATAATTCGTGAATAATAAGTAAATTATTTTTTATTTTTATCTAAAATATTATACTTGCCTATCTTTCAAATGTTCGAACTAATATGTGAATTATTCCATTAAAAAGTATAACACGGGTACTAGCTAAATTTTTAAAAATTTAGTTGAAAAATTTGTGGACATGTAGTTGATGGTTGACAACGAGAGAGGGAGGGGTGTGTAGTGGTGACGAGAGACGACGAACAAGGGAGATGCAACGACAGTTAATGACGTAATGAGAGGACGGTGGTAAGAGGTGAGGGGACAATGAAAGGCAATTGATGGACTAAAGAAGAAGAAGAAGAACAAGCGGGCGGATAGCACGACAAGGGAATGGTAGAGACTAAGGAGAGCAGAGAAGAAAAATTGATGAACTAGAGAAGAAAAGCAAAAGCAAGCATCACAAGGGAAAGGGAGAGAGAGGAAGGTGTCTTGGAGAAGGTAAAGAGTTTTTTTTGGAGTGTGAGGGTTTTTTTTTTTTTTTTAAGGAAATGATTAATTATATATATATCTAATATATATTTATATTATTTAATTATAAAATAATATATTTATAATATATATTTGACACATTATCTTTATATAATATGTCAAATTTATTTAGTTAAAATGTATTAAATATAAATTAATTAAAATTTACACATTTTTTATATAATAAATATTTAATTAAAATTTTAACTATATTTAAAATATATCAAATCAAATGATACACATTTTTATCGTCCTAAATTTTTTTTCCATATAATTGCTAACAAGGGGCGTGACTTTGAGTTGGAGCTTTCCCATTTTGCTGGGACATGTTAAGGTATGATGAATAGGGATGGCAATTATAACCGAAATCGTGGGGAATCGAATCGAAATCGAACTGGTTAACGCGGTTAAAAACCGTTTGACTGGGTAATGGTTTGGTTTGGGGAAAAATCGAACACTGTTTCAATGGGTATGGTTTGGTTATGGTTTCACTAAAACCAAACCAAAACCCGAACCGAAACCGAACCGAATAGTGGGTAACCGAACCAAACCGAATCGAATATATTATATATATAATAAAATAGGTATAATATGTATATATAATATATATTATATAAAAATCAACCCAAGCCCAACCCACCCACGCCCACCCGCGTGCAACCCATCCCAACCCACCCGATCTGGCCTTCTCCCCCTTCTCTTCTCCCTTTCTCTTCTCCTTCCTCTCTTGATCTGGCTCTCGTTCTATCTCGTCCGCGCGCCCTAGCTCTCTGCATCTCTCTTGCTCTCGCTCGTCCGCGCGCCATAGCTCTCTGCATCTCTCTTGCTCTCGCTCGCCCTCGCTCGATCTCTCTTCCTAGGGCTCGACTCGGCCCTTCTTGCTTTCGGCTCTCGCTCGATCTCTCTTGCTAGGGCTCAGCTCGGCCCCTTTTGCTCTCGGTCGCCCTCGATCTCTCTCACCCTCGCACCTCTTTTCTTTTGCTCGTCGGCGGGCGCTCGCCTTCACTCTCTGCCTCTCTATTTCTCTCGCTTGCCATCATTGGCCCTCTCTTGCTCTCGGCCCCTCTTGCCCTCGCTCGACTCCTCTCGCCCTCGCTCGCCCTTGTTGCCTCTCGGTTCTCGCCCTCACTCCCCCTTTACCTCTCGGTTCTCGCCCTCGCTCGCTCTCTGCCTCTCGGCTCTCGCCTTCGCTCGCTCTCTGCCTCTCGGCTCTCGCCCTCAGCCAGTCAACCTCGCCTGCCCTTGCTCGCTGCTCTGGCCCTTGCTGTCTCTCAACTCTCACCATCTTGCTCGCCTTCTGCCTGCCTCTCGGCTCTCATATAACTGGTTATTGGTATGTTTTTTTTTTTATTTTTCGGTCATATTTTGTTTACTTGCTTGATTTGTTGTTGAGGTTGTTGTATTTTTTGCGCAAATTTTTACAAAATATGGCATGCTCATTTGTTGTTGAGGTTGTTGTATTTTTTGTGCAAATTTTTACAAAATATGGCATGCTCATTTGTTGTTGAGATTGTTGTACTTTTTGTACAAATTTTTATAGAATATGGCATGCTCGCAAGAAATTTTGTAACTTTATGCAAGAATAAGGTAACTTTATTAGTATTTATCTTTATTTGTTGTGAAATTATCAAAAAATTTTATGAATGTTATTTGTCTTTGTTTGTTGGTATGGATTAAACTAAAAAAATCATGGTTAAATTGAAACCGAACCGAAATCGAATGGTTTGGTTATGGTTTTAAATTTTTAAAACCAAATGAGTTTTGGTTTGGTTTTGATTTTAGGAATTTAAGTTTAGTTTGATTATAATTTTGACAAAAATTAAAATCAAATCGAACCATTGCCAACCCTAATGGTGACGTTGAAATTCCCTTTGATTGTTCCGTCGCGACTCGTTCCAGCTCTCCATTTCCTGATCCAAAATATTCGCCGATCAGAATGACTTATCCAAACATGTCAGAGCAATTCTGCGGGTGACCCACTCAGACTGACCCAGTTCACTTCGGTTGGCCAGCTAGGTCATAGGTGGATCAGTCCAGTTACCTCGTCACTTTATGTTTAGCTCCGGGAGAAAATCAGGTTGGCCGAATAATATATATATTTTAGATTTTTATATATTTTATGTGATTATTTAAATTTTTTATTTTTTTATATTTTTAAATTAATTTAATTCATATACTTTAAATTTTTTTATGTCAACTTGAACTTTTCATTATTTTAGTTATATCTTTATATTTATATTTTTAAATTAATTTACCTATAATTTGAAAAAATAAAAAGAAATAAATTAGCATTTTATATTCATCAAAATATAAAAATTAGATTGATTTGTAAATTTAGATAATAAAAAATTTGAATTATCATACCAAAAAATTAAAATATAAAGATTAAATTGACTAAAAAATACAAATTTAGATGTGTAATTATAATAATAAAAAATTAAAATAATTATAAAAAAATAAAAAATATGAATTTGACCAAGTTGAGTTTTCATAAATATTAAATAATAAAATATAAATTAAAAATATTGTTATGTTTATGCATTATAAATTAACAATAAAATAATAAAACATCAACAAAATTAATAACAATAACAAATAAAACACAAGAATTGCTTAATCCAAACACTTGGAATAAATATAATATGCATTGGGTGTATACATATGTGTGTGTCGACGTGGTGGGATCCAACTCTTTTAAGTGCGGGAAACGCATGTGAAGGAACTGGAGGTGGATGGGGCCCAGGAGTGGGCATATGAAGAAGCCTCCTCACCAATGTGTCGCCTAAATGTCAAACCCTATTCCATGTGCGCCGCTGTAGGGCATCAGCCCCACCCCCTCTCATCGACCACCTTCCATCTCATTCTGCCCCCATTTTTGTGAGAGATATCTATATCTAAATGTATTTATTATTCTAGTTATTCTTAGAATCTTAGTCAAGGGCCGGTGACCGTCTGATCATCCCCTGATCATTGATCAATAATTTAGGCGGTGATGCTAACATATTTTAAATTGATGTCAATTAAAAAAAAGAAGTAAAAATACCCAAATTTAAAAGCTCTATTTTTCAATGGCTATGACTCGTTATAGTAATATATATATATATATAAATTATAAAATGGTATTATGAATATAGTGGGCTCTAACTTATGGGCCTTGTCTAGTGGGTAGGAGAGAAAAAGCCTTTGTAAAGAAGAAAAGGCTGTTTTGGGTTGCTTCAGCCCGGTTTGATGTCGGCAGCCAACCCATTTTAACTAGGAAAAATGCTTAAAAATTATAAATTTAATTTTTAATTGATTTAATACATAAGTGGTGTCATGTTATATGGTTGATAAGTTAAAAAATATGAAGAAAATTAAATCTTATTTTTATTTGTTTTTCTAATAAATGGGGGAAAAAAAATCATAACGAGACATGTGGAATGGATAAATGGAGACGCGCATTATTGAATGCATGAAGGCAAAGGAGAGGATGGAATGGAGGGGAGGGGAGGGGAGGGGCCAGCTATCATAAAACTGGGGAAACCAAACAAGAAGGGCAGTGAGGTAGGGACTGTTGAGTTATGGCCCTTAATGGTCCCATTTGGGGCCCAACACCTCACTTCACGTGTGGGTTTGGCCCCACTGCTCTCACGTACATCCCCATCAAAGCATTTAATTCATCGCACGTGTGTGCTCGTGCACCCTCAAATCTCATTCCCCCCCCCCCCCTACCCTAATGCTTCCAATGCCCATAGGCTACTTAGCTTCCCTCCCTCCCCTTGCCTTAGGCTTCACCATCTTCCAAAAATAGTATAACATGGACGAATTATTCGTGGGTCAGGTTGTTTCTAATTTCATAAGAAATCAAATTAATCCCATCAAAATTAGGTATGATTTGATTGTGTCTCATACCCTCATTCTAAAAACTTTTATAAAATATCCAAAACCCACGTGGCACCAAAATAAAAGGGAAGAGAAATCTTAGGGATAAAAGTAAAATTTAAGGATCTTTTAGGGTATTTTATTAGTTCAATTTAGTTTTTTTTAAAACTTTTTAATTTTAGAATTCGTCCTAAACTCGGTAAATTTAAATTTTTAAAATTAAAAAAAAATGACCCAAAAATCTTAATTTAAATCTACATATCCATACTTGTGGACACCCTTAAACTAAAAATCAATCCTGTCCACAAAACTCTTGAAGTACTTGAAAATGATTCAATTAAATTGGCAAAGGGTGGTGGACCATTGTTTGAGTGGTCCTTGCAAGATAATTGAGTTGAAATTTCAAAGATAGAGGAAGGATAGGGCAGCAAGTATAATTAGGAAGAAATTTTTGGGTATCTTGGCTAATAGTTTTGTCGAATGCCACTGGTCTCTTTTGGGGGGCTCTCCATCATGTATGAGTTGTTTCTCTTGCAGGGCTAGCTTGTCCACCGCTGGCCATGGCTCCCCTTTGGGCCTTCCCCATCACTTTATGAGTTGGGTTCTTTGGTGTTTTCGTTACACTTTTGGGATGACAAAACCTATGCTTTTCTTGGTTGTACCTGCATTTAGGTTTAGTCTCTGGCGAACTCATCAACTTTATTGAATCTACCCATGCTTGTAGAATTTGGATTTTTTTTTTGGGTTGGGTTATATAACAATGAGAATTTGAGTTTATTGAGTTCTATTCCTATAAGGCCGAAAAAGGTCTTCATGACTCATAGTTATTCGAGTAAAGTTGAAAAAAATAGAAACAAAATCTTTTGTAAGAAAAAAGAAAGAAAGAGGTTTGCTCATTATATATATGTAGAATATTTAGATGATAAGACTGTATTCTCCATTGAATAGAATTTTGTATGATTTGACCTGATATTAAGTCACGGTCATGAACACGGATCTCAAATTAAAACTGATCTTACATGACATGATTTTTCTCTTACTATTTTTAAGATAAACAATTGTTCAATGGGACAAGCATACAACACATAAGGCGACAAAAAATCCTAACTCAAATTTATTATTTAAAGTAGTGGAGAGAAAAGTTAATCGTAAATAAAATATTTATTTAATAACCCTTTCATTACGAGTTAATTAGATAATGACTTATACTCTGTTTCAAAGGCGCACCTAAGTCCAAAAAAATCGACGTGCACATCTACTAACAATTAATCAGATCATTATTAATAATTGGAATGTTGTGCGCGACTCTTAAAAAATAATCGATCATATTATTAGCTAAGTTTTAACAAAATAAAATCATTAACAATTAATGGTAACCCACACAAAATTTTTCCGACAACATAACCCTGTCATAAATTACATGAAACTTATAAATGTATTACTTTTTTATTTAGCTAGGTTTCTTTTTGTTATCCATATGTGCGGAAATTCATGTCATAAAACTTAACCCACGTTTTGCGAGGGAATAAGATAGCAATTTAGCAAAGATAATAATATTTTGGTGGGAGTGACTTCTATTAGAAAAAAGAAAATTTAAGCACATTTAAGATGGTTATGTTATGTAAACCAAAAGTGGATAGAAGACGATGTACATTTTAGTGAAAGGTTGCAAGAATCGAATAGATCTTATGTGATCCTCTATCATTATTAAAACTTATCAAAATGTTTAATCAATCTTTTAAATGATTTTTAGTCGTTTGAACCAAACAAAAATATTTTTGACGTGTTAACGGTTTCTCATTTTAAAAATGTTATAAGATGTTGTAATTGAAAAATTGATAGAGAGTTTCCAAACTTTGAATATACTCTTCATATTAGTTATTAGAGATCAAATTTCTTTACGAATAAACTCATTAACCATCCCACATTAACCAAGTTAATGAGAATGTGCCACGTGTTTTAACGTTATAAGGGAAAAGGCAAGGCCAGCGGTGGGCGACACAGCAGAGGTTGGAGCCAATTATCCTAACCTTGGCCTTCGTTGTTGATTCACAACTTTGTTTACTTAGTGCCACCATGGATTCACAAATACAAACTAGGTTAAGTTGTTGTCGATTCACAAACACGAATCGACGTTTTTGTGCTCGATGCCACCGTTTTTGTGCAACACTAATCATTACAATGGAGGAGGAATGTGAAGACAATTGTAACACCCGAGGACAATTTTAAGGATAAAATGATATTTGATAAAGGGCAAAATTGGAAATTTGAGAAACATAAGACTATAGGGCACACTAACACAGTTTTGGATGACCGAATTAGTCAATGGGAGAACCTCGGACCCTAGATAGTCCAATAAAATGGTATAGTATCGACGAGCAATTAAAATTACGATTTTTGGTGATAAAAGAAATAAGATCAGGAACAGTTTCCGGTATAGCAAAAATACAGCTGCCAATTAAGTCATATTACCGAATTGCTATAAACGACGTCCAAAAAGTCAACGGAGAATGTCAAGGAATAGTATTAGATGTGTAGAACAATCCTTAAGTTGTTTCAGGTTGAATCGAGTGAATTTGAGGTCAAATAAATCAATCGGGCCTAAGTGTAATTTTTTAAAATTACCCGAGGGAGGTCTAAACGGTAATTTTTCAAAAGTTTCAAGGGAGAAATGAGAAGTACTAATCTTGAGGGTCTTAGTGAGGATATTAGAAAAGTCAGGGGCTTGAGGTTGAGGGCCAAAATGCAAAATAAAAATTTCAGGGGGCTAAAGTGTAATTTTCAGAAAATTGCACAAAGATGGCAGATCTGGCCGCGATTGTGGCAAAAAAATCTGACCATTTGGACGGCCTAGGGTTGTCAGGGAATGGCCTAGGGTGGCCTAGGAGGCGTGGGGAAGAAGCCTTGGCCGGAGATCGGCCACGTAGAGTGGTTTTTTAGCTATAAATACCGAATGGTTTCGACCGAGGAAGAAGCACCAAATCGAGCCTGTTTTCGAACGATTTTTGGAGGTTGGATAGAGGGCTTTTGGTCTATAGGAGGCAAGGATCATTTTGAGAGTGGTTTGAAGCATTTTGGTGAGAGTTTGAGGGAGTTTTGAGATCGACCGAGGGGTTAGAGGCGGACCGCCTTTCGCCGCCTGTAAGTCCACTTTTAAAACCCTTTCTGGTGGCCTTTCGGCCTGATTTTTGTGGCATTGTGATGGATTTTTCATGGGCTTTCGAACGGCACTGATTTTGTAGCCATCGGAGTAGTCGCCGGCGACCGGCTTGAGGAAGAAGACGACTGGCGCGTGATAGCCACGCGCCAGTTCAAGCCAAGCCATCCACGCGCCGCGCGTGAAGGCGCGTGAGACGTCAGGTATTTTCGAAATTTTTTATTTATTTTGAGAAAATTAAATTATGAATTATGATGCAAGAAAATTTGAAAAAATGTTGAAAAAAATAGTCATTTTGTAATTTTCAAAGTGAATAAGGCTTATGAAAAATAGGAAAAGGAATTAGAAAATCTTTAGAAAATTTTGGGAGATAGGAATTAATTATTTATGAATTATTGTGAAGAGAAATCAAGGAAAAATCTTGAGTAGGTATTTATTAGAATTTTGAGGAGAAATATAAAGAAAATAGGAAGAAATTATGGAAGAATTAGAAAAATAGGTATTGATATGATTTTGGACAAACGTGATGACTAGGGTATCGTTGAGGCTCGAGGTTGAAGTACAAGAGCGTCAGGCACGAGAATCGAGGCTAGACACGTAAATTGAGGTCAGGCACGCAGATCGAGGCAGGCGCTCAAATTGAGGCTAACCGCGCTTGTCAATTGAAAATTCGTCTAAAGGTGAGTAGTTCTCCTCTAAAACTTGATTTACTGTGAGTGATTCTGCCCGAAAAGATTTCAAATAACATGTGAATGGTTTTACTGTGAGTGTTCACCTCCAAACTTGTTTAGCCATTGGGTTCTTGTGATGAATTGACCAAATGACTGTTTACACGTGCATTAAACATTGATTTAATTGTTGATTTTAAGTGACGCATGTTATGATTTTAATTGATGCATGTTATGATTTTCGACCATTGGCTTGTTTTGTGTCGTTCATGTGGTATGTGGGTTGTTGACCTGTGAATTGGCCTAGAGTAACAGCACTCGGGATGCGTACCTAGGATTAATGCTAGGTGACCACTTGGGACGGGGCTGAGACGGACTTCACCCTACGGGACCCAAGTGGCGGGGCTGAGAGTGGACATCACCCCGGTTGTTGGCTCAAGTGGCGGGACTGCGAGTGGACACCACCCCAGGATCCTTTGAGCAGTAGCATTAATGCCGAGGTGACGTTGATTCCGAGGATAGTGCTGACGCGATACTCTTGGGGCTAGGGTTGTGTTTTGGAATGCTTTTGAGTGGTAGCGTAAAGCCTGACGATGACAATGGGGTGATTCCTGGGTTCATATGTCAAGATTGTCCCTCTTAAGCAGGATCGGTTGGCCAATGGGTCGATGTGGTCGTGTTGCCTTTAGAGAGATTGCATTTGCCCCGGTTAGGGCTAAATGCGGTGTGAGATTCTCATAGGCTGGTGCATGTTGGGATTTATCGATTTTGGTACATGATTTTGCATACATTCATGAAAATGTTTTTGAACCCTCACTTAGATGATTCAGCGTCTAATTTGAACTATGTCCCTGGAATATTCAAACGTTCCAGGTGAAAGCAGTGACGCCAAGGGAAAGAATGACATCGAGATGTAGCTGTTGGGTTAGTAGGATTTTGTTTATGATTACGATGTTCAAAAATTATGTAACATTTGGTATTTTCATGTGAAACATCGATTTGATTAATGTAAATGGAATTATCAGTTGTATATATATATCTGAGGTTTCGATCTTGCTTCCGCTGCTGTGATTGATAATGCCTGTCTTAGTTATTAAATTTTGTTATACTAAGAAGGTACGATCGGGATTGTCGGGAAACGATTTTGATGAAAGTATGGCTATCGAGAGATTCATGTGGTGTTTGATTTAAATTTTCCCGAAATCTCGAGTTAACGCACGCTTGGGGAAAAGTGGGGCGTTACAACAATGGATGAGGGATGCGGTACTCGATGCCATCAATTCACAACTCTGTTTGCTTGGTGCCTTTGTCCATTCACAAACACAAATTGAGTTGAGCTGCCTAGGGGTGTACATGGTTCGGTTTGGCCGGTTTTTGGCCAATTTATTGCGCCGAACCGCACATTCGATTTTCACATGTAGTCAAACCAACCGGTTTGATTTGGCACGAAAAAACCGCACCAAACCGCACCGCGTTACGCGGTGCGGTTTGGTGCGGTTTTCACGATTTGCAAATAAATCCCAACAACCCCAATCGACATACAAATAAATCCAAATCCAAATATCTTGATCAGACAATGTCCACCAAAGATCTCAAGCTTCCGCACCAAACCAAAACCATCTTAATAACAAAACATTCAGGACTGGAAGTGCAAATGGAAGAGATACCTTGTCAGAAATGGAGTTGGTATCGTTGGATCTGCTGATCTAGGATAAGGGGGAAAACAGATCTGAGTCGTCCATGGACTGGTGCGACCGACGACAAGGGATGGGTCATTGCAGCGGGGGTCGTCGCAAGTCTTCATCACTCGTGCGTGGACTGGTGCGACCAGCAGCTGGGGTCGTCGTCGCTCGTGCCTAGACTGGTGCCGCCAGCAGTGGGGGTCGTTGCAAGTCTTCATCGGTCGTGCCTTGTGGTCTGGTGTGGTCGTCGACGGGGGGATGGGTCAGGTGGTTTGGTGCGGCAGCCGACGGACGATGGGTGGGTGCAAGACTGGTGCGGCAGCCGGTGTGAAGCTTTGAGAGACGAAGAGGGAGAGACGAAGAGGGAGAGAGAAGAGAAATGCTGAAAATTGAAATGATTTAGGGTTTCCCCACCCCTTTTATATTTTACATTTTATTTTTTATATTTTTTAATTATTATAATATATATATATTGGGCGGTTCGGTTTGAAACCGAACCGCAAAACCCCCAAACCACAAATCGTGCGGTTTGGGGGTTTCTCAAACCGTGTCAGACCGTTACTTTAAAAAACTGCACGGTTTGGTGCGGTCTGGTTCGGTGCGGGCGGTTTCCGCGGTGCGTCGGTTTTTCTGAACACCCCTAGAGCTGCCGTCGATTCACGAACATGAATCGATGTTTTCGTGCTTGGTGCCACTGTTTTTATGCAACAAGAATCGTCGTTGCCCCTTGTCGCATTCGATTCACAAACATAAACTCCAATTGCTTAGTGCTATTGTCGATTCAGTGATGAAAAATGTGAGGCCAGGGTTGATCGACAACAAGGAAAGAAAGACCAGGGTTGGTTGACAGTGAAGAATGCAAGAGATCAATCAAGTAAAGAAAGATGAGATGTCGATCAGGATGAGAAAGGTGAAAAGTCACCAATGACGAAGAAAGTAAGAGGCCATTAGCACTGAAAATGAGAAAGAAGATGATGATGGTGCTACCTTTAAACACCTCAATCTCGCATGTGTTTCACGTACTATGCTTACTAGATTCATATGATTGTTATAAAATTAGAAGTTTAGAGACATAATAGATTTGAAATTAAAAGTTAAAAGGGTACAAAAAATTCAACTTGAAAATAAGAAGGGCCAAATAATCTTTTACCTAACATTGAGTCACATTTTTATCCCTCCCGCCAAAAATGAAATTGTGGAGGATGATGAATGATGATGCATGAGCGAGTCATGCCCACATGACACGTGACCATACAGCATCATACCCATAACCCAAATCAACCAGCTGGCAGATGGGTCCCACGCCCACATGACCATGCCATCCTCATCAGCGACATCATTTGGACCCACACTCACATGCCCTGCTCCCCCTGATCCACACGCACGACTCATCCCAGCCGTCCATCTCCTCACCACTCTCTTCAATACGGGGGGTTCGGTTTGTCCCCTCCCTGTCCCCTCCTCGCCCCTCACCCGACCCGACCCTGCCCTTCATAGGCCCGACACTCATTCTTCCACTTCCACGCGCCTTTTATCACCCCCACCCCCACGTTGCCCCTTCTCATTGGTCCCATTCCAGAGCGTGGAAACAGAGCGCGTGGGTTTACTCTTTCCCGTGTATGAAACTCATGCACGGAGAGAATAAGCCACCCAGACGCTCTCTTCCCTAACCATGCTATAAAATTCTTCGCTTCCGTGCCCTTCCCCTCCACAACACCGACGAATCGATTTCTAGTTTTTATCTCTCCGATTAAAGGAGCCGGAATATACAGGAATCCACCGGAAACTCGCCTGCGTTAACTCGTTGTAGACGGGGGATCGGTTGTAAATTGACAAGATCCATGGAGATGGAAAGGCCGACGTGTTACGAATCTGATCATTTCAAAGCGACGGAGCTAAGACTAGGGTTGCCGGGGACCGATGGACAGCCGGAGAAACAACCTTCTTCTAGCGTCAGAAGCAACAAGAGAGCCTCGACGGAGATCAGCGAAGAAGATTGTGCCCCTCCTGCCAAGTAAGTTTAATTTCTACCTCAAGAACGTTCTTCATTTACGGATCGCATAGTGTTCTAGAATCCGATGATTTTGCAGATTATTAAGTAAAAGGGGTTACGTTATTAGCAGGGCACAAGTTGTGGGGTGGCCACCCGTCCGTTCTTACCGGAAAAATTGCTTCCAGCCGAAGAAAAGCGACGCCGATGCTTCCGGGATGTACCTCAAAGTGAGCATGGACGGAGCGCCTTATCTCAGGAAGATCGATCTGAAGATTTACCAAAGCTACCCAGATCTCCTCAAGGCCTTGGAAGCCATGTTTAAATGCACCATTGGTAAGAATACTAACTTCCTTCTCCTGCACATACATATTCCGATCACACCACGTTGAATATTTTGTCATGATCCTGATATATATATATATATTTCCTGGTTCCGATTTGTGATCAGGCGTGTACTCGGAGAGGGAAGGGTACAGTGAATCGGATTATGCTCCGACCTACGAAGATAAAGATGGGGACTGGATGCTAGTGGGAGATGTGCCATGGGAGATGTTTGTTACTTGCTGCAGAAGGCTGAGAATAATGAAAGGATCTGAAGCTAAGGGTTTGGGGTGTCTATAGAGAGTTTATAAATTAGCTGATGCCCCTCGGAGAGAATGACATCCTTCGGCTTGGTTGGGTTCGCCGGAAGGTTATATACGTCGGCCGTTTCGCCATGGATTGGTCGTCGGATTGCAGATCCGTTTCCGTTAACGGATCCCGAAAATTAACAACCAAGAGGATAGAGAGAATCATTGATCTGATCTGTTGGATTCAGATCTGTATATGTATAGAAGAAGAAAGAATATAATGTTCAAAATGAACTATTTTTTGTGTTTCCTTTTCGATTTTGCAAGATTTGTGTAATTAAAGCCATTATATATCTTGCTTGGATTATAATTGAGAATTTTTTTCATGTCGATCTTATTTGTTCATGTGTGAGTAGACTTCATAGGTCTTAATCTTATTTTTGTGATTTAATTAGGGTAACGGACTCGCTTACTTAGTTTTGATGAGTCAAAATCGATGATCATGTTTAAGGAGAATTATTACATTGATTGCCTTATCCTGTTCTTTATTTAATAAAGTTAGGTCTTGTGATGGAATTCGAATCTCTTAACGTCACACTTAGTTGAGTATAATTTCAAAAAAGATTGGCTAACCTACCTTCTTAAATGCAACAAATATAGATATTATCACAACGGGCTTGAAATTTTTTTAATTTTTTGTTTGAACACTTGCCTAGTTGGTGTGTACAAATAATATGGCAAAGAAGCAAATAGAATTCTTAATTTTTCCTAATTTTAGTTTTTTGACAATTAAAATGTTATTTAAACAATATTTGTGTATTGATATATTGTATATTTATATTAATATAACAAAAAGTATAACTCACTAATATACCGAATGTTGTTAAAAATATCACATTTAAGTATCCAAATACCATTTTTATAGTATTTACTGTGATAATTGTAATTCGAAATTTGAATGTAATTTGAATGTATTGGAAGATTTATTTTTGTAACTTATCTTTTGATCAAAATATAAATTTATATATATTATTTTTTGTATACATCTATAGATCAATAATAGATTTATAAATAGATACTCAATACATTAAAATTATTGTTTCAATATCATCATAGTGATATTTTGTTCTTTTTACCAGTAATTTTTTTCAATTTAAGTTTTTCATATAAAATTTTTATATTTGTTTATGTATTTGATAATAGTTTGTTGTTTATCTTAGAGTCGTACATTCTCAAACTCTATCGATGAAAAGTGTAAAAGATTATCTTAGTAAGTCTATTTAGTAAATGTTACGTTTACCTGATGCGAGTAAAGTCAAAGAGGGGAGTGGGCCCTGGTATCTCCCCTTCCCACACACATACCCACTGGGCATGCCTCAACGCGGGCAACAGATCACCTCTGAGTCTATCTATATTGTCATTTTAATTTTTTCACTTTTTAAAAAATAGAAGACGACTTTTAGTTTAATTTTTATTTCCAAAAAAAGATGAAGATAATTAAAGAAATGAAGAAAATTTCTATATTTTTTGGGAAAAGTTGGAAAATGACAAAATGGTAATTTAATGTTCATCTAACGTTATCTCTAGCTAGCCACAAGGCCCACACTCATTTCACACTATTTTCTGTGACTGATGAGGGTTTTTGTTGATACAAAAATAATTTTTTCTAATCTACATTTAATCATCATATAATAAAATCCACAATTTTTATCAAACATTATTTTTAATTTTTATTTTAATAAAAAACAATATTATCAAATGTAATGTTTGATTTCTATTTTTTATAAAAATAAATACCGAAGATGAAGACGAATACATTCACTCACAACAAAATCAAATGGATTCTTATATGTTTATAAATGAAACATTATTCTATACAAAAAATATAAGTGATGCAGTTAATCATATCATACCAATACCAATAGAATTTTTAAATATCTGTTATTTTAGATTTTAATTTATTTATTTATTTTTATAATGTGAGAAATTCGAAAAGTCGCTAATCACATACAGCTTTTTATCCTGAATTATCCCCATCCTTTCTAAAACTAAGTTTCTCTTGACCCAACCTAAGTCTATGAATATGTTTATTGCAAACCGAACCCCAAGGTCTAGTGCTTGTACATTCTCACACAAAGACATAATCAAACTCACAATTTTATGATAGTCTAAGCTCCCAAATAAATGTAGCGAATCGTTTGTGTTACCTCTAAGGGTTTTGATTTCTTCACTTTAATTAGCTCTCCCAAAGCTTAAATTTAATTTGCAATCATAAGATATGATAAAAGAAAATGCTATTTTACTTGAATGTGATTGACGCACATGATAATAGAAGGCGTCACAATAACAAAACTATTCTCACCCAAGGAAAATGCTTCTCTTTCCCTTCCATGGTCGCCTCCTTTCTCCATTCTCTCTTCTCTTTTCATGGTCATTTCGCATCGATCGCCGCTACATCGTCTTCCCTTATGTTGCTACATCCTCGCCTCGTCGCTACTGTCTTACGATGAAGCCCAATTGCTTCATCCTAATTATCTTGTGCATCATCCACGTTCCGAAGATATAGCACATGATTGAAGATAAATTGTCTAGAACACATGTGAAACCACCTTCCGAGGCTTTAATCAAAATTATATTTTCAAAAAAACTGCACAATTAATTAATGATTAAAGGGAGGAGAATACAAGTATGAGCAAATGTCAAAATATCCCCACCCCTCCCATGACTTGCAGCCTTTCTCATATACTTAATTTGTAGGTCAATTGCCTCGTGATAATCGTTCTAAATGCTGATGTGAGAGGCCAACGAACCCTTCCCCTTATCACTATTAAGTCTTTGATTTTAATTGCATTTGTTGAAAAGGACGCATGTCGTAAATAGACCCAACTCTACTTCAACTAACACGACCTTTTAAGGGCTAATCTTTAAGACAGTTCAATCCATTTGGCAATTTATAATTTTATTTAATTATTTTAATTTTAATAATTAAGTTTAAATTAAGCTAATTACGTATAATTTTATTTAACATATAAAATTAATTTAAAAATATATTTATATAAATTTAATATCAAATGTCATATAATAATATTTATAAAATTTATATAAAAAAATTTAAAAAAATAAAATAAAGAAATTATATACAACAAGTTATATATTTTTTTACTTATATATATTTATATGTGAATCTGACACCTAATATGCCTACGTCAACGTTAACACATTCCTCTAAATCGATTTTTATGTTAAATAAAATTACACAAAATTGAATAAATTTAAACATAATTGTCAAAATTAAAAAAATTTAATAAAATTATAAATTCAGAAAAAGATTAAATTATTTTCTTAATTAACCCTTTATCATCATTCAACTAAAGTATCAAAACAAAAAACTTAATTCTGCCACCATCTGCAATTAAATTATGAAAATAAAAGATTAAACTCGTTCACATCTGCAACCCCAAATTTGTAAAAGCCGACAATTGTCCCACGTGCTATTACGTTAAGAACAGCCAACAGTCGTATAGAGCAACAGAAACAAGCAAATGATAAATTGGGCAAAATCTCAGTACATTTGCCTGTCAAAAGGAATACCAGGGCATCAAAGTAACAATGATCTTTTAAGATGGTTGCTTCAGTGATAGAAACATTGCCAAATCGATGCCAAAATTGTTGGGTTTAATTAAACTGCCCCAAAAAAATGATCCATCGTTTCAAACTTTTCTGGGAAAAAGCTCACACAAATTTCTGTATACATCTGTTGTTACAGAAAACTAAGATTATATATGACCAGTTGGGGTACAATATGTGACAAACTTCGGAAATACATCCAGTAAAACTAATCTTAAGCTCCTATGAAACGAATGGCACAATCAAACTAGATCTTTTGGCATGAAAGACATCCTATAATTGACCATAACTATTATCACACATGAAATAACAAATGGCATCCAAATATCCATATATAGAAGTATTGAGGGATGGATGCTGAATCCATATATGTAACATACATATGAATTGTTACACAGATCATAAATGATCTTCAAGCAGATTTGAACAGCCATATTAAGACAACAATTGGTCAGCACCCCCTAAATTTGCAGTCACAATCTACATAAGAAACCAATTGAAATTTTTTCCAAAAATTCCTTTCTGCCAAAGAAGGAAATAGAATATACAAAGCAAAATATTCTGCTCAGACCCATATCGGGAGATGAGCACAATGGGCAATTAAAAAGGTGTGTAATCACTGCCGGCAACAAAATTTATTGGCACGTTATCATTTTGATCATGAAAAGACTCCATTCTTGAATCCAGTATTGCCAGTTGGGACTTCACCCAGGGAGGATTATACCTACCTTCGATCCACAGGGCTTCCCCTGTATCTTTGTGCTTGAAATCTGGATACTTTGGGTTTCTCTGTAAAGAACATCGGTTAGATTCCACACAGAAAATATTTACAAGTAAAGAATGAAATGCAACGAATATTCAGAAATATATTGCTACTGAACTTCAGAGATGAAGCATACCAACCAGCCAAGAACATGACATAAAGCTGCATCTCAAGCGTTTGCTATATTTTAAGTCATTTATCATAACTCAAAGTTTAGGTTCTAGAATACGGACATCCCCATGCATGAAAAACATGGCCAACAAACAGGCATATGATTTCTTCCCTTCATCTTACCTCGTGAACGCTTCCAAAGATGCACAATACTTCATTTACTAGTAATGAAAGGATAAGGCTGATACAAACTTAGAGCTACTGCTCAAGAAGATATCAGTTCTATACCAACACATGCTAAAACAATCTTAATACATTCATCCATTCATTTTGAAGCAATCATAACAGGCATCCATTCAGTATGAGACAACCTTAATTCATTCATTCATATTTACAAACTCAATGCAATACCTTGCTCTTTCTATTGTCCCACCAATCCACTGGATTAGCAAAGAATGCTTGCCATAGCTCCTCCGTGGAGCCTGTATTATTGGCAGCATAATTGCTAACTGTCCCACCTGCAAGGAAATAACAGAGAGTTAAAAGGAAGATTCATGTGAAATCAACTCTGCTTCAACGATGAACATGTCTTGGTAATAACAGTTGCCTGGTCTAGAAGAATTAGAGTTCCCATCGTACAAAGCCACAGGAGAGAAATTTCTTTCAACAAAATTCAGCTGCTGAACAACAACCTGTCATGGATCACAAACTATTATAATGTTTCTGGTACAAACTAACAGGACAGGAGATGGAATTACTATCGACATGCGGACAAAATACCTTGTAGTATGTCTGCTGCTTCCCATCCTCAATTTCAACTGTATCTGAGACCAGCCGGCCAGAGACAAATATTTGGTTGCCTTTCTCTATGTGTTGAGAAGCAATATGAGCCAACTCATCCCAGAATGTCAAATTGATCCTGACAAACATTTACCATCAAGCCTATAAAATATTTTCAACCATGACATAGTACCAATGATTGTGTTCACATAGTGATGAAACTGATGGAAGGTGAGTCTTGGAGCAATGGTAAAGTTGCTCCATTGTGACTTGGAGGTCACAAGTTCAAGTCAGGAAACAACCTCTTTGCTAAGCCAGGGTAATGTTGCGTTCAATTGACGACTTTCCCCAGAGCCTGCAATGCGGGAGCCCCATGCATTGAGTTCACCTTCCTTTTTAATAATCAAATTGATATTACCTTATAGATAAAAGATTAAGAGATGGCAGGTACAGATAGTTGAAAGTAAAAAGATTCTATTTGAAGTTAAGTGGTATGGAGTGGGGAGGGAGAAAAAAGAGAGACTAGAATTGTCTATTAAGTTAAAGCTCGTGATACGTCCTTTCAAGAGTTATCAAGTTTGTTTCTCGACTCTTCTATTCCATACCAATTATTTCCTGTAATATGTGAAATTACTGCTTCCATGGCCATGTCCACAGAAATTATGTTCCTTTAGTGGCAACAACATGATGCATATACAACATACAGGCCTGTGAAATGGGTATCCAGTAAGGGGTAAGGGAACTGGTTCTCTTGGGGGCAGCATCAACCGTGAGGTCTATATTAACACAAGATGCATAAAACAATTCATAGCAATTCAATTATTCACTTTGATAAGCATAGTCAGAAGTAATAACAGATGACACTACATTCCTTTTATCACTAAATCTCATCAGGAACAGACGACAGGCATCGAGCACTCGTATGAATCCAGAACAGCAAGCAAACTATGGGAAAATAAAAGAAAAACCAAATATCAAACAACAATAACTAACCAAGCCTTTATCCCACTGCGAGGGGTCGGCTACATGAATTCTACCATTCCATTCATTTCCACTCAAATATCAAACACATGAGCAAACTACAAAATTGAAACCAAGCTGCAATTTAACTTGACATCTGAGGAAACAAGTATAAGAAAGGAAGCAATGAGTAACGAATTTTACCAGGCGGTCTCCGTAGAAGACTTCTTGACGGCGAGGCGAGACCAGGCAAGGACCTTGCCGGAGCTAAGGTGCTTGATTTGGACAGGCGTAGCAACTATGCCGATGAGGTGCACGGCGTTACAGAGCTCCTTTCTCCACTGTATCTCCGACGGCCTTGGGTACTGCGGAGCCCCCAATCCGCCGTAGTTGCCGTTGCTTCCATTGTAATCCACCGAACATTTGGCGCCCCCATTGACGCCAGGTCGCCGGTTCTTGGAAAGCCCTGCTGAACCGGAGTGGAGACGAACGGGAAACAGAGGTTTTAGGGACGAAGCGGGTATACGATGGGATGCAATCGGAGGGCTACGAGGGTTAGACAGAAGGATGCTGGTTCTCGGCAGCGCCAGTGCTTGCTCCAACTCCATATCCTCTGGCTCTCTCCACAATGGACTGGAACGGGACGAGGATGAAGGGTTTTGCCGCTTCGGAGAGGTAGAGGCCGGGACTGGGAGGGCCACGGGTCGGGTAGACCCAAGAGTTGAATCGAATCAATCTAATTGGGCTAATTTGGTCCGATATTTTGAATTTTAATTTTATTTTACATTTTACCAAAATTACATCGGTATTACTTTAGGGCTTGTTTGGTAACTAAATACAGTGATATTTCATATTAATATTTAAAATAAGTAAAAAGTGTCGGTCGATTATAAGTAGTTTAGATTATTTTTTTTAATTTTATTTACTTTATAATTAAATATAAGTATTTAAGATTTAGGTTCAAGCTTTTTAAGTGCAGAGCCGGAAGGTAGAATTTGGTCGTATTTGTTCGGGTTTCAGTTGGGCTGGACCGAAGAATTTGGGTGAAAGTTCGGATTATGGGCCCAAGAACGTCATGGGCTAGTTTAAGCCCACAGTCTCATTGGCTGCGAATCATGTGGACGTGGGCAGCACACGAACGGACTACGACGCGCCGTGTGCGTGATGCGCACCCCTGTAAACCTTTGAACCCTTCACCCGATTCTCTCTCCATCTCTCCTCCGTGCCCCAAATCTCTCCAGTGTCTGTTCTTCATCATCATCTGGACGAAGAAGATGCTAGCTCGTCTGGCGGCTCAACGCCTGCTTGAGATCCGTCAAGCGTTCCTCCAAATTCCTCAGGTTTCGTTCCGGGATTTCTTTCATTTCCTGCCATTTTTGTGCCCACTGTCCGATTCGGATCTGATTTCGATTTCTTTCTTTGTTTTTCGCCCGAGTTTCTGCAGGCTTCGCGTTCGTTTTCGACTGCCCTAAACTATGTAAGTTGGAAGCAATCGCTTCTGTAAATACGTGTGATTCCGATATATGTATACCTATTGATTTTTAGGTGCATTTTTATTTACTTTTCGGAGTATGATTTTTGCTGCAGCACCTTGATGGTCCCGACAACAATCCCGACCTTCCATGGGAGTTCACCGATACGAACAAACAAAAGGTATATCAAATGACGTTGAAGACTCTAAATTATCGAACAACTTTGGTCATTATTGCTCTTTCTGTGTGTTCTGTAAAGGGCGCAAGAGTCTGTTGTCAGTTAATGATCCCCCCTTCAGGCTTGGAGGCCGACATTAGAGTTTCCCAGAGTTCTTTTTCTCTGATTTATAAGGAGACTTGACGTATTGTATATTTCCAACTTTGGGGCAAAATGGAGCAAGTTTACAACCTTATTGTTCATTGAGTCTCACTCCATTTGATTTGCTTGGAAGTAAAAATAGAGTTATTTCCCATTAAGGACTAGTGCCGCACACCGTAGCTACTGGAATAAATCTTGTTTCACACTTAAGAAAGATCTCATGGATAAAGAAGTTGTATTTTTATTTTATTTTGGTTTGTCTTGGGCAATTTGCTTTGCTCCTTTCCTTGAAGCAATCAAATAACGTTCATGTGAATATCATGATTCCGTTGCTTGTGCCGTTGCCACTTATTTGAATCAGACAAAAGGAGTTATCCAAATTGGTGTTTCTTAAAAATTTGGGATGAGACATTTTTTAAATCAACAGTTTATTTGGAACACCAATTTCATTTTCTCTCTGCCAATTTCATTTTTCTTTCTCTCTGGTGGTTGAATTGGGTTTTTTGTATGGGTTCAGCCCTTGGTTGGTATGAAGGCACTCTAAATGTTCTGTAGATTTTACTGTTCTCGTCTGGACCTTGGTTGCTTACACTTTAACTGCTGTTTTACTGCACCTTCTGCAATATCAATTAGTTTGGACCATGAGTTGCAGTTACACAGGCTCTTACTGTCCAGAATACTGCCTTATAGTGGGTATTGATCAAATTATGATGCCATGATGAGTTTTGCCTTTGATACAACTCACTTTTAGATATTTCTTTGAGTTTGTTTCATAGAAAGGCACTAATTGTTGAAAGTTGCTTCATCTTCTTTTTTGTGTTTGTTTTGGCCACATAAACCTTTCCGGGAAATAGGGAAAAAATCTTCTCAATTTGCTCACTCACTATGAGATGATTTCCTGCATCTTTAAAGCATTTCTTTTATATGTTCATATTGAATGATAAATCCTCTTTGATCTTGATATCTGGTGCTTGCCACTTTGTTTCTAATGCTTAGGTGAAGGAGATACTTTCTCACTATCCATCGAACTACAAGCAATCTGCAGTCATTCCTCTGCTAGACCTTGCTCAGCAGCAGCATGGTGGGTGGCTTCCTGTTTCAGCAATGAATGCAGTATGTTTCAAGAATCTTCAATCAATTTCTTGCAAGCTGTTTTCTGGCAATTTTTTAAATATATCTCCCTCCACCTCTCATTCCAAAGACACACTAATAGAAGAAGTGATTATTCTCAAATGAAATTATTGTCTGCACAACATATGATATTATGATTTTGGTCAATCTATTAAAACATTTGTGGTTTTTTACTTGTTTAGTGTCTGTATTATTTTAAATTTGTATTGCTGACAGTGCTTTTTCCTGTTTGAGAATGTTGATCTATTGTTGTTTGCATTTTAGTTACTCTCACGTGTCATGATGTTGATGAAATATTAAGGCCTTGAAGTGATACCATTTTAGGACCTTCTGTCTGCATTTGCATGTCCTTGGGCTGAACTAATGTTGTTTTCACAATCAAATCACATCTCCCCATATCTTGGTCAAATATCATTGTTTATCACATTTCCATGGCCAAAGGTTCTTGGCTTTTCATGATGTCTTTAAGATATTTGCGTAGATATGGTATGCTTTAATCTATTGCTCCTCCGGTAACATTTTTGCCATTACCAGTCATTCACCTTCCCCTCCTAATAGGATTAAGGCTTGTGATTATTGTTGTTTTTATACTAGTTCGTCACCTTGGCTTTGTTCTTCTTGTCATACAAAAAGCCTCAAGTGGCCTAAGAAAAATATCTTATTTATGAATGTTCAAGAAGCTTAAAAGATCTTGGGATGTCAGACTGTTTAATTAAGTAAAAACTTGAGCTGAAACAAATGAGCTCACTTTTTTCCTGCCCCTTCCAAGAGGTAAAAGATCTTGGGATGGTGTGCCGATCAATTAAGCAAATTTGAATAGGACTGACCATTTTATTTTTCCTTGGCCCTTCCAAATTAATTCATTACTGTTAAAAGATCAAACGTTAAATTGATATGAATCATGGTAATCCCTGTAAAAACTGCTAAATTTGCAGTGATTTCTAACAGTTGACAACTTTGTGAATTGTGGGGGACACCTTGAGAAATATAATTTTTTTCCAAGTGCAGAACATGATTTTATTGGAAGGGGTTATCCTAATAGAATGTCTAAATCCTTTACAACAGCGATCACAAGCCTTTATCCCACTAGGTAGGGATCTAAATTCTTTAGTGCCAGTTAGTTAAATTCCTCATAGAAATTCATCTATAAGAATGTTTGTGATGTTTAATGAATGCTAACTATTGTTTGCCTGAAGATTTATGCCACATCCAGAAGCCTTGATATGAAGTGTTTAGTCTAACATCATTTGCATTAATGCAATAGTGATAACCTGTCATAATGTGAAATAGTATGTTCTCTAAGCTGCTATGGCATGGTCTGTATTTCATAGTCACAACTTATCTAAAAGTTACTGTTATATATTTAAGTTTGAATTCACATTTTATACTTTTTAAGTATTCATTCTTACAAGCTTCTGATGATATTAGATTCTATATTTCAAAGAAAAGAATTTATCTCTGGATGGGAATGAAAAAACATAGAATTTTTGCAGATGCATTCTGTTTCCTTGTGTAAAATTTGAAATTTTGTCTACATGGTTTCACATGTGCTAATATTCCATGTCCCTAAACCCGAATAGTGGTCATCAAAACACAAGTAAAACAATAAACAACACAAAGGGTTCTAACTTTAATAGCCTTCAGTTTTATCATGAAACTAATAATATTCCAATATTTCTTTGGTTTGTATCATGAAAATGATTGTATGCAATATCAAGTATATATTTTCATTATGAACAAGTCATTCCCTTCATATTATTTTGATTTCTGTCTTTAATGCAGAATGCACAAACAATTTCACAATTTGCTGCATATATTTCCTAGTTCTTTGCCATCCATGTTGTTGGTTTGTTTATTTCATCCCAATGATCCGTCTCTCTTTGAAAAATAAAAATTAGTAATGTTTCCTTTTGCTAGGGAAAGGGGAAGAAAAATAAATAAAGAACATTTAATGGAAAGGCAAAATGACATAGGCACACAAAACTAGGAAATAGGCATGAGATTCTTCATTACATAATGTAACCTTTAACTAGGAAATAGGCATGAGATCTTCACTATATATGCATTTGTATATTATGTCACTGTGTCATAAGTCAATCCTGTGTGAATGAAACAGGTGGCTAAGGTTATTGAAGTTGCTCCTATCCGGGTGTATGAGGTTGCAACATTCTATTCGATGTTCAATCGAACAAAGGTGAGGAAGTAGGAGTGATTTTTCTCCTCTTGTGAATGTCTCCAACACTCATGTTATGAAAGTTGGTTTTCCTTGCTAGTTCTAGCTGACTTGTTTGAGTTATTTAAATGGTTATTTCAGGTAGGCAAATACCACTTATTGGTTTGTGGCACAACACCCTGTATGATTCGTGGTTCACGGGAAATCGAAGATGCATTATTGAAACACTTAGGAGTGAAACGGAATGGTTAGTCTTCTACTAGTTCAATATATTCACTAACTTCTCCTTGCATTTTGAATCTCATGGAACGTCATGGAATGGAAGCTCGGTTACATTTAAGTCTATTTATTTCTGTTGTGCAGAAGTAACAAAGGATGGTATGTTTTCTGTTGGAGAAATGGAATGCATGGTTAGTATTTTCTCATTGGTTGGTCGCTACCTGTATCATATCATCTTCACTTACTGAGAATTGGATACCCATGACCTTCTGTAAAATGCTGGTCCAGTGGCAAATCAAAATTGAAGCTTTTAAATAAATTCCAGATGGGGCAAGCTTTTTATCTCACCGCATGCTTTCTGTTTTTGCCTTCTTAATTTTAACCAGTTTGCCACATTGATCCTTGATAACAATCCTTCCTGCAATGTATCCTTTTTTCCCCTCTGCAGGGGTGTTGTGTAAATGCTCCCATGATCACAGTGGCTGACTACTCCAATGGATCTGAGGGATATGCCTACAATTACTATGTGAGCACGTTTAACCTTACCTGTTATGCCCAGTTACTTATGACACTAAGTAGAAGGTTCTGCCTTTTTATCCGCATCTGTGTGTTACAATGCAGGAAGATGTGACTCCACAGCGGGTTGTTGAGATAGTTGAGAAGCTAAGAAAGGGGGAGAAGCCACCGGTGAGGCATCTGGACACATACATTGGCTACGTGTACTGTTTGATGGTGATTACCACCTACCTGCTTGACTGATTTAGTGTTTTTCTGTTTTAGCATGGCACTCAAAACCCAAAGCGCTTTCATTCCGGGCCAGAAGGGGGGAATACTACTTTGCTAAGTGAGCCAAAGGCACCTCCATGCCGGGATTTGGATGCCTGCTGAAGTCAGTTTGGTATTTTATATTGTCAATGAATAATCCAAGCTCAGATGCTCATCCGCAGACCTGACTTGTGACCTGTTGTTTAACACTTTTGAAGTGGTTCAGTGATAATTCAGATTTCCCCAAAAACTGTCTGGATTCCAGAGGATACAATCACGACGAAGGATTTTTGATTCAGAAGATTGTGTTGGTCATTCCCTATGTACCAGATGCCTGATAGCAGTATCTCTTCTCTTTTCACTTCACAGTAAAAGCGACGGTTGGAATTGTTCGGTATGAAAACAAACTCGGAAATTGTTTTTCAATCCAGTACGGTGGGGGTGTATTTAAGTTGTTACATGCAATAATTTTGGACCGTGGACTGTGTAGGTACTGTGATGCAATTCTTTTCGATTATCTTTGGGGGCTACCTGCCAATTTTTTTTTTTCTCATTTTAGGCATGACTTGGCATTTATTATCCTTTTTTATGGCGAAAAACATAAGGTTGGGTTTTGTTACCAACAGCATAGAAAGGTGAAGATCCTCAATCCATTTCACTGATCCGGAAATAAAACTAGTTTGGGAATTGAAGACCTACGTGGAAAGGAGAGTTGAGAGTTAATTATGAGGCAACAAATAGCTCTAGGTTACATCTACTGGGAAGCCAAAAAAGTTATAGAAATTGAAAATGGAAGAAAGGAAACCCTATTTTCAAGAGAAACAAAGCTTGAAGCTCCCCAACGAGGGAAGCCCTCAAAAAGCGGATATCTAATTTCAACGTGCTCTCCGACCATAGAAATTGAAAATAAAAACTACTACCCATTAAAAGCAAGCATTAAAGGACTTTCAATCAATAAACCACACCAAATACCCCTCCCTTGGCCCTTTGGACAATGATTTAAGATAAAAAATAATGCATAAAATGAAGCTCTCCAGATTAACAAGATCAATCCCATCCCTGCCCCCCTCTCTCTCCAATGATTCAAGCAAGAATAATGATTTGAGGATAATGATAAAAGAAATACAGCTTTTTAGGAAATCAACCCACCAACCAACCATTTCCACATAGCAGACCAAATTGAACATATGGCCCCCAGCTAAGTCGTACAATTTTAAAACTTTTCCCGGGCCAACCATTTTCCATCTTGCTTTGCTTACCATACCACCAGAGAGAAAGAGACAGGAGAGAGAGAATTAGAAAGAGAATTAGCGTAAACAATTACAATTATGCATTTAAAATATGTACCAAGTCTGCCCCTTTTTAGGGCCCCCACCCACTTACCAAAGTGACAGCCCCACTACTATAAAGTGCTCCGTCATCCACGATAACACCCACCACTGATACACAAAAGCAGAGCACCTCGACAAAAGCTTTGACATTTCTTACCCTCTACTTGAATTTGGCAAAGAAATCAAGCCTCTCTCTGCCTTCCATTATTTTAAAATCAGATCAAACCCTCTTTTGACAAAAGTTGGAAAAAAGGTGGAGCCATGGCATCTGACGTCTGATTGCATTTAAAAGAAGAGTGAGGGCTTATAGCTAGCTAGCTAGAGTAGCCTACATTTCTTGGGCATGGTGGAGACCGACGGAAGCACCACACTGTTCAACTCCCCTTTTCTTAAGGCTTTGATTTATTATTTATGAAGGGGGGTGTGCTTCAGATTTGACTACTGTGGCAGTGCTGGTGTCTGGTGATTGCGAGTGGTACTGGTAGATTGCCGAGGCCAGTGATATGGGCATGATGCACAGTGCCTTTGACTGAAGGAACTGCATAGCAGCCCCTACATTTTCTTCCATCAGCTTAGCCACCTGCCTTTCTGTGCCATCGTTCGACCATTTCTCCCAGGCTGGTTGGTTTCTTCCGCCTTCACCGGCTTCTTCCTATACCCAGAATGAAGTGCAGACAGACGAAAAGAAAATTACCAGCAATTCAAATAAGATAATTTGCAGTAACATGAAAGTTTTCGAGCTTTGTCCGTTGCAATTACCTCCACGGATGATATTGGCATATCAGTTACAAGAGGTGCCACAGCACCGGCTGCACCCAATCTGCTCATGCTCAGGACCTGCAAAGAATGAATAAGATATGTAGATAAAAGACAGGTGTATTCAATTCAAAGTACAGACTCTGCAGGGTCCTGAGTGGTTTGGCGGGCACCCTTTCAGTAGGACAGCCGCCAAGATTATCCCTGAAAAGAGTTCCCTAAATTGCATGATTTGATAATGTCACGTGAATACTTTTATATTCCTCTACTCAAGGTTATCCAATCCGATTTAAGACGTACATGGTAACATTTCAATGATTTAGACTATTCGCAAGTTACAGGCTACTGAAGCAAAAACAGCTAGAAAATTATATCTTAAAACATAGTGGCACACAGCCCCGATCGTTTGCCCGCGTCACGGGCTAGCAGGGGGGGTGGGCCATTCCCCCATGGGTCCCACCCCCCTGGTTGCGTTGCACATTGACCTTGCTCTAAGAACAATTATCAAATTCCACAATTAACTTAATGGCTCAGAACAGAATTTAGAAACACATAAAAGGAAAAGGTGGAAGCAACTAGCACTAGCCAATTAATGATTGGGGAGGATGGAAATTGTCAAGCAATTCCTACAACTTACCCACAAATTGCAGTAATGATTACTTATTATGTGCAAACATAAGGTGGCGGGAAAACTGAACTCACAAGCCATAAAAGCCAGAATGTGCAGAAAAAACTAAAAACACCTACATCCGAAGGTCTTGGAAACCAATCACTAACCAGTCTCAAGAAAAAGATACAGATTGATCAAAATCCTTTCCGCGCATGCATGCATGTGACAAGAACAGATTTAGCTCAATGATAAATGATCTACTGAATAAAAAATTTTAAATGAAGAAAAGATTTCATGATTGTTACCTTCACTTGGAGACGTAGGAACTTCACATAATCAACAATTTCGTCAAGCATGGCAGCTCTGTCTGTCTGCACAGGAAATAATTATTTCTCCAAATATAAGGGAGCGTGAATCAAGTATATATTCATTTTGCTGATACAGTTGTCAGCTTTCAAATAAAAAAGAAGCATGAGACAATAATGGAATGGTAAGAGATGAGTACATACTGCTTCATACCAGCAGAAAATTTACCAAACAAATGAAAGAAAAATACAGATGTAAGTTAAGAACAAGTGTACCATCAAAAATAAAATAGAACCAGAGAAAAAAAAAATATGACTCTTGTTCCTAGATTAATCTCAAGCTCATTAAAGCAGATGGTCAAACAAGTACATGATAATTTATATGATACCTATGATACCTAAGCGGCTAAGCCCCAGTTGTCTTCTTTTGGCAAACAAGCTAGCAGATGACTATTCAACGCCAATTACTTATTCTGTTAATCAAATTTAGAGTAACCAATTATGTTATCTCAAATATTATAGTCTTTAAAATAACTCATACAATCGAGAAGGAAATGGTCCAGGTTCAACTCAAATCCCGGCGTTTCTTATTGAACTTGGAAACAACAGCAAAAATACAGAAACAAGCATATCAAAAACAAAGAATGGCATAATATCCGGACCAGGAGGAGGGGAGGCCTACACATCTAGGTAGAAAAGAAGCATATCCATACAAAACATTAAGAGCTTGGAAACCATGTCATAAAGATCACGCTAGACAGGCAGAAAATCATTTATTCAACTCCTTCATGGCTATATTGTAATCCAGAGTGTTATTGCACTAATAAATCCAGTAATTTGGCAGAAAAGGTGTGAGTGACTTTTATTTCACAGTTTCTTCAAATTGAGTAAATAATGCAATGATCACCTGCAGCAATATAATAAAAAGTTGTGAAGTCACATAAGTGAGAGGACACCGACCTTGTTCACACTGGGAACCAATTCTTGCAAGGCCCTAATCCTTTCAGCTATTTTTTCTCTCCGTAACTGTGCCAAAAGCAAATAAAAATAATAATAATAGAACATAAATTAAAAAAAAAAATGCAGATGATCCAACAAGAACAAGGAAATGGACAGTTCAAGGGAAAAGGACTGCATAACCTTAAACTGCCCTAAACACAACAACCACTGATTGTTATAAGGAGATTCTACAAGTAAATCTGGTTGAAACGGTCAAAGGAGAACCCCAATTATCCAACTTCCAACATCTAACTGGGGTTTCACGATCAAATATGCTCACTTTCATGGCTATACTGCATTTCCCTCATTTTCCAGGCTACAAGTTGAATAGAAACAGTTGGGAAAGCAGAAAATATATTTTTTGAACGATTCTCTTTTGCATGCTATAAGGCTTACCCTCTCAGCAATACTATGTGGATCTGTAGCCTGTCCTCGCCTTGCTCGCACCCTGGGACGAATTGCAGGTGGATGTGGCACAGCAGCAACTGTGTTAGCCATTGGCTGGCCAAGGAAAGCCTGAAAAAAAAAGAATCCAAATCAATTGCCAAAATTACAGGAAACATGAAAACAAGATGCAGTCTCATACAGAGAGCTTAAAATATGTAATGGGAGACATCCAGAAGGTAGGTTCTAACTCATCAAATTGGACCAAGTTTGAATCTCTCATTCAAATAACTGCCCACCACCCATAATGATAGTAGTTTAATTAAAATCATAATATATGTTATACTTTTGTTACAAAGTATAATTAATTATGTTTATTATTATAATTACTTCTTAATGAATTTATTTATACAAATGAAAAGACATGTCCTTTTTTGGTCATTTTCATCACTTCTAACAACTCTAAGCTTGTGTTTTACCAAACACACACACATATATATAACTGACAGTTTAAAGTGCATTTTATCCCAACACTTTTACTAGCTAAAAGCACTACATAACTTAAAAGCTTTAGAAAGCTTCAAGCCAAAGATAACTTAAAGCTCTTTTTTTTTTTCCAAATAGCCTCTCAATCTCAAGTACTCGTGTTATTTCTTTACTTGTTGATTGCTGCCCTCTTGTCAGTTTTGCTCTATGCATTAACATGTCAAATTGTTCAATATTGAGTATAGATAAACAGAAGAATATAACTCGGACTCACTAAAGTGCTTATACTATCCATTTCCTTGTTTTGATTGCGTCCCTGTTCTAACTCGCACGCAAGGCATTAACATGCCAACTGTTGATGTGTGCTGCAATGGGAGAGAGAAAGCGACAGAACAAAGACGCACCATTTGATTGAAGAAACCGTTTTAGGAAACAAACTCAACGTGCGAAGTGTTTCATTCACGAGTCAATCAATCAAGTAAAACAAAAGGAGAGGAACATACGGACAACATATTGAAGCCTCGAATATTAATTCATAACTGCTTGCAACCGGAGCTCAGTTTTCTAGAAACCAACATCGAAATAAAATAATGTGAAATCCTGGTTTCGTTCTGTTGCGTGTTTTTCTCAGCAACCAAACATAGGAGAAATTTTAAAGAAAGTAGAACGAGGACACGTACGTTTTTCATAGACGAAGAGGAAGCACGGCCGTGAGCAATATCCTCGTGGAACCGCTTGGTGCTGGCGGACGCCTCATCCACCTTCATAAACCCTGGCGGCTTTCCCTGGTGGTCCAAACTCAACCCTAACGGAAACAACGATCCGTGGAACCCGCCGCCGCCACCTTCTCCACCAACTCCGACGCCGCCGAGATGGGCAGAGCCATCACCGGAACTGAGCTGGAGCATCATCGGAGCCGCCGCCCCGGCCAAGTTAGTCTCCGTCGTTGCGTAGCTCGGAAACCCTAGTAAATGCTCGAAAAAGTCATCGGCGGGGCCTTCCGAGGGATTGTTAGCCATGGAGGTGACTCGGCTGAGCCGGAGGCTTGCGGATCGCTGAGTGACGCGAGTTAGGGCCTCCAAAGAGCATCGACCATAAGGGATTCTGATAATCAAACCAAGAACGGAGATGGAGCTATTGCTCTTTGCTGATTTTGCAACTGAGAGAGAGAGGAGAGAGAGAGAGAGAGCGCGCCAAGAAGAGAAAAAAAAACTTGGGTCCGAACAGCGAGCAACTGGTTTTGGCCCTTTCGGGTTAAAAATGGCGTTAGTTCACTAAAAGGTTCTACTTTTCGTTGTATTTACACTTTAAGCCACTCGTTTCGAGTTAAAAGTGTTTTTTTTAGGTAACCAATAAACAAATGTTATATTAAAATAATTTATTTATAAAATTTAAAATAATTTATTTAGAGAGAAAAGATAAATTTATTTAAAAAATATAAGAAAAAAATTTATACGAAATATTTTTTATTTTTTTTAATTTATATATATATTCAATGAATCTTTAAATTATAAATTATATTTATTAATCTTATAAATATAATGCGTCTGTAGTTAAATTATTATTAGCTAACAAAAGATTCTTTATTTCTAAATTTTATTCAGAGACAGAGATATATGAAAAATTTGTCAAAATAAATTCAAGAACTTGGCAGACTTGTCCAACGTCCAAGTCGGCCCGCGCCAGCCAAGTCCACATTTCACACCGGCCCAATGTCAGTGTGACCCCTGTGTTGCTGCTGCATTGATTATACGGAAGAAAATCCGAATAATTGCCCTTTTTTTTATAATAAAGAAGATAGAGATAAGACCATTTGTGTAATAATTTATATAGACAAGACTTATTTATTATTAAAAAATATATTTAACTTCAATCACAATTATTGTTACCCTACCCGCGAAATAGTGAGCCGCACACCCCCATGATGCACGGAAAGGCGTTGAGGGTGTGTTTCGGTATTTGCAAAATGTTTTTTGTGTGGAAATATTGAAAAATATTAAAAAAAATTGTGAGCGTTTCTATAATTTTAGAAATATTTTAAGATTATTTATAATATTAAAAACGTATATCCATTCATAAGAGGATCAGAATGGAAAAAAAAAATTATATCTCTAGCCAAGTTTATTTTTAGATTAAATAGTTATTTTTTATAATTTTATATATTAAAAATTATACATGCAAAAGATTTTTATATTTTTTATTTATATATTTTCTGACATTTTTATTTTTTACTTTTTTAAATATTATTTCTTTATTTTCGCTTGATATTATATTCATTTTCTGTTTATATTTTCGTACAACCTAACCACACCTTGCCCCTAAAGATAAAATCAAAATTTCCCATTTTGTGAGGATTATTTTTAAACAGTTTTATTGTTACTTTAAAAATATATATATATATATATTATTCTGTCACGAAAGTATCACATTTAAGTATTTAAATAATATTTTTGATAAATAAAAAAATGTAAAACGTGAAAAACAATCTTCAAACTTGATGTCCACATTGGCAACCCATCATAGACAACCACAAGTTGAAGGTCTTTCCATGTAATGAGAAGCAATAAGAATGAATTGTTATCGATGAACAAACTTTTGACTAAAGGTATTGTGGCAGAAATCTGTACAACCGCTGTCCCACCGGGAATTGGAAGTTAGAAACCAAAATATCTACAGATGAGGTAACCAGTTTATCTATAGATGTGGAGCTAATGGATACAGTCATCATCATCATCATCATCAGCCTCAATGGTGTTTATGATTACTTCCATTTCAACCTAAGTCTTGAATCATTCGCTAGTAGGCCTTGCCAATTCCAGTAAATAGTAGCGCTACAATGCGTGAAAGCCTGAAATAATAATGTAATTCCTGTTAGTAACATCATTCTACATTACAATTTGGGATCTCAGTCAAACCCAACTGAGATGTCAAATTTTGATTGAGTTAAATGTTAAATATTAAACATTAAAGTCAAATCAATAAAACATGGAACACCTCACATGAGAACCCACTGAATTCCCCAAATTTTGCACTAGAATTTGACAGACGAGTTGTAATTACCATTAACCACCATAGAGAAAATAATGATAAATAAAAATACCATGCCAGTGTTCCTAAATCATTTCCTTTCTAGTTTTTCCTCTCTTTTTATTCTTCTTTGCTGAGAGAACGTTATGCCAAAGTATATCATTATTAAAGAAAAAGAAAAATGCTGTCCAAAAGATGAAGAACTAAGGTATGATTGTGTAGAAGAAAGTGCCATGGCCATGTAGAAATTATCCCTGATAGAAATGGCCAATATAAAATATTTTAAAAATGCATTGTCAATTGGGGGTTTTAGCCTATGCTCTGTTGAATGAAATAAAAATACTTGCCATATGGACCTAAAGAAAGAAGACTGTGAATTCGGAGGGCACCATGTTGCTTTACAAGTGAATATAATGTAAAATAAGTACCTTTCTATTCTCATTTTATTTGATTTTGGTGCTGTGCAAAAAACTCCTTCGCATTACGTGCAACCTCTGCTTCCAGTATTGCTTCCAACACTACGTCAGATCCTTCTAGATTACCTGACATCAAACTGGGAGATCAATGCTCTCAAAAAACATGAATGGGCATGACTAAGAGTATACATAAAAAAATGCAACCATGTCTAATACATTACTCTCAAGATATAAATAAGATGCATTAACAGGAATCAGCAAGCATACAAGTTAATACTTACTGTGACATATACTTCAAATGCATTCAAAAAGAAAACATACTAATGGGTCACGCAAATTTTATTACTATTGTTGCATGGATTCGGTGGTATTATTGCATGCAGCATATGCAATGAGTGAGGCACACGGGGCCAACAAATTCCTGAGATACTTGCAGTTGCAGATATTTAAACTGTCATTTCAATATCATGACTTTCTTTGGGTGGATCAAGATTTCTTCAATAGAAGCATTAGATTCTCAGAATTCGTGCATGAGAAGATGTACTCAAGCCTAAGGGCAGCCATCCTGTGCAAATAATGCAGAATATTAGATCCAAAAGTATCCAAGCCTCTCTACACCACGCTTGCTCAGGCAACAGGATGATTGTCATGATCATATCTCATATTGACAGTGCACTTGAGAAGTATGAGGTATATTACCTTCATTTAGGATTTTTTCTGACAGGGGCCTATCGTGTTACAAGTTATCAGAAAGTCTAACTCAAAGCTGCTGCTAAGTGGCTAGCATATGCTCAAATTGCATAACAGTGTTTTAACATTGTTGTGCAAGAATGCCAAGGACTAGCATGTGAAATTTGTCATAACCCACATCCAACAATGATACTGCATTGGTGAGATTTTGGGTTTCTATTAAATGAATACTAGAGCCCAAAGTTGACTTTAGTGACCACTTTCGGGTTGGAGCCCATGGCACTTTTACAGTAACAACCTCTACAATCCATTCTACTATAAGGACACATGGAAAACTCGATTTTAACATTTCCCTTCTCTAGTTTCCTGACTACTGAACATGTGAATGTATGAAACTTCCCATCCGCCAAAATTTTCATAGTACCCAACATTTGTGCATCATAATCCCAGCTCAGAGGAGACATCAAGATACTGCTCCATCAAACCACATTCCAACAATGGTCCAGCACGACAGCACCTTTAAACATGACAAAAATGTCAATCCTATTTCATCTTTTCTAGATTTTCAAAAACATCACTTACATAAACAATCACATACAGATGTAATGTGCAACGGGCAATTTCATATCAGATGAACACCTCATTCTACTCATCAATGAGAATCACTGATAGAACAATCAAATAATGTCTACAGTGACTAAAGATTAATTAAATTAGACAAGAAAGAGGCAGCATGGTAAGATGCAAACATGTAATGCTGTATCTAATAGAAAGTAATTACCCTTGCGATCTGGCAGCAATCCAGTGCTTTCAGCAGATACAGGAAGAATGGTAAGCCCAGATTCATCAGTTAGCTCATCAATAATTTCATTACTTTTCTCAGGCTGAGAGTTTATAGATGTTGATTCAGCCAGTTTTGCATAAGCTGTTGCCTGGCTGTGCATATCAGAAAATTCTGATGTTGTTGAACTATAATTCTAGGAGGAGGAACAAAATGCTTAGTTGGTATTTATGAAAGTTAAAAATACAATTTACAAACAAATCTTTAATATGTTCAACAAAACCTTAGCATCTATAATGACAGTTGAACTGTTCTCTGCATTACTTTTCTGTGGTTCACTGGTACCTGAAACTCAAAACAATAACAACATAGTGTCCCCAATTCATGAAAGAAAAGGGAATGAGATGGCTTTATAATTTTAAAGATCTCAGACAAAGAGCATACCGCTAGAATTAGATGCTTGGTCAATATTGTCTACAAGCCTCCGAGTCAATGGGCCAGGATTAATGAACGAGATGGTTCGGATTTCATGGCGGATTGCTTCTAGTTGGGCCATTGCGTCTTGAAGTTCTTTATGAACCTGAGTTTTGAAGACCAGCATTGAGGTATAGGGCACCATTTTGTCAAAATTGATCCGCATGAATACTTGTCAATAATAATATATGTACACACACGTAACTACATTGGATGAACAACATATGAGATACACCCGGCCAGAGCACAACAATTACAAATAAAATGATCACGAAACGTGTTGCAATTAAAGCATTAGATTTACAGACTATATTTACATTGACGAAAAGGGAGAGACAGAGAGACCTCGCGAGCTTGATTTTGTTGCATTATGTTATCAAATTGGCCACGAGCCATTTGAACATAACCAATCGCACGGCCAGCTAGCCTGCCTGCGGTTCTTGCTATGACTGGGAGATCCTTGGGACCTAATAGATATTGTATTTATTCAATAATCCAACCCTAATTCGGTGTGGATTCGTATATAATCTCTGAGAAACAAATTTTATTGAAGCATTGACCATCGCATGGTGATAATTTAGTAGAGACATTGAGGAGGTTACCGATTAGAGCAGCAGTTGCACCAAGTAGAAGGAACAGCTCTCCGTAGGAAATACCAAACATTTCTCAAGACTCTTCTTTCTCCTTCGACGGTTCCGACGGAGTGATAACTGTGGCCAAAAGCGAGCCAGGAACGCACGGTAGCCTTGGCTAGTGATTATAGAAATCGAACAAAACAAGCAAACTGCAGTCCAGCAAAAGAAGCAATCAGCGAGACGAAGTTGCAGAGCACTGAAGCAACAAAGAAGAAAATACAGAAAAAAAAGAGACATTCAATATGGGCAACACAGTTTGAAAGTTAAGAGAAACTGAATATGGTCGACGTCGATGACACCGGCCCTCACAATGACAAGTAGAAACGATAAATCTCAAATCCGAAATCAAAATAATAAGCAATGCCGAGATTGACATGGTACACTGGCGACGATTGAAAGACTAAATCGAATAACGCCGTTAGAATCCGTTCTCGACTGGAACAGCGACGAGGAGGACCATGGCAAAGAAGATCGCGAAGAAGAAGGAGAAGAGGGAGATGGCAGCGACAGATTGGGATTCGGCCGAACGAGGCAGATGAGGAATTTTTTAGGCTTTGAGTGAATTTAGTTCCGGCTATTTTAAAAGTATTAAATAAATTATTATATTTTAAATTAAAAATATTTCTTATTATTAAAGTAGACGTAATTAATTTTATTTGGAATCAAAATAATCTTAAATAATTATAAAATGTTTAAATTTATATTTTAAAATTTTAAATAATTGTAATTTTTATCTTTTTTAAAATATAATCATTTATTTAATTATTTTTAAAGTATACAAATTAATTTAACATAATAAATTAAAATATAATAATTTATTTAACACTTAATCATTTTACTAATCAATTAATTGAGAAACATAATATTATAATTTGATGGATTAAGCCTCACTAAAATTAATACTAATTAACATTTACAATAATCAAATTCTAAGATATTATTAAATTTACGATTATATTATCATTAAATTATAAAACTGGTGGTATTAAACTTATACATTGGGTGAGACTAAATAACGGTTTTGAATTTTCTTTTGATAAATAGTCATCCGAGCTTGTTTATTATGACCCCTTTTGTGCTGATACACCATTTATTTTGAAATTATGAGACTATTTTGTCAAGTTATTTAGAAATAATTGTATTGTGTGTTATAAATATTTCTTATCTGCCTACAATATATGTACTTTGTTACCACTTCATTTTTTACTAATCATGCATTTGGTATTCCCATCCTTGTAATTAAGGTAATGACTTTGGGCATGGTTAGGTCCTAGTTCGAGATTGAATATAATATGAAAGATATTTTAAATGTTTATATTTCTCTAGATGGACGATCAATGCATATTGTTGAATAATCTCATTTTTTATTATTCAACCCATTTTATTTTACCAAATTCAATGTTAGTTATATTAGTTAACATTTTTATATTTGAATACAACAATAATACGTTATTTGTAATAATTAGTTTTGTTGGTTGAATAATTAAAAAAAATAAAAAATACATTGTCGACGTTCAGAAATGGTTGGCCGAGATTCGTCGGCCCGTATTGATCTAGTAATCACAAAAATGAGGAGAAGAAAAACAATAATACCATCAACAAACAGTATGCAAAAGTTTTTTATGTGGTTCGGTCGGAATGATGCTTAGTCCACGATTGTCCTCTGATTATTTTAATAAAGTAACAATATATATTTTTTTATGTCTATACAATAGCTTTTGATTCCCTATTTATAGTCCGGGGTATTGACAATTTGCAGAAGATTCAAAACGGTGGGACTACATCGTGAGAGATAATGTGCCCTTATTATCTCCATAAAATAGGGAGAAAAAACTCTACACTATGTGGGGCTAGCTTTCCACAGATAAGGACAGATAAACATCAGATATGGTTATTTTGCTTCGTGGTCTTTTTTGTGAGCTAGAGCCATCGTCGGGAGCTCGTTCGCTATCGTAATCAGAGTTTACGCTTCAGCAATTATGCGACCTTGCAGAGATAACTTTGGTCTTAAGCCCATTGGACTTGGAGAAGTTGGGCCTTATCATTAGACCATATCTCGCCCACATCAATTTATATAATAGCTTAAGGTGATTCAAAAAATACTCGTAACATACACATATATAAAATTATAATTATAAAATAAGAAATCGACCTTTAAGTTGAGGGAAGAAATGTCATTTGGGAGAGAAAAAAATATATAACTACATTACATATCATTGTGTTATTTTGTTTTTTATTTAAATATTCATTTACTTTCATATTTCAAAAATAAATTGAAAACTAATTTGCATTTATTGTTCAAAAACAAATTTAATATTATTTAGACCATGGACTGATTTTTGAATTTTTTTAAGATAAATTAGAATTTTGATTGGATTTATTAACTAATTAGGGTTAATAATTAAATTTTTTATATTTTATTTATTTGCTTTCATCTCAAACCATTAATTAATTATATTTTTTTCTATTTAACGGTAAGTTCGATATATTTATTTTTAACTAATTTATAATAATAGAATAAAGTGTAATTGTTTTAATATTTATTAAGATATTAGGATATTTTTATTGACATGTAAATTTAATTTTTTATCAAAAAATAATGTAAAAAAAATGTCACTCAAAAATAAAACCATAAAAAATTTAAATATCACAAAGTATAAATTTTAACTTAATTAGAATTCACGGATTAATTGAAATGGAATGTTCATAAACGAGTAAATTGCAAGTTACAAATTTCAGTATCCTGGCTGAGCTGTCACGTTAAATGACCTGTCGCTGACGTGTCTCCGAACCTGTCAAAACCCTCGGCATATATCGTGAATCAGGCATCATTATGACTAGACATCAGACCAAAAAGGGCAAAGAAAAATTCTGCCTCTGTCTCTGTCGCCGTGCTTCGATGGCCGTAGCCCCGAAAGCTACTTGCTTCTTGCAGTTGAAGACGAACTCCGAACGCTATTCGATTCTCCGACGTCCGAATTCCAGAAGAGTTGCAGTTCCAATTCCAGCATTCCGGCCGCCAATGGCCACTCTCAGTACCGTCCCTACAGTTGGACTGTCCGAGACCTTCACTAGATTGAGGCAAGGAGGCAAAGTCAGTCCTCTATTTCCTTGCTTATATCTTAATCGGTTTTATTTCCATTTTTAGGGCTATCGTAGTCTCGGTTCAATAGCTTTCTTAGCCCCTTCTATCTTTAAAGAATTTGTGTGATTCGAATCGGATGGTTCGCATGTGACTGCTATTGGAGTTTTGTGCATTTTTTATTTGTTTCTGCTTTGTGTGTTTCTAGTAACTTTTTTTTTTTTTTTTCCCTATCACCGCGTTGGTGGTATCGGTATGTGCTTGTTATTTTCAGGTAGAATGCTGCCTAATCATTCCTAATTAGGGGCGTGCATTTTCTTATTTTATTTGTTTTTGTTTTTTTTTGGTTCTTCAATGGAAGGAGAGAATTGATTGCAAAAGAATCCGTGGAATTAAGTACCTTCAAGTTTAATGTCTGTCATATTCTGTGTCCTTATGCATTACCAGTACACACGAAGGTCTATTTATTCTTGCCACACTCCAAGGGGTGTCTGCTAGTTTCAGTGTTAATTTGAGCAGTGGGATTTTGATACCATGGCTGTTGTAAACACTGACAACACCAGGCAGGGGTGGGTGTTATTGTTTGATTTACCCAAATTTGAGCCTAACAACAGTGGAACCAGGTAGTTCCCTTAGATAGACTTAGAAGTTGGCTCATTTTTACTTCTACTCGTAGTCATTCTGTTCCTGGGTGGAAGTTATTACTCTTATATGTTCTCAAATGACCAAGGCAAGAAAAAGAAGATGGAACGTGCAACTTGGGGGATTTTGCTACATGGTGCAGAATAATGGCATGGGGGCCGCATGCAAAAACTAGATTTAAAGCATGAACACAATGATGGGGTTTGGCCACCCTAATCATAAATCCACCCTTTAACTCTGTAGACATATTACTCTCTTTGATTTGCCACAGTTCCACTTTAGATGCCTGTTTGATACATCATAGCTGACAATAATTTTACCCTCCAAAAATTTTGAGATGTAGCCTTGACATTTTTAGATTTTACTATATTGCTTAAAGTTTATTGGGAGTAATCAATATTATGCAGCAAAGAAAGAGAATTTTTTTCTGTTCACAATGCAAATATTTGCTTTTTTTGATATTTTTATGCTGATCATATCTTTTGGTGAAAAGGTAGCATTTATTCCATACATCACAGCTGGTGATCCTGACCTTTCAACAACAGCAGAAGCACTTAAAGTGCTTGACTCATGTGGTTCAGACATAATTGAACTTGGCATGCCATATTCTGATCCCTTGGCTGATGGTCCCGTTATACAGGTTTGATCAATTTGTTCTTTGATCACTTTAGTTTTGAAATCCCAATTATTAAGCCTGATTTATGTTCTTTTAAATAATTCAGGCTGCTGCTACACGTGCACTAGCTAGGGGGGCTAATTTTAATGCCATTATTTCTATGTTGAAAGAGGTACGATATTGCCACCGTCTATTATTTTCTTCTCTTTATATTTTGTCATATCTGAAGATGTGCATGAATATGAAGAGACTTTATCACCTTCTTTACTGCAAACAGATGTAAATTGAGTGGCTGTTTTCTAACAGGCCCATAATTATTTGTGATTGGAACATTTTATTATTGTGAATGAGTACATGATTATAGTGTGTCACCGAAGGAAAATGTTTTGACTGAGTTTAGCTTCAAATGTAGCGAAACGAGGAGTGGTGGAGGTTCTAGGACCTAATTTAACAGTATGTTTTGCAGATCAAAAGGATTAATTATTTTTGCAATCATTTCGTTCTGCCTAAAGCAAATGATCTGGGAGGTTAGCTAGGTGATATGCACATCAAACTCATTCAAGTCAAAGTAATATGAATGAAAGATGCATTCTACTACACTCTTGGATTGAGTTTCCTTAACCATTGACAATTACGTGTCTTAAGTTATGTTATATTATATGGATATTGAACATTACTCAAGTTGTACGTGTTTATGTAGAGTTGAATGCCTTTTGTTGGGTAGGCTATGAGTGAGTTCTTTATCTGTTACACTTGTACTGTTATGCCATCTCAACTTTTCTCACCCTTTGTGCTAATTGGCCCCCTTGGGATCTCAAGTTTTAATTTGATCATTTCCACAACAGGTGGTACCTCAGTTATCCTGTCCAGTTGCATTGTTTTCGTACTACAATCCAATACTTAAGCGTGGGATTGAGAAGTTTGTGTCTACTGTGAAAGATGTTGGAATACATGGTAACGTACAACATGAATCCTGCTTCTTCCTCTTCTTTTTCTAACTCTCTCTCTCTCTTTCTCTCTCTCTCTCTATATATATATATTTTCTGGAACTTCCATTACATATATTTTCTAAAGAAGAAGGGCTCAAGCATGAGTGAAAATGTTTGCCCACAAGCTCTGAGCCTGGTGGCTAGATATATCTAACAATAAATACATGGCACAAGAGAAAAATATAGGATTAAAGTTTGAGTTTGAAATGAGACAACATCATACCAACTAAATTGTAGTTATGTACATTGATCTTCTGCACAAGAGGATGTAGCATAATTACTTGTAGTCTTTAATTTTGATTTCTGATACCAAACAGGTTTATAGATTGGTGGTAGAATAATAATAAGTTTTTCAGCAATGTTGTGGATCTTTATCAAAAAAAGAACAAGTAATGGCACCTGTTTTAATTTTTAGAATTTCAGGGTTAGCTAATGGTAGATGCAGTTTACTTATTATCTTAACATTTGACCTCAAGTCTCTTCTTGAATGTCGTTGGGCCTCAAGTTTACAAGTTACTCACCCTGTAGGGCAATCAGTTAACTTGATGTGATTTGGATTCAATCATTAGCTATAGAATTTCTATATTTTTTGTCATGTACCTAGGGTTTGGATTGAAAATTGGGAGAATCCGAGGGAATTAGGACCAAGAATAGAAAGGATTGGAGGGTGAATTGGACAGAAAGAGGGAGATAATAGATAGAAATTAGGGAAAGTTGCAGACAGAACAGAGAAAAGGAGAGATTAGAGAGCAATTGAGAGGGGACGAGAGGAAATTTGAAAGAGAATTGATGAGAGGGAAAGTCTGAAATTCAATTATCAATTCAAAACATACATTCTCTAACTACCTTATCCTATTTATAGGGTTAACAAATGAAGGTACTAGCAGCTATAGCCTAAGAGTACCACCAAAAGAGAAACACATATAAGACATGTTACTAATCTATCCTTGGGGATCCTTGGGGTCGTGACAATTTTTTACTAAATATTGCTGCAAACCTGTATACAAAATAATTAAGCAATTATTTGGCCTGTTCAAGATGAGTAATTCTTCAAAATTTTAAATAATATTGTTGTTATACTTCAAGTTCAATTGCTTCCAGGTGAGGGAATTATGTGTCTGGAGTACAGCCTTAATTTAAGGATTTTTATAAGCATTTTGTTATCCTTATGAATATTTGTTATTATCATGCACTTTACCTTTCAGTCTTTCCCAAACTTAGTTCCTATATTGTAGTTTTATTTTCTTCTTTCATGTCAGGACTTGTGGTACCTGATGTTCCTCTTGAGGAAACTGAGGTATTGAGAGAGGAAGCTGTCAAGAACAACATTGAGTTGGTTAGTTTCTCCATGCACCTGTTATAATCTTTTTCTGGCAATCTTAAAATTAGGCTTTAGTGATGCAGTTTGGGAGGAAGAATCAGCAAAAACAAGTGCAAAGATTGGGCGCAAACAGTGAAAGATCAAATCTGGAACAAAGATATTAAAATTAGGACTAAAGAAAACCTCAAATGTGCAAACAGTGAAAGATCAAATTAGGACTAAAGAAAACCTCAAATGTGCATTTGAGGTTTTCTTTAGTCCTAATTTTAATATCTTTGTTCCAGGTTTTATCTTTCACTTTTTGCGCCCAATCTTTGCACTTGTTTTTGCTGATTCTTCCGCCCAAACTGCATCACTTAGTCTGGCGTTTTTCCAGCTCATGAGCAAAGGACAGTGCTAATGACCTGCCAGGGACAAATCTTGTTTGGATCAGACAATCAGAAAAGCACAATTTGGACATAGAACTCATCAATGGAACCATCAAGAGGAAAAGAAGATTAAAAAAATTCCTGAACACAATAATGGTGGCTATGCATTCAAGTGAATTTTTTGACTTAAATATAGGCAACTCCCTACCAATTTTTGCCACAGGTATAAATAATCCAAATCTAAATATGCCTTACGCTTGTGAGGTATATTTATAAACTTACAAAATTCCTTCTAAGCTAAACTAGTTTACAAAAACATATATCATCCTAATTCTCGTTGAACTTGGAATGTAAATTATAATAGGAGCAAAAACTTAAGATGCCTAATCCTCTAAAATTATTAAGGAACTAAAATCCTAATTTAATTAGATCTAAAGAAGAACAACAAAGATACCAAGCATCAGTTCTACGAAGTGGTGTTGGCTACATAAATTCTAGTTTGTCATCTCTATTTATGACCGTATCTTTTGTAAGCCCATTATAATCTGTCTCATCTAAGAGTTTTCCACTCTTGGACTTTCTATTCCTCTTTTATTGCAAACTTCTTCAATTACATCCACTTTTCTCACTTGTGCATTTATTGGTCTTCTTTTGATATGACCATCCTAAACATATCTCATGTATCTTATCTTTAATAGGAGTCACCCTGATTCTATTATGATATCTTATTTCTAATTCTATCTTTTGTATGGTTGCACATCTACTATAACGTTTGATCTTGGTTACACTCATTTTGCTTATGTTGGTGTTTTATTGCCCAACATTCCATTCTATATAATACAGCTGGTGTTATAGACTTATAGTTGTCTAATATTATTTTTAGATTTAAAAAAACCTCATAAAATGTTGTAAACCCTTCCTCCATTTTAACTATCCTGCCTTATCTTTGAGTAATACCATAAAAAATCTATCTTTTTGAATGATTAATCTGATATCTGAATTGATCTTTTCTTCGAATGATTTGATCTTCAAGTCTCATCTTAACATAATCTGCACTTCTATTTTCCCTAGACTTGCATTCTATAAATTCAGTTTTTGATCTACTCAATTTGAAGTATATTGGGTTTTAAGGTGTCTCTCCATACCTCAAGCATAATATTTGTGCTTTCTTTTGTCTTGTTTGTCATTTGCAAATAACATACATCAATACACGTCTTCTAAGATGTGCCTAGTGATGGCATCCATTAACAAAGTGTCAGATCCTGGGATCTGGGAAGGTGAATTCTCAGCCAATTGGCGAGAATTAGGGCAGAAAGTAGGGAGGATTTGAGAAGAAAGTTCAGAGAGAGAAGAACAGAAAAAGGCGCGAGAGAGAAGGATCGAGAGAGAGAGAGAAAAATTTGAGCGGGAAACAGAGAATTCTCCAAAATATTTCTTCGGTGCTTTTCTATTAGGCATCCAAGCAGCAGTTAAGTTGGCACCAACAAGGCTGCCAGTTCAAATTCAAAGTATAACTGTGAACAGCTAACTTCTAAGTACAACTGCATATAATTGCTACTACTAATGTTGTGTTGTTTAGGTACATGACAAATTTCGCCCCTTGCGTCCCCCCCCCCCCTCCAAATTTCTTGTCCTCAAGAAATACATGGACCTCCCATAAGAGTAGACTCCACAGCTTCCAAATCTTAGCCTTTTCTGTTTCTTCTCTTCCACAACTTGTATGGAGAAATCTTGAATAAATCTGTAATTTCTTTCCAGAAATCAGTTTACATGCTCCCATCTCCACGCTGCCAATGAGAGTTACCTTCTTTCCTTCCTTCTCGAAGTAACCTCCAATTTCTTGAAGTCAAATATGATTGGACCGAATGTTCTCATTCAATCCACTCCTAATACAATATCACATTCTCCTAATTTTAATAGTCACAAGTCAGTGTTAAATTCTTGCCCTTGCATTTCCCAACTAAAATTGACACACTTGGCTTTGCTGTACATTTTACTACCATTTGCCATGTTAACCAACAAAGGGAATGTATTCTTCAACTTACAACACAAGTCCTTGACAGTGTTTTCATGAAAAAAAAACTGTGTGTTAGTCCATTGTCAATCAATATCATCAACTTCTTACTTTTTGCTTGACCCTCCACTTTTATGATTTTATTAGAGGGATACCCTTTTAAACCATGCAATGAAATTCCCCTTTCTTCAATCTCATTAGTGGCTTCTATTTCTTCTATTAATTCATTTTCTTCATCTCTACCTTCCAAATGCAACAGTTGTTTTTTACAATTATGTTCAGGAGAATATTTTTCTCCACATTTATAACAAAGTCCAAATTGCCTCCTTTGTTCTACGCTAGCAGCTTTTTTCATATTAGGTTGATACGAAGATGATGGATCTTGGGGTGGTTTTTGCAAGAATTTTCCCTTATTGGTTCCAGAATTGAAATTCTTGGTAACCGATGAAATCTGTGTCTCCTCTGTCTCAATTCCTTTATACAAAATTATGTTCTTTTCTATCAAAGCTTCTACAGTAAGCTCTTGCAATCTAGCACTTTCTACGACCTGTTTCATTGTCCTTGGTTGTAGCATATTCACTGTTAGCCTTAATTCTTCACTCAAGCCATTGATGAAGCTTGAGACAAAGTAAGCCTTGATTAAGTGAGGATTAAGATTCATTATCGAGGATTTCAACTCGAACTTAATTTGGTAGGCCTAAACTAAATTTTCTTGGCTCAGCTTGTTAAATTCCTCCACCCTATCCATCATATTTTTGTCACCAAATCTCTTGCATAATTCTTCCACAAATTTTCTACATTGACAATTCTCTCTTAATTGGATCCAACCTTGGAACCAAACATCAGCTACATCGTTAAAATAAGTAGAAGCCAATGTGACTGTCTACTGATCCGGTATGTTATAGAGAGTAAACATTTTCTCACTTCGCCTCACCCACCACGTAGGATTTTGGTAGTTGAACATAGGAATCTCCAACTTAGGCATTGAAAAGTAAGGCTGTGTCATGAAATGACCCGTTACTCCAGCATCTATTTCAGTTGCATTTTAAATTTCAGCATTATTTCATTTCAGTAGTAGCTGGTAGATTAAACACTGCCATTTTGATATTTAGGTATTAGCCGAATTAAGGTGATGATCAGCCAGGTAGGAAGAAGAAAAAAAGGAATATAGTTTGTTAGAAGTTGTACCAGGTGCGGGCCCACCTCTGACAGGGGACTATCCCTCCAAACGGCCTATATTTCTGCACCCCACCATCATGAGGAGGTATGAATGAGAATTATCAGAATCTGTTTTCTTCCTATTTCTCTCTCTCTAACCTCTTTTCTCTCTACTCTCTACTCTAATATCTAAATCCTTCTCAAGTTCATATCGGAGAAGGGATTAATTCCTACCACAAGAGCGAGGTCGTGACAGGCTGATTCATGACAGTCTGTACCTCTTACCTTCTCTCAACCATATTCTCACCAACTACTGTTAGTTCTACCTCAAATCCAGAGGATCCAACGGCTCTATGGATCACTCCATTCCCTAATAGGAGTGGATTAGATCTCTCTTTAGGAGGAAATTCAAGAGGAAAACTTACTTGAGGTAACCTCGAGAACATCAGCATAAAGCCATCTAATCTCCTCACTAATCCATCCATAGAGCTCTCCAACTTTTGATCCATTGTCTTGAACTTCAATCTAGTGAAAGAATCACCTCATGATTTCTGCTGGATCCAGCATCCAGAAAATCGACTCTAGCCTACGGATATGAGATCGTCACATGCACTTGTTGCAGCTGAGACTTGAACTACTTCATTCTTGTATTGTCAGCCATGGTGGAATTGTAATCGCAGATGGAATCAAAGGCCTAGGAAGTGCTCTAATACTAAATTGTCAGATCCTGGGATCTGGCAAGGTGAATTCTCAGCTAATTGGTGAGAATTAGGTCAGAAAGTTGGGTGGATTTGAGAAGAAAGTTGAGAGAGAGAGAAGAACAAAAAGAGGCGCGAGAGAGAAGCATTGAGAGAGAGAAGAATTGAGTGGGAAACGGAGAATTCTCCAAAATATTTCTTTGGTGCTTTTCTATTAGGCTGGATTAGCTTTATATACTAATCCAAGCAGCAGTTAAGTTGGTGCCAACAAGGCTGCCAGTTCAAATTCAAAGTACAACCGTGAGCAGCTAACTTCTAAGTACAACTGCAAATAACTGCTACTAAAAATGTTGTTTAGGTACAAACAGTTAGGTACATGACACAAAGCAAAAAGTTAGTAGTTTAGTCCAGGTCATTGATGTAGTCCAGTTCTAATTGGAAAAAGCTTAAGATCTCCTTCACAAGTCCTAGCTCATGTTTTGTTCCGTAGTATGTTTTTATTAACATGTATATAAGCAACTCAAATAATTTGAACTTCTAGTCCCCCTTCACACCTTCGTGTTTTTTTTTTTTTTTGGGATTTGCATTAGTTGGCTGAATAAAGTAATAAATGAAGAACCATTACTGACATCACAAATGGGTTGCAAAGAAAAATTCGTGAAACTCCCAAGTCAAGGTCAATGCCCAACTTATTTTGGGGAGCATACAAAGACCAATTTGGAAACCTTAAAAACCTTTCTGTTTTAGATTGCATTTCTCAAATAGACTTTAAGGTTGATGGCAGTACCAAAAGGATGAGATTAATTTAATGGCATGGTATGGGTTTGATTGCATATAATAGCTTTTCTTTTCTGATAAGTTAATCAAGTTTTGTAGAAGGTTGTTGATTGGCAATTCCTGGTAAGGGAGGGAGTTGTTCTGTTATTTGGATCAATGTGAACAATAGCTTTATTCTCCAGAAAAGAAACTGGTTCAAGAAGAGCATGTGTGACTAATTAATAATTGGCAGTGAGTTGTCAGAAATTTGGTTTGTAACTTTATATTTTGCTTTATTCCTGAAGTTAGGCTGCATACTTGTCTGCATGCTTTCATGAAGTTGATGATCTTGAAGTGTTATTTTGTTTTTTACACAATTAAGGTACTACTCACTACACCCACTACTCCAACAGAACGGATGAAAGCCATTGTTGAAGCTTCAGAAGGATTCGTGTATCTTGTAAGATTCTTTTCTCCCTGTTGTGATTGTCAATCCTTTATTCTGTTTTTCATTAACTAAATTTTCTTGCATATATTAGTACTACATGTAGATTATTTTCAGAAGATTACATTTTTGAGTATTTCAATTGGCCTATGGTGGCTGTTACATCTTTCCACCGTGCCTTATTTCTATTCATCAATATGTTCCACCTTAAGAGTAAGTTCAAAACATGACAATTTCAAGTATTTGGATTGACCAGTCTTTTTAACATTCTGGTAGAGTTGTTATTTAAAAAATGTTACAACTTCCTGTTATGTCTCTACTTCCATAGTTGTTATTGCACTAACATGCTTCCATGAAATCTCTGGACATTTGGATCCCGCCCATTTCCCTATCCTTCATTCTGATGGGCCATCTTTCAACCCTTTTTGACCTTTCTTTTCTGGAGGTTTCTGTTTTCATCATAATCACCTCTCTCAACCTCTTTAGCTTGTGTGACATGGTGTGCTGTTTCTAGTCTTTCCATACGTGAGCAGTGAGTTTAGTAAGACCACACTGCCTCTATCTCTACCCCTATATGTGCTCATGCACGCAGACATGTGAGGACATGCACAGGAATTAACCTTTTTTTGTCTCCTCCTTGTGTATTGCCATGGCAAAAAGGATGTTCTCATGGTTTTGGTGTGTGGTATGAAGTTTAAGACCAGTTCTGACAGAAAATATTCTGTTTTGACTCTAGAAACTAAATTTCACTGCTTCATTAACAATATTCCTTCCAATTACTTGTTGATTCCAACAATCATGTTTCTTACTAATACCAATTTGTACTAACTGTTATGAACATGTCCTTTTGCACCATAAGTTGTTATTAGTTGAAAAAAGGTGTCAATTTATACAAAGTGATTCAATTATATATCTTGTATGTTTTTGAAATGAATGTACCTGCATGGAAATATCAGAATAATTGTAAAGGAAAATGGAAATCCCCTGCCACTCTTATATGCCCTTTGAAGTATTGTTGAGAGTTAGAAATTTACCATTTGTGGTTCTGAATCATAGGTGAGCTCTGTTGGTGTCACTGGTGCCCGCTCATCTGTTAGTGATAGGGTTCAAATTCTTCTACAGGAAATTAAAGAGGTTTGTCTTCTATATCATGATTCTTGTTCCCATTGTAACTATCTAGAGCATATCGCATAGGAGTAATGCAGTTACAGAACATAGCACTATGATTCTCGGATTCATTGAAGATCATAGGAATTTTCCAGCTTATGATATTCAATTTGCACTTGTTTGGACAACTCTGAAATACATTGGAACAAATGAAGTTGGAAAAGTTGTATGGCATAGCCCATCCTAACTTTTTAGCTTTTAAAAACATTTTTGATTATCTTTGACATAATGTGCAATAGTGAAAGCTAAATCAAGAACAGATTTCAACTTGTTGCATGTAGATGATTACTGTTGCAAAATGTTAGTATTCATCGTGACCTAGTCTTTGATAACGTTCTAATTCCACTTGTTTGCAAATGCATTGAAATGTTTATTGAATCTATTCACTTTCGGAAACATATTAGATCGGTTTACGTTTCTTGGTGCTTTCTGGCAGGCAACAAGCAAACCGGTGGCTGTTGGCTTCGGAATCTCAAAGCCTGAGCATGTGAAGCAGGTTTCTCTTAACACCAACATCTCTTCACTAATTTCTTCTTTCACTTATTCAACTTGAACACCCCCCCCCCCCCCAAAAAAAAAAGGGGGTAAAATTGGCGGGCTTCTTGTCAGTTGTGACAAAGCTAGACGAACAGCAGCTGTGGCAGCCAAAAATGCTCAATGCGTTCAGCTCACCACTCTTAACATTTGTCTTGTATTTGTTACAGGTAGTTGGATGGGGAGCCGATGGTGTGATTGTCGGCAGCGCCATGGTTAAACTGTTGGGTGAAGCGAAATCCCCTGAAGAAGGGTTGAAAGAACTAGAAATCTTCACCAAATCCCTGAAAGCTGCCCTGCCTTGATTTACAATTCTTCCATGCATCAGTCTTGTGTCTCCAATTTGAAAGTTGTATCTCCATTGGACCAATAAGCAGGGCAGAAAAGAAAAATTAGTTAAGCATCATATAGACTCCTCCGATCCCCTCCAAATGTCTTCGGTTCGTTTGGTCAGATTGAATTGCAGCATTTCCCATCGAAGCACACTACACACATTCTATGCACAGGAAAAGCTAAATCACTGGTTGTACGGACTCATGGGTCTCGGTTGAGATGTTCGACCACAGCGTAGCCAGGGCACAGATCATTTTACGTTGATTACCTATGTTGTCGTTTGTTAGTTTGTTTGCTCTAGAAGAGTCCTTTGAAGCTTAAACGGTATAAATTTTGTCTCGTGTTTCAGTACGCTCCTTCTGCAATTTATTTACAATAGAAAAATCGATATTGATGATGCCATCGTACCATTGCCGTGGTCGGTCTCTCGTGATATGTTTATACAAATGAAAAATAAAAATTTTTAAATTAAGGCTGGGTGGTGTTATGTAATATGTATTATATTTTAATTCTGATAATCTGAGTTAGTGCAATATGGAAATATCTAAATCGAAGGCAAGGGCCGGGAGAGCAGAAGCGGGCCCTTGGGTATATAAAGGAAATGGAATCAGCGTGAAGTATTGGAGGAATTGGAATTCTACTATCTGCGACGGTTTATGCTTTGCTGCGCTTTATTTCCTGAATGATTACCTGAAACCCTAGGGCAAGTTCTCGAATAGCTTCGAACAATTGAATTGAATTTCATTGCGCTTTCACTCTCCCGATCTTCTACGGTGTTCATTTTCCAATCAAGCTTTTGTAATCTTCAAACAGCTTTATTGATCGATGTCAACCCCATGGAGGGTAAAAGGAGGGAGCGGCGACTGGCAGAGATGATCGCCGCCGTCGCAGGGGAAAGCTCGTTCTCCTCTCGGTACTCTCTGGTACTCCAGCTCTCTCTCTTTCTATACATATATATGTGTGTATGTATATGCATTGAAATACAATAAAGTAAATGAAACTTTTGAGTTCGTCGCGTTTGAGTTTGGTTAACATGGTTTGATTGCCGAGTTTAGTAGCGAAAGAAAACAAATGCTGCATTTTGGATTAGTGTACAGCACAATTTGGCGCGTTCTATGCTATTAAGTATCGAATAAAAGAAGATTTTTTAAGGTGTTTTTGTCTCGCCCCCTCTTTTTTATGAACAGTCCAATCAAAATATGATGTTTTACTCGTTTGTTTTTTCTTTGTCATTATTTTGAGAAGTAGTTTGCTTCTTATTTCAACTCGCAAATAATAATAATAATCACAAATCTTAATCCTACTAAAAGAGATTACGTAAATTCTAGATAACTCTAGCCATCCATCTTTATCCAAGGTCATGTTCTATTTAAGACTATTATATATTTTAGGTTCTATTTAAGTGAGTTTCATGCAAGTCCATTATGGTCTTTTTCTCCCTCTTTTGTTAAGTACTTTTTCTATTTCATCCATGTCACGTGTAATTATTGATTTTTTTTTAACATACTTAAACTATTTTAATTATGACTTTTATACTTTATTTTCAACAATTATTACTCTTAACTTTATTTATTATCATTTTTTATTTGATCTCTTTTACATTCATGTACATTTATCGTAGTATTCTTGTCTCAACTATCATCCTATTTTATACATCGTACAACAAAAATGATTTTATAACTATTTAATAAAACTTTCCTTTTTACTTTAAGTTTACTATTGCATAAAATGTTAGATGTTTTTCTCTACTTTATCCATCGTGCCTTTATTTTATGAGTAGCATTCTCCATAGCTTCTTCCATTCTTTTTGAACATTTGATCCACGAACTGAAATTGATCTTTCTTACTTTTCAATTGTATGTGCATGTGCGTTGGGTGGGTGGGTATTGTCTTCGAATCTTATAATAACACCCTTCACAATAAATATTTGTATTCTAAAGTATTTTTTTATAATTCAAGTTTATCTTTCACACTTTCTTTAATTTCATCTGCTAAGGCAATTTCGTATGTAAATAACATACAATAAGGTATTTATTTTTTATTGTAAATCTGTCAATAACAAGGGCAAAAATTCAAATGCAGATTCTTTATGTAATGCAATTTTAATTGAAAAGCCTCATTTCTCTTCCATAAACCCTAATACAAGTTTTTACTTAATAATATCCTTAATAATTTGTATATAAGCAATCCAAATTCCTTATTCTCTAATCCCTTCCACAAGACTTATTTGGGAACTATCATAGTTTTTTTTTTTCAAGTTAATAAATACTGCATACAAATCTTTATATTTATCTTTGCTATAGATTTTTTTCAAGATGATTTGATTATGTGAAAAAAAAAAGAAAGATCAATGGAGGCCTTTCTAGGAGAAGGAATAGAATAGAACAAGTATTCAACAAAATAGATAAAGAAAGACAAAAAAAAAATGTAGTTGAAAATAGTTAGGTATTATATTAGTTATAAGTGCTTTACAAAAGATATTGTTATAGATAGAAATGATTGATAAGTTAGAATTTATGTAGTAAACTCATATGGTTGGGATAAAGATTTGGTATGTCGTATGCTAAAAATATAGATTTTTATACTAATTGATATTTGTCTTAAAATAGGGGATAAAACCTATTTCCCTTAAATATTTTGGGGAATGCGTGGTCCATTAGATTGTTTTAAATTATAAAATAATAATTATAAGAATTTATTTGAGTTAAGGATAATATTGGACTTTTACAAAAATAATAAAGATAAAATAATAAAGACAATAAAAATATTTATTAATACTTTCGCTTCCTCCTCCCTGCACCTCAATTTGTGGCATAAGGAAAAATAGGGTTGGGGAGGGAGGGTTTCATTTGTCCTTCCCGATACTCTCCCCCTCCATTGTGCAGCTCACTCCAAACAAGGGAAAGAGTTTCCCCTCCCTACAAACAAAGGGTTGGAGGTCATCAATCTACAATCTCATTTATGTGTTAGTATTTGTTTCCTAAATCCTAACCCCTTGTTAGGATGGAGAGGAGGGGGAACTCTTTCCCTTTGTTTGAAAGACAGTTTCACAACGGAAGTGAAGGGAGGGGAAGGGTGGGTATCAAGAAAGGAGAAAAAAAAAAAAAACTAAATACATTATCGAGTTATTCTAATAGAAGAAAGATTATCATAACTTACCCACAAATCGTGAAAGCATCGGGCTTAGGGTTTAGGAAACAAATTCTCTTTGATCTATGATTTAATTTATGTATGAGAGCAATTATTTCTTAAGTTCTAAACTTTGAAGTTTTTAAGATTTGTGGGTAAAATTCTATGATTTTTCTTCTATTCGAATAATTCTATAACTAAAGTGTTGAGTTTTTTTTTCTTTTTTGATCTTAAAATTTGAAGTAATTCAAACACTAAGGCTGTGTTCTCTTTGCTTTTCAATTTTCAGTTTTAAGTTTTGAATTTATTTTCAGTTTTCTGTTTTGATTGTCTGTTTTTAGAAAATTGAAAAACACGTTCTCTTTTTTATTTTGAAAAACTATTTCTGAAAACAGAAAATTAGAAAACACATTCTCTTTGAAATTTTGAAAATAAATTTTTAATAATATTTTATACAAAAAAATTGATTATTCAGTAAATTAGAAATATTTAATGTTAATATATTATTAAAAAAATATATACATTTTACAGTTAATAAATTTTGTAATATTTTTTCCCATTACAATAGTAAAATATGAATAAATACATAAATAAATATGTTTTGAGTTTAGAGTTTGTTTTGAATGAAAATACTCAAAATAACTTTTTATTGTTTTGAGTTTTCTTTACAAGTTTTTTTTTTGTTTTTAAAAATACATTTTTAAAAATAGTAAAGAGAACGCGTTTTTATTATTTTAGAAAATTGAAAACTAAAAATAACATGAAAATAACAAAGAGAATGCAACCTAATCTTCCTTTAAAAATGGGTTCAAAATAGGTAATGAACAAGAAAGAACATGTGAGATAACAAAATTTTTTATTTTTAGTTTTTTAAAAATAAATAATAATTATTACTCTAATATATACTCAATTACTTTTTCACAATCCAATATTAAGTGAGAATTGTATATTCATGGTATTTAGTTAGGATCATTTAAATTCTAGCTCAAATTGAAAAATTAGATCGGATCAAACTGAATCAATTTTGTTCAAAGATTGAGTAAATTTGGTTCAGTCTTTGGCTTGAAAATTTTGAAAAATTGGTCCAATTCTAAATTTTGATCGAAAACTAAATAAATTTCTCTCTCTCTATATATATAATGTTGCTTGTTGTATATAGCCATACAAGTTATATTTACAATTGTAAATATTGCTGTAAATACAAAAGTATTACATTAAGTATTAGCAGCAATAGTACTGCTGTATTAACAACAAATATAGCCTTTTCAGTTTTCAGTTCAAAATTTTTACCAATTTTAATTTTGATACCCACGGATTGAACCCTCTTATATTTAGTAAAGTAGAAGTGTGAATGTAATATAAATTCAAGATGATTGGCTTGAAGGTTGAAATATATACAATCTTTTCATTTCAAAAAATTTAAGGTTACGTTTGAATAGAAAATTTTTATTTTTAAACGTATCCTTAAATCTTTTGAAACGTAAAAGCTATTTTATTGCTTGTACGCATGGATGATGACTCGACAACTGCCGTTATGTTAACTACAAAAAATTGCTTTATCTTTTTTTTTTTTGGTTAAAAGAACACTAGCAGTACAACAACGTATCTCATGTGTTGCATTGGGTAGAATATTGAAATTAACAGTAAATTCTAATTGCTCCGCTTCATACATAGAACAGTGTTACAACAGGCACATAGTTTCACGTGATTGTTCTCCAGATCCTAACAGAAAGAATATACGTAATTCGATTACTTACACGAGCTGAGGTTACATGTACATTTGAAAGCTTAGTAAAAAGAAAATCAAATCCTACGACATATGAGATTGAAACATTCAAATTCTGTTCATGGTATTTTGGATTTTACATGATGCCACCACCATCACTAAGCAGAAGCAGAATTGCTTTCCTGCTAAAACAAATGCCAGTAGCCATTTGAAGTGCTGAATCAACCAGCCCAACAAGAGACTGCATCATTGAAAATTAAAACACATTTCAGGTGATGTACAGCATATCAAATATCAAATGCATACAAGGGTAATGCAAATCATGGATATAATTGCCACAGATGCAGCTGCAGCATGATCCCTCAGTCCTTATCTTATCCTTTGCCTCTACTGGGTGTCGAGTTTCGTTTCTATTTGGGAACCAAAAACCCGGTAACCTGGCAGGCTTTACTTGTAAAATTGAAAAGCTCACCAGAGTATCGATGAACATGACCACAACGAAGGACAGATGCTTAAAGCATAGTTACTATTCCTTTATTAGTCTGATCTTCGATCTTTGTGATTGTTGTACACCGGTAAAAGCCAACGCGCACCATGTTTCCTCCTCCCATAACACCGCCAGTAGAGCACGAACAATGCCATAACAACACCAAAGGGAACAGCCCACCTGCGTCAACAAGGAAGTTACATGCAAATGTAATTGAAGAATCAGTGGAGCACATTGTTTGTAACGGGCGAAAAAAAATAAGTCTTCCTCAACAACACACTAGGCCTTCATCCCTATATGGAGACCACATACATGAATTCTAAATTTCAATTCATTTCTAACACTCTCCCTCTAAATGTGTTTCTAATGCAGCTAAGCTAATTAGAACAATAAACTAGAGAAAACTGCAATCCCACGAGGAAGACTCCCTACTGAGTTAAAGGGGGTGCAAAGGTATTCTGAGATTCAACAAGTTTGAGGAGATATGCTGTAATTGTACCTGTCTAAATCAAGGATAGGGCTGTAAACAAGTGTTTCCCAGGCTCCCACAATAAAATGCCAAACTGAGCTGTAGTAAAGAGACTCTGCCGACCAGAACATCCTTGTGTATGTCTCTAAGAAGATAAAAAGTATCCATGCCCCGATCTCAATCAAAATAAACTTTATGATGAAGCGACCCACCACCACCATGGCAAGGGAGAAGGCCACCAACCAATTAAATAGCCTGTGATTGTATTCCTTAATAAATAGAGATCTTGACTTTCCCAGCATCTGCAGATTAACAGGGTACATGCACACAGATCATAATTTAAGAGAATATGAATCAAACAAAAATGAAAATAAAATTGATAAGAAAATTAAAAGGTTAAATTATGCAATACAAAAATGACCTGTCCTATAATGTAAGACAACTGACCTTTGTCATTCGCTGCTTATAACTGTTTTTAGAAGGTCCAACACACTCCTTCTCAAAGCTTTGGTTGCATTGGAGGAAACCTGCATTAAATTTTGCCATGGAAGGAAGTCTAAGCACTTGAAGCTGATCCATTTTATCCTCGCATTTGATGAACTGTGCTTCACACAACCTTGAAGATTGATATTCATTTACCATAACAAAGTTCTTATACACCTGCAGAGAATTTCCAATGAAAAGAGTGGATAAGATACCCAACAACCGCCAACAATAAATAGTGAGAAAGAGTGATTATAGAAAGACATAAACAGGAGTGTCTTCAACTACCCAAATAGACTGCTTTCTTACGAGACAAAATACGGAGTTGTATTGGGAGAATGCCTGAACACTCAACATAAACTTCTGGTCATTGGCATTCAGGTCAAAATATGGAGGAGAAAAATTGAAACAAAATGAAGCCCAAGAATCAGATGCTGGGTCTTCAAAAGGTGAAAAACAAATTATTTTCAAAGAAAAAGTGTCCAGCAGAATAGATTGCATTGTAGAATGAGAGGCAAACCAAATGTGAATTGAAATGACTATTGCTATTTGAAATACAAGAATGGTACTAGAGGCTTCCAAAGGAAAAACCCTAAGTCAAAAAGAGTTCTGGTGGAAACTAAGAGAGTATGCTACAAGACTTTACCACAAATGCTGCAATGAAAAAAGCCTAAACAGGTATGGTTTGGCCAAGAAAGAAGCAAAAAAAAAAAGTTAGTGAAACAAAGTCAAATTTATTGAAAATTTATACCAACAACTTGATATAAAAGATGGGAAAGAGATTTCTATGAATTAGTCAAAGTAGGAGAAAGAAAAACAAGGGATTTGAGCTAAGTGAAATGCAAAAAAGACGAAAATCAAAAAGTACTAGCAAATATCAAAGAGAGATTATAGGAGTATTTTGCTAAGTTATTCAATGAATGTGAAGAAACAAGTATTATTTAGGGGCATCTTAGTAACTTTGAAGAAGATAGGATTAGATATTCCATAGATGTATATGTTCAAACAAAATAAAGCAAACATTGAAAAAGATGAAGAATAGTAAAACAATTGGACAGAACAATATCCCGAAAAGAAGCGAGGAAATGCAGGGGCGAAGATGGCATCTTTTGGTTAATGAAATTATTTAATGTGATCCTTAAATCAAAAAGGACATCTGACAAGCAGAGGCAAAGGATTTCAGTGCCTATTTACAAGAATAAAGGAGATGCTCAAAGTTATGTAAACTATAGGGGAATCAAGGTAATGGGTGAATTCAGTAATTCATTACACATAGCAAGGCCAAGGAGACTAGGTGTTGTCTGCTATTTGAAGATGACACTCTGTTGGTGGATGAGACAAAAGAGGACATAGATACTATGCTTGGGATGAGAGAACCACTTTAGAAACTAGAGGTTTTAGGTTAAGCAGATTGAAAACCAAATGTATGGAATGTAAGATTAGTAAAAACAAGTGTGGGTGATATTGAGGTAAAACTTGAATATCAAGTTATACCAAGAAAAGATCTGTTCAAATATCTTGAATCAATCTTCCAAATATTTTACAAGACAATTATAAGACTAGTTTTGAAGTATGACACAGAATGTTGGGCAACAAAATATCAACATCTGCAAAATATGAGCAAAACATAGATTAGGATGATAAAGAATGATGAACAACCTTATAAGAAAAGATGAAATTAGAAATAAGTTTATCTATAATAATGTAGGAGTGGCTCTCTTATTTAAGATAAGATGCATGATAAATGATTAAAATTGTTTGATCATGTAAGAAGGAGACCAATAGAGAGGCTCCTTTGAGGAGAGTGAATGGAATAGAACAAGTATTATGCAAATGAGGTTCAAGAAGACCAAGCAAATATTGATAGGACTTCTATGTAGATCTGAGAAATAATGCCCTTACAGAAAATAAGATCATAGAAAGAAATGAAATGATTGGAGAGCTAAAACTCATGTACCCAAACACACATACTGGAACTAAGAATTGATATGTTGTATAAACAAGAGTCTTGTGTATGGACATGAAGCATCAAATAGGGATCTTTCGACACGGTGAAGTACAAGATTCTGATGAACAATGTGTCACACCCTAGGGTTGATCTAGGTTATGAAAGGGAATTGGGGAGATTAAGAGAAGAATTTGGAGGGAGAGAAACAGCAAGAAGATGAAGAATATTTGGGAGAAGGGGACACCAGAATATCAATTCATTACTCAATATCCTCCATCCTACAGCTGTGGCTTAATATATAGCCTCTAGCCACGCACAAGCACCCATGTGTAGTATACCCCAAATCCTAACTGCCTCTAGCTACATGACAAATAGCCCTAATAGAAAATAAAAACCAAAATTACAATAGCTACCCTTGACATGTGACAAAATGCTGCGCAACCACGACTTATTGATGCAGGAGCAGTATTTTCTGTTATTAGTGTTTTATTTTATTTCTATTGTTTAGTCATGCTTAGCATTTGAGTTAATAGGCTTTTAAATACTTCTTTTTATTTATTAGCTTGAATAAGTAGTCATGTGACCAGTATGAGATTTCTAAAAAAGATAAATTCCTAAGAATAGACGGATTCCTTGTAATCAAGGACTAGGATTCCTATGTGATCAAGGATTAGGATTTATTATATATGTAACCTAGAATAAATAGTCTTTTAAAAGACTTTCTTGCAAGCCACATTTGGTATTACACTGATTTCGTATAATTTTGGCTCTTGTCTTTGCTGACTCTTCCTCCCATACCACGTCAAAGTGGAATCAGAGGGAAAGGATCCTATAGTTGTGTTAGAATTTCAGTTTTGAGCCATGGTTGGACATGCTAGAGGATGTGGAAGAGGCAATCAATTGCCAAATAAACCAAGAGAAGTTATTGAAGAAGTTCTTGACATGAAAGGCTCTTTCTTGACGAGGCGATCTTTATTGTCAATTTCTTGTAACATGGTTGGGTGAACCTCCAACAGAAAATTGCAGAAAGTTGATCATAGCATTTATGATCAATACAACCAAGTTTTGTCGTTAGAGGCAAGTTTCTTCTTGACCCAAGGAGATTGATGCAGGAGCGGTTTGTTTGTTTTTAGTGTTTTTATTTTATTTTTATTTGTTTAATTATGCTTAGTATTTAAGTTATTAGTTTTTAATATTTTTTATTTATTAGCATTAGTAAGTAGTTATGTGACTAACATGTGACTTTTAAAGAAAGATTCCTAAGACTAGATGGATTCCTTGTGATCAAGGACTAGGATTTCTATGTGATCAAGGATTAGGATTTAGTACAGCTGTAACCTAGTATAAATAGTTTTTTAAGAGACTTATTTGGCAGCCCTTTTTATTTTAATTCAACTTTTGAGGTTTTATGACACCCTAATTCTTAGCCTCATTCCAGATTTGATCTGAAACTGTTTTCACACAATTTTTGCTCTTGTTTTTCCTGATTCTTCCTCCCATACTGCATCAAAGTGGTATCAGAGGGAAAATATCCTATATTTGTGTTAGGATTTTCAGTTTTATATTTGTGTTAGGATTTTCAGTTTTGAGCCATGGTTGGACATCCTAGAGAATGCGGAAGCAGCAATCAATTGCCAAAGAAACCAAGGGAAGTTATTGAAGAAGTGCTCGACATGAAAGAGGCTCATTCTCGAAAAGGAAATCCTTATCGTCAATTTCTTGTAAAGTGATTGGGCAAGCCTCCAACAGAAAGCACTTGGATATCTGAAGAAGAATTGCAGAAAATTGATCCTCGCATTTATTATCAATACATCCAAGTTTTCTTGTCGGGGCAGAGTTTCTTCTTAACCAAAGGAGATTGATGCAGGAACAGTTTGTTTGCTATTAATGCATTTATTTTATTTTTATTTCTTTAATTATGCTTAGTATTTGAGTTATTAGGTTTTAATTTTTTTTATTTATTAACTTTAGTAAGTAGTTATGTGACTAGCATGTGACTTTTAAAGAAAGATAGATTCCTAAGACTAGATGGATTCCTTGTGATCAAGAAGTAGGATTCCCATGTGATCAAGGATTAGGATTTAGTACAGCTATAACCTAGTATAAATAGTCTTTTAAGAGACTTTGTTGGCAGCCCTTTTTATTCTAATTCAACTTTTGAGGTTTTATTGCACCCTAATTTCATATCTTCCTTCCAGATTTAATCTGAAACTGTTTTCACATAATTTTTGCTCTTGTTTTTCTGAATCTTCCTCCCATACTGCATCAAAGTGGTATCTGTTAGAGCAAATGCAGAATATGATAAACAAGGAGATGTGATAAAGGAGAAGAGAAATATCAGAAGATGGACAAAAATTGGAGGCACTTGTTATTCAACGAAATAGAGTATTAGGGATGAAACAAAACTGGCAGTTCTGGTGGCACACCAATTCTAAAAACAAGCCAAGAGAATACCAAAAAAAAGTCTAAGTAAAAGACTAAAGAGAAAACCCTAGGAAGTACCTTATTGGGCCTAAGCCCCATAATGAATGAATAAAATAAAAAAAACTAAAAAGGGTTATAACCCATAACATCACAGATCTCCAGAAAATATGGGTTACAAAAATGTACTAGAAGAATTCAAGTCATGAACACAATATCAAAGGGAATACATCCTATAGTTGTGTTAGGATTTTCAGTTTTGAGCCATGGTTGGACATGCTAGAGGATGTGGAAGAGGCAATCAATTGCCGAAGAAACCAAGAGAAGTTATTGAAGAAGTGCTTAACATTAAAGAAGCTCCATCTCAATGAGGCAATGCTTACTGTCAATTCCTTGTAAAGTGGTTGGGCAAAGCTCCAACAGAAAGCACTTTGAGATGTGAAGAAGAATTACAGAAAATTGATCCTAGCATGTTCTACACATCCAAGTTTTCTCATTGGAGCCAAGTTTCTTTTCAACCCAGGTAGATTCCTAAGATTAGATGGATTCCTTTTGATCAAGGACTAGGATTCCTATGTGATAGTCTTTTGACAGACTTTTGTTGGTAGCCCTTTTTATTCTAATTCAACTTGTGAAGTTTTCTTAAACCCTAATTTCATATATTTGTTCCAGATTTGATCTTACACTGTTTTCGCACAATTTTTGCTCTTGGTTTTGCTGATTCTTCCTCCTATGCTGCATCACTTATATACTGCCTTGGAGCTTTTAATGTAACTAATAGTATAATTAATTAATAGTAATGAGAACCTGACTACAAGTGCCAATAGCAGACGACTCACATACAAGGACAGGGTACTAGAAAACACCATCTAGATAATCAACCCAAGAAACTGATAAACAATACAGAAACCCAAAAGGCCAAAACAAAAAACAATGATAGCCAGTTCAATAATATCTGCAACACTTAGAAATTTAAATTCAAGAGACTATATAATGCTCAAAGGACGTGCCAATGCACAAGGACATCCTTTGAGCATTACCAATGTGAAAAAGAAAAACTTAACTGCAACTCACAATCTAGACAAATATTCAAAGAAACTGATAAATAAGACAGGAAAGAAAAACTAGTAAAGGCTGAGAAAGTAACAATCTTCCTATTTGATAGATCTCCTATTGGATCTGTGAACATGAATATGATGCTGCCCCCACCACTTATAAGGCCACCTTGAATATTATTGTTTGATAGATATTCCAAAGGTCTAGAATAACATATTGCCAAAAGAAATATGAAATGCACAATCGAGAGATCTACTATAAAAGCTGCAAGAGTCGTATACAACTCCAGAACTCCACTCAAATTGAGAGGAACCTAACCAGACTAATCTCTTCTACTTGAAAGACCCACACTCATTAGGGATACCAAAAAGATACTCAATTTAAAGAAATTCTGAGTTTTCCGAAGGCCTATTTTAACAACTTTAGCACAAGGTATTTAAGTTTGATTTTAGACCTTCTCAATTTCTTCATCCAGTTGTTCAATTGATCTCTTTGCATGGTGCCGACCAAAATGTTGCTCATCAAATACTTTCATTGCTTCTTCTCTAAATTCTTCATGCAACTTTTGCAGAGATTGCTCTGGGACAGGTATTTTCAATGTAGCCATCCCATCACTGTATAGTTTCACACAACGCTCCAGAATACCCTTGTTGAAGACATCCACAAGAGAGCCAGTTGACGGAATCTCTCCCTTATTCAGGGCTTCGAGAATCTGAAATAACAATTACCTAGTTGAATAGAGACAAGGCAAGATAAGTGGGAAAAAAAATCTTACGACTTTGTCTAGGTAGTTTACCTTGGGAGTAGGAAGTTGTGAAATTCAAGATATAAAAAATGACAGCAGCGTGATTGAATGCCCAGCTGTTGAGGTACTCTTGGTCATCTCATTTTATTTTATTTTTTATTTTTCACCTCTTACAAAAATAAAGATAAAGTGCTACTAATATAAAACTATAGGGCCAACAAAAATATGCATGCAACATTATGCTGGCTGTTTTTCTGAAAATGGTTGCTTGGCTTATCTAACCAATTCATTCTCAAAAACTAAAAATAGTTTTACAGTTCACCCTTGTGTACTCTCTTTGCTTGAAAGGAAAGATAGAAGGCACCCTTGTGTACTCTCTTGTATATGTTCAAATTTGAACTGGGCAAAGCTTGCAAATAATGCTGGTTAATGACTACCCACCAGAAGAACGAAATAATCTTAGTGTTGGAAGGCAGCAGTACTAAGGGATAAGGAGAGGAACTGAGAGAGAATAGGACCATAGAGAGACACAAACTGAAATTGACTAAAAGATGACTTCTGGAGAGGAGTGGAGAGCTTCTAGCCCAATGCTCACTGTTAATTGTAATCCTAGCAAAATTGACGTAACATAATGAACGGCCTCATAAATTCTTTGATTCTCGAAATAACTTAAATAGTCACAAATTCTAAATATTTCGGGATCACAGAAGGTAACCTGCTCCAAAAATGATACAAACTCCTTCCCATTCAAAGGTTTTCCCTGCACAATCTTTGGGCGGATCACAGAAGAAACAAGTTCCTTCAATTGCTCTCTCTTTGTAACATAAGCTGGGTCGAGCTCACCATCTTTCATGTCACAAAGCTTTGTCCTTTGGAGATGAGGCTGTTTCCAAGTTAAAATGATAAACCAAATAATCTCAATCCAATTCCATTAAAAGCATGAATACAACAACAATAACAACTGAAAAATTGGTAACCTCTATGTAGCTTCTAATGAAGCAAATGCAAAATTCTTCCTTTGTGAACATGCTTCACATATATTTGTGTTAAAAACCCTATGTCCAATGCATATGTTACATGCAATGCTTTTTTGAGTTTATTTATCATAAATAAGCAATTACTTCTTTCTTTTTCTCGTCTAGATAGGTGAGACTCTTCATTGCCTAGTCTCAGACAGTGCCTAGCTAACTACTACCAGAGTAAAAAATGAGAAAAGGTAAGTCACTAAGAATTAGGAAAAACACATACTTGTGGCAAGCTAAATGCTGTGCTGTTATCCCCCATGATAGCCAAAGAGTCCCTGATCTGATTAACCTGATTTATTACCCACGAGAAATTGTAGATATTAATTTGGCATATCATCTGTGCTATGAATAAATGAGAGAGAAAATACCTGATCAATATTTTTGTTCCCTGCAGGTATAATAAGCACCTATAATCAATCTTTGATCTGTATCATATTGCCATAAATTGAAATGATATTTCTTATAGATATAGTGCAGGAAAAAACTAACCATCAGAATTAGGAACATGTCGAAGAGCTTCATCAACCATTTCCTTCACAGATTTACCTTCTGTAAGAATGCCAAAAAAAACATTAATTACATTTGGGTTGCAATACATTAGCACATAGGTGCTACGAAAAGAGGAGCACTTTGCCTAATGTATCTGACACTCAAATTTGAATTATGACACTCTTCTATAAGTTGAAGGGAAAACCAGACAAAAGGGGGCATACGAACCAAGTACGTAAAATGAACATGGGAGAAGAGGTAATCTTGAAGATAATACATAAAAGTTGTATCTATTAAAATAGACGATAGTTCACAGATATTGTCACAAGCTACTATTCTGAGGAATGATTTCCCGGAAGGTATAGTTGAACTTACGTAAAAAGTCACGCTGGATAAGCCACAACAGCTTAGCAGGTTCAAAGGCAACATCTTGGCCCTGAAAAAGTATCCAGTAAAAAAATGGAGATTTTGCTTTAGAAAAGTAGTTGCTTTTTCTTTTCATTTTTTGTTAAAATACCAACAACAACAACATATCCAGCCGTTATCCCACTATGTGGGGTTGGCTACATGAATTCTAGACTTCTATGTGGGTTACATCCCAACAGATAGTTTGTCTAGAATTCATATTTGGATCCGACTAAGTTTTACGCTGGCTGTCGGCTACCTAACGCAACCCTCCTCCATTATTTTCATTTTTTGTTAAAATAATTGAGAAAAAATAATGGACGGAGTAGTAAGAACATTACCTTCACCCTATTTGCACATAATAAACGCAGACAAAACCATGAAACAGTTAGTATTTGGCATAAAATGGGAGGTTAAAAATGGGGAAAAAAATATTAAACAACATTAATAATATGGACCATTGAGGCCAATTCATGAAAAATCATAAGGTAGCATGTAAGAATAACAAACCTCCCATAGAATTCTTCAGCAAGCTCAACAGCAAATGATAACCGAGATATGTCAGCCTCACGGATCTAAAATAACAAGACAAAAGGTAAACCGCTTCAGACATCACTGACTGTTGGTTTGCATCCAAGCATAATTAGACATCGAGGATCCCATTTGAAAACAAGGGTATGAATGTCTCATCCAAGGAAAAAACAATGTAAGAAACAACACAAAGTTGTGCACTGACTACCAGGTGCGAGTCATTCATTAGCTTCCACTGGTCACTGGGACACCAATGGAAACATCTAAACTTTCTGATTATGAACTACTTGAATGCAAGTATTCAATGTTAGAGAAAGTCCACTCCATGGATCTCTTTAAAGGTCAATTTATGGAATTGGTGATAAGGAACAATGCCTGCTCCATAGTTGTAGTAAAATCAAAAGGTTCTTACAGAATATGATACAACATATGTAAAAAAAAAGTGTGATTTTCTTAGTCATCTGCTACTCCACAGCACAGCGAATAAGGAGATAAGGAGCTTTACTCTTCCATTCTTAGTATCTAATGGATGATGCCAATGTTGATAATAGCTTTACTCCTGTCTTGGGGAAGGGGTACCCAGATCACAGATTGAATAGTATTTGACAGACTAGTCCCCAGTGTGTGACAAGATGCTTATGGAGGGACTGGAAGTATCCTTTGAACTTTTTAAAGGAAACAATTCTCATTTCCTTTATTGTGGACTAGGGAAGATTATCTTTTTACTCTCTTTCCTCTATTCAGTTTTTGGAGGATTTTCATCTGCAAGAAGATTTAGTGTTACATTTATTTGAATAAAGGGGTTTCATTCACAAAGTGCTCCTATCCTTAAGTTCCACAAAAAACTCAGTTCAACCGTAACATCCTTTAGGTTGTTTCCCAAAGTATCGGACTTTGTTTACTACGTGAAAATTTCCACAAGATTGTACAACCCATATCATCATGCTCCACAGAGAGAGAGAGAGAGAGAGAGAAGCAACAAAGACAGTTACAAACCGTCTCAGGCAGGTTATATATAAGGACAGAACTCAATACTGTTGCCAAAGCAAAAATCCTGCAAAACAGTTACTGGAATAAGGATCAAGATATAAAAAGCTATCAGCCTGATTAAAACCAAATAGAAACTCTGACAATACCGGTCATCGTATACATTTGACTTCCCAACACTTTCAAATCCCTCAGTATCAAGGTAGAAAACAGAAGTTTTTACTCCATTTATATCCAATTCCAAAGGTGTACCCCATACCCAAATCCCTGCAAGTAATTACATAAACCTGTAAGGTAAAACCTGTGAAAGAATAGTTTGCTTAGATTCAGCAAATTATGCTGAAAATGCATATACCTTTTGTTTTTGTGTCACGCATGTGGCCAACACCAAATCCTGCAAAATACATGAAAGTCTAATAACCATCCACAAGAAGAAATTAAATAATGTCATTCATTAGTGGCTATTAATTTTAAACTAGAAGTAGCATAGGTTGCACCTTCATAACAAGAAAGTGAGAGAAGTTGGTTAAGCAGAAAAGATTTTCCAGAGCGGTATGGACCAATCACCTAATAAAGTATTCATAAAAAGGGTGTTAAAATAGAATGAGAACAGGATAGGAGTTTGGATAAATCAAAACCTGTAAGGATAAAAAGCTCTGGTCAAAGATCAGTTAATATAAACTAATGGATGTAAAAAAATAGTCAGTGTTAATGAATGAAATGACTTCCTGTAATCCAAAACACTAATATATTAACATAAGGCATCAGTTGAAAATAAGTAAATTCTGACAGTTCTGAATCCTACAGATATCTTTTTAACCATACATAATATATATTGATAAGAGTCACTCAGCAGAATTTGAAGTAACAAATGTTCAGGGAAGTCAATCTCAAGCTTACAGCAACAGCAGCAATGGGATTTTTTATTTTTTCGATTGCCTCCAATCCTTCCCTTGCAATGCGAAGTTTTGTATGGCCAGGATCAGGTTCTACAATAGGAAACCTTTAAGAGAAAACACCAGGGTAAACAAGGGCACAACATATGATGATCATAAGGCAGCATATCTCTGAGGCGACATAATGGTTCATGAGAAACATTTCATGAAGAAAATAATCTTATAGTGACAGGTGAGGAAAATTAAACTTGTGATGAAAAGGAATGAACAATACCAGTAATAAATAAGCTTACACAGAATGAACTTCAACGACTGTCATTTAGGGAGAAAAAAAAAAGGCTTGCAAAATAGATATGGCAAGTGTTAGTGCAGTGGTTGGAGGAGCCAATACTTTGGTATCATTTTGGACAAATCCTATATTTCTTTGGACCTGTTTGGTATCGTTAATTATGTCATTCTGTAGTTGTTGTATTATGTTCAGCTCTATTGTCTTGCTAGTTGCGCTGTGAATCCAGCGTTCACAAAAGAAGACGCGTTTGACAACTGAACATGATGTGCTTCTTAATATTAAAAACAAGTGATAAGTGTTTGTTAACATTTTATTGTTGTGTTGTAGATATCCAAAATGACTAAAACAAGACACTATTATATTAAATAAGCATTTTAACAATATTGTAAACTAAGTCTCTATTTGTTTTGACATAAAATATTTTTTAACCAAAATGTAAAAGATTATATACCTAAAATATTTTTGGAGTCTTTCATACTTTACATCAAAATGTAAAACATTCTATAAAATATTTTTATTTAATATGGGAAAGTGTTACATAAATATTTTATCTCTTTCATTTCATTTTAAATAAAAAAGAACTCAACAAAAACAAAATGTGATAACAAAAAAAAACTTGAAACACTGTTAATGTTTGCCTCAGGTAGATGTTAGAATTCAGTTGGAAGCAGTCAAAGTCTCAAGCATCTTTTATATAGATAGACGGTTTTATCAACTGTAATTTTTAGTTAAGTTGAGGGGTAAACTGGTAATGTCTATACCTGGTAATTTGTATTGGGTAGTCCGCCTTATTCTATAAATAAGGGGCAAGGGGCAAGCGCTTGGGAGATTCATTCTGCCAGTGCTTTCTGTTCTATTGAGAGGAAAGAATAGAATTGAGTAGTTCTTTGTAATCTCGGGTGAGGGAAGATTGTACTCGTGTGGTGAACTGTTATAAGTGTGTGTACAGATCATTTTGAATAAAGAAACTGCTCTCGGGGGGAGGTATTAAGGCTAGATGTAGGATCGTTCCAAGAATTATCTGAACCAGGATAAAATCTGATGTTCTTGTTGGTTTGCATCTCTAATTCTGTCTCTTTTCAAATTCTATTGTTTATGTTTTTCTGTTCTTCTATTAGAAATCATTCCATGAGTGTGTGTGGTTGTGAGAGGCCTTAATTCCATTTAAAGATTCAAATCTAGTGAACCCTAAGTTAACAAACACTATCAAATAACACTTTCCCACATGAAAATCAAAACTGAAAACTACAAACTTGAAGTACCATTAAATAAAATAAATAATCCTTCCCCATAGTATATGCACATTTACTTTTGAAAATGGCGAGTCCCACTAAAAGTTGTCATGCTTCCATTTAAAGTAGGAGGTTCGTTATTTTTGCTTTAAAAACAGCTTAACTTGCTTTTTTAGTAGACATGGTTGTGGTTTAACCCAGCCCTTGCTTGGATTGGGAGTACAAAGCGGGACAGGAGGGGAAGGGAGATTCTTTCTGTTGTTTGGGAGAGAGTTTCATAATGAAATTGAAGGGGTGGACAGTCTAATTTTGTATATTCTGTTCACATGTATTTTGTATATATTATTACTTTAAGTTATATATATTATTTTAATGATCAGACATCTATAACAGTTTTTGATATTTATTTTGAAAACGAATGGAGTATAATTGCAACTTTATTTTCTCTTTTGACTGTTCTATCCCCTCTTATTCTCCATCCAAACAGAGTAAAGTTATATTACACTCGTTTACATTTCATTCTTCACAACAATTGGAGGGTAACAAATTTTACATTACTTCCCTTACTATTCTGGTTTGTTCCATTATGTGCCATACCATTCTCTACCCCACCAAGTTTCCTAGCAAAGGCTAAAAGTAAAGTTGTGTTTTATCAAACACTGTTTTTCTAAAATACTTCAAAAGCACAGCAATACCAAACAAGCCTTATTTGATCGCTGGCTGCTACGGTAAGTTAGGGGGTTTTTCTAATTGTAGTTTATTGTACATGAACTTTAAGGGTTACACATAGTCGCTTTATAAGTTATTATTTGTTCTTGGATCTCATATATAGTAGTTAGGTCTAAAATGTTCCATTACAACAAAGTCTACCCAACTCTAAATGCCCATATACCATTAGCTCTTATGGATCTTAGTCTAAGAGGATCTAAGCTTTTTTATTTTAGAAAATTTTCATCACATTTGCAGAATTTATATCTTTCTTTTTGCCTCAAAAAGGCAAACCTATCATTCTCAAGTTAGAGTTCACTTTCCTAGAGCAGATAAGATAAGCTTGAAAACTCCTCCCTATTAACCTTGACAATATTAGCCCTTCTCCAACTCCTCCTCCTTTTTCCAACCATTTAGCCAAATAATAACACCACTCTGTAGGCCTTGAAATCACATTCCCAAGTTCTTCAACTCTGCCTGTAAATAAACACATGCACTTTAACCTAACAATTAGCTCCACTTGGTTCATATATAATCAGTGACTAATGCTTCATATGTTTAGACCAGAACAAAGGGAAATTAACATCTCTAGTGCATTAGTTTGACTATTGAATATCATTGAAACCAATTTAGGCTCTGAAATAAAATCAATGCCAATCTCATGGAAAACCTCACTCCAAAAATGAAGAAAGACTTCCACAGTTATTCTACATTGTACAGTGCAAAGCCAACAGAACCGGTAGGCCAACCAAAGATATGACTATTATCATTGTATTCCCCTTCTAGTATGAGGTCACAATAACCTTCATGTTTTGTTCGGGAGAGGAGAGGGTGGGGTAGGGAAAGGAAGGGTACATAACGGAAATGAGCAGAAGGGTAAAAGAAAAATGTAAATGTTGTTACTCTAGGTGGGCTAAGAATAGGAAATATACATAACTAAAGGGAACATAAAGGAAAGGGAAGTAACATAATGGTTCTTATGCGCACCTTATTTGGAAAGAAATAACATAAAGGAGCATAATATAGTCTTCCTTTGTTTGAATAGTGCATGAAACAGAAAGGAACGATAAAGTAATAAAAAAAATGGCAATTCCTTTCCTATTTTGAATTGGAAAAGAAAATCTTCTTCTCATCCACTTTTACTCATTTCACTACGAATGACGACGACCCAAATTTAGATGGGGTTTGGATTCTATGGATTCTATTATTATATGCAATTATTATTTTTTGGGTCTTTTCACAATCTGTACCTCATATATTTCATGCCAAATTACAAAAAAGTAATCATAGGATTTTATTTGGGCTAATGATATTACTATATTTTAACAAAAATAGTAAGGATAAAATAGTAAAATTAATGAAAAAAATCATTATGCATTCATTCTCCTCCTCCTAGATCCCAAATTGAGGTGTAAGAAAAAATGAGGTATGGAAGGGGAGGGGAGGGAGCCTTCCTTTCCTTTACATATTCCTCTCCAAAACGAGGTAGCTTTTACCCTCTCCTTCTTCCCCATTGTTAACCCTCATCCAAACTTAGGTCAGTGTCATAACTGCACAACAACAAAATGAAGTTGGAACCGTATTCTTATAGTTACAGGACTACAATCATGGCCTTACAGAGGATATGACCATAGATAGAGATGATGCAGGGCCTAAATGCATGTATTCCTGGGATGCTGGAGCGTCTCTAAAGCTCAGAGGTTCTTCTCACAAGACAACCATATTTTCAAAAGATTAAACTAAGCCAAGTGTGATCTGAGCCAACTGCTTGTTTTCCCCATTGTCTTCCGCCTACATAAAAAATTATCTACACGAACATCCTAGGCTGAGCATCCAATGTAGCTGGACAAGTTGGTAGTTAACGACCTGTCAAAGCTGCAAGAAGGTTGAACATTTAACCCTAATCTTTGGGGATGAAATAAAATATCATATGGGTGTGACAAACCATAACTGCCCATTCATATACAAAAGGACAAAACATGGATCGCCACCGTACCATACTATAAATTGGATTAGTAATTGGTCAGTGTTGATGATAAGGCGGTTCAGAGTTTTCCAATCATTAACGGAGTTAAATCCAAACTGAATTGCATGCAAACACAACGCACCGTTATTGCTTTACGAAACAAAATAAAACCACAAATCTGAGAGACAAGCAACAATAAACCATTTAGCATCACAGCTTCTAACAGGAAATACCCGAGAAAACACAGAAACCATCGTCAAGATCGCGAAGAAACAGGACTGGCCCAAACCACAGATTTCAAATCAAACTCAACTTCGGACCGAACAATGCCTTAAAAATTGAAAAGACACACACAATCCCGCTATCAGAAAACCACTTACGCTTTACGAAAATCGTCAATTGAGAACGACCCAGACGCGAGAAGGCAGAGAAAGAACGAAGAGGCCACGACCCAACAAGAAATCTTCATTGTGGATCGCGGGCGAAAGCGTTATCTCACAAATGTGAAACGGTTCGAGGCGCTTGAACGATGACAGATAACGGAATCGTTGGAAGCGAGGATTGGATCAAAGGTTTTTAAGGCGTAGGGCGAGGTGGGGAGAGAAGGGGATCTCAACAAAAACAAGCCATGGGCAAGGGGGAAGGTTAAGAATCGTGAAGAAAGCCCAAATGAGTGGGTTTTGTGCTCTGGAAAAGCTGATTGAATCGACGGTTTTCTCAAAGGAATGAAGAAATTTAGATAGAGAAGGAATGTGAGAACTCAGATGAGACGTCGCCGGAAAGGGGCGAAAAGCGAAGCCGTTTCCATTTTTCCTGTAATTAAATCTCGAAAGCTTTTTCCGTCATTTGAAACATAAATAAATAAATAAATTATAATTACGCCTACTATCAATTCGCTTATTTTTATAGATATTTTTTTTTATAATTTTAAACATTTTTATAATTTATTATATTCCACAAACATCTCATCTCATCTCCCAATATATGAATGTCTCTTAATAATATTTTTGAACATAAACATTTAAATTATGAAAACTTTTCAAACAAAACAATATCTCTTTACGATAAATTTGAGTCAAGAAATAATATAATGATCTATAAACATGTTTTTAAATCATATAAATCTTTTTATAAATAGTCTAAATTATTTAAGGTAAATAAAAAATCTTAAAAATCTAATTGTTTTACTTTAAATTACATTCACTCATCTAATGAGACTTTTTCTATGTTTCTAATCATGATTTTTATATTTATAAATAGATCAAATTGATTATAATATTTTTTTATGATATTGTTTCTCATTCAATATTACTACTTGATTTAATTTATCGAACCAAATTATTATACTACCGGTATTTTACCCTATTTAGGCTTTATTTGACGTACATGTATAAGGTGCTACATGACTCTATTTGCACCGATAAATTTAATTGGATAGCAAAATTTTTGAATTCATTCTTATTGTGTCTTTTGTTACGTAGTTATCATATATTTATTATAATATATTTGTTTAAATTGTAATTAAAGATATTAACACGTCTTATTCAAAAAAATTTAAATCAGCTGAAACTAACTTTAAGAGGAGATAATAAACATTTGAAAGATACGTATCTGAATGAAAATGATTAGTTGCAATAATAGGTTTAACTTTTTTTTGGTAAAAAAAAAAAAAACTTATTACTCTTCAACAATTTAACAGTTTGTTTTGATCAAATAATTTTTTTTATAATATGAAAAACTTGAAAAATCTCCCAATCACAAATAGTCTTCGATCCAAACTTATCTCGCCCTCACCAAAACTCACAATCTATTTGCTCTATAGTTTTAGGTAAACGAATAAATTCATCATGAATTGAAGTCTGAGGACTTAACCCTTTAGATAAACACATGCAATTATACAATCTCACACAAAGGCAAATTCAAACTCATGATTTCATATTATCCCAATCTTTTAAATATGTTTAGTAGACCAGCTGCACTCTTATTTTCTAATATCCCGTAATTGAATAGCAACATTTTGTTGTTTTAGATATTTTCACGCAAAATACATCCAAAACAGCCAAATTGTGGAAACCCAACGCGGACACCCCCCCTCCCCCCAAATTTGGCAAACCCCATATCTCATTTCTCTAAAACACCCAAATCTCACAAATGCGAAAATGTAGCATCGCCTCTGCCATCGTCGTCGGTAGCATCCACCTTTGCCATTGCGACCATTGCCATCAATCGTGCCCACCACTGATCGCCCATCGTCGCTCCTCTTACATCACGTCCGACATCACCGTTTTCCCTTTATTTGACTGTCGACCGACCATTGCACCCCCATTGTCGTCGACTAACAACCCCAGCCACCGTTGCTGTTCAAATCTCAGCCTCCCATTTACCGATCATTACTTCCTTCTATTGTGGCTTCTTATCTTTTGTGTTTTGAATGCTTTTGAGATTTGTTTTCTTTTTTTTTTTATTTGAATACTAAATATGTTATATAATTTTTCTATATTATTTTTTTAATAACTTATAATTTATTGATAATTGTTTATAATTTATTTTGAATTAAATTGATTAAATAAATATTATAAAATGATATTTTTCAAAATTTTAAAGTGAATGGGTTTTCAAATTTTTTGTTTTAAGAAATAATTTTTTAAAATTATAAAAAAGGCCATTTTCAAAAATCTCAAAACATAAAACTAAAAATGAATTCAAAACTTAAAATTAAAAATTAAAATATAAAGAGAACACCACCGAATTAATTAGTTACGGTTCATTTGACTATAATTTTGTTTTTATTTTTAATTATTTTTTAAAAAAAGAAATTTTGTTTATAAAAATTTGAGAACAAAAATAAAAAAAATAAAAAAATTACAATGAAACCAGCCCTTAACTTTTAGAAAAATTAAGTTAAATGGAAGAATTTGAATTTCTACTTTCCAGGGTTCCTGCGGAATTGGGCTTAATAGATATGTAGGCCCAATAATTAAATTGGGTTGGACTTCAGCAATCACATTATTTATGTTGTCATTATGATATGAGCAGTCTAAACGAATTAAGTCTGCCCAATGTCTATCAATCCATTAATACTCAATATTTGAGACTCAAAGATCCATTCGTCAACAGAAGTACAATTATTATTTATATAAGACCCACTTCAAGTTGACCCAGAGGATACAAACAATTGCCCCTATTATAACTGAGGTTCAAACCTTTTAAACTGTGAAATTATACATAAATTTTTATATATTTATTTTAAAAACGTCCCAGTTAGCTAAAATTTTATTTTAACATAGTGTTTATTAATTAAAATATAAAATATAAAAATTATTTTAAATTTTTATTATTTTCAATATATTTGTTAAATTTATTTGACAATTTAAAAAAAAAAATCACATGACTTTTTATCTGATATTTTCTATATATACTTATTTTTTATCGTCTTAAGATAAACATATTTTGGATCTTACAAATAAAAAAAATGACGCATATGTCTTTTAATGTATTTCAAAAAAATTAACAAATAATTTAATAAATTTTTTATAATACTTTCTAAATTTATTTTGATCATAATTTAGAAAATATTTTAATTTTATCTTAATTATTTTAACAACCACGTTAAAGGAAACAACTTATAAGACGTAGAATTTTTAAGCTATTATTACGCTATTATTACTTTAAGTCAAGTCACATGGGTTTATAGCTAACATGAACTTGTGAAAAGGAAACAACTTATAAGACGTAGAATTTATAGTCTTTTTTGTATGTGAATGGCTGTATGAACCATTCCGGGGGGAAAAACAAAGTAAAAAGGAGGAGGAAAGATAAGTGCAGACATGAATGAAGGATGGAAAGATTTCAGTGGAAATCAGATTGAAATGAACTTCATCTCACCTCTCAAATTTTCTGCCTTAACCCTGTGAAAAAACTGCTCTCTGGCCAAGGCTCTTACTTGCTTGATGTACATCTCAAAACTAACAGCCCCTTGCTCAACTGCCTTGTCCAGTTCATAGAACACATCCTCCAGGGCACAGTCCGCAGCAAAGCAATCAAGAACAAGCTTTGACTTCTCATCAACACCTTCAAATGGATCCTCCATTTCATCATCTCCAAGGACATTAACTTGATGATGATGATCATTAACTCTCAACCAGTTTGTCAACACATCAGCCTGCTCTCTCAGCTGCATCACCCTCGTCTTCAGACTTGATTCTTCGTGATCGAGATCCATGACCAAGCTCGAAGCCATGTCGACCCTCTTGATCATTTCAGACTGCAGGGAAGACAGCCCCTCTAGCTCCTCCTCGATGGCAGCCCTCATGGCAGCCATGTCGCTGTGGAGATAGTACGAGAGTCGGTCCATAGCCTCCATTTTTGAGAAAACAGAAGGATGAGATGAGACAGAAGGATAAGAGGAAATGGAGAAAGGATGGATCAGGGAGAAGAGGTTGATGAGGTTGTGGACAAGGCCCGCAAGATTGCTCCTCGGGTGAGACCAGCTCTGGAGATAGGGAGATGTCGTGGCGCCGGAAGGATCGACGAAAGGGTGGTCGTTTTGGATTCGGTAAGTTGACTTTGATGAGACGAAGACAATGGGTGCCAGTTTAGGATAGTTTTCATGCAGCCAAATGGTGATTGGAACTGCAGGAGTGGAAGGAGAGATTTGGAGATTGCCGGTAGCATTCAGGAGGTTGACCGTGGTGCCATCGTTGTGGATGAAGGTGTCGAACGAAGAGATCAGAGAGGGGAAATCCTGGAAGAGGGAAAGAAGGTGTTCTCGAACTAGCAATTTCTGGTCAGGGTCTGTGTAAGATAGGCCAAAAGGGCTGGTGCAGAAGAGAGCTGCATCGATGAATTCGATCAAAGATTTCGATGCCATTAACACAAACCTGCAGAGACACAGGTGGTGGTGATCACGGGTTTTGTGGTTGACGACTTGAAGTCGGTTTGGAGGTTGAAGACTTGAAGTCAATGGTTATTATATATAATAAAATTGATAGATGCTTGGAAGCCTCCAGAAAACTTCTCCATTAAAGAATCAAACCGGTCCAAACGAGCATCTAGCTAGCTACATTCAATGAGCAGGAGTGTGGAGCACGCTAGCTACATTAAATGGCTGAATGGAAGTAGATTAAATGAACGACTAGGACTTGGAAGATTAAGAAAAGTAAACAATTGTCCTCCAGTGAAGGAAACCAGGATTATGATTTGATATTTAAACAATTACTTAATATATAACGTTACCTGTAAAAGATAACAAGTAGAAGTTATTAAATAAGAACTTTCGTCTTGTCTGGTCATTAGGATCCTTTACTGTCCAAGTGAATTGAATGCAAAGAAGGCAATCCAAGAGATGAAGAAGCTCTATTGTCTGTTACCCAACAGAGAAACAAGAAGTTTAATCGGATGCTTGAATAAGGGTTGAGATCGAGACAAAATCCTACTTTATAATTTGCTGGATGAATTAGAAACCACTATTTTCTCCGTTGTTTATTGTAATTTCTCAGCATATATATTGCCTGATCTTGAAGCAAAGGAAGATGGTTTCTTTCCTACGTTTCCATTGGTTAAAGCATTCTTTTATTTGATGTTCTTGAAATGGGTTTTTCTAGCTATGCATGCCTTGCTCTTACCATTAGATCACTGGATAAGAAATGATTAATTTTATTGCCTTCATCTAAGTTATATTTAAGTTAATTAACAAACCCAATTTGGATTTGACCAATGAATCTATATCTATATCTAGGTTAGGTATATGTTTTGATTTTCTTGATAATTATTAATATTATTGAGACACTCACTTGTAATATTTTTATTAACTCTTCTTAATATATTGTATGTTTATATTGACACGACACAAATATAATATAATAATATAAAAATATTACAAGTAAATGTCAAAATATTGCTTACTCTGCAAGTAACCCTCATATAAAACGATGATTTGAACTACGAATATGCTTATATAATTTTAAGTGATTCTTAAGAACATTTTTTTTTTGAACGGATTCAGAAAGTGATGCTGATGAAATTTTTTCCTGACAATTATACATATTTCTCTTAATGTTAGGAGGATTTTATATTTTTATTAGTTGTTTAGATATTCTAATTTTAGCTTTTGCTGCGAGACTCATGAAACACAAGATGTGCCATAACTTAAAATTATAGATGTTTTTTAATTGTTTTCTATAAAATTATTATTTAAAAAAAATGTTAAAATAATATTTTATAAAAATATTAGCAAAAGATAAGAATCAACAAAATAAGGAACATATCAACAAAATTGATGTACAATTAAGATGTTAGAACGTTCGGGCCAAATAGGAAGGGGAATTGATACAAATTTTAAAATACACAGTTGTCAATACACAAGGAAGATATGTTGCCGTCGGCCAGACAGGGAAGGTGGGGTGCGTGTGTGGGTCCCAATTCTATCAGGCTCACGTTGTGTCCTTCATAATTTATTTGTGTGGAGTAACATAAAAATTTTATGGAGTTAATTTTTTTTTTTTGGTTACGATATTAAGATACTTGGTATAATTTTTGATCCTTCTATAAAGAGTATTTTTAATTAAATTTTTAGGAGATTACATCCACCACGATAGCGAATAAGGTTTATATGATTGAAGTTAAATATAATTGATAAAATTTATTCATTGTATCTGGATCATCTCGATCCAACTTCCACGGCCCGATCTTGGCCCAACTCCCATGGCTTAATTTCCCATGACTCAATCTCAACCCAATTCCCATGGCCCAACCTCGGCTTGGCCTTGGTCCTAACCCAATTTATAGCATCATCATTGTAGCCATGTATTGGGTATTCGTATGTTTGCTCAAATTTCATATTCATTTATGGCAAATCCCATCCTCATTAATGGTAAATCTCATCCACATTAATGAAGGTCTCCTCAACACCATACTATCACTTGAGAATCTCTACTGACTTTGAATACTCAATTTCATCACCTACGAACACATGATAGATGTAACGCCCCAACTTTTCCCCAAGCGTGCGTTAACTCGAGATTTCGGAAAAATTTAAATCAAACACCACATAAATCTCTCGATAGTCATACTTTTATCAAAATCGTTTCTCGACAATCCCGATCGTACCTTCTTAGTATAACAAAATTTAATAACTAAGACAGGCATTATCAATCACATCAGCGGAAGCAAGATCGAAACCTCAAATATATATATAAATGACAATTTCTTTTACAATAACCGAATCAATGTTTCACATGAAAATATATTACATAATCTCTGAACATTGTAATCATAGACAAAACCAAATGTAATTGCTACATCCTGACGACATTCTTTCCCTTGACACCACTGCTTTCACCTGGAACGTTTGAATATTCGAGGAACATAGTCCAAATTAGATGCTGAATCATCTAAGTGAGAGTTCAAAACATTTTCATGATTGTATGCAAAGTCATGTTCCAAAATCGATAAATCCCAACATGCACCAGCCTAAGAGAACCCACACAGCATTTAGCCCTAACCGGGGAAAATGCAATATCTCTAAAGGCGACACGACCACATCGATCCATTGGCAACCCGATCCAGCTTAAGAGGGACAACCTCAACATATGAACTCAGGAATCACCTCATTGTCATCGTCAGGCTTTACGCTCCCACTCAAAAGCATTCCAAAACACAACCCTAGCCCCAAGAGTGTCACATCAGCACTATCCTCGGAATCGACGTCACCTCAACATTAATGCTGTTGCTCAAAGGAACCTGGGGTAGTGTCCATTCGCAGCCCCGCCACTTGAGCCAACAACCGGGGTGGTGTCCACTCTCAGCCCAGCCACTTGGGTCCCGTAGGGTGAAGTCCATCTCAACCTCGTCCCAAGTGGGTCACCTAGCATTAATCCTATGTACGCATCCCGAGTGCTGTCACTCTGGGCCACGTCACAAGCTAACAATCCACATCCCACATGGACGACACAAAACTAGCCAATGGTCAAAAATCATAACATGCGTCACTTAAAATCATAACATGCATCACTTAAAATCAACACTTAAAATCAACATTTAATGCACGTGTAAATAATCATTTGGACAATCCATCACAAAACCCAAAGGCAAAACAAGGTTTGGGGGCGAACACTCACCTTGGAATTCAACTTTCTTGAAGAGCGCGAGTTGCCTCAATTTGCGTGCTTAGCCTCGATTTGCGTGCTTAGCCTCGATTCTCGCGCTCGACACTCTTGTACTTTCAACCTCGAGCCTTAACGATACCCTAGACATCACGTTTGTCCAAAATCATATCAATATCTATTTTTCCAATTTTTCCATAATTTCTTCCTATTTTCTTTATATTTCTCCTCAAGAATTCTAATAAATACCTATTCAAGATTTTTCCTTGATTTCTCTTCATAAAAATTCATAAATAATTAATTCCTAACTCCCAAAATTTTCTAAGGATTTTCTAATTCTTTTTCCTATTTTTTATAAGCCTTATTTATTTTGAAAATTACAAAACGACCATTTTCTCCAACATTTTTTCAAATTTTATTGCATAATAATTCATAATTTAATTTTCTTAAAATAATAAAAAAATTTTGAAATTACCTGAGGTCTCACGCGCCCTCACGCGCGGGCGCGTGGCTGGTTGGTTTGGGCTGGCGCATGGCAATCACGCGCCACCTTCTTCAACCTTGAGCCCGCCACCGTAGGGTGCTCCGATGGTCGCAAAACGGGTGCCGTTCGAAAGCTCTCGAGAAGTCGATCACATCCCCACCAGTTTCAGGCCGAAATGACGCCAGAAAGTCGTTTAAAACTCGAGTTGCAGGTCTTGGTTTTGGTCCGCTTAGGGCATTTCCGGCCACATTCGAAACACCCTCAAACCTACTCCAAAACGCCTCAAATCGATCCCAAAATGATCCTTGACTCCTAGAGACCAAAAGCCCTCTATCAAAACTCCAAAAATCGTTCAAAAACAAGCTCGATTTGTGCTTCTAAAATCGGCTGGAAGCCCTCGGTATTTATAGCCAAAAAACCACCCCTACGTGGCCGATCTCCGACCAAGGCTTCTTCCCCACGCCTCCTAGGCCACCCTAGGCCACTCCCTGACGACCCTAGGCTGTCCAAATCGCCGGAAAATCAAGCAAAAATCTCGGCCAATCTGCCATGTTCGTGCGATTTTTCTGAAAATTACAGTTAGACCCCTACGAAATTTTGTTTTGCATTTTGGCCCTTAACCTCAAGCCCCTGACTTTTCTAATATCCTCACTAAGACCCTCAAGGTTAATACTTCTCATTTCTCCCTTGAAACTTTTGAAAAATTGCCGTTTAGACCTCCCTCGGGCAATTTTAGAAAATTACACTTAGGCCCGATTGATTTATTTGACCTTAAATTCACTCGATTCAACCTGAAACCACTTAAGGGTTGTCCTACACATCGAATACTATTCCTTGACACTCTCCGTTGACTTTTTGGACTTCGTTTACAGCAATTTGGTAATACGACCTAATTGGCAGCTGTATTTTTGTTGTACCGAAAACTGTTCCCGATCTTCTTTCTTTCATTACTAAAAATCATAATTTTAATTGCTCGTTGATACTATACCATTTTCCTGGGCTATCTAGGGTCCGAGGTACTCCCATTGACTAGTTCGATCGTCCCAAACTGTGTTAGTGTACCCTATAATCTTATTGTTCTCAAATTTCTAATTTTGCCCTTTATCGAATATCATTTTATCCTCAAAATTATTCTCGGGTGTTACAATAGATGCATACAAGAGGACTCATTCTCTTTTTATATGAACTCACTCTTTTCAGAGTCAATGTATATTTTTCTTTCTGACTCACTGATATTTTGTCATTTTCTACTCTTTTACTCACTTAAGTATCGGAGTCTTTATAGGTACCGGCTATCCCCCAAATTGATCTTCAAAGTTCATTCTTCGTCGTTGCAGGTTTGCCCTCGACTTTCTCTTTTGTCAAGAAAAAAGAGTATGATATGATAAAAGTCTATGCAAATGTTATGTGTCTCTTATGATTACAGTAAATTATATATATATAGAATTAAAAAATAAGGTGAAAGTTGTGGCTTATTTTCAAAATTCCAGATCATCGTTACATGTAATTGGATAAAATATGTATATATAATAACAGGAATCTCTTAGCATGCTCCCTGGTTTAGTTTAATTTCAAGTTTATCCGAAGTCCCTGCATTATTTAATTATTACAAAGCGGCCCCACAACAACGGAACTGAAAATGTGTTACATTAGTTTGACTGTGTGGAGAAAGAGACACAAATCACGTAGAATTACCCTTACGTCCTCCTCATTTGGGGGCGGTTGGTATGAGCATAAAATTAAACTTCTCTTTTGACGAGACTCAAAGATTAAAGTTTAAATTAAATTCAGTTCGCAAAGTTAAAGTTAGATTCATGTGACTCAGGCTAACTTGTAAAATGTTCAAATTAAGCCAAAAATATATAGAGATCCATTATAAGTAGAAGGTTGACAACTAACTTGGTTTAAAATATTAAAATTGAACTAAATTGAGAAATATGTCCAAATTAAATTAATTTAATCATGATGATGTGGTAGGCAATTACATTCTTTTGTTTTGAACCAAGTACCTGCAAAAGGGGTAGGAAATTGCTCCTTCAATTTCACTCTGACGCTCAAGTCAGATTATCATATCAAAATAAGCCAAAGATGTGTAATTCTCAACCCAGAGAAAGAAAAGGTTCGATCCCCTTACCAGTCACTTATCATTCATTTCTTATCCTCTTGTTAAGGTAAGGATCATTTTCAAATCGTCGGGATCTCTATCTCGTTCTTCGCAGAGCTGGGATCTTACCAATATGGATTCCTTAATCGGTTCTAAGGAGTTCAGGGTTGCTCTCATCCCCATGATTCTCAGTGCGATAGTTGATCTCGAGGAATCCGGAGAATTTTTGCCGAGCAACCGTCTAGCCGATATGGTGAGGCGTATCTACCACGTGTTATTTCTGAGGCTACATAAGATGACATCAAGGGAGTGGCTCATTGATGGGTACGTGTCATTGCTACCAATGACTATATTCCAGTGGTATTTGAGTAATTATGGACCCGAGGGTATTTACCCTCATCACTTGCCCCCCCAACTCCTCGAGCCTCTCTACTTGGATGGCTCAAAGAATGCTGAAGTCTCCAAAGGTTCACACTCTCTTTTATCCTGAGGGTCGCAATCTGTCATGTTCGAGGAGCTAGGGAGTTTTTTCTTTTTATTTATGCTTGTAGGGTGCAACTACCAATCTGTCCTGGTGTCAATATCTGTTCCCCAGGCGCTGTCCAAACCTTTCATATTCTCGAGTCGCACAATCTTTGGGCAATTAATGCCCGTCATTACCAGCTCTTTGGTTTCTTACCCTTAAAACCTTAACAAACAACTTTTTTCCTTTTATTTTCTTCTTCTCTCGATCCTTTTCCTGCTTAGCTAGTTATCGTATTAGCGAGTACTTATTTCTTCTACATATTCCCTGTTGTCTTTTCCACTTCCTGCGATGGTGATTACTAGACTGGAAAGCATAACTCGGCCGGTGTGGAGCTTGTCAAGTGGGAGAATCACCTTACTTCTTCCATTTCTTACCAATTGATGAATGCTACAAAGTGCCAGTAGTTTCAGAAGAAATACAAGATTCTCGAGGAGTGAGAGGTCGAGTTTAACATCAATCTATGGGTGTGCCACCCCGTCACCGGCCGTCTTTGTATCTACAAGTGCACATTCGATTAGGGTTTTCGCCTGCCCCCCAAGAGAAGGTCATGTCGCTTTTCCAACGTCTCACCATCGTTCCCACCCAGCTATCCCTTTTCGAGTGAAGGTACCTTATGGGCTTCATTGTTATTTGTGATTTTGGTAAGATAGAGTCCTCGAAGGATATTTTCGACTACTTCTTTACCACCAACCGCTACCCGGGGGGCTAGATTTCAATCTCACCTAGGATAGTGAAAGAGGGTTTTCTCATTGCAACCAATGAGCGTCCTGAACTCAAAGCCAAAGCCTCAACACTTATGCAGTCCGGGGGCTCTAAGGACTCGGACAAATGGAAAGAGCGTTTCGTCTTCGTCCGCCCCAGACTATCTGGTTCCATACAAGAGATTTGGTTTGCGTGCAATGGGTGGACTCTGGACACAATCACAAATGTCCGAACATCAAGGACATTAAAGAACCAGCTGGTAGGCTCATCAGATTAGCCGAAACTAGGAAGATAGATGGTTCTCTAACCTGACGCTTACCAAGGCGGGCCTAGATGGCGAGATCTGTAAGTGTCATTCCTTCACTCTTTTCCTCATTTCCTCATTCTTATCGGATATTGATCTTCATTGTTTTTCTTTTGCAATTGAAAATTTTTGGGAGATAATTTATTCTCCTATTATTGAAGGAATGGTCTTGGACTTCCCTGAGAGTAAGGGTTTCTCGGCCCCTACTAAAAGTAATAAAACATCTGAGAGAGCTCCCAAGCCTTCTCAAAGCAAAGGGCTCTCAGCACCGCCAGAGGGAGCTCCAAAGAATGCTAGGAATAAAGGATCATCGGCCTCTTCCAGATCAAACAAAATGGAGGAGGGGGATCTTTAAACCTTTCAAGAGGCCCCTAAGGACGGCACTGAGGTGCACCCGAAGAGGTTTTTCGCGGGATCTCGAGCCTTGAGGAATAAAAGAGACTCCCAACCTACTCAACCACCAGCCACAATAGTGCCTGCCCTCTCATAAGACCTATCTGAAAGTGATGATGAGACCATCGCCCAAGCACTTGAGGTGGTAAGGGCGGAGGTTCAGGGAGGTCAGCTGCCTACAGGTATGGAGTCATCCATAACGCCTCCCAACATTCCTATCCCTTCTATTTTTAAGCAGATATTAAGGTTTCTGACACCCGAGGGATGCCTAGGATTAACAAAGGAAGCTTCATTAGAGGAGGCTTCCACACTGTCCACGAAAGAGATATTGGCCCGCCAGACGAAGCACCAAAGGGTAGAAATTGCTCCATTTCCATCTACAATCAATGCAACTTCTGTTCCCGAAGCGGCCGAGGCCCCTGCTAAGGCCTTGACCATTTCTAGCATTTCGCTAACTGTGGGTGAACCAGACTACTGCGTCGAGATTCGAAGGGTAATCTTTACCACTCGTCTTTTCCTTCGAGTTCTTTTCACACAAGTAGGCTTTGATTTCTCACTTTGTTGCTATTTTCCAGAGTCTTTCGGGTTTTCAAGATTCGATCGCCCGTCAAGAATCAGAGTTCCGAGCCCCGATTTCCTCCTTGGAGTCCGAGGTTGAGAAGCTCCGAGGGCTTGAGACCCTTTCTTCTAAACTGGCAGACCTTGAGCACAACGTTCATATTCTTACCAAGTTCATTGAGTTGGCGCAAGAGGAGGCCAAGCTTGCCAATGAAGTCGAAGCCCAAGCTCGCAAGGACCTGGAGCTAGCTCAGAGGAATATGCTGGAAGCTCATCAGGTTAACTCTAGGCTCGGGGAGGAACTGGATGCCACAAAGGGTGCAAATGACCTGCTTCGAGAGAATATAAAGAAACTCACCTTGAAGCTGAAGGAGGCCAAGAAAAGGTAGGTCGAGATGATGAAGTCCTATTCTTGGTGTAAGGAAGACCTTCGCACAGCTCATACCCAACTTCAATCCGCCTTTAAGGATGCCCGCGTGGCCTTTTAGAACGGTCGCAAGGATTTTCGAAGCTCTGAGGCTTACACCGTGGAGTTAAAAAGAGTTTTTCGGAGTGGATTTGAACACATGAAGAAACTTACGAAGGAGCGCTTCTCGAACCTGGACGTGTACTCCATCCCCTTTGATGTCTCGGCCGCTTTATCTTCTTCAGAACATATGCCTTTGTATTCAAGCTTGATACTTTAATAAAATTTAAAATTTTCTTATTTGGCTTCGAAAAATTTTCTTTATTTGAATGCTACTTGCCTTAGATAATTTCCCTTACTTTTCGTTAGAGACAAAAATCTCTTAGGGATCAAATTTGATCCTTCGCTTGCCTTTACTTTTTGGGAGGTTCTGGGTCCCCCCGAGGATCACATCTGATTCTTTGTTTTTATCAAGAGTTCGAACCCCTCGAGGATCACATCTAATCCTTTGTTTTTGTTGAGGGTTCGAGCCCTCCAAGAATCACATCTGATCCTTGTTTTTGTCGAGGGTTCAGGCTCCCTGAGGATCACATCTGATTATTTGTTTTTGTTGAGGGTTCCGGCCCCCCGAGGATCATATCTGATCCTTTTTGTTTTTTATCAGAGATGGTCCCTTGGAATCTTTTTGCAGTGAGGAGCTTTAACTGATGAGAGAGAAAAAATAAATTTATTTTAGAAATCATAATTAATAAAGGACATTGCTGATAAAACTTCCTCAAATTCTGCACATTTCAAGTATTTTTCACAAGTACACCCTCGATGGTCTAGAGTTTGTAAATGCCAGGGCTGAGGGTTTCCATCAATTTGAAGGGACTTTCCTAGTTTGGCGTTAACTTGTTCACTTTTCGGGCCCATCGAACATCCGCTCGCCGTAATACCCAATCTCCGGGAAGAAAACTTCGAGCTTTTACCTCATGCTGGGCGCCAATTGATGATGCGGTGGTCGATCGCCTTCTTCTGTCTCAGACTAAGTGCCTGCAAAAAGGGTGGGGACTTGCTCCCTCGATTTCACTCCGATGCTCAAGTCAGATTACTAGATCAAAACAAGCCCAAGATGTATAATTCTCGACCCAGAGAAAGAAAATGTTTGATCCCTTTACCAGTCACTCGTCCTTCCCTTCTTATCCTCTTGCTAAGGTAAGGATCATTTTCAAATTGCCAGAATCTTTATCCCGTTCTTCATGAAGCTGGGATCTTACCGATATGGATTCCCTAATCGGTTCTGAGGAGTTCGGGGTTGCTTTTATCCCCATGATTCTCGATGAGATGGTTGATCTCAAGGAATCCAAAAAATCTTCGCTGAGCAACCGTTTAGCCAATGTGGTGAGGCGTATTTGCCACTTGTTATTTCTAAGTCTACATAGGATGACGTCAAGAGAGTGACTCTTTGATGGGTATGTGTCACTGTTGCCAATGGCTATATTTTTGGAATATTAGAGTAATTATTAGGGGTGTTCACGGTTCGGTTTGGCCGGTTTGGAACCGGTTTAATGCACTGAACCGCAGGATCGGTTTGCTACCAAATCAAACCGCTCGGTTTGATTTGGTGTGGAAAATCGAACCGAACCGCACTGTATTTTGCGGTTCGGTTCGGTTCGGTTTCAGCACAAAGATCGACTCGCACAAAGTCACTGCAAAATGCATTCTCAATACAACAGATTTAGACTACTTTATTTGGATCAAGGCACCTAACAGACACACAAATAACCAGAACAATATAATGTTAACAAAACAAATCGAAAATCCAAGCTAATACAGATATACATGCTATAGCATTTTCTAAAAAATAAGTAAAAATGTAGAAAATACAAGACGTCGCTGAAAAGAAGGATTGACAGTCACTGAAAGTTTTTCCTCAGAAGCATTTTGTGACTCAAAAATCAAAATAAGTAAACAACAGAAACATTAACTGTGAGAGAAAGAGAGAGACTCGGCATACCCGCAACCGGCGATCGGAATGGGAAGAGGAAGAAGACGACGGGCATCGAGCGAGTGGAACGCTCAATTTGAGGTGCGTCAGCCGCGACCAGAGCTTGCGACATGGGGGCTGTCGATGGGTTGGCGCCGATCGGCGATGTCTGAGGGAAGGGGGAGAGAAAAACGATGCAACAGGTGGGTGGGTTAGGGTTTGGTTGGGGGGGGGAAACAAAGAGAAAAATGAGAGGCGCCCGTAGCCGAAGACGAAGAGGGGCGGGTTTGGCTTTTATATTTATAATTTTTATTTTTTTAATTAAATATTTTATGCGGGCGGTTCGGTTTTGAACCGAACCGTCGGTCTGTCAAACCACGAACCGCGTGGTTTGACAGTTTTTCAAACCAAACCGAACCATCAATTCAAAAAATCGGCCGGTTCGGTTCGGTTCGGCCGAAAACCGCGGTTCAGCGGTTTTTTTGAACACTCATAGTAATTATAGACCCAAGAATATTTACCCTCATCAAATCACATTAATTTAAATTAATTTTCAAATCTATTTAGACTCATGAAATATAAGATTTGAAACACTAAACAGATCAAATGTGACATTCACCCACACGATCCACAAATGTGCACCTTTTCTACTTTTTACAAAAAAAAAAAAAAACCCTTAAAATTAACCGCTATTCTAACTCTTAATAACAACTGTTCTGAACCAAATTCACCATTTGGTATTATTATTATTGAAAGCCCCATTAAATTAAATTTAATAATACCTCTTAAGACGGTGAAAGCTTGACATGTTAGACAGTGAATTTTGGTCTGGTCCCCTTGCGCAGATGCGACTCTGTATGGTTAATGTGACACGTGAATTCGCGAGTCACATTTGAACAGTTCATTTTATATTGAGAGGGTTCGTTCGTACGCGACGTGCTCATCCACATCTCGTGGCCCTGCGTGAGCTCATTCCGCGCTCCTTTTTCCACAATTTTGACAGTCGGGGAACCGTGTTCCATGGAGAAGGAAGAAAATAAACTAATAATCCAGAAAACCCCCCCTCCCGCATGGTCATTACACAGAGCATTTTAATTTTTGACTTTTCGTTTCATTTGAGTAGACTTTTCAATTAAAGAAAATAGCGGTTGGCATGACCCAAGAAACTGAGTTTTAAGGATAAAATGATTTGACTTCGGAAGTTACCACTTTGAAACAAAAGGCGGGGTAAGGGATAAGGGATTAGGTGAGTAGTAGTTTCCGCAATGAACGTGGCACATTAACGGCTACGAGTCGCTGTCAAGTTAAGAAACCAGGGCGGGCGGGCGGGCGGGCGGCGGAGCTAAGGACATTGTTTCAGGTTTATTAATATATTATTATTAAACACACAAATGATCTGCAAATGCAATGGCTAAAGACACCACTTTAAAGATGCATGTTATCAGCCAGAACAGTCTCAAGCGGAATTAGGTAAGAGTTTGTTAAGTTTCCAGAAAAATCACCAGAAGATGGAAGTCATCGGCGGCCATTATCTGTCTGCTCTCCGACGGCCTGGCAAGGACTGTTCAACATGAGGTGGCCAAATCAAAAGCAATTGCTTGTATACCGAATGTTCAAAATTTCAGCTATCCTTTACGCTGCAAGCTTAGGAAAATGACTCCCAACTTTATGGAATTTGGTTTATAAACACTGGAAATTTCTTCATCATTACTACATGTGTTACATATGCGCTGGCTGCTGAATAGCGTGCACTTATAATGCCAGTTTAATTACAGATACAAAGTTTCAATGTTCTAACTTTGCAAAAGAACGAATTCCAGGAGGAAGTGGAACACTCCTAGTTTTCAATTTTTAAAACTAAAAGGTAGCAAAATTTAACAAGAATAATGCTATGAATCATAACTGATACGATCAATTATGTGACGCTTCTTCATTTAAGAAGGTTAAAAAATAATACAATATTGTCTTTTTTTATTTAATATCTCATTTAATAAAAATATAATATATGACTAATGACTCTTAACATTAAAAATAATTTTGGGTATCAGGAAACAAAAGGGTTTTGCAAGTTGCGAAACAAAAAAAAAAAACAATAATAATTTTCACAAATACTAGTTGTCCGACCACATGAAGCGAAATGAAAACTTAAACAGAGTACAGTACAGGCGCCTCAAAAGGGGTGAAGAGTAACGTTTGTATCTTGGATTCTAGGCCACTAACTATATGTGGATTCAAGAAGATATAAAAATCATAAACCGAATTAAACCTTAAAAATACAGATAATGTTAATGGCACAACTATGATTTCTTCCAGCAAAGCAAAATTAAGACAAATTAAGAGAGAGAGAGAGAACCCAGAAATTTACCATTGATGAACAGAGACGAACAGCTGATGAGAAGGTTAATTATTCGACAGGCACGCCGGGCTTCTTTCCTTCTCTGCAGTTTTTTTTTTTCCATAAATCGGGAAAAGGTGTCTACATAAGGAATGTAAAAGAGTAAATGAAGATGTGAAAGTTAAAAGAAGGAATTAAAGCAAAGGTCTGATTCAGAGAATTTGCCCTACTCTTCTCCCATTGCCTTTTCGAGTCATCGCGGCCAGAATTATAAAACTGATGCAAGAAAGTATTTCTTCCCACACAATCAAAGTATCAAGCATAATGAGTGGGGGAGATAGATATATATATATATATATAGAGAGAGAGAGAGAGAGAGAGATGAAAACAAAGATTGCGAGATACATAAGCTATTTATCACTGTTTTATTGGTAATAATAGCATATCATATTGGTAGATGGCTCCCTTACCGGAAAAAGCGAAGGGATGGTTATCGAACAAAAGTAAAGTGTCACATGGTGAGTATTGTGATTTTCTAGTGCCAAAATAAGAAGGGTGCAAAAGATCAAAATTTTATGGTTTCTCTTCCATGACAGAAGCTAAACCAGTCATGATCTTCAGTCCAACGTTTGAATTCTTCGGTTTAATCTCCGGAGGTTCCCATTCTTTCACCATTGCCTTCTCTCTTTCACCCGAACCGTCAGACAAAGTAAAAACGCCATCACGGCGAGGAGAAAGGTCCTCACCGAAGATCAGCTTGGAGGAGCTTCCGACGGGAACCAAAGATTCTTTCCTTTCTGTATCAAGATCAGATTTCTGGGAAATGTTGTGTTCTGAATTGGTTCGAGTGTAGGGAGCGAGCCACTTGGCTATGACATACTCGGCTTTTCTCCAAGGTGGAAAGGGCATGCCTCTCTTCTTCAGACTCCGTTCGGCTGCCTCTGATACGAGGGAGACGATCCTCTGAAGACGATCAACTTTACCGACGAACATAACTGGCAAAGTTTGGAGAATCGCTTTGAAGGATTTGGTCGATCGAGCGATTTCGAACTCTGATCTGAAATCAATATCTATGATTAAGCGTTCGCCTTCTGTTTTCACGTCCACATACTCGTACTCCCCTGTCCGAGGGATAAGATTTTAGGTTTTTAAGAAATTTCAGAAGAAGTTGAACTGTTTCATCGAGCAAATTCTCTCAATAAGAATCGAATTGAACAATATTTTTTCTAGAAAAGAAGAGCGCACCGGCGGGATGCGAGGGGGATTTTTCCCATCTTGATTTGCAAATTGAAGCGTCGTATCCAAGAGCCAAGAGGCCGTCTCTGACAATCTTCCTGCAGTAATCATCTTTTCGCTTAGAGATCTTATTCTTTTCAACTATTTTCGAAGTATCCGCTAGCAGGTTTCTTTCAGAGACACTCGCACAGGGGACCAGACTCTGTGGAAAGGGGAAGATTTTGATAAGATGCCAATAAATTGCACAATACAGTTGGAACACAACAAATTAAACTACAAATAATGATAAATTAAATTGTGATTGCAAATTACAGAACACAGACCTTGAGAACTTCGCATGCATCGCCGGAAGAGGAAAAGTTGGAGTCGCGGAAACAATTGCACGAGTCCAATTCATCCTCTGAACTGTTGTTACTCCCGTTGAAGCAATTGCAGCGGTTCCTTCCATGTCTCACCGTCACAGATTGTTTGTCGCTGCCTTCGAGGAAATTCTGCACCATGTGTGCAAGGCAAACAGAGCTCGGGTCCAAATCAACGGAGACATCTTTGTTCAAATGCGCTTCCGGAACGCCGGTTATCTTCTCCGCCGTTGAGGTCCTCAGAACGCTAGGTAACTGCCGCTCGAAAAGCCGCTTGAACCGTGACTTCCCCGCAGGCTTTACTGATCCGTTGCGAGTGAACTCGTCTACAGTGTCAACATCTATAGGTTGAATCTTCATGGGGAAAGGCATGACTTGAGCGATAGAAAAGGAAGATCCTAGTGAGTGAAAGTTCTTGCAGAAGCTTAAATCAATTTCTAGTTTCCATTTCCAATTTTTGGAGACTAGCTACCATTTAACTTGCATAATTACAGTGAAGACTTCAAAGGCTACATATGTCAAAGAGCAATTTCTACTGAATTCGAAATTTTAAAGCCCTATCCATTCTCTCACTTCTTCAACTTCGATTTCAAAATTTCACGCAGCAAAAACTCAATCGAGTGGGGAAGCAAGAACAGTCCTAAAAAAAAGTTGATGATTTCCGATACGTCAAAAAGAAAGTAGGAATTGAATATGAAACCATGAGTCAATTCATCGACCTAGTGACTCGCAGATGGCACCGCAACTCATCTCGTCCTCAGATCACCAACCGAATCACACGGACGCCAAGAAGTTTGCCAAAAATCAATGTACCTACCGAAATTCTAGACGCTTTAAGCCAGAACTTGAACCTTTATCTCGCGGATTATCATTATTATAATCATTGTTTGCTTCCGATTTGCGAGACAAAGCATGGAATAACTTCGAAACTCGGCTACGTAAAAGTTCGCTTTTGCGTAGGGTTTACCAGATTAAGATACGGCTATAGCTAGCGAAGTGAGCAAAACGGCAAGAAAACGTGACATCAGCATCCCGGCTGCCATTCCGGGGGCCATCGACGGCCGGAATCGCCTTTCTCCACCTCAAAAACAACGAATTACTCGGTGAAGCGGTCGCCGGAATTGGGGAGTAGTGAGACACGTAAAGAGGAGAGGCTCTTCAATTTGGCAGAGAAGGACCGAGGAGGAGAAGAGACGATGGCGTTTTAAAGGAAGAGTGGTTAGACCGTTCCCCCCGCGGCGGCCGTTGATGTATTAGAAGCGTTGGGGCCCACTGCTACTGCCACTGCCACTGCAACGTCCGTCTTCTACGACCCTTCTCCGCCTGGAGCGCCTCGCCGACTGGGATGAGTGTGTGCCGCGCTGGCTAACGACGTGGCATGCGTCATGTATTTTTTCTGGTCTACGTGGCGGCCGTTGAGCCCGGTATGTTTCTAGGTGTATGCCACAGGCCGCCACGTCCCCGCCTAGGGACCCCTATCTATTTTACACCAACAGTAATATAAAAATGAAAATATTTGGGATTATCGTTTTTAGATAATCTCTCATCACTTGTATTTTTTATTTTGATAGAGAAGGTAAATCTTAAATAAAAATTTTATCTCATTGTGCATGACAAATAATCGAACCCATTACTTATTAATGCGAATTGCAGCATCTTGTAACCCAATCACTTAACATATGCCCTAAGACCGAAAATAAAAAATACTTTTTCCACGAAAACTAATTTGATTTGATATTTTTATATTAAAATATTATATTATACTTTTAATTAATATAAATATATAACTAGATTGTACTAATTCTGTTGAGTTCACCCTAAACAATAGGCCCATGGCTCAACACTAGACCTTGTCTCTAAGCCCAACCTCGACCCAGTACTAGCCCTGTAACACTCACATTTCTTCAGTGCTCTCAGAGATCCTTGCAACTATAACAAGCCTCATCAACTTTGAATATCTCAACTCTTGATCCCTATAAACATCGAAACCTCGGCTCTCAATTTGCCCACAACGGTCAATGATACACAAGGAGCTATCTCCTTATCTCATATATAAGCTAGTTGACCACCAGTCAATGATGTTATTTTCGACTTGACAAAGACTCTACCATGTTAAGCTTTTACTTACTTGAGCGTCAGAGTGTTTGCAAGTATCACCCCTCTCCCTAGATCGTGCGAATCACCATTGCCTCAAGCTCTCTGTCCGATTATCCCATCGAGTCAAAAGGAACATTTGGCGCCCACCGTGAGTCTTGATAAATTTTATCTACCCCATAAACTCACCGAAACATCCCAAGCCATATCCAAGAGTTATCCATGGTTATAATCAGAAGTCAAAACAACATGGTTCCCAACCATGGAAACCAAAACATTAACCATCACTAACTAGAAAACTCTGCAACCGTAGAAATACTTCTCTAGACCATTCGACGGCTCGAGAACTAAGTCGCTGAATTGACCCACGATCGACAACACAACTAGCGCAATGGGTGGGCCGACGAATTTAGTTATTATTTATTAAGTGTAAAAATCAATATTATTATTTATTGAGTATAAAATGTTAAGACATATTTAGTTATAAAATTAGTTAAAAATTAAAAAAATATATTATAATTGAAAAGGAGGTTTTTTTTTTCTTCTTTTTTGGACCTTTTATTTTTATTTTTAGTTGCTATATTATAGTTTTCTCAAAAAATAGATATATTTCTATTAAAGAAAAATGTTAAGCCTTAATTTAAGAAAAAGGTGTAATGTAAGAACGGTAGCCCAGTCGGGTATGGCCTGACCCGGTAATGACGGGAGGTCCGGGTTCAAACAATCAAGTTTGTGGAAACGAAGACTAAGGTCAGCATGGTAAAATTACAAATTTTGAAATTCCGAAATCAAGAACTTTCCCGCCCAACGTAACCGCCAATCGGGTCCCTTTCCGTAAAGAGCAATAAATTGCAGACTTGAAGACCGTGCGTGAACAGATCCTTCATCTTCAGCCTCAAGTTCAAGCACTTCATCTCTCCCTCTCTCTCCGCTCTCCAGTTGCCCCTTCGAACTTCTCAGGTCGGCCTCTCTCTCTCTCTCTCTCGAACTTCTCAGGTCGGCCTCTCTCTCTCTCTCTCATGCAATATGTCAATAGGAAGATCGTTCCGACCTTCGTCATCCTTAGCTTCTCTGTAATTCAACTGCGAATTTTGTGATAACTCTCTCTTTCATGTAATATGTCAACGTAAGATCGATCCGACCTTCGTTATCCTTAGCTTTTCTGCAATTTAACTGCGTATTTTGTGATAAACTTTTGTTTATATATTTTTATTGTCTTCTCCGACTTCTTCCAGAATGCACAATCACTACACATGATAATCGTTACAGCGTCGGATTTCTAGTTTCGTTTTTACGTGTGCCCCGGCGGTGTGCATTTTTCCGACTGATTTCTTTTATTTTATATTGTGTCCATGAAGGTAGTGGAAAATGGCTGGAAAGGGCGGGAAGGGGCTTTTGGCGGGAAAGACTACGGCAGCGGCAGCGGCGGCTACAAAGGAGAAGGACAAGAAAAGGCCTGTTTCTCGCTCATCCAGAGCCGGCCTCCAGGTACACCTCGCCGGTACCTTGAATTAATAAACTTACACTCTTCTCTCCGGCAAACATGTGCTAATTAACTACAGTCTTGAATTTGTAATTTCAATTCTGCGTGTGGATTAGTTTGTCATGGGAAGAATTTTGACGAAAATTCTGACTCGTTTTACGATAAATTTCCAAGTTGATTGACATTACAATGCCAATTAGCGGTTATGCTTGCATATTTTGCTAGGTTCCTGGTCAAGGATTTGTGATCAGCTTTTCCTACTGATTTAAGTTATGCTGCGAAATGTCTGGAGATTTTGGTGAAGAAACAACTTAGAGACAATGAGAAGAGAATAAATGTAAAATGATTTATCGTGCTTTAGCGACATCCACCGGTGGTGGTAGGAGCAATCTATTAATAAAAAGTAACTAGGTACAAAGATGATAAGGTTCTGACATATCTCGTGAAAACAAAAAGTCAATTCTCTCTCATCCACTCCTCTGCTAACATTTCACCATTACGTGCAAGCATAATTTTTTTTTTCCTTGTGGTAGGCACAACCCGTGTATAGTAGAACCCATGAATAGAATTCAAGATATTTATGATAGTTTACAAGTTATTTGATGTGGCACCTAGTATTGGCTGTTGTGTTTGAAATCAGGTTTGGAACGATGAATTATAGTCGCTCCCTTAAGGATGTAATTTTTCGTTTCTACCGAATAAATTACAAGCTTCCCGGCCTGGAAATTTTACTTAGTGGCTATGTATATCAAATTCGGCTTGGAAGTGGTGAATTATAATAAAGCAATACTGACTACTTGATCTTCAGGGATACAATACAACCCTTTGCTTTCCGAAACAACTTTTAGTCGGTCGCTAATGGCTGCATTTGATTCTACAGTTTCCGGTTGGCCGGATCCACCGCCATCTGAAATCAAGGACTTCTGCCCATGGGCGTGTTGGGGCCACTGCCGCTGTGTACTCCGCTGCTATTCTCGAGTATCTGACGGCCGAAGTGCTTGAGCTGGCAGGAAACGCAAGCAAAGATCTGAAAGTGAAGAGAATCACTCCAAGGCATCTGCAGTTGGCCATTAGAGGGGATGAGGAGCTCGACACCCTCATCAAAGGAACCATTGCCGGAGGCGGCGTCATCCCTCACATTCACAAATCTCTCATCAACAAAACCACCAAAGATTAAGGTCCATTGCCCCTCACTCTGCTCTCAAGAGTGACCCCCCTCCTCCAAACTGATTGTTCTGTTTATTTATGCTTGTTTAGATCTATGTAATGTTTTCCTAGTGCTACCATGTTAGTGTTTCGTGGGTGCTTAAATTATCCTAGCAACTGACAGCCTTTGTTTAGGAAGAAATAGGAATTTGGATAGATTCTCAGGTTTGTTTTTGCATCTTTCATGTGCTTGTGAAAGTTCTCTCTCTAATTTCGATAGCTTTTTTTTTTTTTTTTAATTCTTTTGGTTCGTCTTTTTTCCGAACTGTTCGCTATTTCTAATTCGCTTCTTCCTTGCCCCTTCTCAAATGACATATTTGAAAAATTAAATTAGGACATGCGCAGGTGCAACTTCGTATGTGCTTCCAGCATTATCCATTTTAACACGTGGGTCCAAATGTGTGAGAGAAAGTATTATGCGCGTAGCCGTCGAAGCTTTATCCTTGCTCTAAAACACCATTTATGATAATGTTCAGTTTTTTTTTTTTTCATTTTTGTTTTGCGTTATATTCTTTACATAAACGAAAATGTTACATAAAACATTTAATAAAAAAAGGCGAAGCATACTGAGTGCCTTCTACTTATGGCCAAAATACGCGGAGCAATGTTCAATTTGGATAAGTTACAGATGCTTATCTGTCGGAAATTGTTTGTTGACGAGCGACGGACGGACAGTGTCAGATAATTATTTGGTAATTATCAATTTCCGTTAGTTACTCGCAAAGTTTGATTACAGAAGTATTCATAAATAAATGACAGTTTTTATGAAAACTTTGGGTCGAGACAACTCGGTCACTACTCAAAATAGAACCCAGGAATAAAACTAAGACATACATAGAGCATTTGATGAACTTAAAATATGTATATAAACATAATAACAAAATAAAGCATAAATGAATATAAACAAGTTTTATTGTGGTTCACTCATTAATGAGGGTTACGTTCACGTTGAGTTTTGACAAAGAGAGTTTACTACACTATTGAAAAAGGAAGATTACAGTTTCAATATACAAATCTCACTCTCGTATATTTACTGTACAAATAAACAACTCTCAGATCAAAGGCACTCCATAACCAGTAAACTACAAATTAGAGGCAAAACTTTAGAGAGAAAACATTTGTATCAAACCTATATAGAGAAAAATATTTGTAGAGAATGAATGCAAACCCTAAAAAAGGCAATACAAATCGGAGGTTGTACATGTTTGATCTCGAGGTACTGTAGATAGAGGAAAGCAATGGTGGGGATGCAATCGTATAAAACAACATCGAAAATTGAAATGGAAGCAGGCAAAATGACAAAGGAAGAGAAGGACACCTTGATAAAATGGCAGAGGAGGGTTGCCATTTTGGCCGTCCAACTCATGGGCCCAAAACGACAATGTTTTGGGCAGCTAGTGAAGGTTGCTAAATGATCATCTTGCCCCCTGCAAAATGTCGCCGTTGAAGCTTCATATACAATAATCTCTACCTTGAAGCTTCAACTTTCTAGGGACACCCCTCCAACAATAGTGCAACATGCTACAATCCTTGCCATCATTACTTTTGTTGATTGTTCCTTCAACCAACTTCGACATGCAACAAGGCCAAACAATGTTTGAACTTAGTTGTAGTCACTATTTTTGTTCCCATATCTACTGGATTATTTTTAGTAAGGACCTTTTGAATGTTTACAATACCTTTTGCCACTTGATCCCTTACAAAGTGATATTTCGCATCCACATGCTTTGTTCTTTCATGTATACTGGATTTTTACTCAAATGGATAGCACTTTGGCTATTAGAAAATATCACAACCTTACCTTGTAACATCTGAATTTCTTTGAAAAGACCTTGAAGCCAGATGGCTTTCTTAAATGCATCTGTCACAGCCACATACTCTACCTCAGTGGAAGACAGTGCAACAAGAGGCTGCAACTGTGACCTCCAACTGATACAATTACCACTCAAGGTAAAGAAATAGGCAGTAGTGGATTTTCTTGAGTCTCTATCTCCTGCAAAATCAGAATCTACAAAGCTTACCAGATCAAGCGCATCAGATCTTTTCATGTAATTTCAACTAACATTTAAAGAGCCATCGATATATCTTAATAAGAATTTTAAGGCATCTCAATGAGTTTTCCAAGGGTTAGACATAAATCTCCTAAGTAAAGAGATTGAAAAAGCAAGGTTTGGTCAGGTGCTAATCATAGAATACATGATGATTCCAATTACATTAGCATATGAAATTGTTTTCATTTCAGTTTTTCAGAATCAGATGATGGGTATTGAGTTTTAGACAAGATAAAGTGACCAGCTAAAGGTGTATTTACTGATTTACATCTAGACATACCAAATTTTTGTACAACCTTTAGCAACTAATCATGTTGGTGAATTTTTAAACAATTTTTACTTCTATCTCTCTCGATTATCATCCCTAAAACTTTTCTAACAGGTCATAAGTCTTTCATGTCAAAGTTTGTGTTCAACATTAATTTTAATTCACATATCTTTGACTTAGATTTGCTAATCAACAAAATGTCATCAACATACAGAAGCAAGTAAACATGAATTTTTGAGAGGATAAAGTAAAGACAGTTGTCATATTCACTCATAATAAAACCAATCCCAGTTACAAAATTATCAATTTTTTTGTACCATTATCTTGGGGATTGTTTTAGTCCGTACAAAGACTTTTTTTAATAAACAAATATAATCAGGATGAAGTTTATTAACATAACCAGCTGGTTGTTCCATATAAATGAGCTCATCTAAGTCACCATGTAAGAAGATAGTTTTAACATCTAGTTGGTCTAATTCTAAGTCATATTGAACAACTATTGTAACGCCCAATTCTTCTAGAAGCGTTTCTTACCCCGACATTTATTAATTAATAATTATTTTATACCTCATATATTTCTCTTTCTTTCTCTCATTTTTCTCATTGGGGTAACCATAGCTAACAGCGGAAACACAATAGATCGTAACCTAATGCTTAACAAGCTTTTAACATCAGAATCGTACATTCATATTCATAATAAAATCATAACATTATTCTTAAACGTACTAGTGTTTAAACACAATCATGATCATCCCTTAATATTACATGCCGAAATATCATAATTAACATCATGGATAATATAGCAAGACATAACATGGTAGGTTATATGCATAACCGATACATTTACGCACTTCAACGAGTGCCATCACATGCCTTCATTTTCTTCGTTTCTGCTATGACTTCCATCTGGAACATTAAATATTCCAGGGGCATCGCCCAATTAGATGATCGGCCATCTAAGTAAGAGTATAATATTCATGAATGAATGTAAATGTATAATGTCTTGTCATTTGGCCTGTTTGAGCCGACGGGCATCCATACTTCATATGCCACTTACCATTTTTACGACCAGCTCTTTCCAGGCCGAGGTGTATGGATGCACCCTTGGTAAAGCAGCGATGCCCACCCATACTCTCAAACATATGCGATGCATGAGTAACGATGGATTACATGTGAACATATGCATATCATCATCATATTATGTAAATGCATCTACGTGACATATGCACACATCATACCATGTCAACATGTCGAAACATACTTTGAAACATACATCGCATTTAACATTCTATCAAATCATATGACACATTTTAGAAATTACCTTACATAGACAAATTAGGTTTGAGAAATATTAGCTTACCTTTGAAATCGGCTTGAGTCTCGAAAAATGTGCTTTAATCTCAAAAACGTACTCGCCTTGACTTTTGTACTAGACTTTTAGTTATACCCAAACTTTAGTCTCAATGATTCCTGGACATCATATTTATTCAAGGGTATTAAAATTTACTTTCCTCAATTTTTCCTCAATCGCTTAAATTTCTCCCCATTATTTCCTCAACAATTCCAAAATAAATACTTCCCCAAGCATTTTTTAATTTTTCTCCACAAAAATTCACAAAACAACATTTCTAATCTTTTAAAATTTTATGGGAATTCTTCATAATTTTTCCTATTTTCTTCTATTTTCCAAGAATTCTCTTTATCCCAACAATTACCAAATAAATATTTCTTTCCATATTTTTCATAAATTTCTTCCATAATAATTCATAAAATAAAACACCTAATTTTTTTTTTGAAATGTTTCAAAAAATTAAACATAATAAGATAATGGAAAATATTATCAACTTCCATCTATTTGAGATATTTTACACTTACCTTGTAACACTTTCTTCAAACTTTTTTTTGATGTGCCCAAATTCCTCTTCTTTACTCCTTCCTCCCAAATCTCTTTCACAAGCTCAATTTTTCTCACAATCTCTTTCTTTCTTTCTTTCAAATCTCTCTCTTACTCTCAAATCCTTCTTTCTTACAACATTTCTCTTTCTAATTCAAGTCTTTCAACCTTTCAAATTTTCTCTATTTATAGAGGTTGAATTAAGTTTAATTTAATTGTAGTGATCCACCATCTTTTATTATTTTATCATTTTTTTTATTTAATTTTTCACTAAATCTCACTCATAATCTTTAATTATTTGTCCATACTCTACTTTATCTTCCACATTTCTCTATTAATTCACCCATTATCTTTGATTATTTGGCCACACTTTACTTTGTCTCCCACATTTTTCCATTAATTCATCTTTTATTTTTGATTATTTGTTCACACCATATTTTGTCTTCCACATTTCTCCATTAATTCACCCATTATTTTTGATTATTTATTCACACCACATTTTGTCTCCCACATTCTCCATTAATTCACCCATTATCTTTGATTATTTATTCACACCATATTTTGTCTCCCACATTCTCCATTAATTCACCTATTATCTTTGATTATTATTTTTCAACTAAATCCTATTTTGAATGGACTATTCTTGTAACACCCCGCTTTTCTGAGCGTTAAATAACTTAAGAATTTCGGGAATATTTTTTTTTTTATAAACCATCTCCCGACAATCCCGTTTTACCTTCTCAACTCACTAAATAAGAATCAATAAGCTAAGACAGGTAATCATCATAAATGCGGAAGCTTAAAATCGAAACCTGATATGGTACATAATCAATTTCACTTTATAACCGTATAAGAATTCGTACCATACATTAACATCATCTCCTCAATATTGAAATACATAAATACATGGAGATTCCATAATGTTCTAACAAGACTAATCATCAATAAAGCATCAGCCAAAACATATCCGAGTCAGCTTACTGAATCCATCAGCTACGCCATCACGTGCCGTCTCATCTCAACCTGATCCTTGCCTAAGCTGCAAGTCTAAACTGGAACGTTGAATGTTCCAGGGGCATAACCCATTAGAAGATGAATCTTCTAGTAAGGGTTTAAAAACATGATACATGAATACATGATGCAATAACATAAACAATCATGTGCCCTAGTGTAACTTCCCTAGCCTACCAGCCTGGCATGGAACCCTAGGCAGAACCCCGAACCTCTGCAGGATAATCCTAACGTTGTTCCATCATTGCCCTTGGGAATTACGGCTACACTCTTAGGGCGACATCCCCATCCCATGCATGAGTATCAATATGCGAATAATATCGTACTATGCAAGAATAACGTCTTTCCATGCAATATGAAATGATCATAACTTCAATAAATATCATGCATAATGAAGCAAACGTTTCATATATAGGTTCTCGGGATAAAACCACTTACCTTTAGACGTAAACTCAAATTTTCTCGAAAAATGCGTATAACCTCGTTTTGCGTGCCAACCTTGAAAATAACATAAACCATCAAGATCCATGGCCAAATCACTTCCTGGCCAATCATTTCCAAGTAAAATCAATAATCTAATTTTTTCATACTTTTTCTTTATTTTCTCTATTTTTTCTCTATTTTTCATAGTCATAATTTCTTCCAAAATTCAAAATAAATACCTAATCAGGTAATTTATTTAATTTTTATTCATGAAAATTCCTAAAATAACATTTCTAATCTCTATGAGTTTTCTGAGAATTTTCCAAAATCTCTTCCTATTTTTCTCTAATTAAGTTTCCTTTCAAAAATTAAAAATAATTATTTCATCATAACATTTCTCAAATAAAATTTTATAAAACTGAACTATTCCTTTTTCTTGTATTTCTGGATATTTTTCCAGAATTTTCTCTCTTTTATTTCTATTTTTACTCTATTTTTCTTTATTTCAACATTTAAATAATATTAAAAATTATCTCCGGTCATCTTCTCCGGCGCCGGCACACCGGAAAATTAAACTGACTATACCAGAAGATAGCTTACCTTGATTTGATCATTTTGTCCAAATTTGAACTTGAAAGAACACTTGGAAGACCTCCCTCCGAGCAAAATTCAGTTCGGTTCCGGCGAGATCCGATTTTTCCGGCGAAGCTCCGATCACCCCTCAAATGAACTCCAAAATTTCTCAAACTTTCCAGAAATGATCCTCAGCTCATGGGCAACAAAAGCCCTATGGTTTGGTGCCTCAATTTGTTCAAAAGTGAGGTCGATTTGAAACTCAAATCTTGCAAAACTCTAAGCCACCATATCCTCTATTTATAGGCGATTTTGGCCCCATAAATGACGGATCTCGCTTCAATCAAGGCCTCTGATGTCCCCTATTGCCCTTAACAAGTCCAAAATCCACCGAAAGAGCTTCATTTTCGCGATCTAAATGGCCAAACTTTCGGCCACTTTTTCTTCAATTTCTGGCAATTCCATTGCTTGTTGTCGGTCAAGCCCTTTACAAAAGATGCTCCTTGAGCAACCCTCGTGCCATCCCTGTGGCCAATTTCGGTGATTTGATGGGTTGGTCGGCCATGGTTGCTTGGAGATTTTCTTAAAATTGCACTTTGGCCCCTCAAACTTTGGTTTTCTCACTTTGACCCATTTCACCAAGTTCCTTGACTTTTGATAATTTCTCTCAAGACCCTAAAGTCCTAAAACATCAATTTGACCCCTGAGGATTCTGAAAAAATATCGTTTCGGCCTCTCTTGAGTAATTTCAAAAAATTGCATTTAGGCCCGAATCTCCGTTTTGGCCCTAAACCTCTTCGTTTCTTCCTGAAACCACTGAAGGGTTGTTCCTTATGAAAAATTGAAGCCCCCTCAAGTTTCTGTTGACTTCTCGGAAGTCATCTATGACGATTCGGTATTACATCCTAATTAGTAGCTGTATTTTAGCTGTACCGAAAACTGTTCCCGATCCAATTTATTTCGTTGCTATAAATCATATCTTGGGGTGCTCGTTAATGCTACATCATTTTCCTTTGTCATTTCGGCTCCAGGGTACTCCCGGCAGTTGATTTAGTCAATTTTTCGGACTATTCAGATACCAATTTTCTCTGAAACCCCATTTCTCTAATAAATTACTTATTTTTAATTAACCCAAATTTCTCGGGTATTACAATTCTTTCATTTAGTCCATAAACTCAAGCCCACTTTCTTAACGTACTAACTTTAAGCTCATTTACTTAACCTTTCATTTCTCAACTTAGTCCACTAACTATAAGCCCATTTATTTAGCCTTTCTTTTTTTTCAACTTAGTCCATTAACTCTAAGTCCATTTATTTAGCTTTCTTTTTTCACTTAACTCATTAGTTTTCTCAATTATAATCTCCAATGGAAGTAAAAATATTTTAAATACAAACAAAATAATAATAATAATTATTATTATTATTCTCAAAATACTAGGATATTACAACTATGACAAGCATCATACGTATAGTTTTAAATTTAACAAGAGAAAAAATCTCAATATAATCTATGCCCTTCCTCTGAGTAAAACCTTTAGCCACTAATCTGGCTTTAAATCTTAAAGGATCAATGTGTAACATACATTCCTTGAGCTTGAACAATCATTTACACCTTACCAGCTTTTGTTTATGAGGTACTGGGACCAATTCCCAAGTGTTGTTGGTCATTAAAGATGTCATTTTTTCATTTATTGCACATTGCCATTTTGAGCAGTCATGAGAGCTGACAACCTCTTCATAGTAGGATGACTCACTGCTTCTCATTTCCATTCCTGTTACTAAGGCACAATAAACAAGGTCTGAATATGCATATCTAGCAGGAGGTCTCACAGTTCTCTTGCTTTTATCACGGGCTAATTGATAATCCCTTGAGTTTTGCTAAAGAGAGTCATGCTGCTCCATCTCAACCTCAGGGATATCAATTGACTCCTCATGATCACTTTTGTGGTCAGAGGATGGATCACTGTTTGGGATGGAATTATCAAGAACTGGGATAGCTGGCAGGTCATTTATACCTATTGGCAGCTCTACCGGAAACTAAGTATTACCAGTTATCACAAAGTCATATGGCTGTTGGAATTTTAAAGACATTGGTAGCTATGAAGTTAATGAACAAAAGCTGTAGAAAGAAAAAACATGAATGTGAAGACTATAACCTCATTCTATTTATTCATATCATCATACCTTTAAATAGGCAATACATGTCAACCGAATAACAAGAAAATAAGATTTACTGCTGGACTTAAATTTAAAAACAACGAAATTATCTCAACCCATTAAATCAGTAAACAGAATCAAAGACCCAATCATAACTGACAATTTTGACTCAGCAACTTTGAATCAATATTCAACATTCCTCCTTGATTCAAAGTTGCAAAACTTTAACTTTTTATGGAGCACTTCTCTCCAAATTTCTTCCGAATTGTGAAGCACTTATCTTCACTTCTTGATGCACTTCTCATCACAATCAATACTTCCTTCAAATGTTGAAAAAAACTCAACTCAGTTTCATGGAGTTCTTCTCTCCAAAAAATTCTTCTTAGTTCACTTCTCACCAACTAAAAGAGTGTTTCCTCTTCAATTGCCCCTTCAACTGCCTTCACTGTATTTGCTTGTTCTTTCATGTTAAATATGCAATCCTTTTTCAAATGCCCAAATCTTTTACACTAGAATCATTGAGGCTTCCCCTTGTGCCAACAATCTTTCTCTTCATGACCAGACTTTTTGCAATGGTCACATTTTGGAATTTTTCCTTTCCTCTTTGACGCTGAACTCTTGGCAAGATAAGTTCCCTCCATCGTCTTTTCACTTTCTTCATTTCTCATAATTCTTCTTTGCTCCTGAGCTTGTAAGGCTCCGATTAATTCTGCCAATGTAATTTGGCTAATGTTCCTTGAATCTTCAAGGGAGGAGATTTTTGCCTTAAACCTCTCAGGTAGGCTTATCAAGACTTTCTCTACAATCTTGCTGTCAGGTAGCTCTTCTCCCATAAGTCTAATTTTATTTACCACCGTCATTAGTTTTTTAGAGAACTCTTGGATTGTATCTTTTTCATTCATTCTAAGAATCTCAAAATTTCTTTTGAAATTCAACACTTGTATTCTCTTCGTTCTAGCATTCCCTTGATATAGCTCTTTCAATACATCCTATGCTTCCTTAGCTGTTTCACAAGCCATGATTCTTGATAAAATTGATTTGAAGATAGCAGCGTGTAATTGAGATAAAGTCCTTAGAGCTTTAGCTTCTGCTTTTTCATGAGCTCTGATTTGATTGAGCGTAGGATTGTTGCCAAGCGGAGGTATCTACTTTTCACTTTCTATCCACTTCCATAAACTGAGACCTCTCAAATGAGCTTTCATTTTGACAGCCCATACTTGATAATTTTCTCTATCAAAAGCTGGAGGTGAAAAAGATGATGTGTTTGTGGAAGCCATAGAAATAAAGAAGGCGTTAATGGGTTCTCTCTTACAAGCCCCTTAAGATCATTGAATGCTTTGATACCATTGTTGGAATTTTAGAGATATTGGTAGCTATGAAGTCAACGAACAAAAGCTGTAAAAAGAAAAAAAACATGAATGTGAAGGTTGTAACTTCATTCTATTTATTCACATAATCATGCATTTAAATAGGCAATACATGTCAACTAAATAACAAGAAAATAGGATTTACTGCTGGACTTAAATTTAAAAACAGCGAAATTATCTCAACCCACTAAATCAGTAAACAGAATCAAAGACCCAATCATAACTGACAATTTTGACTCAGCAACTTTGAATCAATATTCAATAGATACTAGGTTTAGGGTCTGTCTCTAAATTTTCTACTCTGCAAGAGAAAACAGTTTCATTAAATATATCATCCCTGCTTATGATTATTTGTACTCCTTTCCCATAACCTATAGCCTTTAGTTCTATCTCGAAACCCTACCAATACACATTTCGTGGACCTTGGGTCTAATTTTCCTATAGATTGGTGAACATAGGCTTCACACCCAAAGACTTTTAAATGATCTAAGTTCATTTTTCTACCCATCCGCTTTTCTTCAGGGCACTTTAAATTTAAGATAGTGGAAGGGCTTCTATTTATCAGGTAGGCAACAGTAGAAAGGGCTTCTCCCCAAAAAGTCTTAGGCATACCGGCTGTGAACAATAAACATCTTACCTTTTCTAGGAGTGTTTTGTTCATTCTTTCAGCCACCCCATTCTATTGGGGTGTGTTCCTAACAGTTTTGTGCCTAGTAATGTCATGTGTGTTGTAAAACTCATCAAACTCTCTATTACAGAATTCTAATCCATTGTCTGTTCTTAATGTTTTAATCCTCTTATCAGTTTGGTTTTCAACTAAGGCCTTCCATATTTTAAATTTTCCTAATGTCTGGTCCTTAGTCCTAAGAGGGAACACCCATATTTTCCTAGTAAAGTCATCAACAATGGATAAAAAATACCTGTTGCCACCAATGGTTGGTGTTTGAGAGGGACCCTGCCATAGGTCTGCATGCAAGTATTATAGTTATGCCTTCGCCAGGTGAGTTTCTTTATGGAAACTCAACCTGTGTTGCTTGTCTAGAGTACAAGGCTCACAAAAGTTTAGAGAACCTGTAGTCACTGAATCAAGATAACCTTGAGTTGACAGTGCTTGCAGACATTTCTGGCTCATGTGACCAAGTCTCAAATGATAGAGATCTATCTTATCAGATTTAATAATGCACGTAGAAGAAACAGGGATAAGAGAACAATCATTTAACATATATAAACCATGCCTCTTAGTACCAGTTAGAATTAGGTCATTATTTTTAAAAATCTGCATGAATCCATTTTAAATAGTATAAGAATAGCTTAATTCATCTAATGTACCAAGAGATATTAAATTTCATTTCAAGCCAGGCACATATCTTACATTAGTGAGTATTCTGACTTTGTTATCATGCATTTTTAAGGTTATGTCACATATATCTTGCACGTTACATGATTGGTTATTTCTCATATACACAATGCCAGATTCTTTGTTACTAAAGTTTTGAAACCATGTAATATTAGGACACATGTGGAATGAACATCCAAAGTCCATTATCCACTCATTAGTAACAGATGCATTAAAAACAAGAAGAACTTTAGCTAATGTGTTAGAGTTATTGGCAACTATGGTTACATTACCCCCTTGTTTCTGTTTCTTTAAAAGATCATATCAATACTTTCTAATGTGTCCATCTTTTCCACAATAATAACACTTACACTTAGGTTTTTGTTTACCCTTTTTTTTCTCCTTGTTTTTACCCTTATTCCCAAAACCCCCCAAATTGATCTCCATTACTCGTATTGTTTCTCTTTTCAAACTTTCCTTTAACAAATAAGTTATTACCATATTTTTTAGATGTGTTTAACTCTAACTCCCTAGCTTTAATTCCATATATAACCAAGTCTAAGCTATGTACAATTCTCGTGTATTGCAAAGCATGCTTAACAACATTATATTCATCAGGTAAAGAGTTTAATAAGATCATAACCTCACTGGTATCACCTGAGGCTTGATCTGTTCCTCTTAACAACAAAGCAAATCTAATAAACTCCTCTATGTTTTCATCCATAGATTTAGACACATTCATTTTAAAGTTAAATAACATACCCTTTAGATAAACTAAGTTAAGAGCAGACAAAACAAAATATAATGATTCAAGCTTATTCCACAATTCAATAAGAGTATTCATGCCATCAACTTTACGAATAACACTATCACCAAGATGCTAGAAAATAAGATTGTAAGCTTCTTCCCTTACCTCATCAGTTCTAGCTAACTTATATGCCGACCATTTTCTGTCATCAAGCTCAAGTGCAATAAGCACTTTGTGATGAGAGAGCAGAACTCTTATCTTCTTTTTCCAACTACCGAAATCACTTTTTTCCGTCAAATGTACCGATTTCAAATCGGGTTGATGTCATCTTTGCTTTACACGAAGGTACCCTAAAACTCTAGACGCTGATAGAGATTCACACATAACACACTCAACTGACAAAGACTTTCAGCAAACCCTAGAGAATCAAACCGGCACAAGCAAAACAAAAATATGACCCTAAGTTTGGAAATAACACAGGCTCCGAAACCCTAGATCGTGGATACCAGAGAAATGGTTATGATACCAAAAGAGGCAATACAAATCGGAGGTTGTGCATGACTGATCTCGAGGCACTGTTGAAGATAAACAGAGGAAAGTAGCGGTGGGGATGCAATCGTATAAAGCAGCATCGACGATCGGAATGGAAGCAGGCTAAACGACAAAGGAAGAGAAGGCACGCCTTGATAAAACGGCAGGGGAGGGTTGTCGTTTTGGCCGTCCAACTCATGGGCCCAAAACGACAACATTTTGGTTAGCCAATGAGGGTTTCCAAATGACTATCCTACCTCCATGCGAAATGTCGCCGTTGAAGCTTCATATACAACAAAAACAAGTGAAGTTCGTATATAAATATTTTCTTACTCTTAACGATACGTTTGAAGTGGGACCTGTGAAGAAGTTTAATTCTTTTGTAACTAGAGAATAGGTTAGAAAAGGAGACCAAAAATAGATAAAAAAAAATAATATTATTTCCTTCATCTTTTATATTTGGTTTGAAACTAGTATTTATAGTGGAGATATATGAGATATAGGATAACAACTTACATAGTTGTTGTAATTTACAAAAACAAATTAATAGAAGTTTAACATAATAGAAGGTAGTTGACTACTTATATAATAGAGAATAACTACTTGGCTAACATGCCTTTTCTCCTCAAGTTGGAGATTGGGGTTCCAACAATCCCATCTTAGAAATGAGGAAATAATGTTGAGAAATGCCTAGTGGTGTTGTGAAAATGTCCACAAGTTGATTTGTAATACCCGAGAAAATTTTTGAGGATAAAATGATATTTGGTAAAGGGCAAAATTGGAAATTTGAGAAAAATGAGACTTTAGGGCACACTAACATGGTTTTGGACGACCGAATTAGTCAGAAAGAGTACCTCAGACCCTAGATAGCCCAATAAAATGGTATAGGATCTACAATCAATTAAAATTATAATTTTTAGTGGTGAAATAAAGAAGATCGGGAACAGTTTTTGGTACAGCAAAATACAGCTGCCCATTTAGGTCGTATTACCGAATTGCTGTAATCGACGTCCAAAAAGTCAACGGAGAGTGTCAGGGAATAGTATTCGATGTGTAGAACAACCCTTAAGTGGTTTCGGGTTGAATCGAGTGGATTTGAGGTCAAATAAATCAGTCGGGCCAAAGTGTAATTTTCTAAAAATACCCAAGAGAGGTCTAAACGGCAATTTTTCGAAAGTTTCAAGGGTGAAATGAGAATTATTAACCTTAAGGGTCTTAGTGAAGGTATTAGAAAAGTCAGGGGCTTGAGGAAAAGGACCAAAAATGCAAAAGGAAAACTTCAGGGGGTTAAAGTGCAATTTTTAGAAAATTGCACAGAGAGGTAGATCTGGCCGCACGTTTTGGCCAGAAAATCCAGCCATTTGGCCGTCAAGTCTTGTCAAGGGATGGCCGAGAACTGTCCTAGGAGGCGTGGGGAAGAAGTATGGCCGAAAAATTGGCCACATGGGGTAGTTTTTTGGCTATAAATAGCCCAAGGTTTCGGCTGATTTTGGAAGCACAAATCGAGCTCGATTTTGAATGAATCTTGGAGCTTTGATAGAGGTCTTTTGATCTCTTGAAGCCAAGGATCATTTTGGCACCGCTTTGAGGCGTTTTGGAGTAGATTTGAGGGTGTTTCGAAGGTGGCCGGAAAAGCCCTAGGCGGACCGCAACCGAGACCTGCAACTGGAGTTTTAATCGACTTTTCGGCTTCCTTTTGGCCTGAAACCGGTGGGGCTAGGATCGACTCTTCATGGGCTTTTAGGCGGCACCCGATTTACGGCCATCGGAGCAGTCGCCGGCGACCGGCTTGAGGAAGAAGACGACTGACGCGTGATTGGCACGCGCCAGTTCAGGCCGAGCAATCCACGCGCCGCGCGTGAGGGCGCGTGACACGTCGGGTAATTTTGAAATTTTTTTAATTATTTTCAGAAAATTATTTTATTAATTATGGTGCAAGAAAATTTAGAAAATTGTTGGAGAAAATGGTCATTTTGCAATTTTCAAAGTGAAAAAGGCTTATGAAAAATAGGAAAAGGTATTGGAAAATCCTTAGAAAATTTTGGGAGATAGAAATTAATTATTTATGAATTATTGTGAAGAGAAATCAAGGAAAACTCTTGAGTAGGTATTTATTAGAATTTTTGGGAGAAATATAAGGAAAATAAGAAGAAAATTATGAAAAATTAGAAAAATAGAAATTAATATGATTTTGGACAAACTTGATGTTTAGGGTATTGTTGAGGCTTGAGGTTGAAGTACAGGGACGTCAAGCGCGAGAATCGAGGTCAGGCATGCAGATCGAGGCTGACCGCGCTTGACAATTGGGAATTCGTTTAAAGGTGAGTAGTTCTCCTCTAAAACTCGATTTACTGTGAGTGTTCACTCTCAAACTTTGTTTTGCCTTGTGAGTAGTTCTCCTCTAAAACTCGATTTACTGTGAGTGTTCACCCCAAATGACTGTTTACATGTGCATTAAACGTTGATTCTAAGTATCGATTTAAATGACGCATGTTATGAGTTTAAGTGATGCATGTTATGATTTTTTCGACCATTGGCTTGTTTTGTGTCGTTCATGTGGTATGTGGGTTGTTAACCTGTGACGAAGCCCAGAGTAACAGCACTCGGGATGCGTACCTGGATTAATGCTTGGTGACCACTTGGGACGGGGCTGAGACGGACTTCACCCTACGGGACCCAAGTGGCGGGGCTGCGAGTGGACACCACCCTGGTTGTTGGCTCAAGTGGCGGGGCTGCGAGTGGACACCACCCTAGGATCCTTTGAGCAGTAGCATTAATGTTGAGGTGACGTCGATTCCGTGGATAGTGCTAACGTGATACTCTTGGGGCTAGGGTTGTGTTTTGGAATTCTTGAGTGGGAGCGTAAAGCCTGACAATGACAATGGGGTGATTCCTGGGTTCATGTGTCGAGGTTGTCCCTCTTAAACAGGATCGGTTGCCAATGGGTCGATTTGGTCGTGTCGCCTTTAGAGAGATTGCGTTTTCCCCGGTTAGGGTTAAATGCGTTGGGATTCTCTTAGGCTGGTGCATGTTGAGATTTATCGATTTTGTGTACATGATTCTGCATACATTCATGAAAATGTTTTCGAACTCTCACTTAGATGATTCAGCATCTAATTTGGACCATGTCCCTAGAATATTCAAACGTTCCAGGTGAAAGCAGTGGCGTCAAGAGAAAGAATGTCGTCAGGATGTAGCAGTTACGTTTGGTTTTCGTAGGTCCTGTCTATGATTACAATGTTCAGAAATTATGTAATGTATTTTCATGTGAAACATCGATTCAGTTATTGTAAAAGAAATTGTCAGTGATATGTATATATTTGAGGTTTCGATCTTGCTTCCGCTGATATGATTGATGATGCCTGTCTTAGTTTATTAAATGTTGTTATACTAAGAAGGTACGATCGAGATTGTCGGGAAAACGGTTTTGATGGCTATCGAGGGATTTATGTGGTGTTTGATTCAAATTTTCTCGAAATCTCGAATTAAAGCACGCTTGGGAAAAGTGGGGCGTTACATGATTAGTCAAGGAAACATGGACAAGTTGAATAAAATTGTTCTTCAAGTATTCACGGTCAAGATCAGAATCAATTTCTAGTGTTTGGTATGTTTATGGAAGACTAGATTTGTAGCAATGTGAATAGTAGCTTAGCTATCACAATAAAAAGGCACTAGAAGTGAAAGTTTGATATGGAATGCTCACAACAAATAAGAAATCCATAGTAATTCACACATCATGGTTGCATACTATGGTATTCTACTTCTGCAAAAGAACGAGAAATTATTTATTGTTTCATCGTTTTATAAGATACTAGAGATGATCCAAAGAAAATACAAGTTAGTAAGAGACTTCCAAGAGAAGGAACAAGATGCCCACTTAGTATCATAGAAAGCTTGAAGAGATAGAGTCGAAACAATTAGATAGAATAATCTTTTGTGAGCATTAAGATAGTGAACCAAACGAGGTTGACAAGGAGTTGACATAAATTGACTTAAATGTTAAACGGTATAACTAATGTTTGGTTGAGTCAGATTGATATATAAAAGTCAACCAACAAGTCATCTGTACTATTTAGGATCAAACATAAGTTCTCCTTGATCATGCGTAAGGTCTAACCCTTTAGAAAGAGGAAAGGAATAACTTTTAGCATCATGTAAGCTTATATCCTTGATAACATTTAGGATGAATGAGCAATTTTCAAACCCAAAAAATACATTCCTAGGTCTTTAATCTTGACTTTACGATCAAGTGCAATCTTGATCTCATTCATAAATGTTGAATCGATACCAATGAGAAAAACATGATCCACATAAACTAATAAGGCATTGAAATTACTGTTGTGGCTCTTAGTGAATAGACAATGATAATGAGACTGTGTGAACCCTAAAGTGACAAGAAATGAAGTAAATTCAATATTCCATTGGTGAGAAACTTGTCGAAGACCATAAAGGGATCATTTGAGAAGACAAACCTATCCAGGAGCTGTCTTAGGGTGCGTTTGATTGCAAGGGTGAAATTTGAGTGGAAAGAAAATGAATTCCAGAGAATTGAACTGCAGGGAAAATGAATTCTTGGAAATTGAAAGTTTAAACTGTTTGATTGGTATAATATTTTACCTAGAAAATGATGTTATTTTCTATCTTTTGGTGTTTGATTAGTAATATTTTTCATAGAATTTGATCATTTTTCTGGCATTTCGTGTTTGATAGGCATTATTTTTCATGGAAAATGACATATTTTCCATGGAATTCAATAGTGAAAATGTATTAAAAATATTAAATCTTGTACAGAAAAATTAAAATAATAACGTATTTTAAATTAATTAAATTATTTTCTCAAACAAATAAAACTACAAAATTAATTTTTTTTTTGTTTTTCAAAAAAATAATTTATACGTAATTTTTGACATATTTCCTTTTTATATATTTATATTCATTAATTATTAAAATATAAAATAATTTACAAACCCTCTCCACCCACCTGCCCTTCTCCCTCATCCTCACTATCGCCCACCCACTGCCTTTCTCAATTGCCAATTGTCAGGAAAATTCCATCTCCTCCCCCCTTAAGAATTTGATTTCCATGGTTTTCAGGAAAATGGCCTCACGTGACCTTTAATGAGAAAATAAGTTCCTTGGAAAAAAAATGCTATCAAACAAGGCAAAAGTTGGAAAATGGGTGGAAAAATTACCTTTTCCTTGAAAAATTTGGGCTATCAAACGTGCCCTTAGTGTATCCCTCAAAAAGTATAATATAAACTTCCTCATTAATGTATCCATGGAGGAAAACATTATTTACATCTAATTGATATATCACCCATGATTTGATTGTAACAATGGCAATGAACAACCTAACGGTAAAAAGTTTAGCAATATGTGAGAAACTTTTTTTGAAATCCAAATCAAGGATTTGATTATAGCCCTTAGTTGCTATTGGACGAGTTTTATACCAATCAATCTCTCCATTTGGTTTATATTTAATCTTGTAAACTCATTTGGAGCCTATGGCTCGTTTCCCTTTTGGTAAAGTGGTAAGAATCCAGGTCCCATTTTGCTCAAGTGCAATAAGCTCTTGATGCATGGCTTTAATCCAATTGGGGTTAGTGGTAGCAATATGAAAAAAAAAAAGGCTCTAGTGTAGAATTGATGTTATTAATGAAAGAAGAAGAAGAAAAAGAAGAAGAAGAAGAAACCGAAAGACTAGAAGAAAAAAGAAAAAATGTATATGTATCCTATAAAGTAATAGGATCAAGAGAGCTGGTATGGACATAACTTATTCAAGAGCTCCATCTAATACGTTGACCAGGTAATGAAGGAGAAACATGTGAGAAATCAAGTGATATAGGTAATTGATCGGTTGAAAAAGACAAAAAATGTGAAGTATAAGACACATTAGGTAGCAAGAATAAGGGAGAATTGATAGAATATCATATCAAAACTTCTAGAAGAAGAATATGATGGAAAATTAAAATTAGGCATGTCTAATGAAACTTGCGGTAAAGATAAAGATAGAGGCGTATTATGCGAGATATATATGTTTGAAATGAAATTGTGTCTCATGGAAAATAACATCTCGACTAGTAAAAATCTTATGAGAATGCAGGTTATAGAGCTTACACCCTTTGCGGGTACTTGAGTATCCAATGAACATCGAAGGAATTACACCACTAAATTTGTCCTTATGTGAGATGTTGTTTTTGACATAATAGAGACAACCATACATCTTGAGTGAAGTATAATCTAGTACCTTTTGATAAAAAAGATGATAAAATATTTTTCAATTAAAAACATGAGTAGACAATTTATTTAAGTAGTGTTTGTTAATCAAGATATAGATTGAAAAATGTAAGATATGGAAAATATTCTAAACTTTTATTATTTTCAATGTGTTTATTAAACTTATCTGGTGACTCGAAAAAAAAGTCACGTGACTTCTTATTTGACACTTTCTAGATGTGTTTATCTTTCTCTCAATCCAAATAAGCATATCTTATACCTTATAGATAAGAAAAAATGAAGCATATGTCACCTAATATATTCCAAAAAATTTAATAAACAATTTGATAAAAATCTTAGAATGCTTTCTCTCTGAAGCACGAAAACAGAGAAAACAACCCGAAACATTTTTCAGGCCATATCTGTAAATTGTGAAATGTTCTGGGCCATTTCACAATTTACATAAATAGCCAAAAACACATTTTCGGTGACAACAGTCAAGGATCAGTCTCACTCACACACATATCTTGAAGGCCGAGCTTCATTTTTCTTCATCTTTTCAGTCTTCTTCTTCTTCTGTTTTGTCTCTTAGTCGAGCGTTTGTTGCTCCGGTCTTCAAGTGTTCCCTCGTTGTCGTTTCCTCACTTTCAATTCTAGTTTCGATTATCATTCTCTCTTTGTCGATTGTTATCGTTCTCTCACAAATGAAGATCGCCCTTTTCTTTATCAGTCATTGCCGTCGTTCCTTCTCATTTTAGATCTATTGGTTTCATTGGTATGTCTTATAAAATAATTGCTAAGGTTTCATTCTTGAGGTATGGAGAGGACTTGTATTATCAAATTTAACAAATGGATTGATTACGTAATTATAAGTTTTGCCTATAAGCTTAATATGGGGTATGGGCATCATCATGTTTTGTTTTTCTATGAATGCAATAACGCAAAGCATATTCAAGTTATCAAATCAACTGAAGCATTAAATTATAAATATTCAAATACATCAGTCCAAAAAAAATTCCACAGGAATAGACCAAGACTTCACTGCTATCACTATATTAATTGCTTCTTTTTGAAAAGATAGGGTTTAACTGTAAGTATAGAGTGATTATATTAAGTAGTAATTATCTGAATAATTTTATGTTTAAATTTAGTTAATCAATTATCTTATGATTTTTGTTCACTTTGAAATATTATTACCATCTCAATCACTCAAGGGTAAATGATACTTTAATGTTTCTTAATATGTATAGAATTGATTTTTAATTTTAAATTCAAATATTATTGATGATTATTTAAATGCATCATGAAATTTATGTTTATGTTTATATGAATGTATTATTGAATTTATGTTTATTGTTTACGTTTGTTTGTATTATGTTTGAATTATTTTTTTTATATTTTTTAAATTTACACTTTACTCCTCATTTTCGTTTCTTATTTTTTAGAAAAATGTTATTTCTTCGTTTTCATGCAACGTAGTGCTTCCTAGTTTTACCATTCTATATTTTGATTCGAAAAGTATTCTAAATTTATCTTGATATAATTTTATCTTGATGATTTTAACAAATACTACCTTAAAATGTAAGTTATAGTGAGAATACTTTTAGACCAAAATTTAGCAGGAAGATGAGATTGAATTTGAAAGACTCTCGTAAGGTTAAGAAAACATTTATGTTTCCTTTCCACCACACCATTTGAAACCCATAGGGAATGACACTTTGAGTTTAAAAATTCAGTGCCATTATTAGTTTGAACTATCTTGACTTTAGCATGAAATTGAGTGGAAATCATGGACAAAAATTGGGAGAGTACAGCGGGGCATTGGGTTTTATGCCAAGTTCATATAGCTCTAGTGTTATCATCCACCATAGTTAAGAAGTAATTGACACATGTAATTAAAGTCACATGATACAGCCCCCGAATGTTGATGTTTGACAAATCAAAATGAAGTTTAGAACGTGTTGAGCTGAAAAGAAATGGTAATTGTGGTTGTTTAGCCTGAGGACAAACAAAATACTTGCAATTCATATCAGCTAAGTAGCTTGAATGAGTGTGAAACTAGGAATGAAAGGATATATTCTGTATATTCAAATTAACCAGGTAATATAAAGAATATGTTGTTTACAAAAGATGGTTTATAAGTCCAAACTTTCTCTGAGAAAGATTGAATAGTGGCTGGGAAAAAACTAGTTTGGGCCAGCGTGTAAAGTCGTCCTTCAACCTTCGCAACCAGTATAACCTCAGCAATCTTCAAGTCCTGAATGACACAACCATAAGGATAAAATATAATTAATTGTTGAGATTTTTAGCGAAATTTTTTAATTAATTTTAAAAATTATTTCTTATTTTTTTATGTTAGTTTCTTGTTCAGTGTGTAATCCTATTTACTACTTAGTTGTTCATTGTTATTAGGTAAGAAAATCTTATCCTTAGTGAATAAGAAAATTAGTTTATAAATAAAATACTTGACTTTATTATTCAAGGTGTGTAAATTATTTGTGAGAAACTAGTGAGAGTTAGGAATTAGGTGTAATTGAGATTTGGATTTAAAAAGAGAATATTAAGGTTTGTAGTTGTAAATTTTATTACGTAGTGATATTTTTTCTTTGTTATCCTAATAGCTGTGTTTTTTTCCTTTTCACGTAAAAAATCTCTTGTATTTGAATGTGATTGGATCTTTTGTTTTTCATCTTATTTTTCAACAAGTGATATCCGAGTTTTAGTTATTGGTCGTCTAGTATGCAAAAGATATGTCAGGCACGATAAAATTTGATTTTGAAAAGTTTGATAGGAATATCAATTTTAGCTTATGATAAATATTAGTCAAGGATATCTTGATCCAATATAGGTTACACAAGGTGTTGAAGGACAAACCAACTCCTGAAAGCTTTAAAAAATCTGGTAAAGTACTTTGCTGGAAGTGCAAACAATCTGGTCAAGTGAAAAAATGATTGTTGCACTGATAGAACAAGTCTGACAAAGAGCTCCAAAGTTTGTGATGCTAGAGATTCGTCTCTCAATTTTGTGAGAGATAAAGACGTCTTCTAAAGAGATGGATACATCATCATGGCATGTCTTTAGAGTTTCCAAGAAAGATAATGTGATATTTCTAACATGTCCACAAATTTACACACGAGCATTGGCTTGGTGGCGATGCAAGGTGTGGTGGAAATGATGTTGATGATTGAAGAGCTCCCAAGGAAGCCAAGCATGAGGTTGCACCATAGTTTTTCAACAAGGTACTTTTAGACATTGTATCGTAAAAATCTTAGGTGGTTGTACATTTTATGGTGGGGTACGGTGATCTTGGTGATTGAGATCATGGTGATTATTAGTAATAGATAGGCAAGGATGCCATTGGAGAATGGACTAATATTTTTTAGGAATTCTCACTAAGGTGGTGGTTTATTGGGATTTTCAGCGAGAAATTTTAATAAGTCTTGAAGATTATTTTTTTTTCCTAATATTGGTTTCCTGTTTAGTGTGTAATCTTATTTACTAGTCAGTTGTTAACTGTTGTTAGACAAGGAAATATTAACCTTGGTGAATAAGAAAACTAGTCTATAGATAAGATGTTTAGTTTGAATAAGGTGTGCAAATTATTTGTGAGAAATCATTGAGAGTTAAAAATTGGGTGTAATTGAGATTTGAATATAAAGAGAAAATATTAAGTTTTGTAATTGTAAACTTTATTACGTAGTGATTTTGTTTTTCTATTGTCCTGACGGTCGTAGTTTTTTTTCTTTTAGCATTTTTTATGTAAAAATCTCTTGTATTTGAGTGTGATTGGATCTTTTGTTTTTTATTTTATTTTTCAACATTAACAAGAAGACTAAAGTCATGAATAAGTTTATTGACTGACAATAAGTTAAATTGAAAGGAAGGAATATAGAGTATGTCATGCGGAATAAGATTGGATGCAAATTTAATGTTTTCAAAGAGTGTCTTAAAGAGTACTCTCAACTACATTGTTTACCCGAGCTGTTGTAGTATGAGAAAAATCTTCATCTTTATTCTTGTTAGTTTTAGACCAATCGGGATACCCAATCAGTTTAAAACACTGGTCTTTAGCATGTCTTTCCCATTTACAGTAAAGATAATAACCTCTTGGTCCCTTGAATCTTTTTTGTTCATTTCTTTAAATTGGTTGGTTTTGCTAAGAAAGTAGAGCCTTTTGACATATCAGTGAAGGAAGAGACCATCCTTTGGGATTCAACCCTCAAAACCATAAGAGTAGGCTTTATTCACTGATGGAAGTGAATCTAGAAGTAAAATTTGATTTCGGACTTGATCGTGGCCATCATTCAAATCCATCAAAAACTGCATCAATTTGTTCATGTTTGTGATTTCTGTCATGGATTTTGTCGCACCACAGTCACAGGCTGGAATGGGATCTACTGAAGCAAGTGCATCACATAACCATTTTAATTGAGTATAATAAGTTGAAATCGAAGCATTTTCTTGTGAAAAGAGACAATTTGTCTCTGAATTTGGTAAATCAAGGGACCATTGCTTTCACCAAATCTTTCAGCAATTTCTGTTCATAATTCTCTTACTGTTGTGGTATAGAGGAAAGCCTTCACCAACTCTTTTGATATAATTTTCAAAATCCACGATGTAACCATATAGTTACATTAGGGTAAATCATACGAAATGTCACAAAATTTTAGTGTCTTTTTCAGTTTGGTCACTAAACTTTAATTCTTTGCAAAGTAATCACAAAACTTTAAAATGTTTTGCAATGTGGTCACTAAAGTGATTTTTTGATAGTTTTTAGCCAAAATTGATGACGTGGCAATGATGTGGTGCTGACGTAACGATGATGTGGCCATTGCCACGTCAACAATTTTGACTAGAAATTGTTCAAAAATCACTTTAGTGACCATATTACAAAATATTTTAAAGTTTTGTGATCACTTTGCAAGTAATTGAAGTTTAGTGATCAAATTGAAAAAGAGGCCAAAGTTTTGTGACCTTTAGTGTGATTTACCCAATTACATCATTTTCAAGATTCAAACAATTCTGACTCCTCAACAAGTGGCTGTACTCGTCCATCAATAAATCCTAATTTGTTCTTATTAAAGGTGAAGACATGAGAATCTTACCTAGATTATCGGATCCTTGAAGATGAGGAGGATCTCTATTAGAAAGACTAGGAAGATTTTGATTGGTATTACCTCCAAGCATATTTACGATAATCTCTTCCATTAATCTGTTGGGAAAAATAGGACAGAGTTTCGAACAATTGCGGATGCTTCTCAGAATCACCTTTTCCCACCATGAAATAGAACACAAACAGAAAATACAAGAGACAGAGATTTAACGTGGAAAACCCTCCAATGTTGAGGGAAAAACCATGGGGCAAGATCCGAGCAATATTCCACTATAATAAGAATAATTACAAAAATATCCTCACACACTCTACTTTTTTTCAAGTGATACAACAATATAGTGGCACTCACAAAACACCCTTACTTTGAAGCGTTTGCTTCCTTGCCTCTCTTCTCTAACTTGAACTTGAATGCTCTCACAAATGGATGCAAATGGGATGATTGAAACCTTATGAGAGAGGGGTATTTATACTTGAGGCTTACCTCCCCCAAAAAACATAAGTTAGGCCATAGTTTGGTAGCCTAACAAATTAAGCATGTTAGGTAGCCTAACATAATTAGACATGTGAAGTTGCCTAACATTAGGCTAGAACCCATCAATTCTCCCCCTCCAGCCTAAGAGTAAGAAAAATAACACCAGAAGCAATTAAGCGGAGTCCATGTCGGCCAACCCGGCACTTAGTTGCAGCTTCTCCCAAGTTACAACCTTTGTCATCATGTCAGCAGGATTTTCATCAATGTGAATCTTCTCTAATATGAATTGATGCTCATCCACTGCTAACCATAGCCAATGGTATCTGATATCAATGTGATTTGTGCATGAGTGATACATCGCGTTCTTGCTCAAATCTAGAGCACTCTGACTATCACAGTAAATTATTGTCTTTTCCAGTTTCATCCTCAATTGTTGAAGAAATCTTATCAACCAAAGCATTTCTTTTCCTGCTTCAATCATGGCAATGTATTCTGCCTCTGTTGTAGATAAGGCAACACACTTCTGCAATTTAGACTGCCATGATATAGCTCCTCCTGCAAAAGTAAATAAGAATCCTGAAGTAGATTTCCTACTGTCCAAGTCACCTGCCATATTTGCATCTTCATATCCCTCCAAAATTGGTTCAGATCCTCCAAAACACAAGCACATTTTTGTACTACGTCTGAGATATCTCAAGATCCACTTCACAGCTTCCCAATGGTCTCTACCTGGGTTGGAAAGAAAACTGCTGACTACTTCTACCGCATAAGCGATATCCAGACGGAATCCTAGCCATGTCTTCCATTTCTTCTTAACTGGTGGAACAACTCTTTCTACTGAGATTAAAGTGACTAGCCAATGGTGTGCTAACTGGTTTAACACTCTGCATGTTGAATCTTTCAAGAACCCGCTCCACATATTTTTCCTGTGATAACCATAGCTTTTTAGCTTTTCGATCTCGAAAAATTTGCATTCCCAGAATTTGCCTTGCTGGTCCTAGATCTTTCATGTCAAACACCTTTGACAACTCTTTTTTCAGATTGCCAATCATCTCCCTATCTTGCCCCACTATCAGCATATCATCTGCATATAGCAAAAGGATAATGAATTTGTCAACTGGGAAACTTTTAAAGTACACACAATGATCTGTGTCAGTTCTGGTATAACTGTGACTCATCATGAAAGAGTCAAACTTCTTATACCACTGTCTCGGAGCTTGCTTTAATCCATACAGGCTCTTTTTCAATCTGCAAACCATGTGTTCATTCCCTTTCTTTTCAAATCCTTCTGGTTGATCCATGTAGATTTCTTCCTCCAAATCACCATGGAGAAATGCAGTCTTCACATCAAGTTGTTCAAGCTCTAGATCCAAGCTAGCAGTCAAACCCAGTATTGCTCTAATAGAGCTGATTTTGACAATTGGAGGGAATCTCATCAAAATCAATCCCTCGTTTTTGTCCAAAACCTTTCACGACTAAGCGAGCTTTAAATTTCACCAGCTTGTTACAATCTCTCTTAAGCTTGAACACCCATTTGTTCTTTAAGGCTTTCCTGCCCTCCAGAAGTTCCACAAGCTCATAAGTATTATTTTTCTGTAAGGAATCCATCTCGTCCTGCATGGCTCTCATCCACTGGGTTTTATCCATATGAGTTTGAACTTCATCAAAGCCCTCTGGCTCCCCCTCATCAGTAAGAAGTATATACTCTAAACTAGAGTACTTGGAAGAAGGTCGCCGCTCTCTTTCTAATCTTCTGAGCGGTGGTGGAGGGAGCTGCTCCCTCTACTCAACAACCTCATCATCATTTCCTGCATCATCTGCCCCTGGCAGGCTATCGGTCTGATTATCACCTTGAGTGCCACTGACAACTGGATTGGGCAAGTTCACCATAAGAACTGGATTTAGATCAACCAAGCTTTCACTGCCACTAGACAGTTTCTTCTCAGCCTTTTCAATATCATCAATAGTTTGATCTTCCATGAATACTACATCGCGACTTCGAACGAGTTTCTTCTCAATCGGGTCATACAATCTGTAGCCAAATTCATCAAGACCATAACCGATAAAGATACATTGTCGTGTCTTAGCATCAAGCTTTGACCTCTCATCCTTCGGAATGTGAACAAACGCCTTACATCCGAAAACTCGTAGATGATCATAAGAGACTTCTCTACCATACCAAACTTTGTTCGGGACATCACCATTCAGAGCAACTGCAGAAGATAGGTTGATAACATGTACCGCTGTGAGCAAAGCCTCCCCCCAAAAAGATTTTGGTAATTTTGCTTCTGAAAGCAAACATCTGACTCTCTCTATTAGGGTTCGGTTCATCCTTTCAGCCAGACTGTTCAACTGTGGAGTCTTTGGAGGTGTTTTTTGATGTTCGATACCCATCTTTCTACAGTACTCATCAAAAGGACCACTGTATTCGCCTTTACTGTCAGTACGAATGCACTTCAATTTCTTACAAGTTTCCCTTTCAACAAAAACATGAAATTGCTTGAAAATATCAAACACCCGATCTTTGGTCTTCAAAAAAACAAGTCCAAAGCTTCCTTGAATGGTCATCAATAAACGTCACAAAATAAATCCCGCCACTAAAGGATTTTATCTTTAAGGGACCACAAACATCGGAGTGCACCAACTCTAGCAAATCCGATTGTCTTGAAGGAGAGTGACTATTGAAAGCAACTCTATTTTGCTTCCCGACCATGCAATGCACCCATTTCTTCAAATTTGCTCTCTTTACACCTGAGAGCAGATCCTTCTTGGCCAAACAGTTTAGCCCCTTCTCATTTATGTGGCTAAGTCTCTTGTGCCACATCTCGACTGTCTTCTCATCTTCCACAGCATTGACAGAGTCACCAGCAATGTTAGCTTGTGTCACATACAAGCTAGGACTCTTCTCTCCTGGAGCCACAATCACGGAACCTTTTGTAAGTTTCCACTGTCCATTGCCAAAGGTGTTGCAATAGCCCTCATCGTCAAGCCTTCTCACTGAGATTAGATTAAAGCGAATATCAGGCAGATGCCTAACATCCTTGAGAATTAGTCGTGCTCCTTTATTGGTCTCCAAGTGGATATCTCCCATGCTAGCAACCTTTGAATAATTCTCATTACCCATTTTTACCACCCCAAAATTACCGGGCGTATAAGATGAAAAGAGTTCCTTCTTTGATGTAACATGCAAGGCAGCTCTACTATCAATGACCCAGCTTGTAACGACCCGATCGAGCGATAGGAAGAACCGGAACAACTTACCCTGATGGGCCTACGCGAATTTTCCAGGGGGGTCACCCATCCCTAGATTACCCCAGGTTAAGCACGCTTAACTTGGGAGTTCTTTGCCAACATTCAGCCTAAAATATATCCAGTTGGTGTTGTTTCATTTCTTACACTATCATCGATATATACTAACTTCTCTGGGCTCTCGGGGTATTACATTCTCCCCCCCTTTAAGCACATGACGTTCTCGTCATGCGACCTTACAACTGATCCCAGATCTCTCCCCCTTTGCATGACCGATGTGGGATTGGCCTAAGGTGCCTACACGCACCCCCCATAGGGGCCTACATGCCCCCCTCAGGACTTAGCCTCCTCGTTGAGGTTTGCCCCACCACCGCGCTCAGAGGCTCGGGGGTCGGCTCTGATACCACCTGTAACGACCCGATCGAGCGATAGGAAGGATCGGAACAACTTACCCTAATGGGCCTACAAGAACTTCCCAGAGGGTCACCCATCCTTGAACTTCCCAGGGGGTCACCCATCCTTGAACTGCTCCCAGCTCAAGCACGCTTAACCCTAGAGTTTCTTGCCTACATTCTGCCCAAAAGGTATCCATCTGATGTTGTTTCCTTTCTTACACTATTCTCGATATATACTAACTTCTCTGGGCTCTCGGGGTATTACATTCTCCCCTCTTAAGCTCATGACATCCTCGTCAAGCAACCTTACAATCAGTCCCAGATCTCTCCCCCCCCTTGCATGGCCGATGTGGGATTCGCCTAAGGTGCCTACACGCACCCCCCATAGGGGCCTACACGCCCCCCTCGGGACTCAGCCTCCTCGCTGAGGTTTGCCCCACCACCGCGCTCAGAGGCTCGGGGGGTCGACTCTGATACCACCTGTAACGACCCGATCGAGCGATAGGAAGAACCGGAACAACTTACCCTGATGGGCCTACGCGAACTTCCCAGGGGGGTCACTCATCCCTGGATTATCCCAGGTTAAGCACGCTTAACTTGGGAGTTCTTTGCCAACATTCAACCCAAAAGGTATCCAGCTGGTATTGTTTCATTTCTTACACTATCCTCGATATATACTAACTTCTCTGGGCTCTCGGGGTATTACATTCTCCCCCCTTTAAGCACATGACGTCCTCGTCATGCGACCTTACAATTGGTCCCAGATCTCTCCCCCCTTGCATGGCCAATGTGGGATTCGCCTAAGGTGCCTACACGCACCCCCCATAGGGGCCTACACGCCCCCCTCGGGACTCAGCCTCCTCGCTGAGGTTTGCCCCACCACCGTGCTCAGAGGCTCGGGGGTTGGCTCTGATACCACCTGTAACGACCCGATCGAGCGATAGGAAGGACCAGAACAACTTATCCTGATGGGCCTACAAGAACTTCCCAGGGGGTCACCCATCCTTGAACTGCTCCCAGCTCAAGCATGCTTAATCCCGGAGTTCCTTGCCTACATTCAGCCCAAAAGGTATCCAGCTGGTGTTGTTTCCTTTCTTACACTATCCTCGATATATACTAACTTCTCTGGGCTCTCAAGGTATTACACAGCTTGTCTCTTGACAGGCAAAATTAATGACCTCTTTATCACAAACTATGATAAGGTCAGCAGCAGCAACTGTATCACGATCTTTCTTTTCTTCATTGCCCTTTTTCATGTCTTTCTTGAAGTGGAAACACTTTTTTTTAATGTGTCCCAATTTTCCACAATAGTGACACTTGACATCTTTGTAATTAGGCTTTGATTTGCTTCGGCCTTTATCTTTACCTTTTGGACCTTTGCTTTTACTTCTCCCTCTATCTTCGGTGATGAAAACTTCGGATTACGAAGACGAAGCTTGAGATCTTCTCCTCATCTCTTCGTTCAAAACAGCACCCTTAACAAGTTTCATCGTTACTATACCATTAGGAGCAGAGTTACAAAGAGACATTTTGAATGTCTCCCAAGAGTCTGGCAAAGTACCGAGCAACCATAAAGCTTGAATCTCATAATCAAACTTTACACCCATAGAAGACAGCTGCTGCAAAACTCCTTGAAAATCACTCAAGTGATCAGAGATAGTACTATCCTTCTTATAGTGTAAAGACATCATCTTCTTAATCAAGAAGAGCTTATTGTTGCCAGTCTTCCGAGCATATAGAGATTCAAGTTTCTCCCACAACGATTTGGCATGCGTCTCATCACAAATATGATTGAGCACATTGTCATCTACCCATTGTCGAATAAAACCACATACTTGGGCATGTTCGAATTCCCACTCTTCATCGGTCTTCGATTCGGGCTTCTGCATAGCAAATACCAGTAGATGCCAACTTTTCACATAAATGAGATCTTTCATTTTTCCCCTCCATACGTGATAGTTGGTTCCATTTAGACTAATCATTCTGCTTGTACTAACTTACATCAGGCTCCCATTATTCATTATGAATAGTAACCAAATATTGGAATAGTGTTTGTACGTGAACAGTACACTAAGTAAGTTTCCAGGAAAGAGAGGTGGGTCATAAACGGACACACTTAAGTACCAAGTCTTTCCTTAGTCAGAACTTTCCTAGACATGCACTTCTACTACACCACACTTAAATCCAATAACCGGACATGCAAGAAAGATGCTTTTAGCCAAGACAATTCTTTTTTGATGTGGAAAATCAAACAAAGTTGCGACCACAGAGCATACTAAGAATTTCCTGAAAAGACCAAGACAATTCTTTTTTAATGTGGAAGATCAAACAAAGTTGCGACCACAGAGCATACTAAGAATTTCCTGAAAAGACTTATAATTTCGTAACCAAGAGCTCTGATACCACTTGTTGGGAAAAATAGGATAGAGATTCGAACAATCGCGGAAGCTTCTCAAAATCACATTTTCCTACCACGGAATAGAACACAAGCAGAAAATACAAGAGACAAAGATTTAACGTGAAAAATCACGGGGCAAGATCCGAGCAATATTCCACTATAATAAGGATAATTACAAAAATATCCTCACACACTCTACTCTCTTTCAAGTGATACAACAATATAGTGGCACTCACAAAACACCCTCACTTTGAAGCCTTTGTTTCCTTGCCTCTCTTCTCTAACTTGAACTTGAATGCTCAAGTTTTGAATGCTCTCACAAATGGATGCAAATGGGATGATTGAAACCTTATGAGAGATGAGGTATTTATACTTGAGGCTTACTGTAATACCCCGAGAGCCCAGAGAAGTTAGAATATATCGAGGATAGTGTAAGAAAGGAAACAACACCAGCTGAATACCTTTTGGGCTGAATATTGGCAAAGAACTCCCAAGTTAAGCGTGCTTAACCTGGGTAATCCAGGGATGGGTGACCCCCCTGGGAAGTTCGCGTAGGCCCATTAGGGTAAGTTGTTCTGGTCCTTCCTATCGCTCGATCGGGTCGTTACAGGATAAGATTTTGGATCAAAAGGAGTAAGTCTTGAGGAACAAGTCAATACCACTAGTATAAATTTTGTGGAGAAACCTGATAAGTGAAGAGTTGACTTGGGAACGAGAAGAAGATATGAAAACCAATTTTCCATTTTTGTTTGAGGAATCTTTAGATAGAATGATTGAAAAATGAACAAATTTCGAGGACGAAATTTTTATAAGGAGAGGAGAATGTAATATCCTAGTATTTTGAGAATAATAATAATTATTATTATTATTATTTTATTTGTATTTAAAATATTTTTACTTCCATTGGAGATTATAATTGAGAAAACTAATGAGTTAAGTGAAAAAAGAAAGCTAAATAAATGGGTTTAGAGTTAATGGACTAAGTTGAAAAAAAAAAAGGCTAAATAAATGGGCTTATAGTTAGTGGGCTAAGTTGAGAAATGAAAGGTTAAGTAAATGGACTTAAAGTTAGTAGGTTAAGAAAGTGGGCTTGAGTTTATGGACTAAATGAAAGAATAGTCCATTCAAAATATGATTTAGTTAAAAAATAATAATCAAAGATAATAGGTGAATTAATAGAAAATGTGGGAGACAAAATATGGTGTGAATAAATAATCAAAGATAATGAGTGAATTAATGGAGAATGTGGGAGACAAAATATGGTGTGAATAAATAATCAAAGATAATGGGTGAATTAATGGAGAAATATGGAAAATAAAATATGGTGTGAACAAATAATCAAAAATAAAGGATGAATTAATGGAGAAATGTGAGAGACAAAGTAAAGTGTGGCAAAATAATCAAAGATAATGGGTGAATTAATGGAGAAATGTAGAAGATAAAGTAGAGTATAGACAAATAATTAAAGATTATGAGTGAGATTTAGTGGAAAATTAAATAAAAAAATAAAAAAATAATAAAAGATGGTGGATCACTACAATTAAATTAAACTTAATTCAACCTCTATAAATAGAGAAAACTTGAAAGGTTGGAAGACTTGAATTAGAAAGAGAAATGTTGTAAGAAAGAAGGATTTGAGAGTAAGAGAGAGATTTGAAAGAAAGAAAGAAAGAAAGAGATTGTGAGAAAAATTGAGCTTGTGAAAGAGATTTGGGAGGAATGAGTAAAGAAGAGGAATTTGGGCACATCAAAGACAAGCTTGAAGAAAGTGTTACAAGGTAAGTGTAAAATATCTCAAATAGATGGAAGTTGATAATATTTTCCTTTATCTTATTATGTTTAATTTTTTGAAACATTTCAAAAAAAAATTAGGTGTTTTATTTTATGAATTATTATGGAAGAAATTTATGAAAAATATGGAAAGAAATATTTATTTGGTAATTGTTGGGATAAAGAGAATTCTTGGAAAATAGAAGAAAATAGAAAAAATTATGAAAAATTCCTATAAAATTTTAAAAGATTAGAAATGTTGTTTTATGAATTTTTGTGGAGAAAAATTAAAAAATGCTTGGGGAAGTATTTATTTTGGAATTGTTGAGAAAATAATGGGGAGAAATTTAAGCGATTGAGGAAAAATTGAGGAAAATAAGTTTTAATACCCTTGAATAAATATGATGTCCAGGAATCATTGAGACTAAAGTTTGGGTATAACTAAAAGTCTAGTACGAAAGTCAAGGCGAGTACGTTTTTGAGATTAAAGCACATTTTTCGAGACTCAAGCCGATTTCAAAGGTAAGCTAGTATTTCTCAAACCTAATTTGTCTATGTAAGGTAATTTCTAAAATGTGTCATATGATTTGATAGAATATTAAATGCGATGTTTCAAAGTATGTTTCGACATGTTGACATGGTATGATGTGTGCATATGTCACGTAGATGCATTTACATAATATGATGATGATATGCATATGTTCACATGTAATCCATCATTACTCATGCATCGCATATGTTTGAGAGTACGGGTGGGCATCGCTGCTTTACCAATGGTGCACCCATACACCTCGGCCTAGAAAGAGCTGGTCGTAAAAATGGTAAGTGGCATATGAAGTATGGATGCCCTTCGGCTCAAACAGGCCAAATGACAAGACATTATGCATTTACATTCATTCATGAATATTATACTCTTACTTAGATGGCCGATCATCTAATTGGGCGATGTCCCTAGAATGTTTAATGTTCCAGATGGAAGTCATAGCAGAAACGAAGAAAATGAAGGCATGTGATGGCACTCGTTGAAGTGCGCAAATGTATCGGTTATGCATATAACCTATCATGTTATGTCTTGCTATGTTATCCATGATGTTAATTATTATATTTCGGCATGTAATATTAAGGGATGATCATGATTGTGTTTAAACACTAGTACGTTTGAGAATAATGTTATGATTTTATTATGAATATGAATGTACGATTCTGATGTTAAAAGCTTGTTAAGTATTAGGTTACGATCTATCATGTTTCCGCCGTTAGTTATGGTTACCCCAATGAGGAAAATGAGAGAAAGAAAGAGAAATATATAAGGTATAAAATAATTATTAATTAATAAATATCGGGGTGAGAAACGTTTCGAGAAAAATGGGGCGTTACACTTACCCCCCTAAAAGACATAAGTTAGGCCATAGTTAAGTAGCCTAACAAATTAGGCATGTTAGGTAGCCTAACATGATTAAGCATGTGAAGTTGCCTAACATTAGGCTAGAACCCATCATAATCTCCGAGACGAACCACGTAATTCGGTGAAAAAATCAAAGGTAGAATGAGGAGGAACTTATGATCGAAAACAAGAGTAAATTGTGGCTTTGATACTATGTGAAAAAGTTTAATTCCTCTATAACTAGAGAATAGGTCAGAAAAGGAGACCAAAAATGGAGAAAAAAAGAATACTATTTCCTTCATCCTTCATATCTGGTGCCAAACCAGTATTCATACAAGAGATATATGAGATATAGGGATACTAACGTGCACAGTTGTAACTTACAAAAACAAACTAATAGACGTCTAACAGGGTAACAAAATAGAGAGTACTTAACTATTTATATAATATAGAATAGCTACTCGACTAATATACTTTCATCAAAAAGTGTAATCACAAAGAAATTTTACAAATGTAACCTACAGATACAGATAAACACAGTAAAAAATTTTTGTTTTTCTAGCAAACTTCGTATTAAAAAAATAGAAATAAAATCAGCTATATATATAAACATGTTCAAGGAAATAGGAATTCAAGCTAAGCGTTCTTTTTGGCAGTTGTGCATAGTGAATCAAATTTGATGATCCTGCTGTGAAAATTGGGCCGTTCGATGCAATATGCGTGATTATGAATCTGAATAATGATCTCATCGATGCCTTTCGAGTAAATTAGGATATTTAATTGGTTATGTGTTTTTACCCCTCTTAAAGAAAAGAAAAATGCAAAGAAACGAAATAGAATATGGATGCTTTTGGTCTGATTTGAAAAATATAGAAATTATATTATAAATTATAGTTTGATGTGGTTCAAATTGTGGTTTAGATAATACACTAATTTTATTAATTTATTAATAAATAGTAATTCAAAGTCGGGGAAAACAAAAAATGGACTAAATTTATAGTTTTTTCAGAATTTTTTATGAGAAGTTAGAATAAATCTCAAAGTTTTCAAACTAAACCATTTTTTTAAGCCAAAGCCAAAATTAACTGGGTCAGTTTGATTAAACGATGTGGATGAAGCTATGGCATGACCCTAAAAAAATTAACAATTAAGAAAGAAGAGACACAATTTTGTTATATTATCTATGTCAAGTAACATAATATTTGTCCATCACAGATAAATAAAAAGGGGGAGGGGGGCCATTGACTCACCCCCTCTCTTGTTAGTTTGCATTGGATAACACGGCACAAGTAACATATCATTTCTCGAGGGAGATATTAAAATAACAATTGCTTAATAATTGGGAAAAAAAGGGGACTTGGTGCCATAAGACGACTTGGAAAATAACAAATTGGAAGGCCGGCTTTGATTTGCATAAATAAGTCAGCAGGTCTTATTATACGAACAAATGCTAGCAACCAGAAGAGGCCACAAAAGCATCCGTGACTCAGTGTTCTATTTATGTATTCGGCCGTGTGGACCTAAAATGGCATCAAAATCTACAGCCTTACCGAAATGCTCTATGACCCTCCTTTGATTTTTTCTTCCCCTCCCTCCCCCTATAGCTCCACGTTTCCTTTGTTCTTTCCTACTCAAGTCTCTCTCTCTCTCTCTCTCTCTCTCTCTCATGGAAGCAAGGCTCTTCCTGCAGTGTAAGAGCCATTTCTCAACTCCGGCACACCGGAGAAGCTTGCGTCCGGCTAAATATCCTCCCCCTATACTCTCTGTTCTAACAAGGCCAGCAGATCACGTAAAGAAAGAATCAGACTCTAAGACAGTTCATAATGATAACTGGTTTGATCTCATCGCCATTAACCATCTTTCCCGGAGTGTCCAAGCCACAACAGGTAAGCTTCTTCTTCTTATGATCTGTTCTCATGTTAACGAAACACCATATGCAACACATCCAGTAAATGATTTTTGCATGCAAGTGGTTTTTGGTTGTACCTAATCAGGGGTGAGAAACAGTAAGAGTGGGTATAAAAGCTTGGTGGAGGCAGCTACCGTGGCCTCGCAGAGCTTCAACCCAATCCAACAACGCGAAGTAGTCATAAAAGCTCTTGACAAAGCCTTCCCAAGGCCAATCCTAACCATGGCAAGTTCCTTGTTATCATCGCCATCATTATTGTTTTCCTAATATGTTATAGCTTTATATTTGTAAACTCCACTATGAGCGTATTTGGATTCATAAGATTTTAAAAGATGACTTACATTTTGGGAAACCCTAATATGGGAGGTGACATGAGAAAGAGTGTCGGCCTTTGTGAACCCAAATATGTTTACAAAGAGGTAGAGGAAGGGAGGTAGAGCCAATAAAGATAATTTTGTTTTAGTTCACACGTCTACAGTTGAATGCTTAACTTTATCGTCATTTATTTTTGATTCAGTTCTTACAAGCTTAATTATCAAAACAATTAAAAACTCGTTTACACCACATCACTCAACTGCAAATCAGTTCTCAGAGAGGCTGGGTATATTATTCTGATTCCTTTTGCAAGAGATATTTAATTCGAATGATGACACAAAACAATTAAATCTAAACGCAAGAGGTTTTCTGGGAGGCATTGTTGTCCTATACAGTGTCTTCTTAACCCAGAAACTTTTAAGGACAAAGGATTTGTGAAGAAATATGAAACATGAGCAGAATCACTTTTTTTTTTTTTCTTGTTGTTTTTCCAGATTCTTATTCTGATTTTATATATAAATAGATTTGTACAAGTACAACTATTGATGTGTGCGACAATTGCAGGTCAGGAAATTGCTACCAAATTCGAAGTTTGCGAGGGAATATTTTGCTGTTTTCACTACTATATTTTTTAAGTGGTTGGTTGGGCCATGTGAGGTAAGGGTAACAAGATAGCTACATTTATATAAATGAAATCGCTTAAAAAAAAAGGAATGTAAAACAACATCTTTGGACACGATAAAAACTATACCATTTTCATACTGAAAGGCCGAAGGGTCACTTGGTCTTGTTGTTGGAGGAACACCACATAACGCAGTGAAGGTGTGTGTGGTCTTGCAATCTAGTGGGAGTAATTTAATTATTTAATTTTGTTGCAAGGTGAGGGAGTCGGAGCTCAATGGTAGAAGAGAGAGGAATGTAGTCCACATTAAGAAATGCAGGTACCTTTTGCACTCCCAATTTTTGGAGACATAATTACTGCCCAAGGGGAACCCACATAACCTAATTCAAGACAACTTCAAAAAGGCTTGCTAAAAAAACAATATGCTCAAATGATTTTGCCGGTCCAGGACTCATTCTTTCCCAGAGCCATAATGAAAGGCTCTAAATTCATCTCACCCATATTAATTAACATCATCACTGCCATAATCTATGTCATCCTTTCATCCTATTACTACAAACTTTGCAGGTTTCTAGAGGAGTCAAATTGTGTTGGAATGTGCATTAACCTCTGTAAGATGCCATCCCAAACCTTCATCAAGGACTCCTTGGGCATGCCAATCAACATGGTTCCCAGTAAGTATTTGACAAAAGAAATCAATTACCAACATTAGACTGCCGCTTGGATGCAGCCCGTAGATTATGTCTAAAACTCTATTTGATGCTCTAAAGCTCTAAAATGTCAAGGAGAAAAACTTCAAATTACCCAGATGTGACAGTAGACCGTATTTGAACACACAAAATAGAAAACAACATTTTGTTTTCTGGGGCCTAGAAAGCCCCAAAAAAGTTTCCTTCAAGAAGTAAAAAACCATCTAGCTGGGGAGACTCATCATCATGTACCAAAAATTGCTGCTTTTTTCTGTCAAATTACGGTAAGAAAATCTGTTAAACAAGGAACAGGAGAAAGAAACTTATTTATGAAAATAATAGTACCTGCACTGAAGGACGAAGAGTTTCCCATCAAGCTCAGTGGGGAGGGCCCATCCATAAACCACTAAGGGTGCAATGCTGCAACTAGATCCATCAAAACTCAGATGGAGAGTTCCGGCTTGTAGAGTAGAATATCTAATCAAATGAGCAAGTTATAAGCCAGGACAAAATTGCCTGAGCTCTTCGTCATGAAATGAGCAGAAATGTCATAGTTAGTGCTGCATATTCAGCTGTATAGCTAAATGAGAGACATCAAACCCCTTCATTTCTTTGAAGCAATTATCATTCAATTACCTACCACGAATGATGCTAGCGTAAGTGTAGAGATGCCAATCCTTTAAAGCACCCAAGTCAGGAATTTATTGCTGCCTTCCTATGTCATAATGACTGTTGAGAAAAGAAGAGCACTTAGGATCGCATTTCCACAATCTGTAGTAAAACAATGTTTGCAAAATAGAAGTGATGAATCCATATTTCACCTCTAATTAGATACAATTCATAAAATCGTAATGCATTATTTGGTTCGTAGATTTTGAGGATATGAGTTGTGAGATGGTATATGGTCAGGATCCTCCCCAAACAGCTGAAGATCCAGCATTTAAGCAGCCATGCTTCAAACTGTGTAAGTTTTTATATACCGTTTCATTTGTGTACTTTACATTTCCTAAAATTCTTTAGCAACTTTCACTTACTGGTGGGATGAAACTTCAAACTGGATAATAAGCAGAAAAAGAAAATCATACTATCTGCCCTCAAATTTGTGTTATGACTCGTGCAGGCAGAGCAAACCAAAAGCATACCACAAATTGTTCCAGCTAGCAAAAATGGAGCATATCATAATAAACAGGATATAGAATAAGGTACTTCATTACTTTGAGAAAATCCTCAATTCTGGTGATTATTTGTCAAACATATACTCAAATATTCTAATAAATTTGTTGACACACATTAACTTTTTATTGTTGAAAATTACTATTGAATTCTCCATATATCTTTTGATTCGGCAATTATTTTTTTGGGCATTGACAACTGATCGATGGAGTGCATGAAGTCCGTATTGATTCAACATTATATGTTTATATATATGCTAATATATCAACGACCAATTCCATTTAACCATATGCCTAATTTTTTTTTTTTTTGATAACCTAGGTTTCGAGTTTCACCCGATTAGGCCTAGGACGGGTGACCTTCCTTCCAGATTTATCCGTTAAGTAAACCCAGATGCAGTCACAACCTAGACACATAGAGCAGAACATTCAGTTTACACCTCTATATGGAACAAATACCATCACAAAGATTTGATTCCTGATACTCCTTGTAAAACTCCACATGCTTTACTGCTGAGCTATGCCCGCATCATAAAATTTTATTTTCTTCTGGATAGTCTTTCGTGTTCATTCATAAAATGGTATTTTTGTGAATTCTGTATATTGGACCGAATGTGATAGTTACAGTTTGATAGAATTGTTTAATCTCGTTACTAAAACACAAATATTTGTAAATTATAGTGAACTAAGAAAATTATAAAATTAATTTTGCAACTCATGGGAAACTTTGACCAAATCGTGTCAACACATGAGTTGATAAATGATGAATAAGACCTAATTGATCATAAAGCCATCGAAAAATTTTAGTGTGAATCAATTGGACAAGCTACAGCCATAAAAATTTTAAGATGGCTGTATACTAAATGAATGGCGTGAAGGGATTTTGGATCTCATTCACATGAAACGCGGTTATGGTGTCAACTCAGTGAGGCATACCTACGAGTGGTTGGTCGTGCAGCAATTAAACTTCAGTAGTTGGAAAGCTCCAGAAAAATGGTAAAGATTGTAGTTCAGTATTTAGGTTATGATTTGTTTGGGAAAGAAAGCGATAGGTACTCCACGAGGATAAATTTGAATGGATACCAAGGAAGTTTATTAGCAATCTTATTGAAGGTTGAACTGGGATAGCACTTATTCCGCTTAAAATTAATTGCCCAACAATTTAAGTCCTTATTTGGAAAAGCGTTTGACTGAAGATTTATTGTAGGGTTTAAGGTCGGCAGAGGTGGACCTTCAGTGCCTCCCACTTTTCTCATTTTACTGGTAGAGCCGAGGTTCTTGTGCTGTCTTTTCAGTCTCATTGAGAGATTGATGAACTAATGACCCACTTTGACCGATTTTATTATTTGCTGCATGTACATCTTGTGCATATGAGTGCGTTTTTAAGTATTTAGGTGTGCAAAGATGAGGCAGCAGGGTCAGTGGAGGGACAAGGTGTTTTGGTGGAAGAAAGAAAACTATGATGTTAAAGAAGACTGATTTGCACCTCCAGTAAGATGAGAGCAAGTTACCAGTGAGTGCAAAATAACAGTGCAATGAATGGATGCTTATATGCATTTCAGGCATATGTATAAAATAAAATCTAATGGCATAGGATATGACAGAGCGCTAGAAGCCACTCAGCCAGACAGGTTGCTCCTTGGAAATTCCCGAAGACGAAAATGGCAAGGTCTTTTATAGAGACAGTTCCATTGTCAACAAAGCATAGTCCATGTCACGATAGTAGTAATACTGTTTTCTATGAAGTGACTTCAACAAAATATGAAGTTGTTCCAACTTTTAAATCTGAATTAAAGTGCCTAGCATATTAATATGTAAGACACACTTCAACTCCAGAGCCCCCTTACACACAGTACCCAGTGCTGTGATACAGTTAGTAAGATGGTTTGCCATTTTAATTGACTTTTTCTGGAACATTTAGCATATTTAATAATTTATTTATCTAGTTTCTAAGAACAATGAAAGAAAGTCTTCAAACAAATTTCAAAAATCTTCATGAAATTTCTGTAAACCAATATAATCTCAATTGAAGATTCTGAGACAAAGCAGTTTGTAAGAAATATTTCCCAAATCCTGATAGTGGACAGAATTAAGAAGCAATATAAGTTAGAATGCAAATATTTGTAATTTTCAGTAGTGTAAGAACTATAGAAGGAAGATATATCACCCCCCCCCCCCCACCCCCCCAAACCAAAATAAAAATAGAAAAAAAAAGTAAATATTAACTCCTCAACCTAAAAAGATCTTTGTGCAATTTACAATTAACTCCTCCAAGTCCATTTCTTCCATTCTGTTCTCCTTCCATGCTTCTTACTACAACTTTGTGGAAGGAAAATAAGAGGAAGGGAAAATAAATTTGAGGTAATTTCATTTTCTTTATATTTTTCTCTGTGTAGAAAAATCCTAGTTCCAAACATATCGTCCAAGAGGGAAGTACCAAATACAGAATCTACTGTAGCTGAATGAATGCTAGTTTGGCTCTTAACGTATCATGGCCAGCAAAACACAAACTGACTTCGTGAATGTATTATTATGCAACAATGACGAAATCCAGCACCGAGCATTCGTATACAGTAAAATCACTTCACGTTTCTAATCCAATACGACCGCAGTTCATGTAACAAATCAAATTCTAGATAATGCAGGACGATCAGTCAGCAGTCGATGCGGATCAAATAAAGTAAAAACGAAGACAAAACAAAACGAAGATTGATCAAGATAGATATCTCGTGGACATCGCTTAGGAATCATACTTGCATATTTGAACAAATTGGATTACCTTCGTCGATCTCCGCCTGATTCTCAAATTGATTGAACTCCTCAGTAATTCCACGACAGTAATGATTGCAGTGCTTCCTTCCACAACCAGAAATGGAGAGAGAGAGATGACTCGCTCGGAGCAGAGTACATTTTATATACTGTGGATCGCCCGGCGCTCTGTTTGGAGCTTCCGCAAGAGGAGATAAAATCGTAAAACAGAAAGCTCAGAAAACGTGAGGAAAGTATATCTTCCCCAGAGATTATGTGACGAAATAAGCATTTTTACTCTCTCTTACTTTCTGCATTATTAAAAAAGAAAAATACTATTTAGACACATAAATATGATACTTTATGTTATAATCGGGTAACTCTTCCCGTAAGTGTACATTTCTTCATTAGCATGTTGTCACATCAGAATTTATGTAAGTAACCTTCAATCGATGATTGGATTTTAAAGTCGATTATCACTCATTTACTAATGTTGTTTACTGTTAGTTTTACTAGGTCTAGTGACATTTTTTATTGTCGTCGAGCTGAACCTTATCCAAGGCTAACTCGACTTTCAAGAGGAGGGTAGGATTCGATCTCCAAAATTCGTCTTTCGATTCTTAATTCAGTCACTAATTTTATTATTAAATAATTCAAAAATTATACAATAAATACTTAATAAATTAAGTACTTGACTCTTAAAAAGCTACGCCTTATATATATGCGCGTATTGAGGGATCGATAAAGGGCCATGATTGCACCACTTGGTGGATCAGAGGTCAGCCCAGTACAATCAAAATTTGGGGCTAGTGGATGTTTTGGATTGTGCCAGATGGAAAGTTAAGACTTACAGTGCATTAGTCGTCTCAATGCAAAACGAACTGGACCTTGGGCTTGGTTTAAGTCCAAACCCAGCCCCTTCGATTTTCATAGACTGGATGGATTAGTTGGGATGCCCTAGAGATGGGAACTGGCCCGGACGGCCCATGAGCCGCCTCGGCCTGACCCGGCCTATTACTGTAACAAACGGACCAGGTTGGCCCGCTTAACAAACTAAAGGCCGTGTCGGGCCAGCAATATGTGGCCCGTGGCCTAGCTCGGCCCGGCCCATCAACTGGCCAGACCCGGCTCACTAAAAAATAAAAAAATATTTAAAAAATTATGTTTGTATTTAATAATTATAAACATAATAATTAAAAATTATATTTCTTGTAAATATAATTTTATTGTAATGTTTGTAAATATAATTATGTTTGTAAACATAATTTTAGTGTAATTTTTGCAAACATAATATTTACTGTAAACATTATAATTTTACAAACATCAAAATTATAAGTAAATATTAATAAAAAATATTTATTGATGTTTACTAAACATATTTTAAACATTAATATGTTTATTAAACATATTTTAAAAAATATTAGTTACATTTGAAAAAAAATAAAAATATATTTAAAAAAATTAAAAATAAATGGCTCACTGGCTGGTCCAAATAGCCAAGCCCACGGCCACGGGTTGACCCTGCCCAATAGGCCCACGGGTCGGCCCAACAGGCCCATGGCCCGGCCTGGCCCACTTATTAAGGACAATAGGGCCGTGCTGGGCCTAAGTTTCCATTTCCTTGGCCCGGCCCACCAAATGGACAGGCCAATCAGGATGTGGGCTGGCCCATCCATTTCCCATCACTAGGATGCCCAAATATCACTCGGGTGACGTGTCTAAATAGCATTTTTTGCTTAAAAAACAATTTATCATTTTATTTGTTAAAAATTTTCAATATCTTGTAATAAACTGAAGAACTACTTTTCTTATTTAATTCTCGCACTTCTATTGTTTAGATTTATCTCAATTATTCATAAATCATTTTACTAATGCAAGAGAAAGTTCCGATTAATTCAGAAATAGGAGAGAAAACAAATGAAATGGGGACTCTGGAGAGAGAACAGAATTCTTCCCTTTGGTTCCCTCATTTTATATCGTCTCATCTTTATTCTGTAATAATGCAGTTTTGGGCCATTGTATTGGAATTCAAAGCCCATTTAAAGGCCCATTAGGACCTTTGCTGTCAGGACCGAACCCATTTTACCAGTCACACAAGGGTCCAACCCACGGTCATAAAACAAGAAAGATTTGAAGCAATTTAACTCTTGAATTTTTATTTTTTTTTATGACTCAAGTGTGAATTTCGCTCAATTAATCTTAAAAAAAAGTCTTTTCCCTTGGTTTGCCCTTTGTGTAAATATAGATGCGATCACAACGTATATACATTCGGAGTAGAGTTTTAGGAAATGGTTATCCTTTCCGTAGACTCTACCTTTACGTCGTGCAGACGAGACTTTCAGAAGAGGTACAAGATACACTATAACCTTGTCTTCACATGGGTGACTTACCTTTCAGTCTTATTAGTACTTTCAAGTAATAATTTTACTTTTCAAAACGTCACAAGAATTTGAATCTCCGATACTCATGTTATCCTCTCTATACCGTTCATTGTGATGAATAATGGTAATTCAGTTAAATTTATCAATGTTATTTTGTTAATTAGTGACTTCTCTATCTTTCCTCTTCTATTAAGGATCGTCAAAACCCACTTAGTAATAGCTAGAGTGTGAGACTCTCGATATGATCAAGGCATAGTGTGAGGACTTCAAGCCGTATCGACAGAGCCATGTTAATTAATGACCAAACCAGAAAGCTGAAGATCTTGCCATGTGATGAGTCCAGATATTCTCCAAGTAACCAGATTATTTGAATTATGTCATCCGGCGATCTTCTACTGATCCAACATATTTTATCTGAATTGATCTATATGATTAATGATCACCCAATATCACTATCCTAATTAATAGGGGGTTATTTATGCAGAGAGTTGAGGGCTTCCCGGAGCCAGCCAGGAGGAGAAGAGACAGGCGGCGAAGCAAAGAATAGAGGCTTGCGCAAAAGGCGAGGAGTGGATGGGGAAAGGGCCATTTCCACTCTGCGCTACCGTCCAAGCCGAGAAGCGAATGGTACAGAAACTCCGACAGGTCATTTATGGCTGCTAATAGTAACAACGATGAAAGTTGGGCACCGAGGGGGAGTCAGACGAATTGAAATTAGGCATCTATCGACTATCTCTCTATGTATCTATCTGCCAGTGAGGACAATGATGAAGACCATTCCATGACAGGAGGGATTGGACCAACCCAAAGAGATCAATAAAAACAAAAATAAAAAATTATGGGGCCTCCTAGCATTTAATTTGACCACGTGGCAGCAGCAGTGGCAATGAAACGCAGAGAGACTTATTATAAAAAATTGAATATTTTTTTAACAATAAAAGATTTTTACAGACACCCGTAAAATTAATTAGTACACTGATTGTCCTACAAAAAGCAGAGCAGAGCGGTACAAACTAGAGAGCTAGAACAGTGGCATGTGGGCTTTGCCAGAGCACCATCCACGTCCATTATTACTTCATGCATTATCAATCCAAGGCTGTGCCCTTTTTGGAGGACACATGACCCCAAACCCCTTGCCCTCTTTTTTGAATGCAACTTCCCACTCTTTGCGATTCCAGTTGGAAACAGAGACAATTTATGATCTGTTTACTTAGCTAAAATAAATAGCAGTTATGTGCGTTAAAGACTTGTCCCGCCACCCCACCCCACCCCTTTACTAGGCCGCGTCGAGCAAATATGGTTGCAGTCGACCCAAGTCAGTCTCGTTGAACGTAAGTTCAGCTTAGCGTGTCAGTTTTTAAGCTCGACTTTAATTCATGTGAACTAGTTCGAATTTGAGATTGGGCTCGTCAAAATTATATTTATAAAATTTAAAATTTTGATATTTTTATGGTAAATAATATATTTATAATTGAGTATATTTATAACTTTCTAATCAAACATATTAGTATTTACAAGTTTTTTTAATCGAATGTATTCGTAAACTTTAACAAACCAAACTTTAACGAACTCAAACTTAGGTCATTAAGAAATTAAGTTTCAAAATTAAGTTTAATCTTAATTCATTTATCTTAATGAATAAATTTAAATGAGGTTTTGTCAAGCTAAATACGAGTCACTCATGAACAATTCAACTCATTTATGATCGTAATTATTGATTCAAAGAACATATATAAAAAAAAATCTAAAGACATTCTATTTATTCTAAAAATTCTTGAAGCAAATCTACTTCTACACTTTTTTTTTTCTCTAAATTTTCACTGCATGTACCTTACTTGTATCCCATCCAATTTAAGCATCGGAAGACGGTTTTAGAGATGTCCCGAACATGCCACTTTGTCCTATACTTGCAGATTGATTAATATAGATTTAACAGAGTTATTAGAGAAAAAATCAAGATTAAACTAGTTACAATTTAAATTCAATAAATTTTATTAGTGCGATTCTCAAGCTGTATCAATATCACAAGTCAAAAATCACTAAAATGTTATCTAAACAATTAGTAGTAATATTTTTAGTAACACTTATATGTTGATATGTTATATATTTACATTAATATGATATAAAGTATAATATATTAATATATAGGTGTCAAAGAATCATAATTAAGTATTTAAATATCATTTCTAAAAAAATCAAAATTAAGGTCAACAATGTCGCAAGTAAATATACGTGTAATTCGGGATATGAGTCCCGCTATTCGTACAAAAGATGAATTACATAATCATTTATAGGGCAATGAAATAATCATTTTGCCCCTACAATAAATGACCCAATTGACTCAAATCAAAAGACCCAATACTATCTGCAATAAATGACCTAGTTGACCCAAATTAAAAGACCCAGTACCATCTTTCTCTCTTTGTCTCTCTCTCTCTCTCTCTCGCTTTCCCTTTCACATCGTCAGCCCCAACCCTTCGAGTGCCTGCTTGTCCCTCTCTGAACACCATTGCCCTAGCTGCAAGGCGACAATGGCGAGGTGAGAGGAGGCGATAGCGACGGGACGGTAACGACAAGACAGTGAGGTTGCAAGGGTGAGAAGAGGCAAGGTGGCGAGGTTGCAGTGATGAAAAGAGGCAAGGCGACAAGGTCATAATGACGAGGCGACGAGGTTTCAACAGCTAGAAGAGGTGAGGCGATAAGGCAACAGCGATGAGGTTACAGTGGCAAGAACAGGCGAGGCGGCTAAGGCGAAAAACGACGACGGGTGGTCAGTTGCAACGGCGAGGGAAGATGAGAGAAAGAGAGAAGGAGATGAACAAAAATCACGATATATCACCTTATAAAGCATTCTGTAAGAATGATTCTATAGAAAAAGTATTTTGCTTTGGATGGACGTTGGCTTCAACGGCTTATATTAGCTCTAAACACACTGACCTTGGAAGCCCACAAACGAACATTGGGATGCAGTGACTATTCATATAATATAAATTGATTTATATTTTATTTTTTATCATCAAAATTTCTAAATTTTATTAAAATTTAATATTTTTATAATTTTTTGAAAAGATCTGTTAACAAAAACTAATAATACTTTGCACTAATATAAATTTGAAAATCACTTAATTGTAAAGTTTATATAATTTTAACATTAAATAATTTTTAGGTGTATATTAATGTATGTCACTTTTAATAGAATTTGATAGAGGTCAGCATCCGATAGATTTAATAATCAAACCAACTGAAATGTTAAAATCAAATAGATAAAAATTGTATAAAAAATAGAATCGAATCAACTAAACATATGCAAAAATTGGATAAATTAAAAATTGAAAAAACTGAACACATATGAAAAGATCGAAAAGTTATGCAAGTAAATTTTTTAATTGCTAAAGTTTCTCAGTTACTCGAGTAAATAGTAAGTTACACGAGTAATCCTAGATATTACTCAATTAACGAAAAAAATTAGTTGATTATTTTTTGAAAAAAATAATGGTTGAAAACCTTTTCATTTACGACTATTCTTGATATTGTACACGAGTAATTCAATTATTACTTGACTAATGAGTAATATTAGTCAATTAATCTTCAGAACAGATAGTGAATTGATTTTCAGAATATTATTACTACAGAAATGAGTAATATTAGTCGATTAATACATGAAACTATGCAAGTAATTACTACATCATTCTCGATTAACATACAACATTAATTGAGTAATCAAAATTTTACTTGAGTAATCGGTTTCAATTTTTTTTCAATACAAAAACCAAACTGAACCAACCTTTAACTTGAATTGAGTTGAATTGACAATTTTGATCTGTTCGATTCGGTTTTGTTATTTTAGCTAAAGCAAAATTTTGTTCACCTTTATAATTTGATAAAAAAAAAAACAAACTAAAAGAATAGTTGAAGTATAACAAAAGTTAAAGTTGAGTAGTTATAATAAAAAATTAAAATATAATAATCAATTTGTAATGTAATTTATCTAATTACAAAAATATAAATCTCCAATTTGAGAAGTATTTGTGGTTATTTTTTTTATACAAAATCATGTTTCATATCACCATATAGGAAAAGACTATTGTTACGTGAATTTATTTAAAAAATATATATACAAATTTTATGTACTAATGTCATCCCGATTGGAGCCGCGGAATTGGGCAAAGGGGTCTGCAAAATGGCCCACGTAGGAAAAGATAAGATGAAGAGGAGATTTGCAAAAACTTCAAGTTGAGTGTTAGGTTATCATAAGTTGAGATTCGTATTAGTCGTGAATTTGATTTATTATCTTATATAATGAGGTAAAATCTCTATCTGTGATTTATTTCTTTTATTAAAATAAAAAATACAAACAACAAAAAATCGTATAAAGACAATAATCCTAAAAGAAGACTTGCCAAAATCATCCCTTCTCATATATCATTTTTTATCTCTTCCACAACCTCACTTGATTTAATGGAAATAATCAAACTCAATTAATTAAAAATGTCAATTCAATTCAAATTAAGTGTCAGTTTAATTTAGTTTCTAAATTTGATAATTTTAATTCTTTCAATTCGATTCAATTTTTATTTTTAAAAAAAATAAAATAACTGAAATGATCGAAATTATCAAATAATGTCATTTTTTACCAATGTTTCAGTTATTTCTGTTTAATTTTGTTGGGATTTTTGTTTTCTTTTTACATTTTCTGGTTTTCCAACCATTTCAATATTTTTAATATTTGTTTATTTTTTCAATTTTTAATTTATTTAATTTTTATATTTATTTAATCGATCCAATTCAATCTTTCTTCGATTTCAACATTTTGATCAATTATGTTCGCCCCTTCTTTTTTTTTAGCCCTTTCCTAAGTTTCCTTTCGTCAACTTGCAAATTGAATGATCACGGAACTTCAAAATGAGACAAGGGAACTGTTATTTTGACAGTCAGTTTTGAAATTTTTGGTGATATTTATATATTGCTGTATCGTGTCATATCAATATCAATATAAAATATTTAAATTTAATATTTTTATTAAAATTTTATATTAATATAATATATCTTTTAATAATACATTAATAACTAAGGTGTTATTGTAAGGGTTAAATATAAGTATTTAAATAATATTTTAAATAATATTTTTTTGTTATTTGTCCGTACACTCTAAAAGAAGTTCGGATTATGTTGACAAGACATTCCAACAGCGCGACTTGTATTTGTGTCATAAAGAAAGAAACTCCGACTGTTGGGGGTGTGAGCAACATTACGGACGCTGTAGCATTGCTTCATCGGCCCACCGTTGCATCCTAAAGTTACTTGATGTCATCTCGTGGGGTTATGTTGGGATAATTCACATCCAAAATCACAAAATTTTGGTATGTTTTATAATTTGTTCACTAAATTTTAATTGATTGTGAAGTGATCATAAAATTTTTAAATATTTTATAATGTGATCACATTTGAGACTTTTTAGCATATTTTTGTAAACATATTAGCGTCACGTCATCAACGTATCAATGCCATATCATCAAAACGACAGCAACTCTGACAAAAATATATCGAAAAGTCTCAAATGTGATCACATTACAAAATATTTAAAAATTTTATGATTACTTTACAATCAATTAAAGTTTAATGATCAAATTGCAAAACACACCAAAATTTTGTGACTTTTAGTGTGAATTACCTGGCTATGTTGCTTTTAATTTAAAGGGATGATTGGACATGATGATCACATGTGAGCTTGTAACGGTAGAAAATGAACTCTGATGATTGGTACAGTGAAAGGTGAGTGACACCTACAAGCACTCTAACGTTCAAGTAAATAAAAGATTAAAGTGACAGAATATGAATAAACTCAAAAATAATATATTATGATTAGACTGATTTATATAAAAAAGAAAATGAGGGAATCTCCTTACATGTATGCTTGCCTCAAGTGTCACAAAGTAATGAAATTGTGATATTCGACGTCGATAAAGCTCCCTTATAGAGACGTGGTGCTGATAGGACTTGTAGTAAATATCAATGAAACTGGTAGTAAGCACGGGAGTGTCAATAGACAGTGGTGATGATGGTTGCGACAAGTTGAAGTTGGGTCAAAATGAGTCTGTGGCCCGAGCAGTCTTTGGGCTTTTTGAATTGGGCCAGGCCTAATTTGGCTGGTACAATCCAGGTTAGATCAGGACCGTTCAGGTGAAGCCATCAATCATCCCCAACTGTTGCGGATGTGAAAAAGGACAATATGCTTTTGTTCATCCATTGAGTAGCCGTGCTACCTAAATAAATACTCTAATTAATCCTATTTCACCAACTTCTAACTAAAGGGTTCTACGGAATCCAGACAGACGAAGGGAAGTGACATTTGAGCCAAAACCAGCCAATTTTACAGTTGGCTTGTACTTGCCCCCATTTGACTTTCACCCATTATATTTTTTATTGTTTTGGCCAAACGCCCAGATCGTCTACATTTATGGGCATCGGTGTTGTACATCATGACCCTGTAATATTACTATTTAAACCATCATCGACTACCAATTACATCAACCAAATAAAACCTAGTTTCACATTCTCTTATGTCCCAAACAGAAGACCCCAAATATATAATTATGATTCAAGGTGCGTGGCAAGCTACCACCAAAGTGGTGGTTGGTGTGTGTTTTAACGTCGATTCTTTACAGAGTTTGTGTGATCATCCAATTCAAAGTGGACAAACTTATAGATGTTTTTATTGAGACCTAACAGTATAGATAAATATTTTAAATGACACGTTCGTCGATATTGATCTTATTACGCTCCCTAACAAATTGGGCCAAATAAACCTCGTGACATTATCAAAAATATCACAAAATTTACGCCAACCAAAAACTCGAGCACCTGGCCTTCCACAATTATCAAAAAAGTTGGCTCGCTAGCTGGCTGGCGTGCCATGGAGGAGGAGGCGCGCCCGCCCGGGACAGGGATGGCCCTCACTTTCAGAGAGCAAAGTTGTGAAATCATTGGGCAGAAACACAGAGCCGCTAAAACCCGCAAGAATTAAACTCTCCATTGAAAGTGCAAACAAACATGGCCTTGTTTTTTGTCGTCAAACTCCTTTTCTTTTTTATTAAAATAAATAAAATAAAATTATATCAAGATTAAAAATAATTTACCTAAGAGAATAAAATATATTTATCAAAAAAAAATTTAAATAAAAAATCACATAATTTCTTTCTGAATAAATTTAATAAACACAATAAAAAATATTTTTATTCAAAATACTTTTTATATTTCACATTTTTTAAATCTATATCTTAATTATCAAATATCATCTAATCCGTGAACTCTACTTAATTTGCGGATGAAAGTACACGCATATATGCACTTTTTAAACTGATAAAGCAGGCGCTAGATTTTTTCTTGTTTTCTGGTTAGAACTTGGGAAAACACCCGGAAACCAGATTCCCAAGTTTTATCACAACCAAAAATAAAATAAAATAAAATTCAATCGCTAATTGGGGAAACATGAGATTGCTCGAGCGCGCGCGAAAATTGATCAGAAAACCAATTTCCTGCGAGGCGCTGAGACCGTGGTATAGTTGGCAGCCACTGTAGCGAGATCTCGGATTGTTTCGCCAACAAGGTCTTTGAATATCAGCCGTTCGATGTCCAGCACGGCCTCGGACATCTCCACGGGGCAATCTTCCCAGCCGTTGAAGGCGTCGCCGGCCAAGTCCTTCCGCAGAACGCCGCAAATTACGTCGAACAAGTCCTCGGCGGCGTCTCGTTCCCGGATTCTTTGAAATTCGGACCAAATCTGCGGCAGCGACGGACTAGTGCTGGAATTAGACCGTGAAAGGACTTTCCACGGAGGCAATTGCCGGTTCCGATCAAGAATTTCAGCGATGATGTCGAATATCAGCTTCCTTTGGAGCCTGGACACTTTCGAGGTGTCTTTCCCTTTCAGGTACTGTTGCTTCTCCAGTAATAGGAATACATCGGAGTCTTCAGGAAGGTAATTGGAAGCTCGAAGGATATCACAGATGTAGTCCAAATCACAATCATCGGATTTTTCTTCAGATTTCGATTGAATCGGCGAGAACGCGGGGCTCCAGATTTCCTGTTCAAATTCGCCAAGTTGATCTGAGGTAGCAAACATTCAACAAAACCACAATTCAGTCACCGAATCACAAAAAAGAAAACTAACAGCTATGCATAGATTGACGCATGCAATTGTTCGTCGAACTACTGTGTTGGTAAAAAATAGTTCTCTAACTTCTGTGAGTACGGCTGCAATTTCTTAATTTTGCAGGGGAGTAGGGTTTCGGTCACTTCCTACACATAACTCCGTTAAAGATGATAGTTACAGCTCAATCAATGAACTTAACACCATCTGCAGTCCCGCTCAGAAACACGTGACAGTGCCGTAAGCACATGACCGATTCATTTCCAAACCTATTCATACCCCCCCTCCTCCAATCACTTCCCCTGAGGCACTGTCGCAGTGACTAAATGGATCAAAACCACGTCAGTGACAAATCTGGCAAAAACAAATCCGATCATCGGATAGTGCGGTCCAAGAGGTCACTTCACAACCCGAACCGTATACACAGGAGGGGAAATCAGAAACGTAATCACCGGAACGGTACTGAATGTTGGGCTATACCTTTGAAATCGATGGTCCGTTTCTTGACAGGTGAAGGAGACGATTCGTCCTTGTAGAAGGATGAGTCAAGGACAGAGACGGGACTCGGTTGCAACTCGGTGCCGGTCATCTCTGCAATGCTGTGGAGCAGCTTGTCGCACCTCTCCAGCAAGGTCCTCCCTCCTTTGTATTCCTCCATTTTCGATCTCTTCAGCCACAAATATTAACAAAAATTAGGCGGAAAAGGTAAAATACAAACAATAATGCAAATTGAGTGTAGCTTAGAAGAGAAGGAAGTTGACCCCGCGTACCTCTGTATCGGTTTGAGAAGATGTACTGACGCTGCCTTCGGAAATGGAGGATAATTCATCCTCTCCAACCATAGGAATGGTAATCTTATCCTTAGGATCAATGTCAACCACTGGTTTCCTGTTCCGCGGTGATCGAGAGGCGATGGTTTGATCTGATCCGCACCTCCTCGGGCTGAGTTTTGGGGAATGAACAGGAGATGCTCTTCTCTGCTCAATGGACTCGCTGGCTTTTCTTTGAGTCTCAACGCTTAATGGCCGTCTTCTCCCTGGTGAATTCGAACTCTTAGCATTATTCTCCCTCCGAGTCGGCGAGCTCGAATTTCTCGCTCTTAATTGATTCCGTTCGTTCCGATTGATCTCCGACCGTTCCCGCCGTGGACTAACTGATGGGAGGTTGTCGATGGTGTTGCTTAGATTCCGGCGGACACTGGCTCTGTTTCTGACAATTGCTGGAGAAGAGTCGTTCATAAAGCTTCGGTTGATGGGCGAAACTGGTAATCTCGAGGGTTTGATGACGACGATCGGTGATTCGTCCGACGAGAAGCTCTGCTCATATACGAAGTTTCTTTGTCTGACATGTTCTGAAGACTTCTTAGAATGTAGAAGTCCTTTGAGTTGCAGAGCCTCCAGGATCTGCTTCAAGGTCTCGAGATCCTTGGTTGGCTCGTCGATACCTCTCATCTTTAGTCTCTTCTCAATCTCTCCAAAGATTGATACTGTCTGCTTTGGCTCGGGAAAGAAGTCCTCTGAATCAAAGAAACTCTTCCGCTGCTGAGACGATTTCCATGTCGATGACCCTGCGGTCCTATAAGAAGGCTTCGGCGGTTCAGTCCTCGCATTTCTGCCTGGATATTCCTTTGTATCGAGTGGTCTAAGATTGAACGAGTTGCTGGTGCTTTCAATCCCTGCATTGTCTCGCAACACATTGCTCGAAATGTTACTCCCAACATTATGAGATTGGATCGGTTGCTTTAGCTGGAAATTGTTACCGTCAATGAAACGATTCGGAAATAGATCCCTTGAAACTCTAGACTCCGACGCAGATCTCCGCAGCTCCGCCTTCTTCATAGGTTCTGCACTCGATTCTGGTAATTGCTCAAGGCCCATTAGCCGCGCAATGACACTCGGAGATCGACGCTTGTCGTCACCATCGACTGTAGCTCCGTCGTCGGAGTTCTCACGTCGATTCAACGATGGTGTGGCGGCATTTGTTCGGATCTCCCTCGGGTAAAGACTCCCCTTTGCATCGACAGTTGCTCTGCTGTCCAAAGAAAGCCTCGGCGCTTCTTTGCTGAACTTCCAGGATGACCTCGTCCCCTCCTTGAACTCAAAAACCGGAAGAGGAAGCGGCGATTTACCCGTCTTTTCTGCCGACGTTACGACCTCCGCCGCCGGAGATCGAGGCTCCACCAGCGGAGAAGCTTTCATACGATCTGGACTCGGCGACGCGATTGGTCTTGTTTGCTGTGGCTTTTCCGTTTCTACCGAAACCGCGAGCGACCCATTGGACTTCTCCGACTCTGCCGTGGAATCTACAGCCTATAAACCGAACAAATTAGTGTCAGAAAAATACTTCCGTTCTAATTTGATATCGTCGGAAAAGTAAACGGAATTAGCGGAAGAACAAGAAATGTAAACTGGACACTCACCGCGGTGGAAGTTAGGCGCTTCGTGGAGCATAGCCTTTTCCCAGCCAAAATCTGGTGACGATCGAATAGTTGGAAGAAACCAGCCATACAACCCATCTGCTTCTCAATCTGCTTTTCCAGATTCTGGTCGTGTATTATCCCCGTCGTCATTTTCCCGCACGGTTCGTCACTTTCCGGTAAGCTTCCTCTCCCCCCTTCTCTCTCTCTCTCTCTCTCTCAATCGGAGCTTAACGTCACATTGACACGAATCTCCACCACTCTCCCCCTCACACTCACACACTCTCTCTCTCTCCCTCTCTCTCGTGTAAAGCTTTTGTTGGGTCTGCAACTCCCGCTCTCTGTTCTCTTTAAAAGGGGCGACGAAGTAAGTGGAGCGATAGGCTGGACAAAAGGATGAGCCTTGCCCTCTTCTTTTGACGAAATGCCAAACAAGTCACTACTGCTGGTTGAAATGACAATTAGGCCCCCCTCCCCCGTACCGGCCTGGTTCGCATCCGTGGGTAATGCTCTACGTGTCAGTCGCCCGCTTCCTTGATTTGCGAAAGTTTGAACGACTCCTCTTCGCTCCGATTTACTGTTCAACCCTCCTTATGAATAGCGCTTCTTGTTACTCATCTGGAACTGGTAAAAACGATTCCCTCACTATTAGGTGAATGAATGTTCTGATGGCCAGCTGATCATCGGGTGGGGTTGTTGTGGGCCTCTTATGAAACGACTTAAGGCCGCCCGAACTGACGGGTATAGTGCGTTTGCGTTACGCTTATCACGAGGGGAAGTTGAGAGCCCAGTAATGGCTAGGCTTGCTTTTACCAGACTTCGGTGATATTTGGTAAAACTTGCCCGTGAGCTTGGAAAATAGCCCATCTTTTTCCAATCCTAAAGCACTTGGAATTTGGTCACTGAATTTTAAGCTAAACTGAAAATAGAATTTGAAGACCTGTCACCTGTTTATTTGTTTCAACTTTTAGCCTATCCGAGCTCTTCACATTTTTTAATTCTACAACCCTCCTTCCAATTGCTCACCTCAAATTATCTTTTCCCTTGCAATTTCTCTAGTATGTGGCGGATAAGACCCCCCTTGACCAAATATTTGTAAAATAGAGCTCGCCACCCAATTGGCCAAGTTTCTCAGGTTACAATGAGACCTCGTCAGGCTGGTGGGCCACAAGCATGGCAGGTTCTAATGGTGAAAGTGACCCGGAATTTGTCAAATAGAAAAAGGATGGAAATGCCTTTATTCCAAGTGTGGTCTCCGTAAGTTGGTAAAACGGATCCTCTTACGAGATTATCCACCGCTCCTAGGAATATTGTCTTCTGGCGCATCCTTGTCGATGCGTTATATCTGAACCTAATCTGTTTGCATTTTCATTCTTGGCGCACAGAATTTTCATTCATTTTCTTCATAGCTGTAAGCAAAAACCCAGCAAGGATGTGAATCATCCGTCCCTCCACTATGGCCGCCAGTTCTTGGACTGTTTAGGCACACAGCGAGGGGAATATTGTTCATGGTCTGTTTCGAATTTGAGGCAAATAGTTTAATTATGCAACTCGCTCCGCAATCAGGGGCTTGCATTTCACGCAACAGATTGTAGTGAGTGGCTTTTTTTGGTTATGAAATTAGTGCATTAGGCTTTACTCCTATAGTAATCCTATTTAGATCTTCTTGGGCTCCTCTTCCCACTCTTTATTTTTGGCAACTTGATAGATTCATCCCCTTCTTTAAGTGGGCATTACTCTCGCGAGTAATGGTGAGATCGTATTCATTGGACTCTGTATTTGTCAATATCGTTTCGTTTTCCATTTTGTTAATTTAATTTATATTTACTAGGGATGTATCTATTTAAGGTATTGTTTGCTATATATCTATTTAGTTAAAAAAATGATATTATTAAACATAATAAAAAATAAAAATATTTAAAAACATATTCGTTCAAGAATGGGTTAGGAATACTCTACCTGCTCCTACTCATGAATTTTTTTATTTTTGCTCTGTAGTCACCCCATTAAGATTTTTTTATCTTTTTTGGAGTCAATAAGAAAAAAATTTAATGGGCAGATTAGATTTGAGGAATACCCATCATTACCCTTTGGCTATGATAACATAAATCTAAACATAGCAGTTGGTATGACATGTATTACTATACATTATATGTATGGATAAGTACATCTCAGATTAAATCTCTTTTTTTTGGAAGCAAAAGGTTCTCATCTAAGGGTTTCATAATTTAACTTCAAGATTTTTGTAAAGAGTTAAATCACAAAATCTAGAACTAAACTTCGAACACGGAATCTTCAACTAATTTATATAACAATCTACAATTCAAAATCTTTTTAGAAACAATTTATACTTGCCCTCAACTAACCACTCCGTGAGGGCTCAAATCTCTCTTCTTAAGGCATAAACTATATGTATAACTGTCTGAATTGAGAAAATTTACGTGCCATGTGAGTTCATTGATTTGAGTATCTTGGTCTCCACACTGGTTGAAAAATTCAAGAAATTTGCTAAATCAAGAAGGCGCAGTTGCCTCCGTCCTATATCTTGTTATTATTGAGTTTCACGTGTTTAAGTAAACGTTAAACCCCAAGAGGGCTCCGTGATCACTGATTACTCATCACGCAGCCTCCATTTTGACCTTTGTGGACTGTTTCATACACTGATTTAATATTTGGATGTGGAAAAGTATTTTTTTTTTTTTTATCTTCAAAACTAGAAAATGTACTCAGTTATTATGGTTTCGTAATATCATTTTGTTATTAATATTATTGTAATGTTAAAAATTCAAACTTAGGTTATAATTGTTATAAAATAAATACTATCTATACACTTTGATTTGGCTTATGCTAAAAGTTTAATCATAGCAATTTATTAGTAAAATTATTATATTTAAAATTGTCAATAAATTATATAGATAAGGCTATACCATCAATTTGTCATATAATATTGTTAATAAGATATTATCTATAATATTGAGTATAAATTTGATTTTTCCACAATTTTAGGAATTTACAAAATACCAATATCATTTTTGTCAATGTTCTTATTTTTGATATTTCTGATCTTATAATATTTGTTAGGTAGGTAATGACCGTCATAACAGTCATCCATTTAAAACATTGTATATGAATATTGTATGCTTTTGTGAATAAAACACTTAGAAATAGTTTGTGGATAATATATTTATTGATGGGTGGGAATTTAAAAAACGAAAAAAATAGAGTTTATAATTTCTATTTAGAAAAAATTTCAGAAAACAAGTAACGGTGTTGTCTACGTCTGAAGAGTGAAGAGCCCCAGCCAAAGACAAGTAGCCATTTTGGACAAATACCAGAACGATAAGAATATCTTGGTTATTACGGATATTGGATGGTCTGCGGGAACTTTAATCATAAGCCCATTTTCCCGCTTGCCAAACAGACCTTTTTGCGGGGTCTGCTACTGCTGTCTACGGCCACATAAGCGGGCAGAGGAGGCTTTTGTTTTGGTTTGGGATAAGTGGATTCCAGTATAACAGGGCACGGAGGGAGGACTCCCAACCCATGTGTTCTGTCTTTTAAGACAAAAAAATACCATCGCTCCACTGGGCTCCATGTGGCCCTATTCCCCTCTATAAATGCTCCTACGTTCTCCCCTCTATTTTATATATACATACATATATATATTATCCTATATATTTCCCAATACTAACATCTGTTGAGTGTAGATTTTGATGATTGATGATTGGCATCCTATATAGAGATTTCATTATATATGAAAACAAGTTTTTAGAGAGCTTTCTAGAAATTTGAGTATTTGAGCTATATATGGAAAGTTCTTGGAATAGAAAGTCTAGAAGATATATATATATGGAATCCTTGTTTATATATGGAAAGTTCTTCTTGGAATGGAAAGTCTAGAAGATATATACATATGGAATCTTTGTTTATATATGGAAAGTTCTTCTTGGAATGGAAAGTCTAGAAGATATATATATATATATATATGGAATCCTTGTTTATATATGGGAAGTTCAAAAGATCTATATGGAAGTTTTTGAGGAGATTGGAGTACTCCACTATATGGAGTTGCCATATATGTATCTTGGCGACATGACATTGTTAACGTGGCATTTTGATGACATGGCAGCCACGTGGAGCATACTCATCAAGGTCACATCATCTCGTTGGTTTAAAAATGGTAAGAGAATCATGGAGTAAATTTAAAGGTTCTTAGAAGCTTCTTTACTCAGTTAAATATGGAAGAATTTTTTAATTGCATTCAAATGGAGAAGTTAAAGATTCAGCCTTATTGTTCAACATTAATGGAGGATATTAAGGTTTGAAAGTTAAACCTTGATTGATATTACTTTCCTTTATTGCTGATTCTCTTTTATTAAAAGGATCCTCTACTCAAATCATGGAATCAATTATCCTACTCATTATGACTAATTGATATCCTCATTATGGCTAATTGATATCTTCATTATGGGAGAATATTCTAAGGATATCTTGCATATATTCAGCTACACAAATTGATTCTCTTTTTGTTGTCAACATTTTTAGTATGTAAACTTGATCAATTAAGGGCTTTTGAAGTTATGATTGATATCTTCATTGTTGGACAAATTTGCTTCATTATTTGAGAATATTTGAATGGATTTTACTCTATTTGGAGATTTAAATTCAAATTTCAAATTAGCTATGTTTGTTATGGAAGCTAAGGGGCCAATTGCTCAATCAAAGGTGATTGAAGATCAACTAGAAGTCATAATTGATTATTTCTGATTTATGGACGATTTTACAAGAATTATGAAGGATTTTGATGATATTTTAATCCTTAAAATCAGTCATGCATTATTGGAATTGATTTGCTCATTCAAGGCTGATTGGAGATCAACAAAAGTCAAAGATCTTGATGATCAATCAAGTTAGCTGTTTATGGAAGGTAAATCAAGAATTCAAATGAAGGGCTGAGATTGACTTGAAGACTTGACACATGGAGGGCTGAGATTGATCAAGGAAAGCCTTCTCTAGCACTATATAAAAGGATGTCTTGAAGACTTTGGAACAACTTTTGGAAGCCCTATTATTTTCTACATCATTGGCCAAGATTTTCATTCTCTCCAAGTCTTTCTTTTCCTCTATATTCTTGAGAGAAAACTAAGAGAGTTCTCTACACTTCATTGTATTATTTTTGAGAGAACCCTATTTCGCAATCTCTACTATTCTTGTATCTTGTAAAGAGCGTACAAAATCCAAACTAGTGAGTGTGAGACTCCAGAAATAGTTTGGTGGTGGTGAAGCCAAGTGAAGGCTTTGGTGGTTGTAAGAAAAGTTTCGTATAGTGGATTTGATTGAAAATCCTAAGGAAGGGAATCCTTAGGTAGTGGATGTAAGCCATAAGGGCCGAACCACTATAAATCGCTGTGTTCTTCTTCTCTTTACTCTTACTTATTCTTGTTATATTATATTCTGATTTGCTTAAATTGATTATTCTTTGTACTAATTCAATATTCCATTTGGTTTATTTAAAGTGCATTCAAATCACTTATTTTCACCAAGTTGTAATTTGAAGAGTATATTGGATCAAAGCACATACTAGCACAGCTGGCGGATATTTATCCATCTAGTATTTAAGTGCTCCCGTACTCTCAACTACAATTTTGGTTTATATTAAATTTGTTTTCTCACATATATGCGTGCATAAGTTTCGCATTAGAATTTTAAAAAGGTGTCAATTCACCCCCCCTCTTGACTAGGTTAGAACTCAACAAGTGGTATCAGAGCGAGGTTCCTAAGAGAGTGATTAATCATCACTAGGTGTATCCATGGCATTGAGTTCGCGTTTCTATGAAAATGAGGGTCGTTCTTTGTCTAGGGCACCATTCTTTGATGGCACTGATTATGCATATTGGAAAACAATGATGGAAGATTTTTTAACTGCATATAGTCTTGAATTGTGGGAAATAGTTAGAGATGATCCATATGTCCCTAAGGAAAAGGTAAAGAGAGGAGATGTAGAAGAAATAATAGAAAAGAGTAGAGATAAGTACACGGATGAAGATAAAAGATTAATTGCTTTAAATGCTAAGGCTAAGAGTGCATTTCATTGTGCTTTGAGTAGATCTGAATTTAATCATGTACAATGTTGTAAATCTGCTTATGAAATTTGGAAGAAGTTAGAGTTAAAATATGAAGGTACTAGTCAAGTTAGAGAAACAAAAATAAACATGTACATACATGATTTTGAATTATTTTCTATGAAACCTAATGAATCTATTTCTGAAATGTATACTCGCTTGACTGATATTCTTAACTCTCTTGAGTCTCTTGGTAAATCATTTTCAGATTTTGAAAAGGTGCAAAAGATTCTAAGATCTCTACCGGAGGCATGGGATCCAAAGGTGACAGCCATTCAAGAGGCCAAAGATACCAAGAAGTTGTCACTAGATGAACTAATGGGTTCACTAATGACACATGAGCTTACTCTCAAAAACAGGTATAAAATCAAAGAAGATTCTTTAAAATCTAAATCAATTGCTTTACCTGTTGCACAGGAATCTAGTGGAGAGGAGGATTCCGAAGAGGAGATTGCCATGTTGGCTAGGAGGCTCCGAAACTTTATGAAAAAGAATAAAAGGAGTTTCAGCAAGATTAAGCCCGTAGAAGCCTCAAATGAAAAGAAAGTAGAGGTTACTTGCTACAAGTGTGGCAAGATTGGACACTACAAGTCCGAATGTCCCAAATCAAAGAAGGGTAGATCCAAAGGAAGGAGAAATGAAGAGAAGAAAGATAGAAAAGCATTCAAAGCAACTTGGGATGATTCTAGTGAAACTGAATCATCTTCAAGCGATGAAGAAGAAGAAAAGGCTAACTTTTGTTTGATGGCCAAAGGAGAAAATAACTCATCTTCCACAGATGAGGAGGTAAACACTTCTGAAATGGATGCATTGCTAGAAGAGTTTGATTTTCTGTTTAAAAAACATAAAACGACTATTAGAGAAATCAATGAGCTTAAAAGAGAAAATGGTAGATTAGAAAAGAAAGAGGAAGAGTACATGGAAGAAATAGATGAGTTGAACTCTAAAATTAGGAAAATGGAAGAAAATAAACCAAATGAAGTGTGTGCATTAAAAGATACTATAAATGAATTGCATGACACTATTGATAGTCTTAGGGAGCATGAATGCATTGTATGTGATCATTCTGAGTTACTAAATGAAATAGCATGTTTAAAAGAAAAGAATGAGCACTTAGAAAAATCGTTTTTAAAATTTTCTTTGAGTTCTAGTAAATTGGATTCTTTGCTTGCATCTCAAAAACCATATTTTGAAAAGGCTGGTCTTGGTTTTGACCCTAGTAAACTAAAAGAGAAAATCCAAAAATCTGGTTCTCCCACTCATCTTATTCATTCTAGGCTTGTGCATCATGCTAGAATCAGTAAAGGGGCAAAATATCTTCCTAGAGCTAAATATTCAAAACTAGCTAGAACTAGAAATAATAAAGTTGTTAAAACTAGGAGTTTTTGGATTCCTAAGGGTTTAAATGATCAAAAAGCTAAGGAATATATCTTTGATACATATGGCTATGATTTCATGTTCTCTAACCCCCAAGGACCCAAAGTTTGGGTACCTAAGGTCCCTTGATTTTCTTAATAGGTGTGCTTGAAGGCCAAAGGCACTTCAAGCCAATGGTTCTTGGACAGCGGATGTTCAAGGCATATGACTGGAGATGCCACCTTATTTTCGTCTCTTAAAGCTAAAAAGCATGGAGGTAATGTCACTTTTGGTGATGGCTCAAAAGGGAAAATTGTAGGCATTGGAAACGTGGGTAATCCTTCTAAACTCATGTTTGAAGATGTCTTATTTGTGAGTGGCTTATCCTACAACTTGCTTAGCATAAGTCAATTAATTGACAAAGGCTACATGGTTGCATTTGAAGGTAGTGAGTGCTTGATTAAAGATTCTTTAAATAAGATTGTTTTAAAAGGCATTAGAGAAGGAAATATTTATGTGCTAAATCTGAACTCTTTATGTGTTAATGATGCTACTTGTCTTGTGGTGAATGATAACTCTATGGATCTATGGCATAGAAGATTAGGTCACATTAGCACATCTACTCTTTCTAAACTAATAAAGAAAAATCTGATTAGAGGAGTGCCTAAATTGAATTTGAATGACCTACATATGTGTGATGCATGCATTAGAGGAAAACAAGTTAGAGAGTCATTTAAATCAAAACAAGATGTTACCACAACTAGGACATTAGAATTACTTCATTTAGATTTGTTTGGTCCTAGTAGGGTTAAAAGTTTAGGTGGTAAATCATATGCATTTGTGATTGTGGATGACTTTTCTCGTTTTACTTGGTGCTTGTTTATTTCTCATAAAAGTGAGGCATTGCATGTTTTTAATAGTCTAATTCGAAAACTACAAAATCAACAAAATGCATGTGTAATTAAGATTAGGAGTGATCATGGTGGTGAGTTTGATAACTTTGGTTTTGGTGAGTTATGTGATAAATATGGTATTTCTCATAATTTTTCTGCACCTAGGTCTCCACAACAAAATGGAGTAGTTGAAAGAAGAAATAGGTCATTACAAGAAATTGGTAGAAGTATGTTAATTGAAAGTGGTTTACCTAAGACATTTTGGGCTGAAGCAATTAATCATGCAAGTTATGTGTTAAATAGGTTGTCTATTAGAAAAGGGCTAAATAAGACACCATATGAACTTTGGCATGGTAAGACACCTAAAGTAGATTATCTTAGACCATTTGGGTGTAAATGTTATATTTTAAACACTAAATATAATTTAGATAAGTTTGATGCTAAATCTGATGTAAGCTCTTTGGTTGGTTTTTCTTCTACTAGTAGAGCATATAGAGTTTATAACTCTAGGACAAAAACGATAGAAGAGTCTATTCATGTAAAATTTGATAAATCACTAGCTAAGAGTTCTAATATTGAAGAAGATGAAGATGTAGTTTTTGAACAACAAGTAGAGTCTGGTTTAAAGGAATCTACACCTAATAGCATGGATTCATATATAGAAGTAGATAAATTGGAAAATGAGACTCACTTAGAATCGCAAGAAAATAATGAATTGATAGGTCCTTTGAATGATCAAAACTGGTATCAAATTAAAAATAAGCACCGACATCCTAAAGAATTAATAATAGGTGACATTTCTCATGGAGTTAGAACTAGATCATCTCATGGTGTGCATCCTTTTAGTTCTCTTGCTTTGATTTGTGAAATTGAGCCTAAATGTATTAATGATGCTCTAAAAGCACCCGATTGGGTAATAGCAATGCAAGAAGAGTTAAATGAGTTTGAAAGAAACAAAGTGTGGAGTTTAGTTCCTAAACCTGAAAATCATTCTATTATTGGTACAAAATGGGTTTTCAAAAACAAAATGGATGAAAATGGAAAAGTGGTTAGGAACAAGGCTAGATTAGTGGCACAAGGGTATAGTCAAGAAGAAGGAGTAGATTATGATGAGTCATTTGCACCGGTAGCTAGAATAGAAGCTATTAGGTTGTTAATGGCATTTGCATGCTTTAAAGGTTTTAAATTGTATCAAATGAATGTTAAGAGTGCGTTTTTAAATGGCTTTATTCAAGAAGATGTCTATGTGAAGCAACCCCCTGGTTTTGAAAATCAAAAGCACCCAAATCATGTTTACAAGCTTTTTAAATCTCTTTATGGCTTAAAACAAGCTCCTAGAGCGTGGTATGATCGTTTATCAAAGTTCTTGCTTGAAAATGATTTTAATCGTGGGAAAATTGATAGTACTTTGTTTGTGAAGCTTAAAAATGATGATTTGCTTATTGTACAAGTCTATGTGGATGATATTATTTTTGGATCAACTAATGATTCTTTGTGTAAAGATTTTGCTGATTGTATGAGTGGTGAATTCCAAATGAGTATGATGGGTGAACTAACGTTCTTTTTAGGTTTGCAAATAAAACAAAGTGAGAATGGCATTCACATTAGTCAAGCTAAATATACTAAAGATTTGCTATTTAGATTTGGGATGGATTTAGCTAAACCTTGTATTACCCCCATGGCTGCAAATACAAAGCTTGATAGTGACATAAATGGTAATGAAGTAGACCAAAAGCTATATAGATCTATGATTGGCTCATTGTTATATCTTACTGCATCTAGACCCGATATTATGCATGCTGTGTGTTTGTGTGCTAGATTTCAATCTAATCCTAGACAATCACACTTAATTGCGGTAAAACGGATTTTTAGATACTTAAAAGATACCCCTACTCATGGTCTTTGGTATGATAAGAGTTCTTTATTTGATTTGTATGCTTATAGTGACTCGGATTATGCTGGTTGTAGATTGGATAGAAAGAGTACTTCGGGCACTTGTCAATTTCTAGGAAATAAGCTCATTTCATGGTTTTCTAAGAAACAATCAAGTGTAGCACTCTCCACTACTGAAGCTGAGTATATGGCCATAAGTAGTTGCACTTCACAATTGCTTTGGATTAAGCAACAATTAGAGGATTTTGGTTTAGAGTTCAAGAATATTTCCATTTATTGTGATAACACAAGTGCTATCCATTTATCTAAGAATCCAGTGTATCATAGCAAAGCTAAGCACATAGAAGTTAGACATCATTTTATTAGAGAGCATGTGTTACAAGGTGATATTGTGATTAAATATGTGGATACCAAGAATCAACTTGCTGATATTTTTACTAAGCCTCTTTCAAATGAAAATTTTCTTTTTCTTCGAAACTCACTTGGGATGATTCCTATTCCCTAATTGTATTTTCTTCTTTCTCATGTATTTTTTGATAGATTACAAAAAAGGGGAGAGGAAATATGTAGCTAAATAGTGATTTAAAAGGATAAGAAGGAGACTAAATTAGGGGGGAGAGAGCAAGTTAAGGGGGAGCCTAAATTAAGGGGGAGCAAGAGCTAAATCACTTAAGTATAGCTTCTTTCATGTTTTTGCAATCATCAAAAAGGGGGAGATTGTTGAGTGTAGATTTTGATGATTGATGATTGGCATCCTATATAGAGATTTCATTATATATGAAAACAAGTTTTTAGAGAGCTTTCTAGAAATTTGAGTATTTGAGCTATATATGGAAAGTTCTTGGAATAGAAAGTCTAGAAGATATATATATATGGAATCCTTGTTTATATATGGAAAGTTCTTCTTGGAATGGAAAGTCTAGAAGATATATACATATGGAATCTTTGTTTATATATGGAAAGTTCTTCTTGGAATGGAAAGTCTAGAAGATATATATATATATATATATATGGAATCCTTGTTTATATATGGGAAGTTCAAAAGATCTATATGGAAGTTTTTGAGGAGATTGGAGTACTCCACTATATGGAGTTGCCATATATGTATCTTGGCGACATGGCATTGTTAACGTGGCATTTTGATGACATGGCAGCCACGTGGAGCATACTCATCAAGGTCACATCATCTCGTTGGTTTAAAAATGGTAAGAGAATCATGGAGTAAATTTAAAGGTTCTTAGAAGCTTCTTTACTCAGTTAAATATGGAAGAATTTTTTAATTGCATTCAAATGGAGAAGTTAAAGATTCAGCCTTATTGTTCAACATTAATGGAGGATATTAAGGTTTAAAAGTTAAACCTTGATTGATATTACTTTCCTTTATTGCTGATTCTCTTTTATTAAAAGGATCCTCTACTCAAATCATGGAATCAATTATCCTACTCATTATGACTAATTGATATCCTCATTATAGCTAATTGATATCTTCATTATGGGAGAATATTCTAAGGATATCTTGCATATATTCAGCTACACAAATTGATTCTCTTTTTGTTGTCAACATTTTTAGTATGTAAACTTGATCAATTAAGGGCTTTTGAAGTTATGATTGATATCTTCATTGTTGGACAAATTTGCTTCATTATTTGAGAATATTTGAATGGATTTTACTCTATTTGGAGATTTAAATTCAAATTTCAAATTAGCTATGTTTGTTATGGAAGCTAAGGGGCCAATTGCTCAATCAAAGGTGATTGAAGATCAACTAGAAGTCATAATTGATTATTTCTGATTTATGGATGATTTTACAAGAATTATGAAGGATTTTGATGATATTTTAATCCTTAAAATCAGTCATGCATTATTGGAATTGATTTGCTCATTCAAGGCTGATTGGAGATCAACAAAAGTCAAAGATCTTGATGATCAATCAAGTTAGCTGTTTATGGAAGGTAAATCAAGAATTCAAATGAAGGGCTGAGATTGACTTGAAGACTTGACACATGGAGGGCTGAGATTGATCAAGGAAAGCCTTCTCTAGCACTATATAAAAGGATGTCTTGAAGACTTTGGAACAACTTTTGGAAGCCCTATTATTTTCTACATCATTGGCCAAGATTTTCATTCTCTCCAAGTCTTTCTTTTCCTCTATATTCTTGAGAGAAAACTAAGAGAGTTCTCTACACTTCATTGTATTATTTTTGAGAGAACCCTATTTCGCAATCTCTACTATTCTTGTATCTTGTAAAGAGCGTACAAAATCCAAACTAGTGAGTGTGAGACTCCAGAAATAGTTTGGTGGTGGTGAAGCCAAGTGAAGGCTTTGGTGGTTGTAAGAAAAGTTTCGTATAGTGGATTTGATTGAAAATCCTAAGGAAGGGAATCCTTAGGTAGTGGATGTAAGCCATAAGGGCCGAACCACTATAAATCGCTGTGTTCTTCTTCTCTTTACTCTTACTTATTCTTGTTATATTATATTCTGATTTGCTTAAATTGATTATTCTTTGTACTAATTCAATATTCCATTTGGTTTATTTAAAGTGCATTCAAATCACTTATTTTCACCAAGTTGTAATTTGAAGAGTATATTGGATCAAAGCACATACTAGCACAGCTGGCGGATATTTATCCATCTAGTATTTAAGTGCTCACATACTCTCAACTACAATTTTGGTTTATATTAAATTTGTTTTCTCACATATATGCGTGCATAAGTTTCGCATTAGAATTTTAAAAAGGTGTCAATTCACCCCCCTCTTGACTAGGTTAGAACTCAACATCTCTGTTTTCCTTTTTCTTCTCATATTATATAAATAAATAAATATTTTATAAAATTTTGAAATTAAAACCTTAAGTTCTTTACCTTTTCTTTATAAGAAATTATAATTATTTTTTATATATCAAAATAATATTAGAATATTTTTTAAATTAAGATCTGTAATGATTAAGATAAAGATGTGAAAAATTTAAAATAAATTTATCTTAATAATATCATATAAGAAGTTATGTGATTTTTTTTTAAAAATAGTTAGATAAATTTAATAAATAGAATAAAATATAATTTTATCTAAAATAATTTTTATATTTATATATTAATTTAACAAATATTACCTTGATATGATAAGTATGATTCACCAAGAAGCAAAGTTAAAAATTTTAAAAATAATGATTATAAATGTAATAAAAAAATAAAAGAAAAAACTCTTCTCCGTTGTTAACCCACATGCATTTCAGAACTGCAGGCCCCTCTCACTCCCACCTATAATTAATTCTGTCTCTCCCCATTCATTTGATCTGACTAGAAACTGTAGAACTCTTCAATGAAGTGAAAAAAACTAGTGGGCCTGGCTTGCTTTTTCCCCGAGTCCCCATGTCCTGGTTATTTGAATGAGTAAAGATCCCAGCACAGTTTCCAATCCAAAGCCTAGTCCCTCTCCTCTCCTATTCACTCTGCCATTATTCCTCATTATCATAATCTCTCCACAGGAATTCACATTCCTCTGCACTTAGCTGCCATTTGTTTTTTTAATAACGGAGGATACTAGTACTTGTTAATTGTTAATTTGGGAACTCGTGAGGGGAAGTGTAACCCCCCAAAAGCTAGTTTCAGACCCCCAAACAAGGCTCCATTTTTTTTAATCAGCAGGGTGGTTGATTGGGCTGAAATTGGTTTGGGAAATGTTGACCCAATCATGAAGAAGAGATGTGATTCGTTCCTCCCTCTCTATGGCTTTTCCTCCCACCCTCATGTGGAAACCCTATCCCTTAGCCCAAAAAAAGAAAACCCTTTTCTTTTCTAATAGTTAAATGTCTCAATAGGTCGGTTAATATCCACTTTGAGGCACCAATAGGCAAGGATAGCTGGATAGGGAAACCGGGTTCATTAATTTATCATATTTAAATAATTATTAATTTAAAAAGAATTTGGTGGTCACTTTATCTACTTGATTCACTTCTACTCAAGCGATGGGAGATAACGTCACTTTTCTTTTTTTTTTTACTAATAAGTGATGTTTAAGAGTTCATTTAATTTGATTTAATTTAAAGTAAAACCGAAACTTAGACTAATTAAGGAACACTTTTGAGAAATTTGTTTATGAAAAATGTACAAAGCGTTTGATATAATAATATAAAAATATGGTTATAAAAGAGTTTTTAGCTTTTAAGAAATCAAAAGCGAAACAAACAAACCCTTAAAAGTAAAATTATAAAAAAAAAAGTTAATGATGTTGCTGCTGAGGATGCATGACTGAGAAAGCAAGCAAAATCAGGGATCACCTAACACATGCACATGTCATGGCTCCTCCAAAAACAATGTAAGGTGGGGATAAAAGCAAGCACATGCCACGGCATCTATCAGTACATTAGCATAAAATGTATGTAGGGGATAAAAGCAGGCACATGCTATCTATCAGCATATCATATGCTTCTATTCTATGCCTGATCCATAGCTCCATTCTTCTGTGGGGAATTGCGTCGAACACAAGATGTGGATTCGTTGAGCGTGGCTGGATCTATCACAAGAAGGAAAATGGAATACATACGACAATGGCTTGTATTCCTTGTTGTAGCATATTTTTGTACAGAAAACAGTGTCAGAGTATTCAACCAACTGCCTATATATATATATCACCATTATATAATTATTTCTTTAAATTCGGATCTGAGGGAGAGAGTTGCAGAGATGCTAAAATATGCAACCAAGGCTTCAATAGCTTTCAATGAGAGAAAAGAACCTCCATGTCCGAGAGCCATGAGGGAACGGTATGGAGGCTCCGGTGGGCATTCATGCATGCATGTGAATGATGAGGTGCATTCTCCTAGGCTAGCGCGAGCGGGAAGAGCCAGAGCAGGCAATGTGAAAGTGACGGTGAGATGAAAGATCCGACCAACGGTGCGCAGTTTAGCTGTATTTAACAAACTTTTCGCGGACTTTGGAATCTCGAGTTTAAATTTCACGAGTTTTCTCAGCTCTCAATCGTGTTATATCATACCTAATATCATAAGTGGGTGTAACATCCTATATTCAGCATATTGAGCAGTAGAAATTATCGGAATAATTTACTTTAATAGATTTATGCTAACTTATTAGGAGATCACTTATTCTTGAACTTTTTTAGGTCAGGTACGCTTAAGTCAAGAATTTTTTATCTACATTCAGTCCAAAAAATATCTAATTAGTATTATTTATTTTCTTACTTATCATCGATTTATATTATCATTTTCTGAACTTTTGGGGTATTACAATAGATCATCGAATTATACATGATCAAACAACATAAATAGTGTTTTTTAGTGATTCCAACATTTAGTACTTTTTTTCTATAACAATCAATAAAAAAAAAGGGGTACTAAACAAGCCCTTATTGCCAAATGGTCACTTACGTTAAGGAGAGTGTTCTTGGTTGCATGTTGAATCCAATTTAGTAAGGGTTTTCTTCTTGCATGGCTCGCCACTTTGCTTGGGAAAGCGTAGCTGCCCAAACTGCCAAAAGCAATGGGCTTGCTTGCTCTCATCGATGCAGGCCCCCTTTCACATGGCCAATGGCCTACCCATTTCCTTTAATCAAACCATATATGTTCATAACTTTGTTGCAGAGCTTTCATCATCTCCACCAACTTAATCCCTATTATTATTATGCATCTGCAAGGTGGGAATGTCAATGCATTCGTTGTACCATCTCTACACAGTTTATGATGATGACGTTAGGGTTTGCTCCTAAACTACATCCATGGCTGATTCTTTATTGCTTCCCTCTGATTTAGGTGCCATTTTTTTTCTAATTAACTAAGGCTCCTCTCTGCTGCACCAGTGGGGACCTTGGTCTACAGTCATCCTAAGCTAGGCTAACATGGCGCTTGCTTATTTAATTATTCATCTAATTAAAAGGGAAAACATAAACTATTGCTTCGATTCACATTCCTTTTGCCCTTTTCTGTCTCACTCTCAACTCCATTGGCTGATTGGCCACACCCCCTGTCTGCACTGTTCTTTCCAATTATTTAATCTTTTTATGTTTTGTATTTTAAATTCATTTCATATGTGATTTGAGTCGTGGCCATAGAAATTCTAACTTTTACGGAAACGGAATCAGAGAAAAGGTAATTTAAAAAAAATGAAAAATAAAATATAAAAAATTGAGTAAATAAAAAAAATATAAGAATCTCTTAATAAATATATTTCTTATAAAAAATATAAAAAATAATTATTCAATTAAACATAAAAATAAATTAAACACAAATTAATTTTATTTTTAACATTACCGTGAGATAGTAAAAAGAGAATTACTTTCATTTTTAATATGGTCGTAGAACAGAAATGTATTTTAATATCGAAAATAAGTTTCTGATATTTTTTTAAAAAAAATTACGAAAATTTAAAAAAAAAAAACATTTTTATATAAAAACCTTCCTTGTAAATAACTCAAAACATTTTTAGATCTCGGGGTAATTTACCCTTTTTTGTTCTTTTGATTTCTTCTACTTTCTTTATCTCGAGCTACTAAATGAGCCTCGGCCCAACCCAGCCTCTGTTCTGAGATTTGCTATGTGCCCAACATGGGCTTGCTGGGCCCACCCAGCCTTATTAGACCCAAATCCATCCAGAATACCCCCTAAACATTTACAGCTGATTTTGGGCCGTCCATTGCACCCTGGGCCCATTAGCAAAGAATTTCTCAGGCCCATGGAGTTGAGCTGAGCTTGGAATGCTCAAACTTCTCGCCGTCGCCCCACAGAGCATAGGCCTCCTCGCCATGAACGGCGTAATCCCCAATTCTAAGCTCTTCTTCTGACAATCTCAGCGGCACGATCATCCCGATCAACACACAGATCAAGCTCGTCATCGCCACGTTCCACCCCACGACGAATGCAATTCCGATCAGCTGAACTCCCAGCTGCCGGAACCCCGCCGTGGTGTATCCGTTGTGCCACCCGTAGAAAAGACCCGTGTACCGCTCCCAGTCCTGGACCCCATAAAACAGCCGGCAGAGCTTGGGATCGGCGAAGCATCCGGCGAGGATGCCGCCAAGGCTACCGGCCACCGCGTGCGTGTGGAACACCGCCATCGTGTCGTCGACTTGCTTCAGCAATCGGATCTTCTTGTGTAGCACCATCATCGTGAACCACGGCAGGCTCCCCGACGCTAGCCCCATTACGATGGCGGCCCAGCCCTGCACCACTCCTGTTCAAAACAATCGATCAATTAGATGTCAGATGTTTTGTCATCGATTATAATGTTCGGATATTTATGGGTTTTGAAGATGGTGTTACCGGCGGCGGGAGTGATGCAGACGAGGCCGGTGATCATGCCCTGGGTGGCGCCGATGACAGAGGGCTTGTCGAAGAAGAGAATGTCGAGAAGCAGCCACGTAAGCAAGCTGGTGGCGGCGCACACGTGGGTGTTGAGGACGGCGAGAGATGCGTCGACGCTGGCGACAAAAGGATCACCGCCGTTGAATCCAGTCCACCCCATCCACAGCAGCCCCGCGCCTCCCAGCATCAGTATTATGTTGTTCGGCGGAAACCTCTCTCGATCCTTGTTCGATCTTGGTCCCACCTTCACCATCATAAACAACAGTAGTTTTAGTTCCTCTTTGAATTCGATTTAATTAAACTGTGAAGTACCTACTAATTACCCAATAAGCGGCGGTGAAACCAGCGACGCCGGAGGAGAGGTGGACGACGAAGCCGCCGGAGTAATCAATGACGCCCAGCTTCATCAACCAGCCGTCGGGGCACCACAGGCTATACGCCCCGAAGGTGTACGAGAAGGTCAACCAAAGCGGTACGAACAGCATCCAGGCCAGGAAATTCATCCGGCCAAGCACCGCGCCGGCGAGCAGAATCAGCGTGATCGCCGCGAAAACGAACTGGAAGTACACCATCGTGGCGGTCGGGAACATCCCCGTAAACGCTGGCTGGAGCAGGAACTTCTGGTCAAGGGCGACGTCGGGCTGGCCGAGGATGTGGATGAAGCTGCTGCCAAAGGACATCCGGTTGCCCCAGCCGACCCAGCAAACGAGCACCGCCGCGAAGGCGTAGAGCGCCATGAAGGCGGAGTTCACGGCCCATTTCTTCTTGACGATGCTGCCGTAGAGGATGACCAGCCCCGGAACACTCTGGAGCCCCACCAGCGTCGCGGCCGTGAGCTGCCATGCGTTGTCGCCTTTGTTCATCCATTTCGGGTTGGTACTGTCGGGCCACAGGTTCACGGGTAGCTCGCTTGGATCCATCTCGTAACTCTCTCACTGAGCTCCTACGTTTGTGTGCCTGTGTATATATACTGGGAAATAAATATTACAATTAATTTTTAATTTTAAAGTTGTGAAATTTAAAATTATATATAAATAAAATTAAAATTTTATATAAAAGTAAGTTAATTAAAATTATAACAAACACTTAAAATATTTGTCATAAAAAACCATGTTTTTTCCAAAAATACTTACAAATTTAAATATCAAACTCCCTCTTTAAGCCACGCCACCCAAGCCTTTCTACTCATTAAGAAAAAGCTTAAAGTTTAGAATTTTGGGCTGGGCCTGGGCCTGGTCCTGGGCCTGTGATGTCTGAGGCCTGGACTGTTTGGATTTTAAAAAACGAGCCCAGATTATACAAAAAATACTGATTTTACCCATCCAGGGGCTTGAGTTTTGAGGTGAGAAAAGTCATTTTATATGGATGGGGGTATTCGGCCGGTTTGGGCTGAGAATCCCAGGGCTGGAGAAAAGTGGAAGCCATAGGGAATTCCGCCGGAGTCTCAGTGCATCCATTCTCTGATACTTCCAAAGGAACTCTTAGGAATCTAAGAAATAAGCAAATTACAATTTTGTATCGAGGCAAAGCTTGCCCAAGCACAACTTCAGCCAGCAGGAGGTTGATTTTATATAATTTTATTATTTGTTAGGTCATAAGCAAAAATCTATTAAAAGTCTAAAATAATTTTTTTAACTTAAAGGCATAAATTTTACATGCACGGGAGTTTCCACACAAACACGCACACTAGATAATTTTGATATTTGAAAATTTTTTAAAATATTTAAAAAAACAATTATCTATAAAAAAATTAATTCTAAAAAGATTTTAAAATATTGTGATAAACATCATCCATAAGAACTCTGTTGAGCCAATTTTCTCTATTTAATTTTTAATTAAGTTTCGATAATTAACAAAATTAATATTTTGTACATATAGAGCAAGTTGGCTCAACATTCGTAAAAATATCATCAAAACTTATTTGAAAATTAAATAGAACAATTTAGCTCAATATTCTCCTCATTTTTTATGATGACAAAAACATAATTTTTGAGACGTTTAATTTGATAGCAAATATTTTGATCTCTCATTTATTATTATACTATATGCTCTCTTTAAAAAATACTAATAGTATAAGTGTTATAAGTATTTTCCGTCCTACTCTATGAGGGCTGGGCCCAACTTATTGGGCCGGTACAACTGTCAAAGGAGCAGATGGGCCTCAAGCTGAGATCTATCAAAGCGAGCTCGCGCATGGCCGAAGCTCGGCTCGGAACAATCTCATCTGAGCGAGCTCACCAGCGACCTCGCTGGTTACCGGCTCAGCTAACCAGCTTGCGAGATAAAAGGCCAAAATCCTGACGAGCTGATGAGGCAACAGACCGAGGGTCGCCCCAGCCATGCAGCCCAGGCCCATCACTCCCGGCCCCCCTGACTAGCCCATGTTAGCCCCATCTTGGTCCTTTCGTAACGACATCATTACCACAGAGCTTGGATTTTCGTGCGTCCGCCTCCAATCCCATCTTCATTAAATGACGGGTCCTCTCGCCGTTAATGACTGGCCTCATCCACATTAATTAAGGTTCCATCGGTACCTTCTTACAGCATGGACATTCTTCGCCTACATTAGGAATTCTGTCCCATCTCCTAGGACAGACATGCTACGCCTGAGGAGAGACATCCCACGATATATATATATATATATATAGGCCAACTCTAGTAAGAAAGGGAGGACTAATTTTTTCCAATTTACACATTCTTTTTCTCTGAACTCCCCACAGACTCGCTTATTAACTTAAGCTTCGGAGTACCTTGCAGGGACGAAGACGAGGCCCAGAAAATCAAATACCAGATATCACAGATACGTTCTTCGGATCCATTGCACCAGGTGGGCCAAAAGAAACATAGTCGACCGATTCTGAACGTCGACAATAAGTAAATAGAATATTTTACATTTAGCTTAATAAATTAATAGATAAAATATTTTTTAAAAGTTTTAAGAACCAAACCTAATTGCCTACCTTTTATACATGTAATTTCCACACATACAAAATCTCTCACTCTCTCACAATATATATATATATTCTCATACATTCTTCTCCTCATAAACAAAATATATTGTAACTCATAAATAAGATCTCTCTCTCTTCTCATAAAATCCCATTGTTCTCCTCATTTTTTGTCATAATCAAAACAAACTTGGATAGCGGAGACAATAAAGATATAAAAAATATAATATATGAGATAAATTATCCAAGTATAATAATCCATATAAACATAAGCACGATGGATGATAACAGAAAAAATTGAATATATAAAAATGTCATGAAGCACCATAAATAGTACATAACAACCATCATGAGTATCATAAGAAATATCACAGTATTTTAATGCTATAAAGTTATTTGAAGATGAATAATGAATAGTGATCCGACCCTTGTGAATAGTGATTTGACAATTGTAAATAGTATTTTTCAAAATACTTATGAATAGTCTTGAACTTATGTTGGAGTTCAATTCATTGTTCATTTTGTACATTTAAAACACCCACAAAGCTTCCAAACCCTGTCAAACAAAAATCCAAACAATATAAGGCTCTTGAAACAACATTACACATCTATCAAAGAGCCGCAATACTTGCAATTTATTAATTTCAAACTCACATATACATAGTTACAAAATCTTAATTTGTTTTGAAATTAAATAACAATAATTTTAATTAAGTAAATCATTCAATTTACCCTCATCTTGAGTGGTCATACCCTAAGGGACCTACAAATCCTAATCTCACATAGATTATGAAAAATTAGGGTAAACGTTATCTATAAGAATCATAATTATAACAAGATTATGAAAAAATTAAGATAAATGTTATCTACAATGATTATAATTTCAGATTAATTAAAATTAATCTATACTCATCTAATAAATAAGTAGATACTCATTACAAAAAAAAAATGTCTCTGATATTGATTTTAATATAATTTTTATTATTTTCAGTATCTGATTTAAATATCAGAATGTTTGTCCAGAGATCTTTCAGCACCTTCCGACTATTTCTTTTTTACAGGCTTAGGCGAGTTGACAATAATATTTTCAATCAAATAAATTTATTGTTTTTATCTATACAACAAGACCATTAATTATTTATAATTTATATTTTTATTTAATTAATATTAATTAATTAATTTATTTAACAATATATTTTGTAAATTAATTTTTGGTATTTTGAGTGAAGCCATCCGCTCGAGATCCGGCCCATTTTCGAACCGGGCTTGGGCGTCCATTTCATGTCCTCTTGAATTAATTTCCAAGGACTTTGGAAATTGTTAAATAAAAGATATTTTCAAATTTTTATTACATTTTAGATTGCAAATTCTTTGGTGTGTTTATTTTTTTGGTGATTAAAATAGTACCCAAAAAAACATTTGATGCTAGCCCAGTAAGTGTGGATGATGTTGCGCTGATGTCCGGGTGAGTCCATTATTTGGATCTAACCCAGTTTGCTAAGCTTGCATCTCCATCTAATTAATATATATTCAATGCCCATAAGCCCCCGTACATCTATTCACTCAGTAATATATTAGCGACCATCGTCTTTGCACGATACTCGATAATTATACTCTCAATTATAATAAAAGAGGTAAAACATAAATATGAGACTTCATCTTTTCATGCAAGACGAGAATCGAATTCACGACCTACTAGACTGACACCGTTATATCATTTTTCTGACCACTTGACTTATATCTTGGGACGAGTAATATTTAATTTATATTTCTATCTCCATATAATTAATATACGGCCAAATAACAAAAAAAATAACTCAAACTTTTTTGTGAATTTATAAATTTATCTAAATATTTTACTTTTAGCAATTATATCCCAATTATTTCAATTAAATACAATTTTATCTAACACCAAAAATTAATTTGAAAAACATGTGTTATTGTTGACATGACAAGCCATTTATCATAAAAAAAAAAAATGTATGAATAGGATTCAAATGTACACATATAGTAAAACTCACATGTATATTTCTTTTATTTTTTTATACATATACATATGGGTTTCATTCATATTTTTTTTATGATAGATGTCATGATACATGTCTCCCAAATTGATTTCAGGTATTAGATAAAATTACACTCGAATACCTTTAACATTGGGGATTCGTACGCTTTAGGTTAGAGTCGTCGTTGAATAAATTATTTTAATTTGAATAGACCTTTTTTTATTTAAAGAATTTTTTACTCAATTTGTAAATTTAATTTAAAATAATTTTACAATAATTTAAAATGATTGTCTAATATAACAATGGAACGCATACGCTATCGAGAATAGAAAAAGTTTATAGAGATTTAACTCTTTCAAGTGTATGTCCTTTATTTTTAACATAAACATTGAAGGTTAAATAGAAATCGAGACAAATTCGGGTAAATTACATCAAAGATTATGTAATTTTGGCATCTTTTTTAATTTGATCACTAAACTTCAATTACTTACGAAGTGATAATAAAATTTTAAAATATTTTATAATATGGCCACTAAAGTAATTTTTTGATAATTTATAGCTGAAATTACTGATGTGACGATGATGTGGTATTGACGTGGCGATGATATGGTCATTACCACATCAACAATTTTGATGAAAAATTATCCAAAAATCACTTTAGTGATCATATTACAAAACATTTTAAAGTTTTGTTATCACTTTGTAAGGAATTAAAATTTAGTGACTAAATTAAAAAGAATGCCAAATTTTTGTAACATTTAGTGTGATTTACTCGACAAATCCCTTACCAAACTAGGAAAAACGTTTTTATAGTTAATAACAAGTCTCTTGCACAATAGGATAAAAAAAACTACTACTAGCAAGGCTTTAAATACAATAAAAAATAAAACAAAAGTGCAAATAAAGATCTCTTTCAATGCCTCAACCTCAATAACATGCTCTCTGTACTTTGAGAGAAATGAAAATATTTGTCTCGTCTTAAGTCTCTATAGAAACCTTATTTTATAATCTTCAATTCCAAAAATGATTACAAGAGAAAAATGTGAACCACCTCATTTTATCAACTATAAATAATCAAGAATATATTATATTTTGAAAATTATAAAATTTTACAAGAAAGTATTTAAAATCAATGGCGGATCTAAAGAGAGGTTGGAATGGACCAACCAAAACATTTATATATATATACACACACTCATAAACCCTAAAATTGAAATTTTAGCCTTCGCTTTGGATCTCCCCTACATCCACCCGTTTAGATTTTTTTTTACAAATATATATAGAGAGAGAGAGATATTTACTTTGGATATTTAAATATGTCTATATTCTCAGAGTATATATAACGATCCGATCAAGTGATAGGAAGAATCAGAACAAGTTACCCTGATAGGTCTACACGAACTTTCCAGGGGGATCACCTATCCCTAGATTACCCCAGGTTAAGCACGCTTGACTTAGGAGTTCTTTGCCAACATTTAGCCCAAAAAATATTTAGCTGGTGTTGTTTCCTTTCTTACACTATCCTCGATATATACTAACTTTCCTAGGCTCTCGGGGTATTACATTCTCCCCCTCTTAAGCACATGACGTCCTCGTCATGCGACTTTACAACCGTTCCCAGATATCTCTCCCTTGCATGACCGATGTGGAATTCGCCTAAGGTGCCTACACGCACCCCCTATAGGGGCCTACACGCCCCCCTCGGGACTCAGTCTCCTCGCTAAGGTTTGCCCCACCACCGCGCTCAGAGACTCGGGGGTCGGCTCTAATACCACCTTTAACGACCCGATCGAGTGATAGGAAGAATCAGAACAACTTACCCTTATGGGTCTACACGAACTTCCCAGGAGGGTCACCCATCTCTGGATTACCCCAGGTTAAGCACGCTTAACTTGAGAGTTCTTTGCCAACATTCAGCCCAAAAGGTATCCAGCTGGTGTTGTTTCCTTTCTTACACTATTCTCGATATATACTAACTTCCCTGGACTCTCGGGGTATTACAGTATATGAGAGATTTACTCTGGATATTTAAATAAGTATTTAATAAAATAATAAATTTTTGAAAAAAAATTAGACATTCATATAAGACTTAATAAGTTTTATAAAATAAGTCATTTGGGTTTAAATAATATTAAAAGTCATGTCATCACTTATTTGCCCTACTTTTTATTATAGAAGACTAAAAAGATTATGTGCTATTATTTTCTCTTCTTCAACACTTCTTTCAATAAAAATGTGGTACATAATTGAGAATACCATCATCACTCATAATTCATAATTTTACTCTTTTAAATTTAACCTTACAGGCATAATGTTGTCTATATTGACTAAAATAAACAATATTGGTTAATAATTTTGTCTTAAATAGGGTGGGTAAGGGTCATCCACTAAGTATCTTTAATTATGTGGATATTTTTTCTCTCTCTCCATATATGTTCATTAAACAAAGTTTTATATTCATATCTACCAAACTAAATCAATTATGTATAGACAAAAATTGCTAGCTTTGGCTGTACTTGTAATTTAGGCTTAATACATTCGGGTCTTAACAATTAAAAAATGTAATATTTATTTTTTATTGTATAAAATGTCAAGATTCAAACTATTAACTATTAAAAATTGTTATTTTAATTTTTATCGTGATAAAATATTAGTGCGTGTATGAATATACTCATTTTCACAAATAATATGCCACATAAATGATCAGTTGGTAGTATTTAAACAGATTGACTGATTTGTTATACTCTCTCAAAAATTAAAAAAATATGATATTTGATCTTTAATGTACAAAAATGTCAAGTTTTTATATCTCAATTATTAAAATTTATTACTTTAAGTTATTACCTTGATTGAAAGGAAAAATGTCATGTTATAAAAAAGACACGTTAGTAAGATACATCAGATTAAAATTTATTTTGATGGAAAAAAAAACCAAAGTACCTATAGCTTAAAAAAATAAATCTCAAACATTTAAATTTTTGAATTACTAATCCAAACAACGCTAACTTCTTTTATTTTTAATCACAAAATATAATAGAAATAATCTCTATCATTTATATTTGTTGAACTCAATTCAATGACTCTCTTGTTTATATATCTTTTATGTTTTAGAGTAATGATTTAAAATAATAATATTTTAATAGTTAAAATATAAAATTTTGATATTTTTATATATTAAGGATCAAATGTCATATTTTTTAATTATTTAGAGAATATAACAAATTAATAAACTTATTCAAATATTGTCAACTGATCATCCACGTGACATATCACTTACGAAATTAGACACATTTATACACATGTTAACGTTCAATTATGATAAAAATTTAAAATAATATTTTTTAATAATTAAAATATCAAACATAAAAATTTTATATATCAAAAATTAAACGCTATAGTCTTTCAATTGAATGTTGATAGCTCGTCCTATTTAGTAACCCAATAATTTAAAATGAAGTAATGATGTTAACACACGTGAAAATGTTACTAACACCACTAATATAAAGTATAAAGACAAAAACACACTAAAATAAATAAAGTGAGTATTTGTATCCTTTAGTGACATTAAATCACCACACTCCAATATAAGTAAATTAATATCACCATAAGTTACAATTACATATAACAGGCATCTGTCAACATCTGTTATTTCCGAGGACAGCAGGGGGCAGATTGGTAATTAAATTTTCTGAGTTCGTGAATGACTGTCATCGTACAGTTATCTCCACAAGCTTCCGTTTCATTGATGCAGAACCAAACGAAAACCAGAAGCCTCGCCATTTCTCGTTTGTGGTGCCTGGAAGCTCAAGCTCTCTCTCTCTCTCTCTCGTCATGATGGGTCTGCTGGTTAAATCTCTCTCACTCTCTGTTCCACTGGTTTAGCTGAACTGGTAAGCATTCTCGTTTCCCTTTGTTTATCCTATCGAATCTGAATTTTCTGCTCTCTATTTCATGAAAACTGATTCTCAACGCATTTTGCATGCTCTTGCGGTGAACTAGCCAAAGAGATTGGACGGTGGTTTTAGCGTTTTGGCGCTCGAACTTCAAATTGGGTGAACTAATCACAGAACCACTGGTTTAACGTCATCTGGGCATTCCATGGCTTCTTCGATCCTCAATGGAGGAATAACCCCGAAGGGGCTAGGGTTTGTCGCCTCAGATTTGCGCGGGAAGCATTTTCCCCAAATTGGTCTGGTCTCCTGTGGCACGAATTTTAGGGCTATAACTAAAACCCTAGCTCCCAAATGCAGCCTTTCGGGTTCAAGGCCGTCCTCTCAACCTAGGTTTATCCAGCACAAGAAAGAGGCATTTTGGTTCTATAGGTTTCTATCGATTGTCTATGATCATATCATTAATCCCGGGCATTGGACCGAGGATATGAGAGATGAGGCGCTTGAACCCGCCGATCTTAGCAATCGGAATATGATAGTGGTAGATGTTGGAGGAGGAACAGGGTTCACTACTTTGGGCATAGTTAAGCATGTGGATGCAAAGAATGTCACCATTCTAGACCAGTCCCCGCATCAGCTCGCCAAGGCGAAGCAGAAGGAGCCCTTGAAGGATTGCAAGATCATCGAGGGCGATGCCGAGGATCTCCCTTTCCGCACTGATTATTTAGACAGATATGTGTCTGCCGGCAGGTATATTGCCTTGCGCTTTGAATTTTGACTGTTTTCTTATGTTCATTTTAGATGTTTTACGTATAGTTTTGTGTTTGGATATTTTATGACTTGAGTTGGTGGTCTGATTCAGGTCTTGTAGGAACCTCTGGCTACTTGTAGTAGATTTAGTTTGGATTGTTTTAGTAGAGTACCATACCACTACTATTATGCATAGGTTTAGTTTGTAAGAGAATGTTTCAGACCCTTTTGGAACTGAATTAGTCTGAAGTGCCCTGTCATTTCTTTGGTACATCTTTAAAGGGTTGCATGCTAAATCCAATGCAACAACACCGAACCAAGCCTTACTACACCGGATTGAGTCAGTGGACCATATGAATTCTACCTCGTGAATCATTTCTATCTATCACCTTATTTTTTGTCCTAATAACTCATGTTTCCTCTTACCTCTTTAACTAAAGGCTTGTTCTATTCTGTTTACTCTCTTCACAATAGCCCTTATTGGCCTTCTCCTTCTATGACAAAACTATTTTAATTGCATATCACGCATGTTATCTTCAATAGAAGACATTCCAAACAAATAGATAGATCTATAAATGAAGCATTAGGTGTCATGAAATGTCAATGCAGGAATAATTTGATGAACTTATAAAGATAAACAAAAATAACAAGCTAGATGTGCAAGATGGTCGTATCCTGTGCTGCCCATGTCATTTCGGGTGTGGTTTTATCATAATTTTACTCCTCGCCTCGCTTTACTTAAAAAATATAGTGCAAAATGTTATGGGTTAGACCTTAATGTGCAATTTGAAGAATGAATGGGAGAGAGCAAGGGAATTTTGTAAGTGGTCTCACTTTGAAGGATTTCGCACTTGCTTGTTCTCAGCATAGAGTACTGGCCAGACCCACAACGCGGCATCAGGGAAGCATACAGGGTCTTGAAGCTTGGAGGGAAGGCATGCGTAATTGGACCAGTGTATCCGACATTCTGGCTATCTCGGTTCTTCGCAGACGTGTGGATGCTCTTTCCGAAAGAGGAAGAGTACATTGAATGGTTTGAGAAGGCTGGGTTTAAGGATGTCCAACTGAAGAGGATTGGCCCGAAATGGTACCGTGGTGTTCGTCGACATGGGCTGATCATGGGATGCTCCGTCACAGGTGTAAAACCTGCATCTGGGGATTCTCCTTTGCAGGTATTTTGCTAATTCACTCTTTTAACACCACTAGCCTTTGCATAAGCGGAGTGCAATGCAGTATGAAGCCTTAACCGTTACACGTCTTTGAAGTTGAATATAATTTGGTTTAATGCTTGAAATTGCTGGGTTTAGCGTTTACTAAGTTAGGTGTTTGAATTTGATTGCAGCTGGGACCAAAGGCAGAGGATTTGTCGAAGCCCGTTAGCAACCCATTTGCGTTCCTGGCACGCTTCCTTCTGGGTGCCATGGCAGCGACCTATTTTGTATTGGTCCCCATTTACATGTGGCTCAAAGACAAAATTGTCCCCAAAGGTAGACCCATTTGAGAGAGAGAGAGAGAGAGAGAGAGCATCATCTTATTGGGCTGTTATGCTAGGGCTGCTTCTTTCATTTTCGCAGCATGTTGAAACCTTGCTATTGTTGAAAACCTAGATTAGATAAGATAGTATCTGCCAGTGCCATGGGTCTCCTCTCCTGTGTCAACATTGCACCTTTAATTTGAACGTCCATTTGAGGCCCTTGAGATATGCTAATAAGTAAAGATTGATTAACCCGCTAACGCAAGGCAGTCGTCATATGCAAGATAAATGGTATACTACCGTTTTCGAGGTATAAGTCGAGGAGTTGAATGAGTTATTTGTTAGTGTTAATTTAGTAAGTTGTGAGTTTGATTCTCATTTTACGAAAAGACTAAAGGCGTAACTTGTGTTTTATCTCTCGACGTAATATCAGAGGTCACATAAAGGTGGTCATTTCAAAAAATGATATCTTATTAAATAAGTTTGATAAATAATTTTTATAAATTGACATGCCATGTATAAATTTAATAATTATTATTAATTTTAAATCAAATTATTATTAATTTATAAATTTTATTTATTAAACTTATATTTAGATATAATATTTCCCTATTTTCACATGGAGGTTGAGGATGATGGGTATTTCCTTTTAAAGCACAGTAATTTCTTTAATTTAAAAAAATAATTTTTGAGAAAGCATGATTTTGCTCCTCTCTCTAGTTATAATTTATTTTAAAATGCTTATTTAATACATATTTTTAGTCATTTGTACAAAATAATATAATGATAGATTGTTTACCGACCACTTATTTGTACAAATATAAAATTAATTTAGTTATTTGTACGGTCCAACGTCTATATTGGTCAAGGATAGATTTGGCTTGTTTGTTATAAAAATGAGTTAAATCTAATATCCTGACTCATTAAATATTAAAATATTTTTTATTAATTAAGATATATATAAAAAAATATAAAATATGAAAATTATTTTTGATAAAAGTATTTTTATTATGTTTATTAAAATTTTTAGAAAAAAGTTTAATTTCTTATTTTGAATTTTTAAAATAAATTTATTTCTTATATCTTTTGGATAATTTATCTTGAACTTTATGAATAAATCATTTTGATAAAGTCTTATCTTATTTATTTTAATAAACACGATTTTGTATAGGTGAATAATTAATTTTATGATAAAAATAGGATTAAAATCATATTTTGTAAAGATACACCTATTCAACTAAAAGAGAAAAAAGAAAGTAATTTAATTAATCAATTTGGCTATAATCAAAAGCATTCTATTGTAGGGGATTTTTAACTTAAAAAACGATAACGACTAAAAGTGGTTAAAGTTATAAAAGATTTATCGACAATACTCATTTTTTTTTAATGTTTTGAGTGTTAGACCAATGTATTAAATTTAAGAATCATGTTAGATGTACATCATTTTTATACGTCTTGAACTATATAAAGGGGTATTATGATCAAAATATCTCTTGCATCAATGTGCCTCACACGCCTCTATACGTTTCATGAGGGACATTTTTGTCATTGATATACTTTTGTGTAGTCTAAGGTGTACACAAAGGTGTATCAATAATATTATTCTAAATTTAAAATGTAAGAGGCTCACGATTTAGTGGTCGAATTGGGTCAAATTAAAATATACTTTTATATAATAAAATAAATATATATTCATTAAAATTGTGATATACAAAAATTAAAAAATAAATTTTATCACGTGAGAATTAATAGATTTAAAAGTGTACTATATAACATTAATAACCCTACAATTAAAAAAATGTATACAAAATATTAACACAAATTTAGGATGAAATTAAAATAAAACTCATAATCAAATATTTAATATACAAATCAAAACTTAAATAAAAAATCATTCATTATATTAACAAAATGATAGATGGTTTTCAAATAATAGAAATTAATTATTTTTAAATATCTTAAATTATTATTATTTTTTTCAAATGTATATAAATAAAAAATAAACACAATTTTTTTTTTTAAAAAATAATTGATTCAACTAGCTCGATTCATCTAATTCAACATATTCATCAAGGTTTTCACAAAAAATTAATTAGCTTTTTAAGAAGCGATTTTCTTCATGAATTCAACTCATTTCTAGCCAGTTCCCTAATGAGTTTAATTTAGCTTTCAAATCATTCATTTTTATCAATTTTCTCATATTATTTCCAAACTTTATAAAGAGTCATTATAATTTAAACACTTGATAATAAAAAAAATTTATTTGTATTTCTTAGGTTATATAGTGCAGTTAAAATGATAAAAATATTATTTATTCAAGTCAGTGAGACGCATGACTAAAATACTCTTCGTCCAAGACAATAAAGCAAAGTAAAGAATATTTTAATTATTTATTAGGATGACTGTCCTTGTGCGACTTCAGTAATTGTTCTATTAATTATATCAGAAAAGATAAATTACAAATTGACCTTTAATTCATGCATAATACAATAATCAAACTTCTAACCATCGAAATAACACCCATATATATTACTTATTGGACTTATGTGGTGAGGACCATTTACTTGTCTATAGTTGAAAGTGTAAGTTTGATGTATAGTATGGTCCCTCGATAATATAGCACAAAACCAAGGCCAGTGGCGGCGATTGCGCACAGATGACATCAATCAAATGGCACAGATGTGGCATCTACAAGGAAACGCGGCACAGCCTGAACCGTTGATGCGTAACTACATCATAATAAGTATGTACTGTAAAGGAGCAGATTGATTCCTCGTCCCAAACAACCTCTCTCCATTCTCGCGCTCTTGCTCTTGCTCTCATTTGGCCCAGGACATTTTCTCCCTTTCCAGAAATTGCAGTCGCCGTCGATTTCTCTCTCTCGGTCTCGATTAACGCATTTCAGTTCAATCAGGCTGAGTTGCAGTCGCATGAGGTATTGATTCCAGCTCGTCTTATCTATTCATTTGGTTCTACATTTCGTCAAGTCTTCTGGTTCAGGAGCTTCTCGAACTTCAAATTGCTCGTTAATGTTTCTGCTATTTCATTTTACGGTTTCAAGTTATGCGATACCAATCAATTTAAACTTATTGGGTTGAAATAAGGGCTTGCATAGATAAACAATTAGGGTTTAGGGTTTTGGCTACCATGTTACTTTTGGGGCTTTAATAGTATCAAAATCTAGCATTGGGCATTATTTGTGCATTTTATTGGATTAATATGTAGTTCTCGACTGTATCATGTTATTCTTGACTTTGTTTAACGGATCTTGTCGCTGATTTGATATGACCCTGTCACACCCAAGTGCATCCTAGGTAAATCGAAGATGTGAAATAACGTGTATTGTTTTGTTGGTTTCGGAAGGAAATGGTTGCTGAAAATTTTCATCAGTGTGCTGAAGCGTTTGGATTTTTTAATTCATTTTATCCGAAAGGATACTGCTTGATACTTTGGATGGCATGTATATGGGACTGTAGTATTCTGTTCCTTTAGTCAAGTGCAAGGAATAGTCAAACTTCATTATGCAGAAACAGAACAAGAAAAACTGATCATCCCATTCCCTTGCATGTGAAGCCATTCCTTGAAAGTTTTAGGGCTAAAACGTTTTCCTTCTTTCTGTGTTGCGAAATATATCATGTAGATATTAATCATACTAGCTTTGGAATTTCTTAGTTTCTGCATTGCCAAATATATCATGTAGATATAATCATACCAGATTTGGAATTTCTTAGTGTCTTGAGAATTAGCCATAAAATATTGCTTTTGGTGTTTGGACTTCAAGTGAAAGTGGCATGTGAAAAGCAATAAATCTTTGTTTAAGAATTTACTCTTCGCGTTCTCAAAACACAATTGTGTTAATCAAGCATGTTTAGATTTAGGTAAAGGATATTTATATTAAAAAAAAAGTAAATTGGTCTTGTCGATGATGTCAAAGGTGCCCATCCTCTTTGTAAGGGCTAGAAGATATGCTTGCACCCTTAATCCGAGGAAGTATTAGCAGTATTTTTGTCATTTGAGAAGGTTTGTGGCATAATGTGTTTGAAATTTCCGAATTTGGTGAAACTTGCTCTTTATTTCATTTGGTTGCACGTACCTGGACCTGTTCTGCCAAAAGCAAGTTAATTTTATGTGTAGCATAGATACAATAAGTACAAATAGGTTGGGATAACATTAATTTGACTGAACATTACTGGAAGATAATGGTATTATGGCATTGGTAAGTTGAACTTTTACACATAAAATTTAGATTGCAGCTATTTCTGGAAAGTATTAAAACCACTATAACAACATGAACTGCCTTAATCTAATCAGGCAACAAAATGTGGGAATATAACTTTTAGCGTCATGTACACATTTGGAAAAAAAATTGAGTGATGCTGTTTATTTTGTTTTTATTTTTTTGGTAAGTAAAGCTAATGTAGAAATAAATACACAAGAGGCAGACTCTGCACAAAACGAGTGATATTATAATTATTTTGTGTTTTTTTGCCCATTTTCTATTATTCCTCCATGCAACTTTGTGCCAATGTTAATCTTACCTTCTCAGCATCAAGGAGAGATGAACAAGAAAAAGAACCCATTTGTTTTCCTAGATGTATCAATGGATGGCGATCCTGTGGAAAGAATTACGATTGAGGTAATTTATCGTTCAGGAAACCACTCACATCTATTTTTTTCCTCAAGTTGTTTGGTTTTCTCAAATTCCATCCCCCTGCAAGTGAATGCTTGGATTTCTCTATTTAGATACTGATGTAAGTTCTTTTTGGAAAATGCAGCTGTTTGCTGATGTTGTTCCTAGGACAGCTGAGAATTTTCGGGCACTCTGTACAGGTATCTTTCTGTGATTGCAACATAATTTACTTGATAATATTATAATCTGTAATGGAATCTTGCTGTGTAAATTCAAAACTGCTACTTCAATATGTTTCTGTAGCTTATTTAACAAAGAAATCAAGAAAAAAAAATCACTGTCACCTTAGATTGCTCAACAGAATATCTTATAAGCATTAAACAAATTATATATAATATCATTTGTGATTTCATGTGCAATGAGTATTTGTTCTTTACCACCTTATTCACTTGTAGTAATAGCAAGATGTTGCATGATTTGTGCGTGTGTGAGATATATATATATATATATATATAGAGAGAGAGAGAGAGAGAGAGAGGGTTCTTCCTGTAGGCGCCAGCTAGCCATGAGAATCAACAAGTTTCTCAAATTGATCCGGTTTATCATTACATAAACCATCTGGTTTCGAGTCCAGTTCCCAGTTGAATTAGCTGGTCAGAAGTAGAAGCTATTGGCTACTGTATTTTCTGTTTCTTAATGCGAAAAATGATTGGCCATATCTGATTTCTTGAACTCCATCATTGAACTTTTGTTCAACAAGAAAGCATTATATTTTAGTTGCACCGGCATATATTTGTCGGATTTAATGGTCTCATTATGGTCCTCTGTAGGTGAGAAGGGCAATGGAGTTTCAACGGGGAAACCTTTGCACTACAAAGGACCTAAATTCCATCGCGTAATCAAAGGATTCATGGCCCAAGTACGTTACTTCTTATAAATCATTTGAAGGTCAATGTGTGATAATCTTTTTCACTGCTTTTCTGGTACAGGATAGTGCTGGCTGGTCGCTTTGATATATGATTGTTCAACTAATGATACAGTGACTTGCATCAGAGTCATCAAATTGTATAAAGATGCTCTTTTGTCAATTCATGACAATTGCATGTTGAGTGCATTTTTCTTAGATCTTTGAGGTTACCATCCTTCCATCTACAATACTTATCGAAATATTCTAAATATGTTCTCTGAGATGAACAATATGGTTACTTTGGTTTAATGCTTGCATATCGAATCAACCTTTTTTCTCACTTAAACTAAGTGGAAGATATTATGGTACCAATGATGACTCAATGTGAACAGATGCAGCCCATGAACAATGAAAATGAGTTTACCTATTACTCGCACAATTGAAAAATCTTGTCATAATTTAACTGAAAACTCAATATTAATGAGTTAATGGTAATGACATGTCACTGTAATAAAGCCAGTCCTTTTAACCTTTTATATAGTATATCATTCACTTGAATTACTATACTAGCAAGGGTTAATATTTGTTGAAGTTCAACTGAGAATCCATGAGTTTAGGAACTCAGGATGGTTCTTTTGCATAAAGGTGAAAGAACCTGAGAAAATAATGAGATAAAGCATATGCCTAAATTTTGTGCATCAATCACAATGATGTAGAAAACAAGCTTTGTTCTTATGGCAAGGCTTTTTGGAGTTTCTGTTTCCACTCCCATTGATGGAGATATGGCATAAGATGTTTATCTCAATAGATCATAACACATAGCACTGCTATTACATCAAAAAAGCTTCCTGAACACATGTCCCCCAGGGGAACTCCAGCAGTGTAGGCTGCATTCTTCCAGTAAGCAGACACGAGTTTGTGTCACAAGAAGTTGTGCCCTTTCTGCAGGCATACACAATGCACAGGAAAGGGGCCTACTGGGCAAGTGGATGAACTAATTCTTAAGAGTAATCTATTACCATGGTTTAATTGCTGGGTCTTTGAAGGCTGGGATTATCTGCTTACATTGGCATCAAAGGATATGCTGCTTCTTCTGTTTCCAATTATTCTGATTCTTTAAGTTTCCTCTGTACTTGTGTATACATTTCTATAGAAATCATTGTAAATAATTATTATTTCCTTTCCATGCAGGGTGGTGATTTCCAAAATGGAAATGGTATGCTTTTTCTTCCATAGATATTTTTTCTTTAGTTAATGCTGTTATTATATTCCATCTTTATGCCTGACAATGTAAGGGACTACCTTTTGTGTTAGCAGGCACTGGAGGAGAAAGCATATATGGAGGAAAGTTTGCAGGTAGATTATTAGTTATATAGTTGATAGATTGTTCATTGTTGAATGAGAAGTCTGACCAAATATGGAGGAAAGTTTGCAGGTAGATTATTATTTGCAGTTGATAGATGTTTCACTTCTCTATGCAGATGAGAACTTTCAACTGGAACATAGTGGCCCTGGTCTCCTCTCAATGGCAAATTGTGGTCAGAACACAAATGGATCACAATTCTTCATAATTTTCAAGCGTCAACCCCATCTTGATGGGTATATGATCTTGGTGTTTATTGTGTCCTTAATTTTGGCTTGTCATCTTGCTTCTCGTGGTCTATTATTATCCCTATACTTACTATGTTATATAACTTAATTTGGATTTTGGTTTGTTTTTATGGCAGAAAGCATGTTGTCTTTGGGAAGGTTGTGAAGGGAATGGATGTTGTTAGGAAGATTGAACAGGTGGGAACAGCTCATGGGAAACCTTCGGGGACTGTAAAAATTGTTGATTGTGGTGAAGTATATGAAAGCAAAATTCGTGATGCAAATGAAGCAGGGAAAGGTATTTCTGAGATCCTGATCACAAATTACATTATCTCAGTGCATGATCATGGAGCATATTATCACACACTTCATTTTCAGGGAAAAAGAAGAAATCTGGTAAAGCTGGTTCCTCAGAGGATCGCTCTAATGGGAAAAGGAAAGAGAGGCACAGAACATCTCCAAAAGATAGAAGAAAAAAGAGAAAAAGAAGATACTCTTCATCTGATTCTTATAGCTCTGATACTGATTCTGATTCATATTCCTCAGGGACTGATTCTGATTCTAGGTCAGATTCAGATACCAATTCCAGGTCAGATTCAGATTCTGAATCTGACTCCTATTCATCAAGCTCTTCCAGTGATGGAAGGCTACGGAAAAAGAGGCCAACTAGGAGGCAGAGATCCCAACATCAGAAAAAAAGGAGGGATGGACGCAGGGAGAAGACAAGAGGTCGGCAATATAAAAGATCAAGGGCCAAATCTAAACGGTAACTTTCACTGATATATAAGTCCAATACACTGTTGTCTGATCCTTGTTTTATAACTTGTACTCTTTTAGGGATGTTATGTCCAGTGTGCTGTTTTCTGATCCTTCATTTATAAACTTTTCTCTTTGAAAATCTTGCATTATCCTCAGGAGCCCAGAGAGTTCAAGTGGCACAGAGAGTACAAGTTCAAGCAGCGGCACTGCTAACTCTGATGACGAAAAGGCCAGACGCCCCATTTCTGCTCGTAAAACCAATTACCTGTCAAATTCTCAAAATAAGCAATCACCAAATCTTGGTAGGATATCTGTACTTTTAATGTATTTCTATTGACATTCCTGTGGCCCAGTTAATATTTGATTGATAACCTGTATGTGCAAGCTGGAAGACAAGGACACCAAATTGAATTTTATCCATTTTTTATGGTGATATCCTGCCTTATGCCAGCTTGTGTGTACAGATGTCACGAAGAAATCCCCCACTGTTCAAATAGGAAAACAAGCTCTCGTCGAGCTGAAGAAGGATCGTGAACAGAAGATGGAGGACAACTCATCTCATGAAGAGGGAGAATTTTCTCAGAAGGGTGATGAAGCCTTGAAAAATAGTCATGGCATGGAAATGAAATCCAATAAAACTGTCAATAAGCATAATTATTCTGACAACCTGAAAAAAACCAGGTTTTAACTTTTGCCTTGCATCAGTTGTACATATGCATTTGCTTTAATGTTGTGACTTTGCAGCTTGCATGTCACTTTCATACTAGAGCTTGGATAAAATGAAATAACATTGAACCTTTGACCTTGTAATGAACAGAAGCGCAACCCCAAGCCCCACTGGAAGGCTGAGATCCCACCGTGGCAGCAGTCCAAGCATGAGCCCTGAAAGGAGTGGGAGTAGCCCCAGGTTCCAAAATGATAGTGGAAATCCTGCTAGACAGTCTGAGGAGCAAAACAGGGATGGTTCCCTGATGAGTCCTAGAGGCAGTCCTACAAGCAAGGTCCTGGAACCATCTGCTTCCAATCATGGTCGAGCTCTGTCAAGAAGCCGTTCTCCAAATGGCACCCCAAAACGCATTAGAAAAGGTCGTGGGTTTACTGAACGATATTCCTTTGCACGACGGTACCGAACCCCATCTCCGGAGCGCCCACCTCGTCAGCCTTACAAATATGGTGGGCGAAATGTTCATGACAGGGTTCATGATAGGTAATGTCAAGGTAATATATCTTTGAATTTAGGGTGAGGCCACCATTAACTTCAAACTTTGGTTTGTTCAGGTATTCAAGCTACAGAAAATTCCCCGATCGCTCACCACAACGGCGTTATAAGAGCCCACCAAGAGGCAGGAGCCCTGCCAGGTTCTCCTCTTCCTCTTTCTCATCCATACATATTTATAGGGTCTTCCACTTCATTTTCCCATCTACTTGTTAAAATTGTACTCAGTTTGTTATCTCTAAGTTGATTTTCCATGACTCCCCCAAGATTGTGAGGGTGGAAACATGGAAGTAAACTGAAACAGTTACTGCTAATCTAATCCAGACCTCTTCTGGAACTGCACTTCCTTGGTTCAAGCAAAATATCTCTTGGTGAATGTTTCTTTATTGTTCTTGACTATTTGTTGCCTATTGGGCTATTTTTATTCTCAATGAAGCACTACTCTACCATTGTCTGGTGCTTGGTGGATCTAATCAAAGGGCAAATCTGCATATTTATTTTCTTTCCATGATAAGTTTTGTTTTCCTCTTTGTTTTTCTTCATAAGATACTCAAATACTTAAAAAGAGTTATCCCTTTATGGTTGATCAAGGTCCATAGTTGCAGTGAAACCACTTGAATCTTTTGCTCATTTTGTTATACAATAATAACAATATATAAGTCTTTATTCCACTGGAGTTGCTACATGGATTCCTGGTCGTCAATAATTTCTTTCTTCAACCATCTTTGCTGTAAGGCAATTATAATACACATCATCCCTAAGAATTTCCCACAGTTTTTGTTGGTATTCATCTCTCTCTCTCTCTCTCTCTCCTCTTATTTTTTTTCTTTCTTTCTTTCTTTTTTTTTGTTAAAAACCGTTTTTCTATCCATTCTCCTCACATGAGCATATATTGGTCTTTTCCTCATAAGATCTAACCATGTTAGTCACACCTTTTTTGTGTTTTATCTTTAATAGCAGTCACTCTGATTTTATGATGGACAACCTCATTTCTAGTTCTATTCCTTCTTGTATGGCTGCACATTTAGCATATTGTACTTGTATTCGTTACAACAACATATCCAGTCGTTATCCCACTATGTGGGGTTGGCTACATGAACTCTAGACTTCTATGTGGGTTACATCCCAACAAATAATTTGTCTAGAATTCATATTTGGATCCGACTAGGTTTTACGCTGGCTGTCGGCTACCTAACGCAACCCTCCTCCTTTATCCGGGCTTGGGACCGGCAGTGGATAATATCTCCTGGCGGAGTAATGATGAAATGAAGTTTGAACACCATCTTCACATAGAGAAATTTCATGAGATGGTGGTGAATGAAGATAATTGATATAGTTGTGTTCCATAACTTAGTTGACATGGTGAAACCAACAAGTACAATATGGAAACACAACACTTGTATTCGTTATGCTTACATTTTGCACATGTTCGTGTTTTATTTTTCCAACATTCTGTGCTATATAACGAAGCTAGTCCTGTAGCTGTCCAATAAAGTTTTCAGTCTTCCTTGCCACTTAATTATTTCTTTAATATACTGTCATTATTTATTCAGGAATCAACTATGATTCTTGTGATTCAATCTTTAAAATCTCCTATATATGTATGCGATTTAGATTCTTTAAATTAAAGCCTCAGGTTTACTTGCTATACTGGAAATCTGTACCCATGTTATATGAGCAGATGGGTTCCTAAGTGTCTGCTTTCACGAAAAATGGGTTATATGAAGTTACCCGTTTCTATTTGTTTTATAATCTGGACCCCTGTCCATTCTGTCATTTTCCCCTTAAGAGCAAGATGATGCACCCTTATACACAACCAAGTAATTTGTGTTTTTCTCTTCCATAGATACCACAGCAGGAGAAGTAGGAGCAACTCCCGCAGCCCAGGTGTTCCCCATAATCATCACAGCAGAAACCCTGTGCGCAGTCGCAGCCCTGTAGATAGGCAGCCTGCAATAAGCGATAGGTTGAGATCTCGTCTTGGGCCTCGTATGGATGATGAGCGCCCTTCAAAGAGAAGAGGAACAGGTTCAAGGTCCAGGAGCCGAGACTCAACTAGCTCTAGGCCACTCAGTCCTCTTAGAAAGGCACCCCCAAAAAAGGTGGCAACTGCATCCTCTAGCAGGTCTACATCGAGCTCCCCAGGTGGACAACGGGGTTTGGTTTCTTACGGGGATATCACTCCTGAAAACGGTACAAACTAGTTTCAATCATGAAGAGAGGCCGCATGATTTTGTCCTAGTTTGCTGGTACAAGGTGAGCTAGGAGGCAAGCCTATGAATTTGCCTACCCAGTTTGATATTCCTTTATGTACAATTCAGTGGCCTGCAGGACTACCTTTATTAGGAAGTTTCGTTTGTTGAGCTCGCTTGCATGCTAGAGTTAGCTGATAAATTAAATTCTGATTTCGCAATTGGCATGGCAATGGAGGGAGGGGCTTGTTCTTGTTGGATATGCCATTTTACTGCATTTTGGGAGTGTGATTTTGGTCATCACTTGATTGACATATTCGAGGATTTTGTGAATTTTGCTATTTGTACTTCATATAATTCAATGGTTTTTGGCCATCTGATAATTAATTGCTGGCATGGGTAATGGGTTGGTTGCTCTTTCTGTGGGTTGTTCCTCTTTCTGAGAAGATAATTTAATGAAATTGTGACATCCCATCATAGGTTAATCATGTTGCCATTTATGCATACGAGATGTGGCAATGTTTAGTAGCAGGTGATTTTTATAATTTTAAAAATAAAAGAGTATTTATTGTCATGTATTTTATGATTTGGGTACGTGGGTTTGTTATGTCATGTATGATGATAAAATGGCATAAGCGTCCCGAAATGATTCTCTCTCAACCACGTATTTTATGATTTGTAAACATGGCTTTGTTATGTCATATGGTGATAAAATAGCGTATGCTTGAAATGGCTCTCTCTCTCTCTCTCTCTCTCTCTCTTTCTTTCTCAAATTTCTTCCAATTCAATGCAATGATATTTTGTGTTTTTGTTTATATATATTTGATAATTAATAGCAAAAATCTCAACTTTATAATTTCTTAATTGAAAACAAAATTATAAAAACAAATATATAAAATTTGATAGCAAAATTAAAGTGGCCTGATATAATAATATTGCAGTGACCAATGACTATGGAGTCTGGACTTACCAATCAATGCTTTGATCTACCGTTCGATGGGTGGTTTGATTCCACTGCATAGACCTCTTCAGTCTTTTCCCCATTAGTGGATCAAAGTCTACAGAGGCTGAATTGTATCTGTACACCAGAACCACGGAAATCTTCATCAACATTTCATTTTGATATTTAAAATAATATATATGAATATTAATGTATTTAATTATGAGTTATATTAATATAAATATATAATATTATTTTAAATATTAAATTATTATGTATCTAAATAACATTTTTACAAGAAAAAATAGGAGGGGAGATCAGATCATCACCTTCGTGTTACTTATTTATGTATTGGAATATGGTATTTTATATCATATTAATAATACATATATGTAATAATATAATAATATATCAATATTATTATAAATAATGTTACGAATAATACTGTTCAATCAAATCTTAGAAAAGGAGAGCCTTCAGCAAATTGGACGTCTGGACCGGGTTGGGGTAGCAGCGAGCGTCATTGACGAATTCTTCCCTCCTCAGCGTCAGCCCCTGATTCTAGAGATTTCTTGACTATTGAATAGTATATTGCTTCTCACCGGCACCTTTGACTTTCGTGACTCACTCATCTTTTTCTTCTCTCTCTCTCTCTCGCTCTCTCTCGCTCTCTCACACACACACACACAGAATAACCGATTGAATCTGAATAAATTGTGGCCTGGAGAACGTGCCAAGTTCAAGCATTGCAATCTCCTCCTCCTCCGACACCGCTGCTTGCTCCATTTTGTTCGGAGATAGGATAGCGCCGGCCAGCCTCTGATCGGCAACCTCACATGGCCGATTCGTTGACAGAAGAACAGGTCGCGGAGTTCCGAGAAGCCTTCTGTTTGATCGACAAGGATTCCGACGGTACGTAATGTTCTAACTTCATCTCTCCTCATCTTCTCATCGTGTGCTAAACGAAAGAAGAATTACGATTGGTAACTCGCTTGTATATTATTCATAGGCTTCATTACCGTGGAGGAACTGGCCACGGTCATCCAGTCTCTGAATGAGAATCCGACAAGGCAAGAGGTCGAAGACATGATAAGCGAAGTCGACACCAACGGAAAAGGCACCATTAATTTCGAGGAGTTTTTGAATGTCATGGGAATAAAAGCCAAAGTACGGATCGATCGCTAAAGCGAATTTTGCTAAATTCTAGGGTTTAATTTTGTTCGTGATCCGTAGACGAAATTTGCTTGGAGTATTTACACAGAAATGTGTTTTCAACAGGACAGCGTAGAAGATGAGCTTAAAGAAGCATTCAGAGTGTTCGATCGAGATCAAGATGGATTCATATCAGCCGCTGAGGTGAACTAAATCTGATATATCTTGTATATAAATATATGATTTTTTTCTCGTAAACATTATTCAGAAGATGACCAACACTTCACAAAAAGTACGTAATTGTCGGCTTCAACTCTTTTACTTTTTTTGTTTTTTCATGTTCAGAAAATACTTATTTATTTATTATTATTATTTTCTTTTTGCAGTTGAGACAGGTGATGATGAATCTGGGAGAGAGACTGACGGATGAAGAGGCTATCCAGATGGTTCGGGAAGCTGATTTAGATGGAGACGAGCGTGTTAGCTATGAAGAATTTGCCAGGATGATGATGGCGGTGTGAACAAAATAGAATGAATATATATATATATATATGTGTGTGTGTATTATAGTGTTCTTTTTGGATAATTCATGCCAAAAGTCATGAAATTTTGGCATCCTTTTTAATTTGATTGTTAAACTTTAATTCCTTTAAAGTGATAACAAAATTTTAAAATATTTTGTAATGTGATCACTAAAGAGATTTTTTGATGGTTTCTAGTCAAAATTGTTGACGTGGCGATAATGTGATCATTGCTACATTAGCAATTTAAGCGAGAAATTGTTTAAAAATTATTTTAATGACTATATTGTAAAATATTTTAATTTTTTTTTATCACTTTATAAGAAATTGAAGTTTAGTGATCAAATTAAAAAAAAAAAACCAAAGTTTGGTGACTTTTGGTGTGATCTACTCGTTCTTTTTGTTCGCATTTCATCTTCTGCGGATATTTGTTTCCTTAGAAATGTCATTTAGACACGTAATTTTAGTATTTAAAATAAAATTTTATATTAACATATTGTATATTAATATTAATATAACATATAATATGATGATATATAAATGCACAAATATTAGGAACAGAGCAAAATGTCAGGCAACAATTCTTTAAATGAAAGTATTCATTATTCTGGGTCTAAGAAGAAAGTGATGAAGATATTATTGTAATTAAAATGCATATTAGTTAGATTAGGAAAAAAAACTACATGTTAATTAGTTTTGCATTGTATCCATGCATTGACATGGAGCTGTATTGTTTTATATAATTAATGAGTTTACGAAGGTGGTACGTGAACAAGGAGGCTAAAGTAAAGTGGCCACCTTTGCTTAATTTAACTTGTCATCCTATTGATCCACAATGCAACTAATGAAAATGTGACTTATAAAGACACGTAAACAAATAATATTATAGGAATCTTGGTTTAGTAGTTGGTGATAATATTATTGAGTTAGTTTGAAAGTTTTAAGTTTCAGTCTCTTCACCTTTAATTCTTGTTTTCCTATAAAAACAAATTACTACACAACTAAAATTTGTTATTCCTTTTAGAAAGATAAAATTTTCAACTAGCTAGTAATGGAAAAAAAATGTACAAAAATTATGATAATTACTTTTTAATGTCAAAATAAGGATGGTACATGGTAGATGGGAGACCCCTCTACTTGTTTTTATACTTGGATCTTTATTATTGTCTTTGTATGCCTATGATATTTAGTTTAATCTTCTTTTTCTTTATATCGATATAGTAATGGATATTTATCTATGTTATATATATTATTTTGATAAATTTATATTCATAGTTTAAATAACTTTATAATTAATAATTTGATAACAAAATAAGTTGATATTAGTATAAGAAAAAGTTAAAAAGAAATAATTGTATTATTTTAAATTATTCTAATATATTAAGTATTCAAAAAATATCATTTTATTTTAGTGATTGTAAAAGTGAGAGATAATATAAATCATAATAAGAAGAATATGTTTGGTTTAGGGTTGGGTATGATAAGGGATTTTGTCCTCACCACCTTAACCATATACACCCTTTTATATGGTAAGATTTAACCTCCATAAGATAAGAGTTTGTTAACCCTATGTCTTTTTTTTTTTTTTTGCATTACATTTTTAGTATCAAATTGATGAAACAAACTCAATCTTAGCAAAAAAAAAAAAAAAAAGTTCAAGGATATAATCAACTTTACATAATACGTAATGTAAGAAGTTACCTTATAAAAGTGAGATTCGCTCCTCTTAAGATTTAATTTTGTTTAGTTAAACTTTTCACCTTAATCTTATTTTCAACATGGATTGACATGATAAAAAAAGTGTAATAATTTAAAAATGATAGTATTTTATTTATAAATTATAGTATATTTAAAAATTCCTCATATGTTGATAGAATAAGCAACTTAACAACACTAATTAGATTGTTTGAATAACTCATTTATCCTTAAAGCTTGCTTGAGTTAATACATAAGATTGAAACTCTCTAATTGTGCTCAATTCGTTTTATTATTTATACTACTATTATATAAGGAACTAGGGCCTTTTTTATGTTATGACATAATGTCAATAAAGTGAAATTTTAAAATATATTTTATATTTTTATTTAAAAAATTAATAATAATAATCAATGTTTGATCATACGAGAGTAAAAATATTTAATTTTATTACTTTACTTACTTTGCCGTTTATTTAAATTTGACTTAAAAAATATAAAAATTAGACCATAACTATCCATTAACACTTAATAAATTCTTATTTAAAATATTTAATTTTTTTATTTTTTAATTATAGGTATATAGGAGCCTCCTGAGTTCATTCACAGATCCAGTTCCCAGTTCCGATCCGGATTTGAGATTCGGGACCCACCGCTTCGCCCGTAAGTTTGAACCCCGACGCTCGCCGTCTGGCAGCGTAGCCATTCTTCGACAAATCCATCCAAATTCCTTTTTCTTGCTCTTTCAATCTCTCCTCCACTTTGCACCACGATCCCTCCGTTCCTTCCCTAGTGTTCAAAACCCTAGTCCCAATCCAAAATCTTATTCACTGTCTTCCATTATTGCGGAACCTTCAGTTTTCCGCCAATTCTGTCCCGCAATTCTCGGGTGAGATCTCCGACCGAATACGCCTGTGGATCATCATCAATCGCCGCGGGGCTGTGCCGATTGAATCTTTGTAAGTTTGACACATCGTTTCTCGTACTTGTTTATTGAATGCTTAACAAGATTTGTTCTTTGAATGGAATTTACTTCTTCCCACTGCTCTGTTTGCTTGAATTTACCTGATTCTGTCCCGTGTGTTGCGGATCAGGTTTAGCTTTCGTTGGCTGTATGTGATCACTATTTTACGTGCTCCACTGCTGTCAGTTACATAATTGTTTACGGGAAGTAGTAGGTTTACGCGGACTATCAGTGGCTCTATTACTGAATTTCTGTTGATTTGTATTACGTTGAGACTAGTTTAAATATGGAAAGCATTGAAGCTTGGTTCTTTTATTTATAGTGCTATGCGTCTCATTGGATTGCTGACAAAATATGTCAGAAGGGCTGAATCAGGACTGTCAAATTGGCTAGCACATTAGCTGGGTCGAATTTAAGTTTCCTCCTCCCACTTGTATGCACAAACTACTTAGTATTGAGAGGAGAATGTCAGGAAATGTTTATATGTAACAACATTAATGTGCTCTTCTTCTTTCTTTGCTTGTTTAGTTTTTTCCTAATCAATGTTTTGAATTTTTCTATATATATACTTATATATGTATATATATTTTCTTGGTGATCCTTTCACTGCCAAAACCTTTTGAATTAGCTGGCCATTAGTTGCACAATTCCATTGATTAAGATCTGAAAGCTGCATGAAATTTATATCCTGACAAGTAAACTTTATATCAGTTTCAGGGTGTGAACCGTGAAGAGAGACTCGTATGCTGTTTGTGTTCTCCCATCAAGGAAATCAAATATGGCACTGAAATCTTTTCCATATAACATAATAGGTGCAGATATAGCTAAGGATTTATGCCATGTGAGGCAAGATGCCTGGTGCATTTTGTCAAGCATTTTAAATAGAGCTAAGGCTACCGTTTGAAAATCTTAGAAATTTTATATTAAGATTAAAAATAAGATTAGGAATGCTCAAGAAGTACAAACAGTAATAAACAACATTATGACTAATATTGGAGCCAAGTTTTGAAGGAAAACGAATAAAAGAGACCAATGGGAAACTTTTTACAATTATCGAACTACTCTGCAGATAAGGTCACATGTTCATGGATCATACGCTTTCTTTCATCAGAATTATAGAATCTGAATTCCATATATATGTATATATATATCTTGAATAGATCACCTGAAGCCACTTAAAAATCATAAATGATATTGGAAGTATGCATTCTAAGATTCTTATACATTGGCCTTCTGGTACAATACAATGATTTAGAAAATAATAAGGTTATGTACTTGGCTTTGCATGATCATGACTGTAGCACCATGAGTTTCCATAGTGCCAGAACTGGATCATTTATATATATTTTGGTGCAAAAGTGATGCCTGACATGTTAACTTGTTGAGGGGGGAAAAGGACATTAGTGATGCTCTTGCTAGGGATTTTGAGAACTGTGTTGCTTCTCTGTCATAATTGTATTTTCATTTGAGGCTGACTTTCTGAATTCTACCCTCGGAAATCTTTAAAATTTCTAAATTTGGGAATTTTCTTTCTTTCTCACCAAATACGTCTCAAATTGGTAACCTAAATTCCTGGGAGATGATAGCTTTTGCACCATGTTCTGGTTATCACATATTCTTGTTCATCAGCAAGCCTGTTGCATGTCTCAGTCAACTATGTAACCCCATGGTTTCCAGTAGTAATGTGTTTTTATTTATGCTATTAGTTTTATCTGTAAATATTTCCCCCTTCTTGCGGAAAATACTTCGTGAATTACTTCGCTGTGTTTTGACTTTTGAATGTCTTTCAATTCTTCTTCTTTATTTATGACATGTTATGCATTGCATGTCCATTCAGGATTGTACATGGAAGCATAGGATTGGAGAAGATCAAGTGTGAGATATGAACCCCATGGGGACAGTAAATCCAGGCAGTGGCAACATCCGTCAAAGGCCTCCTGCTCCATCCTTTGCTTCTTCTTCTCAGAGTTCAACACCTTTTCTGTCATCTGGCCCTATGGTTGGATCAGAGGCTTCTGCTTTTAGACCCTTGGCACCAAATGCTCCCCAGACTAAAAGGTCTTCCTCATCATCTGTTTCAGTGTTCGAATCAGAGGTATCTGGTTTTAAACCTACACAAACAGGTGTATCTAATGATCCATCTATGCCATCCATGCCGACTCTGCCATCATCATATCCCCCACCACCTGCAGGACCTTTCCAGCATTTTCCCTCACCACAATTTTCTTCCACAGCTCAACTATCTTTCCAGGGCCTTTCTGCTCCTGGGCAGCCAGTTTATTCCCCCCCAGTTAGACCTCCTGCAGGTCAAGTTCCATCTCCGCCAGTTTCTCTTTATCAACAGCCCCAGATACCATCCATGCCAATGGGTTCGATTCCTCAAACTATAGGCAATGTGCCACCAGGCATGAATTTTCCGCCATCATCTTTAGATTCCTCATTTTCCACCCCAAGGCCAAACTTGCAGCCTGCTTTTCCTAGTTATCCTAGTAGGCCATGCAATGCAGTTACACAACCTCCACCTGTACAGTCTGCACACTTTGTTGCCCACCAAGGAGATTATGGTCCACCTCCAACAGGAACTTCTTCCCCTTTTCTTGCTCATCAAGGAGGTTATGTTCCTCCTCCTCCAGTTGCTGCTCCACCAGGTGTCTATTCCAGGGAACAAATGCAACACCAAGGCTCTGTACCTCCAATTGGAGCTGCACAGGGCCTAATAGAAGACTTCAGCTCTCTCTATCTTGCTTCTGTTCCTGGATCAATTGATCCACAAATTGATTTTAAAGCATTGCCAAGGCCATTGGATGATGATCTTGAGATAAAGAATTTAGCTGATGTGTATCCATTGAATTGTGATTCTAGATATCTACGTTTTACAACTAGTGGCATTCCAAATTCTCAGTCTTTGGCTTCAAGATGGCATTTGCCCCTTGGAGCAATTGTTTGTCCCCTAGCTGAAACTCCTGATGGGGTGCGTATGTTTCTGTACTCATCAATGTTGACCTCGGTTGGTGTTGGATATGACTTTCTAATATTATGTTTTTTTTTTTTTTATCTGAATTGTCTTTTATTCAGAATGAGGTGCCGGTTGTTAACTTTGCCCCAACTGGCATTATTCGATGTAGAAAATGTCGGGCTTATGTGAATCCTTATGTGACATTCATGGATGGTGGAAGAAAGTGGCGATGCAACATCTGTGCCTTGCTCAATGACGGTAACTTTTCCAACTACATGTAGAAGAAATATAGTGTGTTATTTTGAAGTTTTAGGGTTTTGGAGCACAATAGAATTAGTGCATTGCCATTGATAATGTACCATCACATGGGTTTGATTGCATGAGTTGCATGCAGGTATGTTTCTAACAGGTTGGTTCATCTGTACGAAGTCCTAGGATATTCAATGTGGATGAATATTTCCACTTTGAATATTCTATTTGTACTGCCATTGGTAGGATATTTTACAAATATCACTAATTTTTTTTTTTTTTGTTTTGATAAAGTAGTATACGTCAACTTATCAAAAAAGAAAAGAAAGAAAAAGTAATCATCCAATTATCAGACGTTCTTTTTGCATTTCCAATTTAGACATGCAGACATCCTACACAGTTAAAGTAGTGTCATGTATCCATCACACATCTAGAAGAGTTCATGTGTCACAAATTCACAAGATTTCTATAATAATTTAGCCAGTTGCAAAGGGTTTTGGTCTTTCATACATGGCATTTGCTGTAGCTTGGTGCGTCATTAATCAGCTATGCTTTAACCACAGTGAATGAAGTAACCTCCTTCTTCCCCTTATTTTCTTCTTCTAGTGTTTTTATGTGGACATGTCCATGTTTTGTATTTGGGCTAATGTGTGATTTTATTTTTTGAGGGGTTTTTGTTAGGTATGAAGTTGTTATGACTTGCCCTCTTATTTTGGACGTAGAGGATCCCAATGTAATGCCAGACCATGCCTGTTGTATGGTGTTTTTTTGTTTTATTTTATTTTTACTGGTTGGGGGTATTCAAATGATGCTTATTAACTGTGCTAGATTTTATTTATTTATTTTTTTGTTTTTTGAAAGCACAAGTGCCAACCTATTTCCATCTCATGTCCAGTTCCGGGTGATTATTTTGCCCATTTGGATGCCAGCGGTAGAAGAGTTGATTGGAATGAACGGCCAGAGCTTAAAAAGGGTAGTGTGGAATTCATAGCTCCATCTGAATATATGGTGCGGCCTCCAATGCCTCCACTATACTTTTTCCTGATTGACGTATCAGTATTAGCTGTTAGAAGTGGAATGCTTGAGGTATGCTCTTTTATCTAACAAGGCTGGACCTCTAGTAACATATCTTTCATTTTTCCATGCCTAGGGCATGCATTCTTGATATGTTCTATTTGTGCCACATTACAACCTTGAATTTAAGATTTGCTCAACACTCTTAAGTCTTTTAAACAACCTTTCTGTATGATTTCATTTGCTTGTCTATTTTTCCTGTTGCATTATTTATTTTCTTATCTTATTTTATTTTCTTTGCACGCGTTGGGGGGGGGGGTGTGGTTGCTGCTGGGAACTAATTTAAATAGTTTATTTTTATTGTAAATTAGCTATACAGACAGTCTTGGAGATCAATACAGGAAGCAGCACATGTTTGCGTGTGTAAATTTGTTTTGTTGAGGTGGTTTATGACTATGAAGAAAGAATCACATATTTGTGAGCTTCTTTTTAGGAGATGCTTCTTAAGATAGAATTTTGTTAGGCTGTAAAACTGATGGCGTTTGGTAACAATGTAAAACTGGGGCCTGCATTTTCTTTCTTGAATCAGAGTTTAGTTTCATGTTCCTTTCAGCATTATCTAGCAGGCTGTCTTGGCCTTTTTTTTTTTGGTGCGGCGGAAGAAGATTTGCATGCCTGCGTGGATATATAAAGGTATTTCATAGGATGTGTAGGATTTTTGGTATACTATGGGTATGCATGGTTGCACTACCTCTTTGGAACCTTCTTAATATGCTTTAGTTGTCATCAATATCATCTTAATCTTCTCTTTTGTAGGTTGTGGCACAAACTATTAAGTCTTGCTTGGACAGATTGCCTGGTTTCCCTAGAACACAAATTGGGTTCATTACTTTTGACAGCACCATACATTTTTATAACATGAAGGCAAGCAAAGCAACTTTGTTGTAACCTTTTCTTTCAAGCAAAAGTTTTCTTGTCTGCACTGTGTCTTAATCTTAATGATTTTTGTGTTCCTGTTGTGCCAGTCATCTTTGACGCAGCCTCAGATGTTGGTGATCTCGGACCTGGATGATATATTTGTTCCCTTACCTGATGATCTCCTAGTCAACTTGTCAGAATCAAGGGGCGTGGTGGATGCTTTTCTAGATAGCTTATCCTTCATGTTTCAGGAAAATGTGAATGTGGAATCTGCTTTTGGTCCGGCTCTTAAAGCTGCATATATGGTTATGGTATGCTCTGCTCTTTTTGTCTGCACTGTGCCATTTTGAACTGTTAATCATAGCCTGTGATTGAGTTACTTCTCACGTTCTATGATAGTCTTCATTATTTTAATGGATTGAATTTACTTCTTTATGACTTTCAATAAGCTGGCTGGTATACTGACATGGCTTTAACATATTCCTTTTCTCACCCCCCTTCCCGTACAGGCCAAACTTGGTGGTAAATTGTTAATATTCCAGAATACACTCCCTTCCCTTGGTGTTGGCCGCCTAAGGATGCGTGGGAATGATCCTCTTGTTTACGGAACAGACAAAGAACATGCATTAAGAATACCTGAAGATCCATTTTACAAACAGATGGCTGCTGATTGCACGAAGTGCCAGATAGCAGTGAATGTGTATGCATTCAGTGATAAGTACACTGATATAGCCTCCCTTGGTAGGTGTAGGTTTTAGATAATTGCTCATTCACTTCAAGTGGACAGTACTTAAGTCTTAAATGGAATTTTGGTGTCATTTCTTTCTGAGACATTTTTCCTATTTCTTATTTTTGGAACACATGAATAATGTGTTGTTTTTCTTCCCAAGAGAGTCTGAAGCTTGAATGGGATTTCTTTCACCGTGACATCCACAAATAAGTGAGAAAACCTGTTTGCATTTTAACTACCTTGCTTCTAAAACTTTTTTCTTTTGTTTTTTTAAGTTAACTTTTTTCTTTTGAAAGTAAAAAACAGAAAAGTGCTTCACATTTTTGTTTTGTGTTTCCAAAGTTTTGAGAAAAGAAACTCGAGAACATAAGATAAAACACAGAAGGGACAGGCCCTCAACGATCATTTAATGATCTTTGAGAACTTGCTTTGTCTTGTTAAGTAATTCTGTTTTTACTAATGATTCTAGAAGTGGCTTATCTTTTTTATCACTGTCGATTATGGAATCTAGAGCTTTATACACTGTATATTACTTTCTTAAGAGGTCGGTATTAAAAGAATGCTGGTTCAGTTAATCACAAGCACCTTATAATTTTTTCTCCTGTCTAGTGGGAAATTATAGTCCTGATGTCCTATCTGTTTATCTTTCTCATGTACTCCACAATTATCTGATCCAAAACTTAGATTGTTGAGGTGTCCTCCTATGGTTTCATCTTTTTCTGGGTTCTAACTCCTGTCTCCTAGTGTTACTTGCTGCATTACATACGTATACTGGGATTTGCTAACAAAGGATGTAAATACTACTCTTACTCTTTTGGTCAGAATCTAAATTCTGAAAAGTTATGATGTTATATAATGTGCTTTTAATGCAATGATTTTTTTTTTCTGCCCACTTGTTGTGTACAACTTTTCCTTTGATTAGTTGAATAATTTAAGACCTTTCAAGGGTACAAGAGGAGAGGAAAGAGTGAACTTTTAGCAGTAAAGGTTAGTGCATTACTTTATATAGGAGACTCTTCAACGGTTTTTGATGTAAAAAATCAAGGACTCTAGCTTAAGGTGGCAGGGATTTGGTGTTTATAGTGTTTTACCTTTCCCATCTATTGTAGACTACATTATATTATTGGTGCAAATGTGTTTGGATGCTTAGGCATTGGACCCTTCAACTCTTAATATTGGGATTTTAGGATGTATACAAAAGTTGGATATTGATAAATAAAGATGGAATGGAAATTCAATGTGCAATGCATATTGTATAATATGTTAGCATAATATTTTGTTATTATTTAGGACATGCTTGAAGTTAAATGGAATTTAGAGAGAAAAAGAGATTTGTATTTCCCATCTATATGAGCTTAGAAATTTTGTGATATCAAATATGAGCTGCTTCCTCAAGCATCAGTAAAATTAGAGGATCCATGTGTAGTTTTATTAAGTCCATGCCTTTATTCTTGTCACATCTGATGGAAGGGTACACAAGGGGGGATTAGAAGTGCTCATGAAACAATGCTTGGTGTACCCTGTGAACATTTCAATTATAGTGTCTCATACAGATAATCTCTTGGGCTTCTAAAGTTTACATAATTTCGTGTTCTAGATTTTTAGGTTTAGATAATTTGATACAAAAGGATATAATCAATGATTGGTTGCTAGCTTTAGAGGTGGAAGCATCATTTGATGGTAGTAAAGACTTCTTTTCGAACTTATGTTTTGTTATGGATTGATTGATTGGCCTTTTGGGGTAAAGGAGATTTTAGGGTTATAAATATGCCATTGTATTAAAAGATAGGTACATTAAGTCGAATTTAGGTTTGCTTTGGTTGATAAGAACCTGTTACCATATCTGAAAATGGTAATTTCCTGCTTCTTTCTTTTCTTTTTTTTTCCCCTTTTTTACTTTTTATCTTCTAGGGTAGGAACGGCTTGGTGAAAGAGGAGAGCATTCTTGTATAATAGAGATTAAGAAGTTCTGTTTGTCAAGTTTTAAAGGGCAAAAACTTGAAAAGAACTGAAAGAAGTAGAAGCATCAAAGGCATGAATGATATCTAAATTTCTATAGGAAGCAGAAGCACACTTGGCTTATTTTCTTAGTTGAAGCTTTGGGAAATTTTGAATTGATTTTTTATCAGATTGTAGTCATCCCCTAACTAGGATTATGCTTCTAGAGGTAGGAAGTAAAGGCTATGAATTTCAAAATCTATCTAAGCTAACTAAAAGTTCATTATTCAACAACATAACATGATCCAAGCTGTAATCTACAGGCAATACTGCAGTCTACCTGCAGCAATTTGGCTAAAAAACTATCTTTTGCCTCTAAACCAAGAGCTGCCTATCTCAACTAGAACCTGCTGTCTTGAAGTGACCTAATTTTTTTTTATTTTGGAATTTCAAGAGCTTCTTAGTCCTTGGATTTCCCACCCTTTACTTATGTTCATAATTTTAACACCAACTTCTGTTTTCCTACACAGGAACTTTGGCCAAATATACTGGTGGTCAAGTATACCTCTATCCAAGCTTCCATGCTGCCATTCACAAAGAGAAGTTGAGACATGAGTTGGCCAGAGATCTTACAAGAGGAACAGCCTGGGAAGCTGTCATGCGCATAAGATGTTCAAAAGGTTTGTCATCCTGCTAGTTTAATATATTCAAGCCAATGCATTTGTTGCTTCATTTCAAATTTCTATTGAAGTTTCTACTTTACAATATGGTATGTGAAGCTAATTTTTAATTTTCTTGTACTGTTAGGTGTGAGATTCACCTCTTATCATGGGAATTTTATGTTGCGGTCCACCGATTTATTAGCACTTCCAGCTGTAGACTGTGATAAAGCCTATGCAATGCAGTTGAGTCTTGAAGAAACATTATTGACTACGCAGACCGTGTATTTCCAAGTTGCTTTGTTGTATCCTTTACTCACATAAAAGAAAAGCAAGCACATGCCTATTGCCAGACGTTCACATTATGCAGCAAAGCTTTTTCTAGGAGAGTTGTCTATTATGGAGACTTTTTTATTTTGAATTTACCTTTTCTTGCTTTCACAATGCCAAAAAAAAAAAAAAAAATAGCTTGGTGTTGTGTGTATATATATATATTTTTTTTTTTTTCTTATGTCAAGATTCCTTTTGCTCTTCTTATTGATGCAGGGTATATCTTTCTGCCCCTTTGGTTCTTCTTACTTGAAGTTCCTCTCTTATTGAGGGGACAAAAAAGAACAGATTAAAATGTTTTCCATGAAGAAATATGCCTTGGCATGCTATAAGGCCCATGAAATAAATTCCTTTCTTGGAATTGAGAATGATGTCGTTTCTACTTTGACCAGTCATTTCAGTAAATGATTATTTTAAGTCTTCAATTTATGTGTTTGATTTCTTTTTTCATATAACTTTTCCTCGTTAGTTCGCTTTTGAAGATTGTGAAAATTTCAGTGAATCTGCACTTGCTTATTCAAATTAAATCCTATAGTTACTTTAATGGGTGAATAGATTTAAGTATGGCTTTCCTTCACCCTCAAAAGATGCACTTCATCTTCTGGGGAGAGGCGTATCAGAGTACATACCGCAGCAGTGCCAGTTGTTGCAGATCTAGGAGAGATGTATCGCCAGGCTGATAATGGTGCCATTGTTTCTTTATTGTGTAGGCTAGGTAAAAAAAAAAAAAAAGGCTCCTCCGCCATTGTTGGCCCAACTTTTCATGTTTGGCAAGAAAATTTTGACCATTAATATTTCTGGACTTCTGTTTGACTATTATCATGAATTTAATTGATATGCAGCAATTGAGAAAACCCTGAACTATAAACTGGAAGAAGCGCAAAACTTGGTTCAACAGAGGATTGTTAAAGCCCTAAGAGAATATCGAAATCTGTATGCTGTGCAGCATCGTGTGGTAGGCCAGATGATATACCCTGAATCATTGAAGTTCTTGCCTTTGTATGGGTTAGCACTTTGTAAATCAATGCCCCTTCGTGGTGGATATGCTGATGTACAACTCGACGAACGATGTGCAGCTGGACACACCATGATGGCCATACCTGTTAAAAGACTGTTAAAGTTGCTGTATCCCCATTTGGTCCGGGTCTATGAATTTCTCATAAAGGTGCAAATGTTTCATGTGTTCGGATTTTCTGGAATTATAATGTTAATATTGTAAATTTTATAATCAAAGCTGCATCTCTTATTTGCAGGCAAATTCCAAGGCTGATGAGTTTAACATTTCAAGGTTACCACTTACAGCTGAGAGCTTAGATTCCAAAGGCCTTTATATTTATGATGATGGTTTTCGGTTTATTATATGGTTTGGTAGAATGCTTTCACCTGACATAGTTATGAATCTACTTGGAGAAGATTGCGCTGCTGATTTTTCGAGGGTATGTTTCCTTTTTTCTTTTGTTGTTTCTTCACAGAATCCATACGGCATGGTATAGCATTTCAAAATATTAGGTAATTCATAACTTCTGATATTTTAACCTCTGGTTGCATTATTGTGGGATTAACTTCAATTTTTTGCTCCAAATGTCAATTACCAGATTTGATCAAAATGTTTGATTACGTGTTTATGATTTTTAACATGAAGAGCAAAATCAATAGTAGTGATATCCTTCCTAAGACAACCCTATATTCTAGGACTTTCAGAAAATGGCAATGCATCTACAGATTGGAACAAATCACTGATATCTTTCGACTTTCATCATCTGTTTTACCTGTCATCCTTTGCCTGTTGGTCCTGGGGCATGCCTTACCAAAGAAGCCATGGAAGTCATATTTCACCTTCTGTGCCTAATTGAGACAATACTTGAAACAGTCTGTTCATTGCCTAAAGGGTCTATTCAGTGATTTGACAATGATTTCAACACCTAAAGGGTCTATTCAGTGGATTGGCCAATTAGGGGTAATATAGCAGTTGCCATAAAAAAAAAAAAAAAATCCAATTTTGACATTTTCACGCACTTATTCTTGCTTCTTGTTTGATTAATATGTTGATAAGGTAGACTTAACTTGTCAAACATTTCTTTTTGTTTTTTAAGCATATGCCAAACAGTAAAATTAATTTTGCAAAACATTCATTTGGAGATTATTCTATCTATTATCACTATGACAAAATTATATGTATGCATGCCAAATTATCCATCATTGAACTTTAAGGTTGCGGATCTACGTGAAATAATGTGGCCATAAAATTATTGTAGAGAGTAGGGGGATAAAGAAACCACTTTTCTGAAATTTTTATTAACTTGGTATGCATGTTCAAAAATGAGAAAGTGCTTGTCAGGGAGATGTTAGCACTTCTAACTACAAGAAAAAAGAATAAAAAAATATATATTCACCAAGTTGATCAGGTGTAGATGAATTTTTATATATTATTTAAGAAGAAAGTGGTCCTGATATAATGTTGGTTGTGAAGAATTATACAAGAGAGAATATATAATTTTCTGAATTAACTTTTGTAATTGCCCCAGTTAGGGCATTGCAATTACCTAAATATGCAGAAGCAAAAGCCTAGTATTCATGTTGTGATGGCACAGAAAGGATGGCTCTTCTGCTGCCATTTCACCAGCAGTTCCTTATTTCTTTTGCAGCACTAAGACGTCTATGAAGGTCTCATCTCATGTTGGACAACGTGTTAGACATTGACAATTGCCAGATGCTTAAATATTAAAGTGTCCACACTCGTCCAAATGTGTTGAATTATTATGTAATTTTGTAGAATCGGATACATTTTGGATGTCCTTGTCCATAATTAGGGCATGCTTGCCAATTACTAAAACAAAATATACTACTTATAAGTTTTAATGAGTAAATTTGTATAAAACAAAAAATAATGTGGATTTGTATTTATCAGGTCACCCTGTAAGTATCTTTTCTGTCAAGAATTGTAAAGTATAAACTTTAAATGGATAAGAATATAGTTTACTAAAATGTAGTTATGTTTTTAAAGACATAATGATTAATTGAAGAATTTTGTCTTAGTGCTGCTGATACAAGCATTGACAGACATAGCAGTATGAGGTCCTGAAACTAGCAAACAAAAATTATATATGTATCTTGTTTCCTTGTGTAGCCTTTCTGACAAATAATTTCTAAGAAAATGGGGGAGCAAGATTTGCTTCTGGATTTCTGGGTTTCAGAGGGGAAAACTTTCCCTTCTGATGCCTACTATAAGCCTGAATTATCTTTGAAGTTAGTCAAACTCCTCTTTTATCCTATTCTGATGCATATTCTTTTCCGCCATTTATCTCCAAAAGAAATTGATTGATGAATGCTTCTATGTATTGAACACTTCTAGTGAAATTGGTTGGTAACTTGTTGCAAGCGGGAAGTAATTCTCTCTACATTTTACTTGGCATTTGTCCTGAAAATTGGTTTAGCTATTAATTCTTAATGGTATTTATTTATATCCTTCTGTTTGAAATGCAACTGGGAAATTTTTGTTGACTGATAAATGTAACCACACCCCACCCCCCCCCCCCAAAAAAAAAAAAGAAAAGAAAAGAAAACACACCTCTTTGTATGTACGTGTGTAAAACTACCTGTTTCTTGTTGTATGGTTGTCATCTTATTCAAAGGGCTTTACTTTTTGTACTGTAAATATGCTGTTGTTGACCCATTATAAAGCTGTATTATTTATGTCCTTGATAAGCAGGTTGTTCTGAGCAAGCATGATAGTGAAATGTCAAGAAAGCTGATGGCAATACTTACGAAATTAAGGGAATCTGACACTTCCTATTATCAGCAGTGGCACCTTGTAAGACAAGATGAACAACCTAGAGAGGGAATCCTTTTCCTCACAAACCTAGTTGAGGACACGGTTGGTAATATGAATGGTTACATGGATTGGATTCTGCAGATACACCGGCAAGTGCAACAAAATGCATAAGGTATGAATGATTTCTTCACTGGTTGTTTAGGTGATGCTTGATGATGTATTGAATTCTGTTATGTCAAAATAAGCATATTAGCCACAATTCTGTCTCCTTATAGGCAATATTTGCTGTGGATTACTCCCCAAAAATTATTTGGGAAGAACTACATTTTTTTTTAAAAAAAAAAATAGTGGATGATATAGAACATGCGTTTTTAAAATTATATTATTTTTTTAAGCTTCAAATTATACCCAAGGCTGGGATATCAAATGGGCCAGCCCGACCAACGTTGTGCTCTTCATTGTATGGGCTGATCCGTTTGCTGAGAGGGGGGGGGGCGTTCAGACTGGCCCACAGGCCCATCTAGGCTGGGCCCTTGATGGGTTGCCCAATTTTTTAAACTATTATATATTTTTTATTTTAAATTGCATTTCACCTTTAAATTAGAAATTGAATTTTAATTCTTATATTTAAGCATTTATATTTCAAAATTTCAAATGTTACATATTATAATTGAAGCGATGCATGTATGTGATTTAGATTGTGAAACTTAGTGGAAAAAATGCATATTAAGAATCTTGCTTATTTAAAATTTAATTGTGTATAAGAATGCGTGTAATTTTAAATCCCATATTCAAATATATAAGAAAATACTGTGAGTGAATTAAACATTTAAACTTGTTACTTGTTTACTAGTGTAGTGACTAATCTAAATACATTTTTGTTGATCTTTTTTTAATTTAAAATTTAAACTTATTTGAAATTTTAAATGAGATTAAATAATTTGTTAAGTGAATTAAATTTTGATTATACAATTCTTAAAAATTTAAAAAAAAAATAAAATTGGTTGGGTTTGGCCTAGCCCCCCATATTAGGGTGACCTGGCTCATTTGACATCTCTAACTCAAGCTAGTTTACTTGGTGTTTCTTTTCGAACAGCCTTGCTATGTCTGCTGCCTCGTGATTTTTGGAGGTTTGCATTTTGCTTTGTAAAATGTTAACGTAGTTAAAGAAACAACTTGGCTTTGCAGGGTGATTTCCTGGTGATTACGTGGAACACAATAAATGCCGTGTTTTCAGATCCCTTCATCCTATATTTTTGGGACAAGAGCACATCCTTTATAGCCATTTTTTAGCAATATTCTCCAGATTATACATTCCAGCTGGAGTTTATCATTGCCTTACTTCAGCCTTTTTGTTTTCATCCTTTAGAGGGTATTACATACCATAATTTGAAATCAAGAGTTCAGTTTCTGTTCTCGGAAGCATGGGTTGTTGATTTGAAGGAAACTAGTTGCGGAGTTGGATTGCAAACAAGGGAGTATTTTGCGAGCTACGTTCAGCAATAGTATTTTGCGAGCTACGTTCAGCAATAGAATCTTGTGATGTTCTCTCTGTATAGAAAGAGAACAAATTTTTGTGTGATGTATTTACTTAATCTTGACGTTTTTTCCGGTTTGTACCCTCCTCCCCCCCCCCCCTCTTTCCCTAGTAATTGATTACTTACAAATTGTTCATTTACATCTAGATTTTTGAAGGAAATTTTGTTCTATTTCCCCTTCATGGGACTTTCTATTTTGATCCCAAAATTCCTCCATTGGAATATACCTGAAGTTGGCATTTCTAGCCAATTGAATTGGGGTTCTTGTCTCAGTCAAAAGAACAATGATAAAGATTTCCAATGGGAAAAAAAAGGGAGAGAAAAGAGGCCTGGTTGCACCTGTCTGGTTGCTTATTCAGTCAAATGTTGTTTTTCACATTAGATCATCAAGGCAGCATCTCTTGAAATGTGCACAGGTAAACTTTGTGGAGAGAAGGAAAAGGTTCACTTCTATTCAACACATAGCTACTATAGTAGCATTGGATGGAGTGAAAGGCCTTCATTCATCAACTAGAATGTGAACAGAAAGGTCAGAAAGATGCACCCAGAAACAAGGAAAAAAAGATTCATCCTTCTGGGGCTGCACCTCAGGTATGTATCTATAATCTTCATTATATTCACAAGGTACTCTTCGATAATTCCGCTTACTAGTGTTGTCTAGTTATATAATTATTTATATATGAGGTCACAATACGTGATGTCACACGACTTTATTAATCTTAAATGACTATAAGTTGATAAATACTTAGGTAACACGAGGGGGTTACAGCCAGAACAGTTAGAAATCCTTTTATCCATACTTGAAATGGCATGAGAATTCTACTGTGTCACTCTCTTGTACATGAACGTGGAAGTTTGAACTGTCTCAATTCAAACCCAACGACTTAGATTAGTTGCTTGGATCAAGGTAGGTATCAGAACATTACAGAAGGAACAATAAGTTGCATTTTCTGGAGTTGCTTCATGAGAAGCCCATGGCACGGGGTTATAGGCACGTGTTGACACTTTAAACAGCCGCGCATTTTGTGTCCTTCTTTATACTTGATGAGATTTTCAAATCGACGAATCACTGACTGTGTTGGGATGGCACGAGATTGAAGGTGACTCTGGTCTGGTCTCTCGATCCCTGTGTCACTTAAGCTTAGGAAAAGGGTGTCTGAAAGGAATATGAATCTATGGCATGCCTGCACTCTGCAAGTAATCCCCCCATCTAATCACAGAACTGTCGTAGAATAGTTATTTAGATAGCATTATTATTATTATTCTTTTTAATTCCTTTTTTGTTCTGATGATTTCTTTTTATAATTCCTGTAATTAATATTCTGGTTCTGTTTACCTTGCACTACCTCGATGGCTTTTCAGTGGAAAGTGTTTAGCTCTATTATGTTTTTGAATTTCCACTGAAAACCTTCACAATTTGAACTTTGTTTGGATTGAAGGATTTGGAAAGAAAGTGAACGATTTTCAAGGAAATAGTGAATGGTTAAATTATTAGGATATTTCATTTTAGGGGGGAAAGGAATTTGAATATAGGGGGATTAGAAAGGTTTAGAGGTCCCTAGTATTTTAAGCATTTTTCGTTTCTGCCTATTTGCTTCTAGTTTTGGAACGAAGTGCATGGAAGATGAAGTATTTGATATTTTAATGTTATTAGATATTAATTGTATCACATACTTTGATAAGTATAACATTGTCTAAAATTAGGGCAGATTAGTGATCTCTTTTTTGTTGGAGTTCACCGATTGATGGATTTAAAAACATCATATTGTTCTTGTTTTAATGTTATTAGATGTCAACTATATGACATATAATGTTGGATATTCGAATCAATTTATGTATCTTATCTTCAATAGAAATCACTTGAATAGATGCATAATCAACCATACCCATTTTGAAAATGCTCTGCTTTCAATCAATTCAATTCCAGATAAAGCTTCCCCACTAAAATAACCTAACCGGCCAAAAGAAGAACCAATTAAAGCTTAAAAGAAGAAGCGATATTGACATATTGTTCTCTCAAACAACCAACCAACGCTCCATGTGACACTTCAGTTTCACCAACAAACTCTACACGGACAAATAACCCTCATGATGTTGTCTCTTCTTTGATAATTACTTTTATCTGTAGGCACAACACTTGAACAATACCCATTTGTAGACGAATATGTTCTTGCTGACTGCTGAGATCCAATACACTGAGGATTAATAGTTACAACTTAGGCCCACACCCAGAGAACTCTGGATTGATTCTCTCTCTTTCCTGAAGTAGCTAGTTTTATATTCTAAAGGCAAACCTACTAATATTAAACTACTTGGGCATGCATATGTATGAATCTGATGGGATAATACAAGAAGGAACAAGAAGTATCTGTCTGTCCTGGATAGGAGAAAGGATCTCAAAAGCACCAAAAGGTTTTGGATGCATATGCCATATCTAGGCCATGATGTTTTCTTTTTTCCTCCACAAAAGAGTAGTAAGTTGACTTAGGTTCTGCCTTCACAGAGCATTTAGAGAGTTTAGAAAATAACTAACTAGTTTTACTCTATTACGCATCTAATTAATCTCTTACTCTACTAAGATCTTGTTGATAGTATTATTATTAGTTAGTTCTCTCTAATTAAACTCATAAATGTCATGATATACTATCACCCAATTATTAACAAAGCTAAAAATCGAACCCATAATATCTTGAACTCTTAATGTGATGTTTTTAAACTATTCTACCATTGTGCCACTAACATAGTTTTGTAGGCCATCATGCTTTCTATTATCTACTTCTTGCCGACTCGTACTGTGCCTTACCATAAAGTATTTGACACGTACAACAAAAGCAACCAACAAGCAGTACTGATTCAATGTAAGTGCACTTGTAACAAATTTTTTAAACAAGTACAGGAATCTGCCGTGCCCTTAAATCATTTGATAGATGAAGTCGCATAATGGAAGATAGAAAACATGGGAACACGTGTCACATTGTAAGACACTTTTTGAGTGAAACAAAATTTGAAATAATATTTTCACTGTGAAGGGAAGAGAATTAAACACGATGAATTGAAGACTAGGGAGAAGGGTTAGTAAAGAGAGTTCTGGCTGTGAACTGTGCGTGCATTTTAGATTTTAGAACAGAAGGAAGGGCATGCGTGAGCTTAATAAAAAGCAAACTTGTTCTTGTTTGGGGTTGTAGATGTACCTATGTTAAGTGAACATTGAATCTAAGATATATAATACATGATTAAGATGATTTGGTCATAAAAAAAAGACAAATAGAGGCTCAAATGAGAATAGTAGATGAAATGAAACAAGTATTTGTCAAAGAGATAAGAGGAAGATCAGCAAAAATTCAGTGGGGGAAGAGACTTTAGGGGTATAGTATGACTTACATACACCGTACAGAGAATAAGATTATAAATAAAAAGTTATATGACTGACTTGGACACAATCTAATGGGATGAAGGACTTGATATATGGGTTGTTCTGGTGTGTCTTTTCTCCCAAGGGCTGTATTTGATGGGATTGAGAAGAGAGCAGAGGAATTACATGAAAAATGGGAGAGCATGAATAAGGTTTCTCATGACACCAACAACAGGTGAAGCTACCACATGATCTGATACTTCCTGGAGAAAAAAAGAGAGAAATAGGGAAGTTTAGATCATGCTGGCAGCTTCAACTGCTAGTGGCGCATGATCATCACCAACAAATTGCCAAGCACTAGATGGAAGCCTTTCCAAACATTTCCACACAGAGAGATGGACAGTGATTTGTGTGGATTTTTTGTTCTCTCTGCAGCTTACAGGAGAGGATAGGGTAGAGAGGAGAGACATCTATATATATAGAGAGAGAGAGATGGGGATGGGAGAAGAAGAAAATCTTGAATTAATTTCCATCTTGTTAGCTTTTCAGTTATTATTTTGTTGTTTTTAGCTCATAGATAAAAATTATTCTCAAGTTTAAATTCATATAATTAATTTAATTAGCTAAATTCATATTTTTACTTTATATTTTTACATTTTTTTCTTGTGGTTATTCGAATTTTTTGTTGTTTCAATTATATACATAAATTTAATTTTTAAATTAATTTAATTTCTATACTTTAATATTTTTTTCGTGTGATAATTTAAATTTTTCATTATTCGATTACATCTCTATACTTTATTTTTTAATCAATTTAACTCTTGTACTTTCATATATAAAAAAAAAATAAAGTGAAATGACAAAATATGCGTCACAATTTATTTACGTCAAAGTATAAAGGTTAAAATTAACTCAAAAATACAAATTTATGGGTGTAATCGAAATAATAAAAAATTTAAATTATTACATGCAAAAATATAAAAATATATGAATTAAATTAATTTAAAAATATAGACCAAAAGTGTAATCAAAACAATAATAAAAAATTATATAAAAAACACAAAAATAAAGAGATAAAAATATAAATTTAACCTAATATATTATTATTATAAGTAGTTAAAAAGGTTTGTCATGCTGGCAACACACACGTACATATACGTAGCAAATAATAGAGGTGCCAAATGGCAATGCGTGGTCCAAAGTGAGACAAATTGAATATTGTCACGCCTCCACCGCCAATCTCAGATCTCCCATAATTTAAATGCATTCTTTTTTCAACTAGCCTAACTTACCTTAGCTTGCTTGACACTCTCTCCCTCCCTCTCTCTCTGTGCATGAAAAACAAAGACTAAATACAGGGAGTCCATTGGGGGGGACCACTTCGATGGCTTCTTTGATGTTGGACTAACCCAAGGTATCTCCGGCTGCCCACTCTTTTCTTTACAACATTTAATATATTTTTAAAAATAAAAAAAATTATAAAAATAAAATTTAACTATTTTCATTACAGATAGAAAGAATATATTTTTAATAATTTTCAAATAGACATTTAAAATATAATATTATGAATAAATTTAAAAATAAAATACGAAAAGAACAATTCCTAAACGTCTCTAAAACTCTATTAAATTAAGATTAAATTGTTAATTTCACACAATTTTTAAATAATAACAATGGTGTATAATTTTCAAAATATACCACTTTCTAGAATAATTTGTTGAAAAGATGATACCTTTTACCTAATCTTGGATGTTCATACGAGACCATGAAAGTGACACTTTTTTTTTTACTACTCTTTTATTCACAAAACAAACCATTTCGGATGTTATGTCGTTGGTTGGTGTAGTGATATTAGACGTGGGGCATTGTGATTGGGCTGGTGGCTAAGTACCCCCTCCCTTTGTTCAATGAAAGATGGCTTTTTCTTTACAAACATGGGAATGACATTTGTCGGGTGCTTGCCCCTCCCCTCCCTCTACTAATCCCTCCAAAATAATCCCTATAAAACAAACACTAAAGGAACATTTTATGTGACAGACCTGCCTAATAATATGAATGGATAATTCAAGCAAATTAATAAGTGGCAGTGGGTCCTTCTATTCTCATATTCAAAGAGAACTTGATTTTACTCTCTTTTAAGGGTTGGCATTGGCATGAGATTAACATGTTTTTTTTTGTAAATGATAATATATACATGGTTAAAATTATCTTTGTTAAAGTTAATACATGGTTAAATTTGTCTAAAGTTAAGTGTCTTGTCATTATTTTTAAATTGAAGCGTGTTTAAATTTTGTTTGACTTGTAAAGACAGAGTTTGATCTTTCGACAATCAAGTTAAAAAAAGTCGTCAAGAGTTAAACTGGATCTCGTGAAGTTAGCTAAATTAAGTTAAACTAAAAAATAAAATATAACTTAAAATAAAAATATCTCATTTAGTGAATATACTTATCTAATATGCATACTTTGTTAACCATTTGTTTAATACGTAATTTCACAATGATGACAGATTGTTTATCTATTAAGTTAATATTTTTTAACCAAGATATGGAATGAAAAAAATGAGATAAAAATCGTTTCAAACAAAAATATTTTATATTATATTTATTAAATTTATCTAACAACTTTTAGAAAAAAAATCACATGATTTTTTTAAAAAAATAACTCATATATCCTCTAACGCACTCTAAAAAATTTTAACAAACAATATGATAAAATTTTTTAAATACTTGTTATATTCTATATCTTAATGTAAAAGCATTATAATATTATCATAATATAATATTATATATCTTATTTAATTTAACAAATCCTACTTAAAAAAAAACAATTAATTTTGATATTGACACCACTTTGCTTTTGTCCTGTTTAAATCCTTCTGGTAGGCTTTGCCATGTCCATTGTCCAGTTAGCTCGATCTCCATTAAAGTAGCAGGACAGATTTAACTGATATTCTAATGGAGTCTCCCAGCACATTGGCATGCTTCCATGCATGATTGTTCATTAGCTTCAAACCCCTTGTAAATAATAATAATAACAGTACTGGAAGAAAGGATAAATCCCCCATTACTTCTCCCTTTCTAGTACATATATATATATTTTTTTTATGGGGGAACCAGAACCAGAACCAAAACCAGCCTTGGGAAAAGGTACAGGTGTCAGTGGCTCTGCTTGCCAAGTTGCCAAGTGTCTTCACTATCCAAGGTCTCTGCCATTTTAACTCATTCCATCCCTTGAGAGCCACTGTTGCATTCTCGTTTTCCATAAACAACTTGTATGATAAATCTTGCAAATCTTTGCTTTTGTATGGTAAGCTTCATTGTTCAAATAATTTAACAATAATATCTTTATACATAATAATATAAGACATGTAAAGTTGGGTATTTTTTAGCTTCGACTCATCACTACACAAGTATCGTTTAAAACATCACCAAGAGATGATCATATATAAATATTTTCAGAGTTTGATAATATTTATTTTTAATAGAAGAAGACAGAATTGTTATGTTATGTTATCAAACACCATACAATCAAACAACGTAACAATTATTCGACACGAACAATTTAAGTAAGGGAGTAATGCCCACACACCACCCCCTTGCTGGCCAGGGTTGCCTGATATAAGCTCTGTGGAAGAACATTATTTCCTTTGCAAAGTTTCTTAATTTTGGATACAATTAATTTTAGGGCAAATGTTGCATAATCCATGTTTGGACAAGATTTTTCAATGAGGGGATGGAAAATTGATTTTATTTTTTAATATACGTTGAATAAACTATTTTCTTTTACATACATACATATATAAATAAACATAATTTTACTTAAAAATTTCTCTTCAATCTCCTTTGATAACTTTAAAAAGAATTAAATAATGTCCAAAAACATAAGCGGAGCAGTCACATGAACTAGTACCAATTCAGTGACTTGCAAGTTTAATCATCAGCTTGAGTAAAGTCCAAAAATCTAATTTAAGATTTATCTCTCTTAACATAACTAAGAACATAAATATCAAAAACTATGTAATAACGATCACCCAAAAAGAATCAAATACTAACATAAGTAGTAGTGGGTGAGGCGGGTCCAGCCCCTCTATGTCGAGTGTTACTCGACAGACAACCTAAGATCTAACACTTTCATCTTATCAACAGACAACCTAAGACGCAAGACTAAAATTTTTATAAAGAAATTATATATTAAAAATTAATATAGAAAATATAAATTTCATATTATTATAGTATAAAAATTCTCTTATATAATATATTAAAATGTTTCCATCTCTTAACACTTTTTTAGATGGTTTTTAATATTTTTAATATTACATAACAGTTTCAAAATATTTTTAAAATTATAAAAATGATTCAAAAATATTTTTCAAATATTTCTTTCAAGATAGGTTTGAAACATTTCAAAAATACTGAAACAGCACCCGGGGTGGAGTGTTTTCTGTGCATCATGGGAACCAACTCATTGGCAGTGAGATATATATAAACATAATCTTCATAAAAAGTAATATAATTAGTAACCATAATCATGCACTAAAAATATTATTAAAATACCTTGAGAGAGTATAAAAGCCACTACTGCCATTAAACCTCCATTAGGTTAAAGCTGCCATATATATGTTACAGGGCACAGCATCCTCAATGTTGGCAATCGTCATTTTTCTAACCAAAAGATAATATTGTTTTAGGTCAAGAGTGCAAACATCATCTTATGCAGCTTGTAATGGTACCAAATTGAATAAATTTTGTAGGTAATAATCAACAACATTATGCAAAGAAAACTTTGGAAAGGAACTAACATAGGGCTATTATTACACACTGAATGTGAACCCTTCCAGACCTCACATATTCTTCCCAAGAATTACAATGATCTCTGAAATAAACACTGGATTCTCACACCAACCAACCAATCCTTCTGATTCCATTATTCTTGTATGGTTTTTCATCTCAATAGATCATCACTATGAGCTTTGACTTTGAAGTCTTGGGAAGGAAAAATACCCAAAAAAGGAAAGAAAACCAGAAGATTCTAATGGAAAAAGTGGGTGCTCCAGATCTCATCTAGTGACCATCTGCCATATATATACCGGGCGATCCATAGTATAGAACACCTTTCCAGCATAGAGAAGAAAAGCAAAAGCAGTACTGTTATTTGGTCATATGGGCAAAGATAGAAACAAAAAGAAAACAAGCATGCAAGAAAAGTAAAAGAAGAGAGAAAGAAGAGAAAGCAGACCAGGCATTACACTACCATATGGAAAAGGAATATACTTACAGTACTATTACTGATCATCATGCGTCTTCATCTGTTTCTTTTTTCAACACTATAACACCTTTGCTTTTTTGTTTTTTGCCTTTCATCTTGAGAATGGAAGGAATCCTCAATCCCTTGGGGTCCCAAAAGGGAAGGAGTGAGGCTGTCAGAGCATGACCTAGCTAGGATTAGTTCTCTTCTTCTTCAACCATGGCTAGCTAGATCATGCTGGCAGCTTCACTTATTCCCCTTTAGACTTGCAACTAATATTTGCTCGCATGTGTGTGTAAATATACATATATATATATAAAGATAGATAGATGGGTAGGCCAACTTTATGTCTACTGCATGAATGAATGATTGGAGCAAAGGGAAACAAAACCCTAGTGAAGCAGTGGACGATTCTAGCTATATACTTTTTAGGGTTTTTATGTTTGGGCGGGAGAAAGAAAGACCAACCCTCCCTTTGGGGTCAAAGGGAGGATCTCTGGGGAAGAAAGATATATGAAATAACCAAAGAAGAGATACTGCAGATCACTGGGAAGTGTTCCAGTAATCTTCAATAACAGGGTGTTTCAGATCAGTGAAGGGAAATGGAAGACAAGGATGAGGACGGAGGAGAAAGCCTGGGATGTAGTAAAGAAACCCATTTCATTCATCAAGAGAAGAAGAAGTTGGCGTGGGAATGTGATGGCGTCGTTTGGGCTGATTTATAGTTGTAAATTAGAGACAGAAGTCGGAAAAGAGGGGCAGAAAGACAGAACCCACAACGCAGAAACAGTGAAATAAAGAAACGAGACGAATTTATGAATCATTTTGATTTTTTTTTTCTTCTTTTGTGGGCAGCTGAGAGGGGGGGGGGGGGGAGAGACAAGCATAGGCCATAGGGCACATAGGGCGGCAGGAGCTGTGGGTAGGGGTTCATCGTAGGGAGACGGAGTTCTGTAGGTCAGGAAATGACTGTTCCTCTTCTGGCTCTGACTGGTGGGGGACCTCACTGCCCTGATATAGTGATATGTGAGATCCATATTAAATACACTCTCTTGTATTAATCTAGTGACGCTAACGAGTCTCTGTGTTTGAATCTTGTGATTTTGTTAGTGGGTCTTTTAGATCTTATATATGATTCTATACATACACTTACTTAGATTTTATAAGATTCTTTGTCTATTACTAATAAAGTTTAAGATATATTAAAAAAATTAATACCATCACTATTAAAGCTTAATACATAGATAATAATCATAGTCGATATTATATATTGAATAATCCTCAAAATGCAACAACATCAAGTAGTACCTCTCACTTATGGTCAAAAATACTCCAGAACTTAAACCTGAATAAGGGCTAGTTTGCAGTTTGATCTCAAAAAATACTGTGCCAATTTGTAATCCCCCATGTTTGTAGATACAATGCGTCACTTTCCATCTGTTCTTGGGACAATTCTAACGCCTTCACATGGCAATTATTCTGACCATGACCAGCAATGACTGTTTTCAAAAAAATAGAAGTCTTTCTTTCCTCTGAAAAATGAAAAAATGCCATCATCTAAGATTGCTGGTAATTTGTACAACATAAATGGTGTGTACCATTACCTTTTTTTTTTTTTTGGGTTGTACATCATCCTCATTTCTTGTTATATTCTCTTTTTTTCGTGCAGAATATTAGTTAAAATTCATATTTTTGTTTCTCTACTTTCATTTTTTTGTAATTATTTAAATTTTTCGTTATTTTTATTACACATCTATATCTGTAATTTTGAATCAATTTAATTCTTATACTTTTTCTTTTTTTTATGTATAAACTCAAATTTTTTATTGTCTTAATTATATATATTTACTTACATTTTTAAATTAATTTAATTTATATAATTTGATATGTAACAAAAAAATGTAAAGGATAATGAATCAATTTAACTATTTTTTTACACATCAAAATATAAAAATTAAATTAACTCAAAAATATAAGTATAAAGATGTAATCGAAACAATGAAGAGTTCGAGGTATCATATAAGAAAAAGATAAAATATAGTAGATTAAATTGACTCAAAAATACAGATATAAGAGTGTAATCGAAATAACGAAAAGTTTGAATGATCATACAAAAATATATATATATATATATATGAAAGTATAAAGGTAAAAATATAAATTTTGCTCAAAATATTTTTTATATTATATGAAATACTTTTTGTGCCATACAAAATACCAATGCACTTAAGTATCTTGGCATCTGTCCAGTAACTCGACTCCATATTTAAAGGAAGGGTATAAAAAGTAAGAAAAATTTTAAAAAATCACATAAAATGCAGTAAAGTAAGAGATGGATGTGCATGAAAAAGAAAAGGCATGATGTATGAACAAAAATAATACAATACGCTTTAAAATTAGAGGACACTCATACCATAGAATCCTTTAGAATTGATATTTGGATTCATAAAGGCACACAGATGTTTTGGTGTCACGTAGCCCAACGGTGGACAGGTACCAAAAGGGAATGGAGTTTACGAATTTCAAATGCAGTAGTCAATTCACCCAGCCTGGGAATGAAGGCCTTTAAATGACCTATAGATAGAGGCTCTCTTTCTTATTACTTTAACGCATCAAAGTACTACTATTTTGTAACTGAATATTTTAGGATCTTTCAGCATTATTGCGTTATGTGATGTGACGTTATAGAAATAGTATTTTATAACTAAATTTATGTTAGATAACACTTTCTTATTGATGCTGAAAAGCACATTGGGCCTCATTTATTTATTTTTATTAGGGTTAGAGTGATATAATATTATAAAAATATTACAAACGCATAAATAATATTTTTTCATCCTAGATTATAAGAAGTCAAGTAATTGAAATGAGCACTCTGCTTCTATACAGTGAAATGATATTATTTCACCTAGAACAAAGTAATCATTTTCACTTACCAGACACATAATTTCAAGCCAAATATAATGTTGAAAGTACATAGATCCCAAGCCAGATGCTAACAATGGTCAACCATTTGAGTGGACTTTCTATCACATCTAACAGAGCCTAACGGTTCGAAATGAACCGCGACCCTAGGCCCTGCCCTGCGCATGCAATAAAAGTTGGAAAGCAGCAGCAGCAGCAGCAGAAGTAGGCGGCCCAGCTAAGGGGAAGGGTTCCCCTACAAAACAAAGGCCAGCTGCCCTCAAATAAGGCAGAGCCCTCCATTAATTCAACTTTTATTAATCAGTTGGCTATTTTACTCTCTCTGTCTCTCTGTATATGCTGCATCAATCCATCTGTCTATGCTAACCAGAGAGGGTCTATTACTAGGGGGGGATAAAGGGGGTTTAGGGTAGAGTAGAGTGGTCCTTGCTTTGTTGCAAATATTATTATTTATGCACTGTTGTTTCCAACACACACACACCACAGGGTCACAGACTCCCTCCTACATAGAGATTAGGGAGGTCAGGTCACTGCTGCAAGAGGAACCTAATCTTGTTCTTCTCTTGCTGTATATATATAATATGTATTATATATATAATCCGTCCTAATTCGGATCGAATATCACTTGACACAATCCATCCTGATTAAATAAAATTGCCTATGCCTTTGCTTCTTTCCCCATTAAAGTTCAGGCATGGATTTATTAGCCACCAGCAGTAATGGCCCCAATCAACAATATCACCTCAGATTACTGGCTTCAACCTGCACCCACTATTTATATGAAAATTTATTCAAACACTATATCTATTGTTTCCAAGTAAAACTCCTTACTAGAATGTCATTAGTAGCATTATAACCCTCGCCCTACTAAATTCATAAACTATATGTCTGGGACACCACCCGGCCACAAAAAATAATGAAATGAGTGTCCCAAAATTTAAATACTCAACATTAAAAACTTATCACTGACCATTAACTAACTAGGATAGCACCTTGATTCTACCAGCATCCACTATCTATTATTGCCAATACCATCCCATATAGAAAGGGAACACTGATATTTAATGGGAACATTGCAATAGCTCATTTGTATCCTAATGCGAAATATATCACAGAAAAATGAATTCCACAACTGGAGCAAATGTTCCCAGGTGAAGTACTAATTCTTCAGCTATCAGTTTTCTTTTGCTGCCTTCATGTTTAGAAACATATTATATGCATTAACATTTTTAATTCATTTATTTGTTTCTACATACATGTATCATGATAGTTATATTCAAATAATTCATGTACACGAGACCAGTTTCTTATATTATGAATGAGAAAAAAAGATAATGAATTATGTCTTATAGGTTGTATGGCCTACCTCCCATTGCTTCTTGATTTACATACAGGCATGCCATCCATCTTTATGCAACCATCTTAGCTGCTGGCCATCCATGTCCTTCCATATCCATAACCTGCAAGATAAAGAGCAACAGCATGAGCACAATTCCAGAATATAGGAATACCCCTTATCATAAGCACAAAGGGAATCAACTAGTTTAATCACGGCCTAATGGTTTAAAATTATTTACAGGCAACCATATATTTCTGATGGTTTAAAATTAAAAATTAAAAAGACACTGCTCTTGCCCCAAAAAGGTTGGAATGAGATGGAAAGAAAAAAGAGTCAGCATTCTTGGAGAATATTTCAGGTATGCTGATTAATGCCCATACCAATTACCCAAATTGGCAGAACCAGTCGAGGCAGCATCATGCCTACTGCACATTAATGGAAGTAAGCCAGCGTACCACTTGGAAGAATTACAATCTGCTGACTTTACTTATCTTTGTTTTAATAATAAATAAAATACAAAAACGAATCAGAAAATAAGAAGGGAAAAAAAAAACTATAACTTGGAATCAAGAGTGTCTCAATTGCTGTTAATCAAGTGAGTAGACTTGTCACAGGGTTAAGGGTACCCTTTTAGACTACTATTCAAAAGAGAGACATGTCTTTTAAGCCAACATCATGTCCTATTATTTGAAGTGACAGCATCTTCGAAAGGGTCTATTCTTTTCTTGCTTAAGAGATATTTTGAAGCAGCCCCCCCCCCCCCCCCAACATTAAAAACAAGAAGACAATTATTATGAAATTTTCCAACAATCACGGACATGATCATAGATTTCTTCCACTCTGTTCAACAACTCCATATAATTTCAAGTTGAAAAGAAGACAGGGATACAATTTCAAGTAAATGGAAGAAGAACTAATGTACACAAGTTAATATCTAAGCATCCACTCTGTTCAACAACTCCATATAATTATCTTTACACATACAACCGTACAAGAGTAGCATCATGCGCCAGAAGGAAGAGCTCTCGATACATTTTTACATAAAACATTGAACAGACTTTTAATATGGTTCTGCATTCCAATATGATTCCCAAATGTCACCAGAAATCTCCACAAGAGCAGACTCCATCCTCAAAACAATGGAATCTGTTGGCATCCCTGACAATAATTTTCCTTTTGAAGAACTTTGAAACTAGCTTACTGAAAATATGGCAATCTCCACAAACCCGGAGGTTCTTTGTGATTCGGATTGGGGTACCCTCAGGCGTAGTAAGCAGGCCATATGCAATTGCCAACCTTTCACTGTGTCCATGAAGGATTTTGACTTTCTCTTGCTCTTCTACATCATGCAAAACGAACTTGGTTTGAGTCCTGTAGCTTCCCTCACTCTCCAATATCTCAGTAATTTCAGTCAGCTTTTGGTTAATTTCAACAGATTGTGGATGAGATTTGTCCCTTGCAACAAATATGTGAACCTTATTGCCGACCTCAATCCAACTACAAGCTGGATCTTTCTTCAGCCGTTTCCCCTTCATTCTCATTCTCACTTCTTCTACATCTTCCCATCTACCATATGCAGCAAAAACATTAGACACAAGTACATAGTTTCCGGCGTTCTCCGGATCTAATTCAAGAAGTTTATGTGCTGCAATTTCTCCTAATTCTTCATTGGAGTGTACCCGACAAGCACCAAGAAGAGCACTCCACACTGTGCTAGTAGGCTCCATCTGCATGTTTGTCACAAAGTGGAATGCCTCCTGCAAGTGATCTGCACGGCCAAGAAGATCAACCAGACATGTATAGTGTTCTGGCCATGGCTCCAACTGATATTCACTTTCCATTACTTCAAAAAATCTTCTACCTTCATCAACCAGTCCTGAATGACCGCATGCATGAAGAACTGCCAAGAAGGTAATATGATCCGGAATTACATGTTCTGCCTCCATCTGTTTAAACAAATTAATAGCTTCTTTACCGTGGCCATGCGTCCCATATGCATTGATCATACTAGTCCATAGAACCAAATCTTTATCTCCCGTACAATTAAATATCTTCAACGAGGTCTCTACAGACCCACAGTTAGCATACATATCCACAAGAGAGCTTGCTATGGCTCCCTCTAGAATGAAGCATTTCCTAATTAAGTAGCCATGAATCTCTTTTCCTTTCCTCAAGACTGACAAACTTGAGGCAGCGGAGAGTATACTTATTAGTGCTATAGAGTCGGGTTCAGCGTCAGTTTCCTTTAAACCAACGAAAAGGTCAAGAGCCTCATTTGCATGCCCATTCTGGACATAACAAGTGATCATGCTTGTCCAGGACACAATATCTTTATCTTCAATCGACTTAAAAACAGAAGAAGCATAATCTACACTTCCACACTCTCCATAAACATCCAAAATTGTGTTTTGTAGCACAAGATCAGACAATCCTCTTCTCAAAATGTAACTATGAATTTCTTTTACAAGGGAAATGCATTTCAACCCACTACAAGCCTGCAAGACACTCCCAATCATCAGTCTGTCAACATCCATCTTTTCCATCTGTGCTTCCCGGAACAATTCTAACGCCCTCACATGGCAATTATTCTGAGCATGCCCCGCAATGACTGTGGTCCAAGAAATAAAGTCTTTATTGGATATCCTATGAAAAATAGAATCCATATAATTTGTCCTGCAACACTTCCCATACAGATCTACAAGTGTGTTTCCAACCTGTAAATCAGAATCTAATCCACTTTTTATTGCATAAGCATGAATTTCCATTCCATACAACAGATTTCCCAATCTAGAAGAGGCAGCGAGCAGACTTACTACTGAACCCTGGTCAGTTTTTCTGCCTGCATCCTGCATCTCCTGAAAAAAGTGTAGAGCTTCATTGTGTAGCCCATTTTGGACCAAACCTGATAACATTGAATTCCATGATATATTATCCCTCTCATCAATGTCATCAAAAATTCTCAAGGCTTCACCAACTTTACCACATCTGTTGTACATTACAAGCAAAGCATTGGCCACATGTACATCAAGATGGTGGCTAGACTTCAGAATAAAAGCATGGATCTGCATGCCAATTTTTTCGAGTGACTTGTCCACACAGGCTTGAAGAGCAGCAACAAAAGTATATGTGCTCGGGGTTACACCAGTTTTCTCCATTTCCCTGAAGAGCCTCAAGGCTTCCCTGGACAGCCCGTTGGCAGCATAAGCTGAAATAATAGAGTTCCATGACACGACATCCTGTTTGTCACTCAATCTATCAAACAGCAGCACTGCCAAGTCAAGAACATCGCATTTTGTGTACATACCCAGGAGTGAATTCACAACAAATAAATTAGAAGCCAAGCCCGTCTTGATTGCTAGACCATGAATTTCAAACCCGGTGTGGATATTTTGAAGCTGCCCACATGCTTTAAGAACACAAGGAAAAGTACAAGCATCAAGAGGAACCCCAGAAATCCTCATTCTTTCATACAATTCAAGTGCTCCAAAGGGTTCCCCATTTGTAACGTAAGCACCAATCAAGGCATTCCACGTGAAAGTTGTCCTTTCGCGCATTCTATCAAACACCTTCTCCGCATTCAACGGAGCACCACATCTTCCGTACATAAACACGAGCTTCGTACTCAAAAAAAGGGAATCCTCTACAGCATTCAATTTTACAACGTGAGTGTGTATTTGTTGTCCCTGCGATAAACATTTCTCGCTGGCACAGAGCTCAAGGACTGATGAATAAGCTCTATCCAAGCAAAATTGAGATGGGTTTGGACCAACGAAGGAACTACTGAGCGATAGAAAGGCCTCTTTAATGCCCCCTCGCAGGTCGATCACTTTCACAGAAAGGGTTTTAGCGGATTTTCGGGAGAATTCGGAGAGTCGAAGAGGTGGGTTTCTCTTCGAAATGGAGTGGCCCGGAAAGGTTGACGGGGTACTAACGAGTAACTGTTGGATTGACGCTGTCATTGTGGCGCATGGAATCTGATGAAGAGAAGGGATGGTCGATGGATTTGAAGAAGAATCTAAGTTCATGTAATCATAAATGTTGTTCTCACCTTCCCAGCACAATTCCGTTGTAGTCCAACGGTTAGGATATCTGGCTTTCACCCAGGAGATCCGGGTTCGATTCCCGGCAACGGAATTAGTTTGTTTTATTTTTTCACACTTTTTCCCTATTATGAAATTATTAAATTAAATATTGACCCCACAACACCAATACTTGATTCTTTATTCCACAAAAAACTAAAACTAAAACTAAAACCATGATTGTCTTTCCTTCAGCACATTTGTTATTAGTGAAGTGCTTTTATGTGATAAAAAAAATACTCAAAACATGTCACTAATCTCACCTTCTCAACAGTTACTTATAACAGTTGGCATAAATGGGCTATATATAATATAGTTATTGATATTTAACACAGTTCCTAATGTCACTGTTATGATGGGATGAAATGCATCTTTTTCCTTGTCTTTTTAATTGTTCGTACCCAATAATGTTGAAAAGCAAAAGGGAAATAGAAAAAACTTGCAATTACGAAGCTTTGTAATAATTTAATATATTTGCCCCCACATTGAAGTAGCTCAGTCAGTGCACGAGAATGGCAGTAAAGTGCAGTCATGCAAAAGCTGCAATCAACAAGAAAGCAGAGCCATGGAGACTATAGCAACCAACTATTTTGGGAAAGTCATTTTCTCATCTGTTCCAGTGATAAGAGACGAACACCACCAACGTAACATCCCCAGCCCAGACCAAAAAAACTCATACATTTGGGAGACCATCATATATAGTGAAGATAAGAACGAAGTGATGATGATGTACAATACATTCCACTAAAACAACACAAAAAACAAAAAAGAAAGAAAGAAAGAAAAGAACAGAAAAAGAATTAGCAGCAGTGGCCCAATGGCACTACTGCAAAATGAATCTATCTAAAGCCCAAAGGAACCCAACTTGACTAGTTTGGCCGCAATCGAAGCTTCCCCAAGTGTCCCATTACTCTCTCTCTATACAACTTCATTACTACACACAGTAGTTGTTTTACCTTTCTATATACAACAAAATCCAGTACCTCGGCTTTCCCCTTCAAAGCCGGGAACCTCTCCATCAACCATTTAGATTTCAACACAAGCACTAGTTCTCCTCCTCCTCCTCCTCGAGATGTATGCTTTATCCGATAAGGGGGAAGTCTTGCTTTTGAAGGATTCAAAACAAATCATGAGTTTTTCAGACGGGCAGTTTCTTCTTCCTTGTCAACCATTTTGCTTTCCTGTCTCAATCCCCAAGGCCAGCTCTGTCGCGGTGCTTTACCCTTTTCAAGGATCCTGTGGCACGATCCATTCTATATGCTCGCCCAAACTCTGGTGGGCACAACCCCAAACCCTGGCGGGCTTTTGATTAGAAGAATCAATAGCTGGCCCAATTAGACAATGACTGGAATATCAAAGACTATCTAAAATTTCACTATAATTATCACCCATGATTGAGAGAACGTCTCAAGCTATCATCTGGAAGCGTCCACGAGACCAAATGTCCATTAGAATCCCCACTCAACAACTGCTTAAGATCGGCTGTAAGATGAAGCGCAGTAACTGGATACTTGTGAAACTTCAAAACCTTGTGAAGGACTAATCTGTACTCTGGTACGTTATTGCCCAGAGCCAATCCTCCAGCCAAATTGTTGGGTGGCTTGCTCTGGGCGATACTCTTCTCAGAGCAGTGAACCATTTGCCAAACTTTCACTGCTCCGCTCTGATGGCCCGTAACGTACCAGTTTGTATCCTTGCAATCAGAAAAGGTACAACTTGTCACAGAGACAATAAAATCAGATGGAAGTTGGGATGTGTTGACCACTGCAAGGCAGTCCCCGTTGATGCTCCACACAGCAAGCATAACTCCAGCCGCTGTCACAATGTCCCCAGTTAAGTCATTAACATATATTGCTGAAATTGGGGATGGGAACTCAGGAAGCTGCCTAACAAAAACCAGAGAGCTCAGATCCCATAAAATGACGGTACAGTCATCAGATCCACTAACAATCATCATATACGGCTGGCAAACGCGAAGGCAAGTGATTCTGCCCGTATGGGCACAAAGTGCCTTCTCCAACTCGAGGCGTCGCAGGACACGTGGCCCGTCCTTACTAATACTCCAAACACAAACCAAACTATCATCAGCCCCAGTAACCAGAGCCTGACCATCATGACTGACACCAGCACATTGGACCTGGTTTCCCCCATGAAGATTCTCATGAGTAGAAAGGAGTCTGTCTTGATCATAACTCATAAATCTCAAGCTCCGATCAGGGAATCCCCAAGCAACATATTTGGTACATGTTCTGGGTTTTATCAAGTTATTTGTTCCTGCAACAAGAATCTTATCATTGAAGGTAACAATCTGAGATATGGAGGATGAGCTCTTGCGAATCTCGTGTGGAATGAGATGACTAGAATGTTTGAGTGGATGAGGAGGAAGCTTTCTGTCAACACGCCTTTTGACATGAGGTTTGAGGAATAGTTGCTTTGGGGTTTGCCCAAAGTGATTAATTTGTGCTAGAATCGAGGCTTTCATTGCAGGATCTGTGACCGAGTCTATATCAACACTCCCTTCATATGTATAATGATAGAAAACATTCACAGCTTCCTCAGCAGCCTGTCAGTAACAAAAGTAGGTTTAGAAATAAGAGATCATTCAGATAAATAGCAAACGAATATAAACACAGGGAATCCCATTCCAGCAAGGAGATATCCACATCTGGGCCAAACAAAACATCTTTATGTAGGATGACATACCATGAATCCCGGTAAAACATATATACATACAACAACAACAACAACAACATATCCAGCCGTTATCCCACTATGTGGGGTTGGCTACATGAATTCTAGACTTCTATATGGGTTACATCCCAACAGATAGTTTATCTAAAATTCATATTTGGATCTGACTAGGTTTTACGCTGGCTATCGGCTACCTAACGCAACCCTCCTCCTTTATCCGGACTTGGGACCGGCAGTGGATAATATCCCCTGGCGGAGTAATGATGAAATGAAGTTTGAACACCATCTTCACATGGAGAAATTTCATGAGATGGTGGTGAATGAAGATAATTGATATAGTTGTGTTCCATAACTTAGTTGACATGGTGAAACCAACAAGTAAAACATATATACATACATATAGATAAATATATATAGGAGAGAGAGAGAGAGAGTTTAAAAGGTGGAGCATCTAAATATATTTTGCTAATAGTGAACACATAAATCGGAAAATTTAGGGTGGGCACATCAAAGCCCAAACCTTTATCTGATAATGGCAGCATCTCACAGGCTCAATCAAATCTAACATTCATGGGGTAAGATGAATGGATTCGTGAAGGTTTATAGAATCGATACCAAATAATAAACATGTTATGGGTTCATTTAGAGCATTAGACAATGTTTTAATGCCATTACAACAGATGAGAAAAGATGAATTCAGATGTCTTACAAGAGCTTTGGGTTGGATAGCAGTAGAATTATTGCTTTTCATTTCAGACACTAGAACTTTATACCAGTCTAACAGAATAATGAGAAAATCATCCAAAAGTGAATCTAAGGAAAGGAATATCTTGTTTGTACAAATGGGTTAAAGATTGAAGGAAATATGAAAATTGTGTATGATTTGATGAATGAATGATACAGAACTGGCATTAACTTTATGAAAACGAGAAAACCAGAGTTACTAGGGTGTCCCAAATGCGGCTCCCTGCTTTGTGAGGGTTGAGGGGGATGGAAAACCTCAGTTAATAAGTACCATAATATTCTACTATTAAAATATCAATGAGATCTGGACTGTTGGCATGAAGATAATAAAGAATGCTAACACCCACCTTCCCCCTCTGTTTACATCCAAATATCAGGTCAATCCAATGATGAAGATTTTCTGAAACATAATCAGATTCCAGCGCTTCCCTATGCCTCCTGATGAACTCTCTAGCACTGCCTTTGGCCCAAGGAGGTAATACAACATCACCAACCTGGCAAAAACCCAATTGACATAAATTCCTAGTACCCAAAGAAAAGAAAATGTAAAAGGTGAAAATAAAAAGAAATAGTTATTATATATATTAGTGGAAGAAGTATTTTTAACACCATAGCACAGAAATATAGTAAATCAGCAGGCTAAGCATAGTAAAATTTTAGGAAACTTAAAGAACCTTTTCTCCAGATTGCTTCTCTCCCAAATCAAGATCAAACCGATTTCCAAGGAACTCTGGCATATAGAAGAATTCTGGAATCAATTCCTTTACGTCAGATGTGTTGCCCTTACCAGCAGCACTTAACCATGTTTCTCGTATGCTATTGAAAAGACGATCAGCATGGTCAAACTGTCCACCCTGCAGCTTCTGATTCTCCAAACTAAATGGTGGGAGGCGTATAAGATAGAAGAGAACTATCCCAGCGCTAGAGTAATGAGAACCATAGTGAAATTTCGGAACCTCTGGATCATCCCAGCTCTCATACCTGAGAAGAAAAAAAATTGAAGGATAAAAATTAAAAAGTCACAGACAACACAAGCAAATTATAGACTAAAACATGTAATGAAAACTAAAAGGAAAATCAGTGCAATGAGAAGTCCGAAAACTGCAGCATAAGACCCAACCTTTTCCTGAATTCCTCCTGACCCTCTACTGTTTGACAACCCATCGGCTTGTCAAGTCTACGGAATGTCTTGGGATCTGACAAGTTCAGTTCATCACTGTCATAATCTGCAAGGATCCAAGGGAAGACTGGATATTGAGTTAGATCACTGTATCCGCGTCCTGCAAGAGTGTTGAGGTGCATGAGGTACTGGAAATTGCTAATTTCTCCATTTTGCCACCTCTTGGAAAATGATTTTGCCATACTCTTAAAAAGACGGCTACCCTCATTGCTATCTTGCTTCATTGACCCAGAAATGGTAGTGTCCAACCTGTCAAAAAAAAATGATTGTTATGAGGCAAAAATGTGGTTCTGAGTCCAAAAGGCAGCAAATACAACTTGATAAGCCCTTAAGTTGAAGACCATGTTGAAAATGCATTAATATAATGCCTGATAAGATGATGAAGAAAAGGTCAGAAAGGAAATAACTGTGCAACATACAATCCTCCCTCCCTCTAAGATGATGGAACATATCTGCTTCTGTAGTACAAGACATTAACTGTAAGGTTGAGAAATGATAGTATACTTGTTAGTGCATGCAGTACTTTCCTACTACTAAGCAATGTGAGGATGCATCAGCGGCGAGAGAACAAGATCAGATATGACATTTTTACAACTATGAGATCACATTCCAGTCAAAATTATTTGAACTCATTTCATTTCAAAGCAAATCAAATTGAAAAAAATAGATGCATTAAGCAGATCAATTGGCCGCCGGGGGGGAGGGGGCATTAATCCATTTACCAATGTCAATGCATACAGGCATGGATATAGGATGGAATATGGACATAATATGACGCAAAATAAATTGAATCAGACAGCCATAACATGAAGCAGATAGTCAGAGCCCTCATTGAACTTGTGCGCATAGTTCCTAGAAAAAAACCTAACATTCAAAATCTCTTTTGGGAAACCACATAAAACTCAGCAAGTCAGCAAAGTATGGCTGGCAGAGCATGTAATGTTCACCATATTGGAATTTATTGGGCATAAGCAGGAACAAATTTTCTGGAAGACTGGTGAAAATAGGTAATGGGAAGTATATCACGTACATGCTGTTTCTTGGCAAATTCATGGCCACCAAATTTTTGAAAACGTCTTCCCTCTCTTTTTTGTGGAAAACCAGTAGGTCGTTGCATCCATCCATGCTGAATAATTCAATGGCAACAGGCCGCAGCTGGTAATCACGTTTCAAAATTTCATGAACACTATTAAGCTTCCACATCCGCCAAGGATGTGGTACATTACCACTAGAACACACCTTTTCTTTTCCCCATGCCCCACCATTATAAGCCCATGCCCTTCCTCCAACATATGCCTTTACTGTCACACCCCAGGAAGAAGTTGACTTGGACTGAGAATCCATACTACAAGAGAAATCCTTCTTTACACCCAAGGCCTGATCAATAACAGACAGTTCATCTTCACATTCCTTTTCACATATGCACCCAGAATCATCTATAAAAAAATTCTCAATAACATACAGGGAAAGTTCACCAATCAGAAATATACCATCATGTTTATCAAGACCTACCACCCTTTCACAGTTGTATTTAAATTTTATCCTTTCAAGAGGCTCCAAATATGGTCTAATTAAGTATTCACCATTATCATTTAGTTCCTTATCTACTTTATCATCTGGCACTCTCATTTCATCAATTCTCGCTGAAGAATACTGCCTTGGAGATCCTAAATCGGACTTTTCTTGCATGCTCTCCGCTTGTGGGATAGATTCTGAAGTGGACTTGCCACCAAATTCAGGAGCTGAATGAAGACTTGCTTCATTTATGCTACTGGCATGGTCATCATTCCACCCAGCCCTACTAGAAGCGATGTCTCTGGCATCATCAGATTTCTCAAAAACTGATCCACCATAGAGTTCATCATCAAAAGAATCTTGTTTTCCATTATCCACAAAGAGATTGAAAAACAAATCAGATTCAGCATCAGAAGCATCAAACTCATTTTCATTTTTCTCTTTTGGAAGCTCAAGTTCCCCCAATTCAAATTGTCCATTCAGAACATTCTGGATTGTATCAATCTTCAATTTGCACCTCTCCAGTTTTTTTCGCATTCTATATGGACCTTCAATGGGACAAAGCTGCCATTCTAGATCTTCATTCACTGAGGATTTGGACATAGGAAATATTCCTCGCTCATGTACAAGTTGTTGAAGATGTGTTTGCCACTCACTTTCAGCGTGAAGTACCCACCCATACTTATCTTGACGAACCACTCTCAGTTCAGTTGACATTTCATCACGAACCATATCAAGTGCATATCTGCGTTCATTTACCTGCTCCCAATGCCTCTGGTCTAACTTTGAGTTATCTCGTGATTTTCTTCCCATTTCTCTCTTGCGACGGGCATCCATCCCTTTTATCCGCACTCCAGGAAACTTTGTTGATCCACTAATGTACTGAACCCACATAATAGCAGCACACTGTTCTAATACTTTATTGACAACTTGCTCAGAACTATGAAACCATTCAAAGAAAGCAGATAAATTTCCAGTTAACAATCCATCAAAACCACCATGTAGAATATCCAAATGTGGTCCTTGGTTTGGTTTGGAGACAAGTAGCTCTTCCAGGGCAGCCCTGCGATGCACCAGAAGATACTTGAGAACATCAACTGCCATGTTCTGCACATTTCGCCTTTTGTCACGGAGAAGAGAGATTAAATTTATACAAAGACAGCAATTTAGATCTGTGTCAGTATTGCCGGGACAGAATATAATTCGCTTATGAGCAACTAGTAACTGCAAAATAGTGCATATATCAGCCCCCGTATCTTCTTCTGGAAGGGTGTGAAGGAATCTCTTCTTCTGTTCAATTTGCAATCCTGTGGATGACAGAATGTTCTCCTCCCCTATGGTGACCAAGAATGTAGGAAGGAAACAGTACAATATCATACGATTCATATTTTTTAGAATCGCATATATATAAGCATCAAGCTGCCTGTTTCCTCTAGCAATAGATAATAATCCTTTTACAGTAGGAGTTGTTTCTTCAACCCGACCATCTTTGTTTGCCAACTGCAACATAGAAAACAAGAACTCCAGAGTTCTTAGAACACCAGCTGGCTGAGGAAAAGCACCCATATAGGCACGATCCACAATCATCCAACACAATGCATCTAAGTTCGAGGACCAGCGGCTCTTATCTAGCCTTCTCTCATCATCTTCCTCATCATCACGTAGGAGACGCCTCTCAAGAAAGTTCATCAGCCTACTTAGGCACAGTCCCTGGAAAACTAACATAGATTCAGCATCAACATATAAAGGAACACTTTCCAAAATATTCTCTATGACTTGTGTAGCTTTTATCTGCTCAGTCACAAACTCAGAAAGGACTTCTGCCATAAAATCTAAAACAGCAGTAGCTCCTGCAGAACAAGGACCACCCCCATAGCCAGAATCATCCACTTCCAAAAGAAGCATCGCACTAACTGTAAAAAATGTGTTTGCAGCACTTGATCCTTGAGAACCAGACCTCAAATCTGAAGATGGATCATGTTCACTCATAGATTGAGAAGATTCGATGGAAGGGGTGGCAACAGGTTGAGCTTTTGATTCATTGTAACTGGAGCTACTCAGCCATGATGTCAATGCAACAACGGGGGATGAAGGGGGTGGCAGTTGGATCCTGGAATTAGATATCTCTGACAAAATGGGAGAATCAAATATGGTTAAAGATGCAGAACTTTGTGAACCAGCCTGGTGAATGGCTTCAGGGGTTCCCTTAATATCTCTGAAACTGAGCTCACAAGTGCTGGAAGTGGCAGAGGACACCTGCTCAACAGGTTCACCATCTAAACTCATAACAACTTGCGTATTATCCTGAGCTTGTGCTTGCTTGTCCGGTTCCGACTCAGGCATAGTAACACCTGTCTCCATTTTGTCACTGGGCATATTATTTAGAGGCACAGGCATATCCTCAGAACTTGAGCTGACCTGCCCCTGAGGGAAGCTTCCAGTGCTTATGGAGGTTTTGACAGACTGTTCCTGTTCCTGAGGACAGCTAGAGAATGTATTCTGTGAGCTATTGCTATCATCACTATCAGTTGCACTCTTTTCTTCTGTCTTTACAGAAAGTTCTTTTGCCATCTTCACTGCAAAAGCAGCCCTGCATGAAGGAATAGAGAAAATCCCATGAAGTACAGAATATTAATAGAGTAACACTATAGAAACTAAAATACTATGCAGAACTCTTTGACAACCCAGGAGAGGAGAGAGTGAAATCAATCGTTAAGACTTAAGAGTGATGGGTAGATTGGAAAGTGATATTTTTCACTCCAAAACGAAGCACCCTCCCAAACCAATCATAATTTCAAAAATAATCTTGTTTCATCATTCTAGATAATTTTTAAATATGCTTTCTATAAGATAAGGATTCATAGTAAAATATGGCATTTCTGGTAGTATAAAGACATTGATTAAACAAAGAAATTCAAATACCTAGTTCATTCAAAGGAATATGTGTGCATGTGTGTGTGTGTGTGTGTGTGTGAGAGAGAGAGAGAGAGAGCAAACCTGACACATGAAAAGTAAAGATCAATACAGCTTTCAAGAAATTCTGCACGTCTGCAAACAGCAGAGAAAGGGGGACACATTTTTGCCAGATCAACCATGAATCTTAGGACTGAAGTTGCAGCAGCAGGAGCTGAAGCCTCTCCACCCATTAAACGTGCTGCATAGGTCTTATGCATAAGAGCTTCACCCTGAAGTTCTCCAGCCATATCCGCATTATCTTCTGCAAGCTCTGCTACTAGGCCAGCAGCAACCTGAGAAAGATTGCCAGTTTGGTGGGCAAGCATTGACTGCTTGCACAACCTATGAAAAGTGGATTTTGCCATAGCAATCACCGAATCCAACAGTTCCACAAATTTCATTTCTCCATAATTGCCATCATTTGGCATAAGGGCATGGAAATCCAGCATACGGACTTCAGGTAATCTTGGATAAACAGGCTTGTCAAAAATCAGACAAAAAAGAATGTAGTAGATATCAGGGGAATCATAGAAACTTGGAAGCACCCTTGCCAAACCTTGATAGCCTCCACTAGTCCGGAATTTAAGTGCAAATGTAGGAGAAGAGTCAAGACACACACCAAGCAAAGTCATGATCCATCTCATACTTGTAGTGTGAACAGCTTCATCAAGAAAATAAGTTATCAGTTTGGATGAAACAATCTTGTGCCACTGCTCAAGAAGCTCTTCTGATTTTATTGTTACTTGTAAATCAATTAACATTTCAAGCAACATATTTCTCACAATAACATGCTTCCCCATAGATTCTCGAATAATTTGATTCCTTGATATCAGTTCAGGAGGGTCAAATGTCATAATCACAAACTTAACAACATGCTCCAGTTCAGAAGCCAGGAAGCCATCCTCCAAAATGACTCCTAGCAACACAACCAATTTTTCCAAGACAGGAACCTCAACGTCACCCCTCTGCAGTGTTACTAGTAAATGCTGAACAAGGTTAATTCGCCGGAGAATAGTCAGGTTATGATTCCTATACCAATGCATAGAGACCAGATGCTCAAGAAAGCCCAGTAGTGCAATCTGTATAGAAACTGAAGCTGTTACCCATAAAGTCCAGTCTAACAAGACATGCTCAACCATATCTGCATTTGAGAGGACACTGCAATTTGATGTTTCAGCTGATATGTCGGCATGTTCATGCTCTGAAAGACGACTAAATGAATATTTATTTGCTGAAAAGTCATCCATATCTCCATGAGATCCAACTGAAGAAAACTCATCGTGCAGCTTTGATAAAGAGAGATCCTCAATGCTGGTCTCATGAATATTTACAGCTGGTGTTGGAGTGCTCGGATTATTTTCCAGCTTCTTTGGTTCAGAAAAAGAAGCCTCACATGCAGCAATCTGGAAAAAGATCTCGAGTGACTGCATATCAAACAATGACATGCGTCGACGCAGAAATAGAGCTAGTAAATGGTATCCCCTGTACTTCTGCATGTCTCTCACATTCTGTGGGTTTTGGTGAAGCGCACAAGCAAGTAACATGAGGGCCATGTGCAGCATATCCCTGGTTTCAGCAGCTTCAACAAGAGCAAGGACAACAGCCATCCCACCAATAGGGCGGATGCTATCCCCAATCACACATTGCTTACAGATGTAAATATCCCCATGAAGACGTCCAAAGCGTGGTATACCTAGGGGAACGGAGAAAACATAAGTTAAAAAACAGATTCAAATAAGAACTAGGACTTCTCTGTTTTAAAGAACTACACCAGAAGCACAAAAGCCAAGCACAAAATTTGTTAAGCGAAAAGGGGAGGGGAGAAATTCTAAGACCATACTCCTCAGCTTTGAATATTTCAAAAGGTCATAATACAAGGAAAGAGAAGATCACACATTCATATACATACCACCAATTGGAGAAGCAGCAGCTGACATTGGATCAACTAAATTAAGCATAGAAAAGGTTCCAGAAGCTCTAAAAGATTCTGTACATGTTCCATCAAATGCAAATATAAGCTTCTTTCCGGATAGCTGTAGGGAAAGGTTCCCTAGCCTCTCCAAATCCCAAACAATTCCACTGCGATCTGCCTTAGAACTCCCCTGTCTGTTGGCACTTTCAGGTCTCTGTGAGTTAGAAGCCACAGCCATGTCAGTATCTAGTGAATCTAAGATGGCCATATTCCCCCCAGCACAAGCCTGAATAGGAACAAACCGCAAAAGATCTGTGTCCTGGAAGAGCCCCCTATATCCTCTACCGAGAATATACATAAAACAGATGGAACCTGATGTGAGAACCTCTTCAAATAGATAGCAAGATCGCAGTTTCCATGACAAATCACCAACCCGTGTACAAGTAACTGGTGTCCCTATTGTCACTTGCAGATGTTTCCCAGGTGGAGAAGGCGAATATCCTAGTTTGCCAGTGTGTCTTAACCTTCCATTAAGGTAAACATATGCAACACTAGCTTGGAATAGTCCAGCCAAAGCATTTGGTTTACTATGAACGACTGCCAGGTGATACCACCTGCCTTCCTCCAGTTCTAACCCTGAAAATGACAAGATGGAATTGTTGCTTGTTGCCAGGGTCAGACTTCCATCTTCTTGGAGATAAAGTTCCGCATATAATGTGTTCCCACTGTCTGCAGCACCAACAGAAAATATCCGGAGGATTTGTGCCCCATTGTGCTGCCCACGCTTCTTGGAATGTCCAGTTCTGGAAGCTTCTGCTTCCTTTGTCTGAGATTTCAGGAAATGCTGGAACTGAAACCAGCAAACAAAAGAATAACCAGCAGCAGGAGGCCATGACCTTTCTCCCAAGGACACTTGAATAGATGCATGCCCTATCTTACGAAAGTCCATCTCTACAAATGGTGCCAGGGAAACATTTTCTGAAGCCATATCTTCCATAATAAGCAACTTCTCCATCATATCAACAAGACTATGACCTGAATTCATTAGTCTCATTTGCAAAATGTATCGAACAAGTAGTCGAACTTCTGATGTTGACAACCTGTCATCAACAATGTTCATTGTCAATTAATGGAGATCAAGAAATCATCTGTGGAAAAGATTGAACAAAAGTAATTTCTAGATTAGGCCATAATTCCTACCTATATGCCCCAAGGACTTCCACAATCTTCAAAGCATAGGAAACTAGTGGTGAGGAACCAGAAAGAAAAGGGTATATGGTCTCGAGAAGAAGTTCCACGCAACCTAGCCATGTAAAGTAGCAAAAATATTATAACAGTTACATTTTGAATGAAATGGAATAGCAGCTAAGAAATCTATTTCGCACCTACAGAAGCAAGATTTTCCTTATTGAAGGAACCAGCATGAGCAAGCTTCTCAATTAAATTCAATAGTTCTAACTGCATTTTGGGAGTAAAGAGCAACAGTGAACGTATGAGCACTCTGATGGCACCAGCATTATACACCCTTTCATTACCAGGAGTGAAGGAACCTGCTGGTGTTGTTAGAAGAAAACCAGCTGAACCAGTTTCAATATTAGCATCCGTCGCCACAGATTCTGATGTCAAGAATGGTGGAAGAACTAGTTCAAGAGCAAGTTCTAACAACAACTGTATGACTTGCCTTTCATATTCAACACAAATCAGGCCAGAATCAGATAACAGATCATAAAAGGTTTGTGATGATATGACAGAATGCAGCTTTGACCTGTTAACAGCATTATCACACACTGCAGCAGTCACCACACGCAGTAGGTGTGTAAATACCTTAGCATAAACCACTAAGGAAGATTGACCTGTAAGCTCTCCATCACTCTCAAAGCTATGGAGAGTAGTCAGTAGAAGAGAGAACCCAGTAGCTTCACCAAAGACCCTTTGAGCTGAAATATTAACTCCCAGGATACGCCATACTGCTCCTAAGGTGTCACACTTTGCATCACTTGGAAGTCTGTACTGAGATCCTGAAACATTTGTAACCATGCCACTTTTGAGGATTTCAACAAGTCCACCTAATTCTTCTTGATGAGCCTGATAAACCAGAAAACAAATAAACTGTTTAGCACTTTTAGGACAGATCATTGAGAAATAAGAATGATTTCTTGACACAAAATCCAACAAGCTGTGATCTTGTATGTGTTTCAAACATCAAAATCTACTACACATAGGGCCAACTCCCCACAAAATATTTATAAAATCAAATCCCAAAAAGAAGCATGATGGGGAAAGAAAGCTAACAAACCTGTGCAACATCTTCAATGATTAAACATGATAATACCCTGAGGACCCCTGGACGGTGAATATTCGATGCCAAAAAGGGCAGCACAATGGTCACACCATTAGCAGAACGGAATGCTGCTTGATTAGCATCTGCTTTCTTCAACAAGGAAACCATACAATCCCACGAAATCATAATTGTGTCCTCAATTTCAAAAAGAGGAAACTTCCCAGAACCAGAATCCAATAGCTTGGGTGAGGAAAGTATTGTATCCTTGCTGTCCAAATGTTTTTTGAAGCAGCTTGAGGTGGATTTTCTCTCCAGTTGATCAGGGTCATTATTGGGTTGATCTGGGCCCAAAAGAAACTTGTGCTGCTTAAGATCATCTAACAGAACCTCCAGCACACCAACTTCTCGCAGGACTTTCTTGTACTGTTGATCAAAGGACAACAATTTTACAAAGAAAGAAAGAACGGTTTGTTTCAGTTGCGATGTGATCGGTTGCTGCAATAAGCAACAAAGTGAAAGCAACTCCTGGTCAGGTATGCAATTCACAACAGTTACTGCATACTCAAGTATTTTTAAAATTATCTCTTGCAAAGATACTGGGAAGCCACCCATATTTAGAATCAACAGAGGCACTGTCCGCAACTGCTGGCATAACTTGTAATTTTCAAGATGACTGGAAAATATCTTAAACATTCTATTTAGGACTTCTGCCTGCAGTTCTCTGCTTTCAGCTTTCAGAAAAATGTCCTGTAACAGCTGGACAGCTTCTAGGTCCTTAACTTTACTATTACCTTTTTCCCAAACTTCATCAGCAGGCCAGTCAGAAGAAGGCGTGCGACTTCTGCTATGCCCACTAAGCTTGTTCTGAGTACTTTTTGAAGCTCTATACCCAGCCAATCCTGTATTATCAGCGGGACCTGTTTTAGCTAAAATAACAACAACATCAAGCAATCTAGAAAGTGCCGGTGAGAGATTTTGTGCATAGTCATGCCCTCGTTTTTCACTTGAATCTTGTCCTTCCAAATTAACAGCATGAGCATTGTCCGAAGCATAAAAATTTCCAGACAAAGGCTCAGCATTCACAGTCTGAATGCTGGAATCTTTTGAAAGAATCAAGGCAAACTGGACAAGAAAATGGTAACCATGGGCATTATGAATATCCTCCCTAAGCCTGACATCACCAGCTTCTACAAACAAAATGGTCAAAGATTAGCACCAACTTAAACATTAAAAAGTTGAACAATTATATTAAGCTGAAGGAAATAGAAATACAACAACTCAGAATATGCTCAGTACTTTTTCAAGAACACAACCATTATAATAATGGTGCATTCAAAGAGCTAAAAACAACAAAGAGAATGTCTGTGCCAGAAATTAGCCTCAATCATGTTTCAATGGAATCCAACAAGCCATTTACCAGGTCTGTATGACAGTTCCACACATTCAAGTAGCAAGTCCACAATACCCATAGTATAGGCAGGGTCACCGCAATTTGGATCAAAATCCTTGACGGCCATTAGAAGCACTCTTATCTGCACTCAGAAATAACATGGTACCAGATCAGGAAATATTTGTACTATATAAGATATCATAGCTACATGAAAAAAATAGTTAACACAAATGGAAAAGTTAGAGAACTAGGATGCCGACGTTTGAGCAATGAGACATTGTAAAGTGGCAGTATCCATAGACAGGTGCTCTCACAAGAATAAAATAAAAATATATTCATCCCATTTTAAGCTTTATTTAGGAAGAGCTTTATAAGAACAATAAACTGTGATTTATTACCTGATAAATTATTATGAAAAAAAGAATCTTATATGTAGTACTTGACCAAAGAAATATTGCTATTGTAACTAAGGCATTATGCTTATGCAACAGCAATGTCAGAAGATGAAGCTTGAAAAGAATAACTTTAACAATAAGGAGAGGACAAATAACAAAAAAAGTGCTTTCATATCCAAATTATTATTAACATAACTAATGTTCCATCCTATCATAGTCCATATATTTATACATATTTGGTGGGCAGTGGAAGAAGCAGGAGATACACCGACATAGAACAAACACATAAAAGACAAAAACCATGGGGCATAATCAAATTGCTGAAAAACTCCTGTAAACCTTATTAGCAGAGATAAGTTCCCTACCATAGAGTTACCAAGCCTAGTAAAGATGGCATGGTTATTGGATGAGAAACCAAGACGTACAATTTGACAAACATTAACCAAAGTTCCTATAGAATAGCATAAATCATGCATAATTTCATTATTCGAACAAGTATATCTATTACAACAACAACAATAAGAAGATATCAAGCCTTGATCCAACTAGGTGGGGTTGGCTACATGAATTCTAGCTTGCAAACATTTCTATCTGTGTTGATATCTTCTGCAAGGCCCTTGCAACTATATCGTACCTAAGAGTTTCCTACTTAGTTTTTTCTTGGTTTCCCTCTGTCTCTTCTGCTAAAAACTTAAACCATTCCCTCCACTCTCCTCAAAAAGCATCTATTGGTCTATTTCTCACATGAAAACACCAAACCATTCCATCCACTCTCCTTAGAAAGCATCTATTGGTCTTCTTCTCACATGAAAAAAACCAACTTGTCACACTTTATCTTCAGCAGGAGCCAGTCCAACCTTAGTACAAATAACCTCATTTCTAATTCTATTTTTTCTTATATAGCTGCAAATCCATCTCAAAAGAGCCAATGAATAAAAGTATTAAGTAAAGATGGTTTGGATCCATCGGTAATAGATAAGACATCAGAAAAATACTTGGCATATTAACTGGAACCCAAGCAAAAAAAAAAAGCAAAATGCAGGGAAAGCAATAAAACTGCTGTGCTAGAATGTTGATACAAACATGCTAAACCAATTTATTTAAAGCATGATGAACAAGTAAAATGCAAATGTTATTACACACCAGCTGATGCTTCCGTATGTACTTAGCTGTTGTTCCATTGTCATTAACCAAAAGAAGACCAAGTATCTGGAACACAAACAAGATTAGTAACTGGTTGGAAGTCAGCATATGAGTTTTTTAACTGATTTAATATTTTATAAGAGATCTATCCCCCACATGCAGCTGAATGCAGTCAACTGCTTACCTGCATTGCGTGCCTGTATAGTTGGATTGTATGCAGTGGGACAAGACCTTCCTTATATTGAGAGAAAACAAGCAAAGATCCATTAGCAACCATCTGAAAGAGTAATTGAAGTGAATTATCCTCAATCAAACTCTGGGCAGCAGAAGGATGACTAGACAATGCTTTCATAATATGCACAACACTTCCTTCTATCTGCATGAATGAAGAATACTTAGGAGAAAAGCATAGCTAGATATTTTGGTGTGACTTTAATTGCTCAATCAAGAAACAAAAGCAATATCACCAGGGAGGAAACAGAAACTATCAAATGACCCCTTATGGAACCTAGTTCATTTAGCCAAACAAGCCATAGCAAATCAATCATATCAGCCCTACCAAAAAAAGACTTGAATACATTCAACACACAAAAGAAAATATAGAATCTCTAGGGATTTATAACACTGTCTAAATATTCAAACTGGAACAATATAGGCCTTCCCTGTAGGTAATAAAACAAAAATACCACCAAGAAAGAGATTCCAACAGACATTCTCTGTATTACTTATTTCCAGAAAGGACAAATGTGCAGGCTTCCATTTCAACATCTCTTGTTAGTTTTGTTCCTGTTTATTTTTCTCTCAATTATTTTACAGGAATAAAAAGATAAAACCAAGGATGTGATAAATTGATAAGTTCGGCATTCAAACTGCTCTCATTGTGTACATCACAATGATTCTAAGATAGAATCTTCAATATAAGCATATCTGTAGCATTTCTCTTTTCATTATTCCTTCTTCCCCCTCCCCCCCCCCCTATTTTGATTGATAACATACTGAGACTCAAAATGGAGTTACTTTATTGAGGAAAACAGTCTGAACCAATGTGGTGTATCCATCTGTTTCACCTCCTACACCCTTGAATGTAATTTTGCTAAGAACAATGGAATTTACAGAACCAACTATTGCCATCCAATTAAGAATCTGCCAAAATGAAAGCAAAGCTATTCACGTCTAAAAGATAGGCACAATAACATCCCAATGATGCCTTTGAAAAACTTGGCCACATTAGTTGAGCAAGAATTTAGGTCCATTTTTCTAAAGCATGTTAAAAAACATAACTTTACATGGTTGTCTATTCAAAACAATACTTTGAACTTGGGAAGGCTCATCAGAACCCAAATAATGTCAAGAAATGGGATGTAACAAAAGGGAATAGCCCACATCAATTAGTCGTGTTCAACACTATGGCAACATAGCATTGAGAAAAAGAGGTGTTGGAATTCTTTACTGTCAAGTTTGTTGGACAATCAATCTCACAATTTATGAGATTGATTATCAATCCAAATCAATCCCTCAATCTATGGGATTGATTATCAATTATCACACAATCTATGGGATTGATTAAAATCAATCTTAATTGTTATGATTGATAGATTGATGTAATTAGGATTCCTTTTTTCCTCTAGGGATTTGATTGATTTATTTCTCCTATATATAGTATAATCAAGTGGAAGAGAAAGAAAATACCAAGTTTCCTCACAATTGTTCATGATATCAGAGCAACCCCAAACGCCTCCTATTCTTCTCACAATCGTCCTAGGTCAGTTTTTTATCTACTATTTTTTCCAGCAACATTCTACATTGCTTATTCCGGCAGTATTCATCAGTCATCATAGCCTTTATTTCATTCTTGGTAGCAACACCAGATCACAAACATGTCAAACACCAACAAAACCTTAATTGAAACTCCAAAATCCTCCTCCTCAAATGTCAAAACTGTTATGTATAACAACAAATGGGGGTGACTTGTCAAACTACTCATCCACACCCATCACCATCTACAAATTGAATGGGCAAAACTACATCCAATAATCTCGATCCTTCATGTTTCACGTTCGCAACAAGGAGAAATAAGATTATCTCACCGAAAATATCGTCAAACCAGATGAAAAAGGTCTTGATTATCGGATTTGGAAGAGAGAAAACAACCATGTTATGTCCTGGCTAGTAAATTCCATGGAGCCACGCATAGAAGAAAAAATTCTCCTTTACAAAACTGTTGCAGAGGTCTAGGAGACTGCAAAAGACACTTAATCACACAGAGACAACACCCCCAAACTGGTGACAATTGAGGGCGTGTTGCACGATCTCCAAGAAGGTGATTTATCTGTGACAAAGTATTACAACAAACTCCTTTAAAACTGGTAGAGACTGGATGCTTTTGAAAAATATTCTTGGGAAACCACCACTGATCTCAAACTCTGCAAGACAGTTATAGAGAATAAGAGGGTCTACAAATTTTGCTTGGGCCTGAATTCAAGTTTTCATGCGGTAAGAGAAAAGATATTTAGCACAAAACCACTGCCAAGCTTGCGAGAAGCTTTCTCTGAGGTTCGAAGGGAAAATAGTAGACGCCAATTGATGCTAGGGATAAAAAAATTAACTGTTGGTGAGGAATCATTAGCCTTGGTTGTTCGAAACCAGCAGCAACCACGAAAAGAGGGAAGGCCATGGTGTGAACATTGTCGCCGCCTTGGTCATACAAAAGAAATCTGCTAGCAACTCCATGGAAAACCTGTTGATTGGAAGCCAAAGACAACAGAACAAAAGGAAAGTCGAGGCAACATGGCTGGCAATTCAGAGCAACTTGCAAACTTTAGCCAAGAGGAACTTGATGGAATGAGAAGGCTGCTACAAGCACAACAAAACCTACTAGTTGTTGGATCAGGTTCCATAGCTCAAAAAGGTAATTTTCTTAAGGCTTTAACTGTGAAACAAGAGCACATAAAGCCTTGGATTGTCGACTCCGGTGCTTCTGATCACATGACAAGAGATAAGCGAGTTTTCAATACATATTCTCCTTGTAATGAAGCTCTCACAGTTCGAATTGCAGATGGCTCTTTGGCAAAAGTTGAAGGGACTGGTTCGATTGTGGTATCCAAGGACATAAAACTCAAATTTGTATTATATGTTCCTAATCTAGATTGCAACCTGCTCTCTGTAAATAAAATCACCCCCAAGAACTTAACTGTATAGCTAATTTTTCTCCTCATGTCTGTGAATTTCAAGATTTGACTTTGGGGAGGATGACTGGTAGTGCCAGGAGTGATGTTGGGCTCTATCATCTTAAGGTTCAACCAGATTCTATGAGGCAATCTCATCTAGAAGTGAGTGAGTGCCAGGAGTGATGTTGGGCTCTATCATCTTAAGGTTCAACCAGATTCTATGAGGCAATCTCATCTAGAAGTGAGTGAACCTATTTTTTGTCAAACTAATTCTTGTGTGTCTGTTAGTGAGCTGAAAAATGAGAGTGACAGATTGGTCATGATGTGGCATTACAGGTTAGGCCACCCAAGTTTTCTGTAGTTATCTAAACTTTTCCCAGGTTTATTCAAAAATAAAAAAGCTATTTCTTTTCAATGTGAAATTTGTCAATTTGCAAAACACTCACAATTCATACCCAATTCAGCCATACAAATCATCAAAACCTTTTTCTATGATCCACGGTGATGTTTGGGGCCCATCTCAAGTTCCAAATATCACAAGAGCTCGATGGTTCATCTCTTTCATAAATGATCACACACAATTCACATGAATTTTTCTCATGAAAAATAAATTAGAAGTTCCTCAAATATTTAAGAATTTCAAAACAATGATCAAAAATCAATTTCAAACTTCCATTCAAATATTTTGAACTGACAATGGAAGAGAGTTCTTTAATTCTAGTCTTGGCTCATACCTATCAACTGAGGGAATCATACACCAAAGTTCCTGTGTAGATACCCCTCAATAAAATGGGATAATTGAGAGAAAGAATAGGCACCTTTTGGACATTGCCAGGTCTCTATTGTGTTTCATCTAATGAACCAAAACCAACTGATTCTTTCAGTCTCGAGTTAAGTGTCATCACAGAAAAAGGGGAAAACCGAAGAAATCAAAGACTAGCAGATTCAACATTATTGTCGGCATCTGAATCTAAGGTAAAAATCCCTACATCTGACTTACAGACTGTGAAGGAAAATTCTGCAGGTACTAGTTTAAGTGATCATGATAATTCCGATGAGAACCTACCCATTGCACTCAGGAAAGAGGTGAGAGAATGCAGAAGTATGCCTATCAATTCTATGTGAGTTATGAGAGTCTATCTTCATCTTACCAAGCATTCACCAGCAAAATCAATTCTATCTCCTTTCCTAATTCAATCCAAGACGCCATGGCTATCCCAGAATGGAAGAAGGCAGTTAATGAGGAAGTTAATGCTCTGGTGAAGAATGGTATTTGGGAAATTACTAATTTGCCTCATGGAAATAACTTAATCCGGTGCAAGTGAATCTTCACAATAAAAACAAAGGCAAACGGTAGAATTGAAAGATACAAGACTCGGTTGGTAGCTAAGTGGTTTACCCAAACCTATGGCATAGATTATGGGGAGACCTTTGCTCCAGTTGCAAAACTCAACACTATTCGGATATTCCAATCTATTCCAACAAATTTGGATTGGCCCCTCCATCAACTAGATGTCAAGAATGTGTTCTTGAACGGGAATCTAGAGGAGGAGGTCCATATGGACATTCCCCAAGAACTACAAAACTCATCAAACATCAACAAAGTGTGTAGACTAAAGAAGTCACTTTATGGTCTAAAACAATCACCCCGAGCTTGGTTTGGGAGATTTACCAGTGCTATGAAGAGTAATGGGTATATACAAGGATAGTATGATCACACAATATTTGTAAAACATTCTTTAGATGGATTGACTTCCGTGTTGATTGTCTATGTTGATGATATAGTTCTAATAGGGGATTATGTTGAGGAGTTTCCAAGAGTCAAAGAATTTCTAGCTAGAGAGTTTGAGATCAAGGATCTAGGGAGACTCGCATACTTCTTAGGAATGGAAGTGGCTAGGTCTAAGCAAGGCATTACAGTTTCTCAAAGAAAGTATGTATTGGATCTTCTTAAAGAAACAGGTATGCTTGGGTGTAAACCTACAAAGACACCTATGGACTACACTACCAAACTTGGTTCAAATAAAGACAATGCCATTGTAGAGAAGAGAAGATATCAAAGACTTGTAGGGAAGCTGATCTATCTCTCACATATTAGGCTTGATATAGCATTCTCAGTAAGTGTTGTTAGCTAGTTCATGAACAACCCAACTGAAGAACAAATGATAGCGGTATACAAAATCTTGAGATACTCAAAAATGACTCCAAGAAATGGACTATTATTCAGAAAGAACTCAAGTAGGGAAGTGGAATTGTATTCTGATGCAGATTGATTGGGCAGACTCAATCTCAGATAGACGATCAACTTCTGGATATTGTACCTATGTTTGGGGAAATCTAACAACATGGAGAAGTAAAAAGCAAGCTCTGGTAGCTAGGAGTAGTGCAGAAGCAGAATTCCAAGTTATGGATCACAGTATTTGTGAAGGAATTTGGGTGAAAAGAGTATTAGCCGAGTTAAAGATATCTTGTGAGGGATCAATCTAGTTATTGTGTGATAGTCAATCTGCAATCAATACTGCAAAAAATCCAGTTCATCACGACCAGACAAAGCATGTGGAAATATATCGGCATTTCATCAGAGAAAAAATAAAAGGGGATGTAATCAAGCCTGTTTACATTCCTAATTTACAGACTGTCGATATCTTTACTAAAGCACTTCCAAGGGCACATTTTGAAGATTTGAGTTGCAAGCTATGTATGATAAATATTTACAACCTAGCTTGAGGGGGAGTGTTGGAATTCTTTGTTGTAAAGTTTGTTGGATAATCAATCCCACAATCTATAGGATTGATTATCAATCCAAATTAATCCCTCAATCTATGGGATTGATTATTAATTATCTCACAATCTATGGGATTGATTATAATCAATCTTAATTATTGGGATTGATTGATTGATGTAATTAGGATTCCTTTTTTTCCTTAGTTCTAGGGATTTGATTGATTTCTTTCTCCTATATAAATTGTAATCAAGTGGAGGAGAAAGAAAATACCAAGTTTTCTCACAATTATTCAAGAGGCATGTTAAACCCTCTATTCCATGCCAGCTACAAAATGCTAAAAGAACACATCAAGTACCAGTCTGCGAACCAATTTCTCAAGCTGTAACTAGTGATACTGATGTATTTGTATACAGTTGGTTTACTTTTTTTTTCTCTTTATCTAATTCAGAATTAGAATATCTATTCTTCTATTCTATTATATAAGCAAACACCTCATTTTGGTATTCAAGGCCCTGTCAATAAAGTGATTTCCCAAAACACCGGCTATATATTTTGCTTAAAAGAACGAAAATTCACTATGTCAACATGATTTGAACTCAAGACTTATCAGTTAGAACAAATTTGAGAACAATTTTACCACAATACCAAAACTCATCTTCATTTAAATTTTGCCTTTAAAAAAGTAAAAACTAAACTACAACCACCGAGCACCATCAAGTGAGTCTTCATTTGGAATCTTTCTTTTCTTCACTTGAACGGGCATAGCATAGGCCATACCTCTAGTTGTTAGTTAAAAACAATAAACAAAATGATATCAAAGTTAAAAAGGTGTTTATGCCTCTAAATATATCTTCAAATGCTGACATACTATTAATCTTAATTCACATAAATACCTAACTTCTTAATGAGAAGAAAATGGTTTCAAGTAGCAATTACTCAACCAAGTCTATGAAATCCAAAATTTGCAAATTCATTCACTACTTGGATAATCGTGGCAACTCTCTCAGTCATAATCAAAGCGCAAGAAAGCCCATGGCAAACACAGCACTCCTCCCCCAATGAGCTGGGAGAGACAACATTTTCACCAACAAGGTGCATGCATAGGACATCACTCCTACAAACTTTGTACATCATTATTAATTACAATAAAGTAAAAGGCTGACAACAAATCATCAAAAAGTTAGCACTCTCACATATATTACATTGACAAAATAAAGTTACTGAATAGAAGATAGATCATCAAATAACAGGACGGCAAATAGAAGAAAAACAATCAAGGAAAAGAAACAACCTCAAGCCGCCGTGCTTGATCAACATTGCCTTCAGGATTTTTCTCTGTCATTACCGTGCTCTCTTGACTAGAAAGCTTTTGTTTCTGATTACCCTCGTCAGGACTCAGAAGTGCACTGAGAACATGGATCAGACAGCATAAAATCCCAGAATCAAGGAGAGATTGTTTATCAATAGGCTGCAATCAATTAGATCCATTTATATGTTATAACAGCTTAAGGATGGTAAATGTAACTGTTTAACTGCATAACTCATAGAATGACATCAGCTGTTCAATGCGAAGCACAGATTTGGAAGTCAATAATATCCATACAAAGCTAAGATGTCCAGCAGTACAAAAAGCACAACATCAAAAACTCACAGAACATTCAAGGATTTTCAAAATTATGAAGGTCATGTATATACCCCAGAGACAAGGACTTCTACTGCATGTAACAAATTTGAACCAGGCCTGATGCCATCCTACAGAAAAACACAAAATAGTTAGATCGGACACCACATTTTCAACTGGAAGATATTATAATAAAAAAGTGAAGGAAAAAACAAAAAAGAAATAAGCAGTCACTAGAAGGTAGTATATGGATAAAAGCAACAAAAAGGCAAACCTTGGCGACTTCTGAGAAAAAGATTAATACCCTCGTACTATCCAAAGATCTGGATTTGCTACAAATTTTTAACTTCTCAATATCTGTTACAAATGCCCTTCCCACTACAAAAGAAAATATATGCGTCTCAACTAACCTGAGAATCAAAATCAGTAAAAAGTTAGTCAAGATCAGTATAAATTTAAGGAACCAATAAAACTTTATCAATTTCGAAAATATTCCAAAGTATTCTTAAACAATCAGTGTCAGATTAATATACCAAAAAGAACAGAATCCAGAATCCATAGAGGAAATGTAAATTGTTAAAGTGATGTCCAGGCAATAAATGTGTTATTCATGGTAATTCATAATTTAGTAATGTAACACAAATTCCAAAAATGGAAATAAATTCAATATGGATCATTACGACCTACAACATGAGGTACAATAAATCTAGATTGCTGGCTGCCTCAGTGTCAAAATAGAGTGCAGCAAAGAAAATGCATCTCAAGAGATCAAGCAGCAATGCTGAAATATTTATACATGTTGAAGCACAAGATACTGGTAGCTCATATAGAATACTGGAAACTATGCCCCAACAGGGAACAGTAAAAGAAACAAGAAGGAAAAGAAATAAAGAGAGGAGAAACTGAATGAGAAATAAGTTGGAGGACACGAATTATCCACATTCCATGAAGTCAAGAGAAGAAGAAGGTATGAATATCTTGACTAAATAATTTTTTACAGGAATGATGGTCACCAGTTGCTATCAGTATAGATACAAGGTAAAACACAAAAGGATCGTGAAGAAAAAATGAATTTCATTTAAAAATGCAATAAGCCCAACAATCTGCAGCTCACTGAAATGGAAAGCATTTAACAAATCAGAAAACTGCTTCCATCCAAGCATTAATCTCCAGGAAAAATGCTACCATGCACTAATTTCATTGGTCTAGATATTACGCCTGTGTATCCAAGACAATATTCAAGTTTTAAGCCCAGAAGAGACAGTTTGCCTTTTTCTTTAGTAATTTGCTATTCATTTTTTAGGAATTCACAATGTAGAAGTAAGATTAGCACATCACTCTGTATAGCATGGAGCTGGAGAAAAGGCAAAAATATTGCATCTGTGGGATCTTGTTGCAGCTGTACAGACGAATTTGACAATTACCAAAGATCATCATAAATGGTTAAGCAGCAGCCGCCCAGGCAGTACACCAAATGTACATGCCACAAAGCATAAGTTCATGTATTGGTTATAACTGCAGCTCCAAAATGGTGTTATAGATTCCATGATGGCGTAACCTCCTATTTGGTGCACATTCTAATACTGGACCAATTTGGTTAACTGATAGTAACCAAATCTCTGTGATCTACTTACTACAGTAATCTTCTTCGGACAACCTACTGCTTTATAAGCCATCACTACAATAAAATAACATAAATGGGGACTATCTAATTAAAGTTGGTGTAAAAATCCCAATTCTTGCAATGAAGTACCAGTTTTACAGTTTTGAAACAAAACTACAACTGGAAAACCAGTTCTTTTCATAAGAACTACAATTGCATAACCAGTTCATTTCGTTCTTTTCATAATTCTATGTTGATATTTTTTTTCTTTATGGAAATTGAGATGGTACTCGAAGCAAAAATTCAATTAAACGGTATTATGGATGGGGGTGATTAAAATGTAACTTCCAAAAGCAAGACAAAAACTGGGATACGAGGTGGAGCAAGTCACTGCACATAGAAGCTCTTCTAATAAGAAGATTTACATTTGCAAAGACGGATGTGAAACTAAGACTGACTTTAACCAGAGAGAACATATGCACTGCTTTTATAGCGCTATTAAGCAAATAAATTATCTCAGGATCACTTTACTCTTGTATTTCCGGCTTCACGCACATAGTTTGCAGTTCAATAATGAAATACATCACCTATTAACGTCAGAAACGGAAAAGAACAACCTATAACAAGAATATAAATATATAAATACTTTAATTTTATCAATTTCCCTGAGCAATAGCAACAATTAATTTTCAGATGAACATAGATCTTCTTTAGTTCATCATCATCGCTAGCCTTAATCCCACTAGGTGGGGTCACCCACATAATATATATTTTCCAATTAAATGGCAGAAAACAGTTATACAAGTTGCAAGGAAATATCTTCAAATTGAGTAAGTTTCATAAATATTTGAAAATTGGAACAACAAATTACAGGAGTGTTAACTTCATACATGGTAATTAGTTGAGCTACATTAGCATGCTGCTTTACTAATCTACAGAAAATATCCACAGTCATATTCAACGCCATTTCTTTCTCCTGCACGGAAAAAACAGGAACATTTAGTTTCATATTTTCAAAAACCCAAGAAAAAAGCAAAACCTATGGGAAGATATTACATCTATCTATAAAGCAGGTTGTAAAAAATAGAAAAGGTGGCAAGCAGAGAAAAATAATTGAAAGTAGCAACCTTTTCAGAGCTTGATGACCGGAACTCTTCCCAATGTCTCTTGAAGTCCAATTCCAATTCAAGTTTGTCCCGGCTTCAAAAAAGAAGAAGAAGAATAAGAAGAAGAAAGGGAAAAACATTGAAGGAAATTAATAGGAAATTTGACCAGGAAATTGTTTATAAAATGTCTGAACTTGTATAATCGTTAGTGATGTTAAAATTCCACAATAGGGACCATAATCATCTTAAGCATCAAAGCATTTAGTAGAAAATATGAAACCATCTGGGTACTGCCATAACAAAGCAGAACATAAAACCAATCCAAGAACGGATTGCCAAGAACAATGTATCTTCCTAAACCACCTTACAACAACATCTAACAAAACAAAATTCTTATAGGTTTATATCTTCCTAACGCAAACAAGGTTATTCCGAGCCCAAACCATGGTCTGGGTTCTCCTAGTACGAAGCCAAGATGATAACGAACTTAAACCCTTGTTTGGGTTTGCCCCAAACCCTGGTCTGAGTTCGCCATGAACCCAAACAAAGCGACCCCGGGGAATGTTCGGATAGTACCGTCGATACAACAGAACTTGCCCCACCAAGCTCTACGGGATACCCCTTCATTTTCAGTGGAAGCATGCCACATGCTGAGTTGAATCTACACTATATAATCCAAGACAACGACGGAACGACGGATGTATCAAATTCCTCTAGGACGGCACTAATCGTGGAAAGGAAATAAATCTTGGGGGTATTTCTCGTTACGATTAAAGACTTGAAATGACAAACCTTGAAGGCGATGACACGGTGAAGTCTTGTCTGCTTGAAGTGGCATTGTAATCGTGATTGGACGACGAGGAAGATGGAGGCAGCGAGGATGAGGTGGACGGAGCCTGGGAGAGACCGACTTTTTCTTTGAAGTCCTTAAGCAATGTTACCCATTTCATCGTTTTGCGACGGGATTTCGGAGACGTCTATGCCTTTCTCATCCGATGACTGTCCGTGCGGCCGATCAGTCAGTCCCCGGTAGATCCAACGCCTTCTAGAGAACAACCTAGAAGGACCCTCTCAAGCTCAATATCCCCAATTTTTTTCTCAGCCCCAAAATTAAAAAACCTAAAAGGAACAAACGCCGGCACAAGAAAAATTTAAATAGAAATCCTGCGAACGGAGTGGTTGATGCACGAATCCGCCAAAACAACTGATCGATCGGACGATTGAAGGAAGAAAGATCCAGACACTGTTTGTTTGGTATTAGGAAATGTCTCTTGAATTTTCTCCGATCTGTGTGTGTATTGCTGCTCTCCGTATTTTCCTGAAGTCAGATTTTCCAATTATTCTTTCGAATGGGACGACTTTGATTTTAGGAAGAGACGACCAATCAAGCGAAGATAGAAGAGCAGCTCTCTCTCTCTCTCTTCTCTCTCGCTATCTATCTATCTATTTTCTTTGTTTTTGCTCTTTGTTTGTCTTTCTTCTTCTCCTGGTTTCGGACGGCCTCACCGCGCCTTGTTTCTCGCTCTCCGATATACAAAGCAAAAAACAAAAGAAAAAAGAAAAAGAAAAGAAAAGAAAAGAAAAACCCTCTCCCACCCCCCCCATCCACGTCAGCGTGGGATCCACGCCTCTCAGGCCTCCACGTGGCATCTGGCGATCTACCGGCCTAATCACGGGAGCCTCTTCCCCCCTTTTCCTTTTTTTAATTTTCTTTCCCGCAGGCAGGGGCAGACTCCTCCTCTGCCCCGACGGTTCACCGAACCGCTTGCAATGCCCGGCAGCGGCCAGCCGCTCTACTCCTCCTCCGCCGTGGCGTCCTCTGGCTGCCGTCGGAGAATATTTAATTATTAGACCTGTCATTCACTTCATTACATTTAAATTTAATAAATAATTAAATTAATTATTACCCATAATAACAAACAAATAATTCACATTATATAAAAAATAATTTTATAAATCATGATTAATAATAATATTATTAATTATGTAACACCTCCAATGTAACACATAATTTACCATTATCAGCCATAACTCTTAATATTTTTCTCATATAAATACATGTATAAGTTTACTTTTTTAGAAAATCGAAGAATAATTCCTTACCATTTCCAACGCCCATGCCATTTGAAAGTTTGAAATTGAAAAGGATTGAATAAGGATAATCTTAAACTTAAAGCCCACGTGGGTCCATGACTTTTTCAAATTTTTATCCAAGGGGAAGGCTTTTTCTAATTATTCAACCATATTCAAAATAATAATAGACTTAGTATTACTTAGTATTCAAAAAAAATTAAACCCACTGCTCAATCTGTAACATAAAAAATGAATCATTGTCTGCGTCATTTTTAAAAATAAGTTTTTACGTGTCGAATTTAAATTAAATTTGTATCAAAATAGCATTAAAAACACCATTTAACCTAAAATAGTCAAAATTGGGATAGATGGGAAGCTATGAACCAACCAAAACCGAGCTCGCTTAAGACCCAATCCAAAGCAACACGATGCTGAAAGAACCCCCAATGGGCAATAAACCCAGCTGCCGTCAAGTCTTTTTAAAGGCTAAAGTGGATTAGGTCAATTTCATTACCCCGCCAAGGGCCTTTATTTTCTATGGATTGAGGCAATCAATTAGGTGAGGGGAGAAGAGTGGTTGGCAGGTGTCAAAACTTAATGTGAACACCCCCATATTTTCACATTTTGCCGAAAATGATGTTTATATATTTAATTGTGTTATGTCATGCATTAATACACAATTATTATAATTAAGTATCGAAATAATATTATCGACGACTAATTGTAAATCTTTTGAACTTTTCTTTTTATTCGAAACGTTTTTAAATTTTAGATTCATTCTATCAATTCTTAAACTTTTAATAATTTATAATTTTAATTAATTTATAACATGTCATGATTAATTATAAACATTTCAAATTCTTTTACATTGAATGAGTTTTTTGAGGGATACCCAGTCTTGGATTGGAAGCAATTTGGGGTACCCATTTCTTTATTCCAAGACATGCATCATACCACCACGTTACCATGATTGTGCAATATAAAATAAATAATAAAATTATTTTAAAATGTCTAATACGCTTAATTATTAAAAAAAAAAAAAAGGGAAATGGAAGAACGTGCATGGCACGCACTATTCTGACCGCGCGGTGACAGTAGAGTTTTGAAAGCGGGTAGGGACAGGACAAAGATATCTGGGGTGGGTCCCGCCACCAAGCAAAAAGTGTGACGGTGGACCCCGCTCTTTCATTGTTCCAACTTAAAACTTCAAAGCGCGGCGAAGGCCGAAGGTTGCGGAGTAAACATAAAAACGCGTAATTGCATCGAAATGTTATTTAAATATGGTATTTTTATATTATTTGTATATTTATTTAATTTATATTTATATTAATTAAATGTCCAAAATAATATTTATGACAACCTTAATCAATGAATATTATATTAAATAAATAAATACAAAACAAAGCCTCCACTCAGGCAGGGATACAAAAGTAAGGCCCGACTTAAGCCCTAGCCCATATGATTTAGTTCTCAAGATGTCATTTTAGCATTTTTAAAATATTTTATGTTTCGTAAATGATAACGATGACTCAAATTTTTTTGCCATTTTTGTAATTTATGAAATATTTTGGAGGTATTTCATAAATTGTAAAAAATTATTGAAAACATGTTTTCGACGACCAATTATCTTTCGTTTCTAAACAATCACTATATAAGTCTTATTCTTCTCATTCACCACATGCTTAAATCTATTTGCAGTTTAGCCTTAAATTATTTACATTTTCGAATCTCAAATATCACCATCGCTATTGTTATCTCGTTGTTGCTTCTTACTGCTCCCTCGTCATTCATTCACCAAATATTGTCATTCCGTGACTGAAGATTGTCATTTCTTTGTCGAAACTCTATATTTTTTAAACTATATTAAAATTTACATTTACAAAAATTCTCTTTATTTTTTAATTTACATTTTACATGCATTTTCATTTTTTACTTTTTAAAAAAATATTATTTTTTATTTCTATTTCGTATCAAAAATATTTCTCATTTTCGTTTCCGTGCAACCTAATGATTTAGCTAGTTTATCAAGTTCACTCAAACGATTAAATCCAATTATTTACGTAACATAATTCTACGCTTCATCGACCCTGTCAACAAATCTAAACAATAGCATGATTTTTCATAAATTGAGTACCCCATTAATTATGCATTGAATGTATCCTTACTACGTCATTTTTATCTCAAGTATAATAATTGATTGACTTAAGTATTAGAAAATTTATCGAAAATTTAGTTTCACAATTTTTTTGCAAATATAAAAGTTTCAGACAATCTCAGAATAAAGTATTATTATAAATATCTCAAAATGAAAAATATGCAAAAAATAGTATGATTGTTGTCTATGTTACATGGAAACATTTCATAGGAGTCATTTTCCCGTTTCGGAAATATTTTCGAAATATTTTTTATTTTCGTTTCGGACCTTATTTATGCTTTTTTTTTTAGAAAAATGTTTGTTTCCACGTTTTCGTTTTTTATCGAAAACGTTTCCTGTTTCCCATTTCCCATTTCCATTTCCGTGCAACATAGACCGTTGTTTGAATTGGGTAATCATCGGTCAAAAAACCCATCATCAAATGTAAACGAATTTATAATTTCATTAGTATATTGTGTACATAGGAAATTTTCATTCATCTTATACATTATATTTTGTATATGTCATAAGATACGGATGCGTGTAAGGCGTCCGTGACCATGGGAAACGAAAGATACGACCATGGCCTTATCCCGTGATCAATGTTGTATTATTTATTGTCACGCTTTAGACCAAATCATAGCATGAAATTCAAATGCAACTAGTCGGCTGGCATAAGAATATATATTATGTGGCCAACTAGTCTATATACCAACGTGCCATGACATGGACAAATAATTATAATAAATATTATTACATTGTAATTTAAGGGATGTGCAAAGAACGGGTTCGATTATCAAATTAATTGAAATACACTAATCAATTAAACTGAATCGAATAGATTGATTAATCTGAAAAACCAAATTAACTGATAAAAAAAAACGAACTCAAATCATATAAATCAAACTAAACTAATTAAACCAAAGAAACACACACAAAAAAACAAACAAAAAAAATTGAAATGACCGATAAAAAACATACAAAATTGAAGAAAATAATATCGTTTTATAAATATTAAAATAGCATTGTTTTAAAATTCAGTTGATTCAGTTAGTTTAGTTATTTCAACCAAAAAATCGAACTGAAAATTGAAAATTGAACTTTTGAAAAAAAATAGTTGAACCGAATCGACAAGTCCAATCGATTCATCAATTCAGGTCGGTTCAATTAGTTTGAGTAAATTAAACTTTTTCTCTCCCCTAGTTATAATATACAAGATTAAGCAACCCATTGCAAACTGAAATATGTAAACTACTCTTCTCTATATAACAAGTTTTTATATTTATTAACACTTACAAAATTTATATTTATGCATTAAAAAAATAAAATAATTATAATGACTCAATTAATTTTAAACACTTACACATAATTCTATTATTACAAACTAATTAAAAATAAAAATACAAAAATATTACCTTTTAAGTGGTGAAAAGGGCACGAATTGATGATTTGAGAAGAAAAAATAAAAAATACAAGTGAAAAAATATAATCACTAACTCTAATTAATTACTCCTTAAATCTAAACAAGCTCTTAATTTATTTCTAAATAAGTGCAAAAGCCAATCCATCCCTATTCTAAGCTAAATTTAATTTATTTTTGAATTATGAAAGCGAAGTAATTTTCAACTTTTGAAATTAAAAGTACAATAATAGTATCTAAAAATTCAATCAAAACCAGTATTTATGAATTGTGTATTTAAAATTCCAAACAAAAATGATCTGAAAATTAATTTTGAAGCCCATAGCTTGTTTGAACTTGCTCTATTTGCACACGCACACAAAAAAAAGGCACAACTCAATTTCTTAGTAGAATCTTTAATGCTTAAGTCAATTATTATACTCAATACAAAAATAACACAGTAGTTGTGTAATAAATACATAATTAATAAGGTATTTGAGTATTGAAAAATTAAGACTAAGTTATCTTTGTTGTTTTTAAACTATTTTTTATTTTAATTTTCTAAAATAATAAAAACGCATTCTTTTTACTATTTTCAAAAGTGTATTTTTGAAAAAAAAAATATAAAGAAAACTCAAAATAACAAAAAATTATTTTAGATGTTTTCATCTAAAACAAACTCTTAATTCAAAACATGAAAAACAGGTTTCATTTTTCGTGTTTTGATATTATGTTCTCATCTTCCTCTATTCCTTATCTTCAAGCCATTATCGCTCGCCACTACTTCATTCTCTTCATAACTTCAAGCCAAATCCATCATCACCGTCGATCACCGCTTCCTTCTATTTTTTCTCTTCAAGCCATCATCGCTCGCCACTACTTTCTCATCTCTTCCTCTCCTCAAACCAAATCCCTTGCCTTCCACTTCATTTTCTTCATCTTTTCAAGGCCATTACCACCACTAGTCAAATCTATCGCTACCGCTTTCTTCTCTTCCCTTCTTCTCATCGTCGCCAGCCACAGTGAAAGCAAATGACGACTGCCAACGAGGACCAACTCCTCTCGACCACGACTTTGTCGTCCGTCAATGCATGTCAACCCACTAGCTTCTCTGCCCCGATCACCTCTCTGTCATTGAATTCAAGTCACAAAAGATATGGAGGCTAAGAAAGGGAAAAAGATATGAAAGAGAGAATAAGAGAATAAGTGGGTGGGTATCTTGATAGAGGGACTGGGTTTTTCGGGCAAGGAGAAGATTACATAGGGGAAAGAAAAATGAGGGGTTGGGGAGGGAGGGATTAATAATAATACGTATAATATATATTTTAATAATTATAATAATAATAAATATATATGTGTATGTATGTTAGATAATATATTTATTTTATTATTTTAATTTTTAAATTATGATTATTTTTAGTATTTGTATCGAGGCTTGTAATTATATCTCACTTGTTATTAGATTGTTTGGTGCAATCTTATCATTTATAATCACATTATAATTTCAGTTCATGTTTTTAATTTTTATTTGAATGCTTCATGTTTATAATTACTTTATGATCTCACTTGCTATTTTTTTCAAGTTAATTTATTTATTTATTTAAAATTATTATTTTTTGAATAATTAATTTCATTTAATAAAATATCATGCAAAATTTCAAACATAACATGTTTTCTAGTTTTCTGTTTTGAAAATATTTTTTCAAAATAACAAAGATAATGCGTTTTTAATTTTTTGAAAATAGACTACCAAAATAAAAAACTAAAAATGAATTCAATGTTGATTTGTATAGCTACTTAAGAGGGGCGTGAATTGAGTAATTAAAATTTGTATCTCTTTTAATAAATATTATTGATTAATTATTTTATTTAATATATATTTGATAATTAAAATAAAATATGTTTGAGATTAATAATTAATACAAACCACAAGATATAACAAAAATAAATAAAATGAACCACAAGACAATTTATAGTGGTTTGGTGTTTTCACATACACCTAATCCACTCTCCCAACCTCTAATCACCATTGGGGTTTTAGTAAATCAATTTCACAAAAGTTTTCACACTACTTCGCATTGGAAACTAAATACACGCCAAGGTTTATACCTTAACTTACATTGAAAACTAGATTTATCTAAATTTAAATGGTTATAGGAAACCTATACAAACCTTAATGATAATTTAAATGTTTACAAATAATTTGTCCACATTTGAATACAAATAAATAATTAAGAATAAATTATATAAGACAATAATATTTAAATAAATAAATAAATTTGTAATCTCAAATGGAGAAGTTCAGATTTGTCGTAGAAGACTTTAATAAATTTTATCCTCTTGCCTTGTGCCTTTTCGGTCGATATGCAATAATGTTTTAAAAGTCTCAGATTAATTGGATGCTTTGTTTGAGAGCGTTTGAAAGCTTTCGAGTGCTTTGGATATGTAATTGAAGCACTTGGATACTCAAAAAAAGAGATTGGGAGGTATTTATAACTATTTTGGACATTTTTCTAATGATAAAAAATTTGACCATTATAGGTTGGAAAACTTAAAATTAATACGTGCACATATATGATTAAGGAAGTTTGTAAATTAGTTGACACGTGTGCAAGGACAACCTTGAGGTGCATGGATCAACCCATGGGGCATGCATTTGGTTTTATTAAATTCTTTTAGTGATACATAGCTAAAAAAATATTTTTAATAGAAAATAATATTTTTGATAATACACATATTATGAAAATATTTTCTAAATTAATTTAAAAAATATTTAAAAATAATTTTAACAGAAAATAATATTTTTGATAATGCATATGCTATGAAAAAAATATTTTATAAATTAATAAAAAATAATTCGGTACTATAATTAATATATTTAAGAAAAATACTCTTTTTATTAATCACAAAAAATACTATAATTTATACATTAAAAATTATCTTTTTGTTAATAATCAAAATTTAAATTAATATGAGTAAATTAGTTTAACATTCAAAACTCAAAATTAAAAATTAAAAAACAAAAAGAACACAATCTTAACTTTTATATAACATCTCAATATAGTTAAAAAAGGCCATGATCGAGTCACGTGAAAAATTATATGTTAATCTTAAGGTGAATTTCCCGGTTAATGACTCCTAAAAGATCTTAGCGTGTGTTTGATAACATGAAAAATATATGAAAAATATCACATCAAAGAAATTGAATTTCATCTTTAGTGTTTGATACACTATATTTTTTATGAAATTGAATTTTATGGTATAATCATTAAAGAATATTTTTGTCTATTTTTCATAAAAATTTCTATTTAAGAGGAGATGATTTTTATTTTCTATACAAGTTGAAAAATATTTTTCTTCTGAACTAAATAGGGTCAAACCCTGAATTTAGGTTTGATTTTTCAAACTTTGAGATATACAAGACCACGGAGTCTTTAACTCAATTTAAATCAAAGTCTCATACATTTTTTCGTTGAGAGTTACTTTGAGTATTTGTCTTTTAGGGTTGGGATGCCCCATAAAGATCAAGACCTGTGAAATTCAATCAAATAGCAAATGAATTTTAATTAAACTGTTGTCTATTAGGTTGAGACCAATTGGGCTATTTTTGAACTTTCTTTAGTTATAAAATTATATACTTATATAAAATTTGTATTCTAAATAATTTAATATATAAACAAATTAAATGTAGATGTAATAAAATAATGTAAATCAATAAAAAACATGTAGCTCATTTAAATATCGAAATATGCATGTCACGTGCATGTTGAGCAATCCATTTGCTATAATTAAAACAATCCTGATTGGGCCGCCAAAAATTACAGTTAGAATTTGGGCTGATTAAAGTATTGCTTCAGCCCAAACTCTCGAACAATTCGTCGGCACAGCCCAAACCCGCTCGCGTCGGAGCCATTGCTCCGGTGCCGACGACGCGAGGTTCGAACTCGAGGCAACAATTTCAGAAACCTTCCCTCTGCAATTCAATAATTTATACATCAACGATCAAATTCGCGCAGGCGGTTCCCTCCCTTTTTCTTGGATCTTTTGTTTGTTTGCAGAGATTACTTCAATGTTCCACGTTTCTCTTCCAGTGGCGGTCTCGATTATTTGCCGGAACGCAAAACGTGCATATAGTTGTATGTATTTGTTTACGTTCGTCTGATGTTTTTGCGTGATTGGTCCCGTTGATTAACACCTGGTTCTGGAAGAGTGGTCGTGGAATTTGTATAATCCTGTTTATTGAGGATAAAATGGAGTCTTATTCGATAGTCTAAGATTCCAAGGGGGACTCTACGCATGTTTCCTGATTATGTTACTTCTCATACACTTCTTACGAGTTTGAATTATTAATTAACTGAAATTTCAGGGTATAGGGTTCGAGCTTCAAGCACGGTTACCCCATTTTTAGTTGTTTTTTGATGGAACATAAGCCGGGGATGGACAAAGGTTCAAGATGCAACTGTGAATTAATTCACCAAGGGCACGGGTGTATAAAGTCTCTGAATAAGTTAGTAACTCAATGCACCAAATACGCTTGTATTTGTGTTTATCTTGTTCAGTGCAGGCAAATTAGGCAACATTTTGATATCATGAATCTGGTATTTGCTGTACATGATTAAGCGAGACTCTGCTTTTTGATTGAATTATATTTAGGGAGTGATGTTCAAACTCTGCAACTCAAAAAAGGGTGTCCCCAGTGCACAACGCTCCCTGCTTTGTGAGGGTGTGCTACTATTGTATGATACTTATTATGCTTAATTTTTTCCTTCAGCAGATGCTTTTATGCCACTGTATGTTGTGCATGTCACTGACATGGAGGGTGTAGCTTGTACTTAAATTGATAGAATTGGTCCTTAAAGCCAATCTCAATAATCCTTCTTGGTCATAATTAGTTAGCTTAATAAGCCCCATTACAGTATGATTATAGTTTTTGTATAGTTAGATTGATGAGTTGTTCACATGCCTGCTTTATTTGAAGTTTTTAGATATTTTTTTATAGGAATGTAGAAATAAGTGGGGTCATGATCATGGAGGCTGTAAATTGCACCAGTCTATTATGGTTGTATTAGAAATCACGACATAGTAAGTTCGCTTGGCCTCAAATTGCTGCCCTAATGGATCTTTCCTTGCTGCTTCTCTGGACAAATAAAACTCAAGGCTGAGTTTATCCTATCTATAGATTCTGTTGCTATTAGATACATCCATTCGTTATTGTTCCAATTTTGTTATCTCCATTCCTTGGTTATTGTAAGGATCAAGTTCCACACTAAGAGTGGGATTCAAGGTGTTCAGTTAAATCAGAAAAGGCATGACCTGGGAGAGTTTAATGCAAAACAAGGTTGTGAGCTCATTTAGATGGCTTCTCAACAAGTTTTTGGATACCGATCTATTCTCCCCACTTTCTCTAACTATTTTGTTTGTATTTTCCTCATCTCAAGTATGTCATTTCAGTTGCAGTATCTAACAAGGAAACTTCCCTGTTCACTGATTGGAATTTTCATAGTTGATAATTTCCATAGAAAGTGGCCAAAGGTTTTGATGATTATTTTTTTTTTTTGCATAAAAATCACGAGTAAAAGCTTTTTTCATTATTATTGATTAGATCTGAGCTGTTTATAGGAGGGGAAAAGGAGCAATAGTAGAAGGATTTTGCTATCTATAACAATAAAAGAGAATTGCTTCGTGCTGGTCTTTGATGTGTTGAGAGAAGATGTATGCTCTATTGAAAATCCTTGCATTGTATAACATTTTTGCATGTGGGAGATGGTGTAGTTGGGAACTAGTGTTTCACGGCTTCTTATTTCTTTTTATTTATCTTGTGTGTGTGATTTTGTAGCTTGAAATGGAAATTGCTGGAGTTTGCACCCAGCCTAGGGTGATAGTGAAAAGGTGAACGAGGGTACTATCTTTTATATATGCCAAGTTTAGAAACATATTAGCCTCTACAGTTGACTCTTCATAATACAGGTATCTTCCCCTTACAAATAAAATGGTTATGTTCTGCCCAACGTGGTTGGTTTTAGTTCCTCCAACTCTTGTTTGGCGATGAGGGAATAATGCAAGGAGATTGAAATTACTCCATTACCCTTGTGGGCCCACCAATCACCATGCACCATGTGTACTAAGGGAAACCAATTTGAAGTTGCCATGTGTTTTCACCTGGGAGCGCCACGTGTGCCCTAGATTTGACTCGACTCGGATTTGAATCAATTACTGACATGAAGGATTTAGGCGGACCTAGTCTAGTCCTTTGGACTTGGTCAATTGGGAATTTGTCTAGCAGACTTGGCCTATCAAGAATCTCTCTAATATCTTGAAAATCTATCCAACCACTCACAGTCTCAGTCCAATGGTCAAACTACACCCTGGATGTCACTCCACGACATCTATAGATAGGAATCAACTCCCAGAGGTGTAACACACTAATATAAGCCTATTCTGTATTTGTTTACCTTTTCCTTACTAACTTGATCATTGGAGTTCTTTTGAGGGACAAAACCCCTGCCTTTGTAGGTACTTGGTTCGAGGCAAGACCTAGGTAATCGGTCGAGCAACATCATTTGGCTACATGGGTTGTTACATTAGTTGTTTCATGTCCTTGTATATAATGCCTTACACCTCAAACCATGAGTGTACAATTTTCTTATCTTATCCTTTTATTGGTTGGAGTTGAGTTGCTTATAGCATTCCATTCATTTCTACAAATGGATCTCTTGCTATAATTTTTTAAATTGTTATTTCTTATTTATTCATTTGGCAATTGCTGCTCTAGGATCTGTGATGTTTCAATTCAGCCACAAGTAGTACTCCTGATGGCACATTCTCAGGCTCTTTATGAAAAAGTAACAACCTCTTCATTTTTGAAGGGTCATAAGATTTTTTGAAATGGAAAAATGCATTTGACATTTTATGTGATAGTAAGATTTCATTAAGGCTAAAAGGAAAATTTTATAAGACAGATACAAGACTAGTTTTGTGGTATGGCACAAAATGTTAGGTAGTAGAACACTAACATTTGCAAAATATAAGTGTAACAGAAATGAGAATGTTAAGATGGGATATATCGCTATGTAAGAAAAGATAAAATTATAAATGAGGTTATTCATAATAAGGTCGATGTGGCTCCTATTGAAGGTAGGATGCGTGAGAAACGATAAGATAGTTTAGCCATGCGAGAAGAAGACCAGTAGAGTGTCAAGACCCTAGGGCTGTAACAGTAATTGCAGCTTGTTGCAATTATTGCATTGTATTTTTTCTCTTACAATTTGTAACTTTTTCAGTTTACAATTACAACTTAAAAAAACTTGTAACTGAAAGTTAGAAGGCCTACAAATAGGCCACTAAATGGAGAATGGGGGATTATGATGTGAAATAACAAGAATTCATTCTCTCTAATTCTCTGTCTTCTTTCTCTCTCTCAACTCTTTCTCTTTGTCTTTCCTATTCTTTATGTTCTCTCTCTTTCTCTCTCTATTCTTTCTGATCTCTCTCTATTTCTCGATTACTTTTCTTCCTAAAAACTTAAGAAACCCTAGGTCAGGTCCAAGAACCTGACATTTAGTATCAGAGCAGCCGATCCTCATTTGCTGTGTCAGAAGCAGATCTAGGTGATTCTTGAAGGCAGTCTCAGAGGCGAGCAGTGGAGATGGCCGAAGGAATCGAGGAAAATTTTGCTAATTTTGGCCAAAAGCTGGACAAAATTTTGAATAGGTTATAAAAAATGCTTCAGGCCAGCCTACCAGTGGATTTTCCTCCAAGATACACTGCAAAATCTATTTTTACAGGTGCTGGAATCCTTCCTCAGACTTCTGACTTACAGGAAGCTGAGGAACAATCTGAATTGGACTAGTCATTTGTAACTCAAGATTCTGGTGACCATGATTTCTTGGTAAAAAATATTGGTTCATTAGATATTCCGGCTATAAATCATGTCGGAGATGGAAGTCGCGATGAAGAGATCTTTCATGCATCTGATGAGATGTGTGCCCTTGGCATTTATTCTAGGCTGGATCAAGTTTTTGACGCTCCACATGCTGCCAAAGAAGTTCTAATTGAGCAATTCGGGCTGGAACACTCTTATATTGGTTCCAGGGAAACTGATTATAGGGCTGATGAGGTCCTAAGATTGGGAATTTTGTATCTTTGGACTCCAGAAAATCATTACAGATGGTCTAAATCTAGATATGGAGGTCATGTTTCAGCCATTGTGGAACCTGCGGAACATTTTTGTCTCTTCCTATGCAATCAGGATGTTGGGGAAATTGAGAGGCTTAGGTCCAGAAAAAAAGGAACTTGATGAAACTATTGAAGTCCTAGATGGAAGTTTGAAGTTTCTTCAGATTGAAATAAGACATGCAGAGGATGAAGCAGCTAAACTTCTCAGGCAGCACGAGAAGATTATAAATATTGTACAACTTGAGAAGAGAAAATGGCGTGACATGGAAAACCGTTTAATCAAAGGAAGAGAAAGAGGCATGCAGAATCAATTGCCATAATCACTCCCGAACTTTACTATGATTTCTTGGGGACAAGAAATCTTTTAAGGAGGGGGGATTGTCAAGACCCTAGGGCTATAACAGTAATTGCAGCTTGTTGCAATTACTGCGTTGTAGTTTTTCCTTTACAATTTGTAACTTTTCCAGTTTGCTTTTCTTCCTAAAAACCTAAGAAACCCTAGGTCACATAGAGGCTCCTGTGAGGAGACTAGATGAAATGGACCAAATATTTATTAAAAGAGGTAGAGAAAGACTTAAACTTAATTTGACTTCTAAAATGATCCAGTCTTTCATTCTTTTTCCTGATTGTTTTGTGATCTAAAAAAAATTCTTCAATACTTCTAGTGCTACATGCGTTCCGACTAAAATGATCCAGCCTAGGTAAAGGACTGTTGCATTAGGTAGTTGATAGCCAACATAAAACCCGTCAGATCAAAACCTTATGAATGCTAGGTGAATGAATATGCCACTGTAAAATCTCTTTAGAGCTAAAAGAAAAGTTTTATTGAATGACTATAAGACCATATTTGTTGTATGACTCAAAATGTTGGACAATTAAGCGCCAACATGTGTAAAATGTGAGCATATCATTTACAGAAACAATTATAGGATGATTTCAAATTTATATATTACTTTTAACTTGGGAACAATAATTTCAGACATTATTTTGGTAGAAACTGTAGCTTCTCAGAAGTTTTCAATTCATGAATACATTTTTGTTATATAGTTTTATTTTTATGAGTTTTCAATATCATTCATCTGCCTCACATCCATTGGAACTGCAATGTTGCTTTACTTTGTATCATTAATTCTTAAGTATGGTTATATGTATTGCCAAATCTTTGCTACCTTTGTCTGAAAACATTGTCATGGAGTTCTACCCATGCCTAGATATTTACTGGTAATTGCGAACAGTTATCCTGTGTGGAGTTTCTTTTGGCCATGGAAATCTATGTTTTACCAATAGCCTGCTTGAGAAATTCTTGAAGTGGTTCTAATTTTAAACCTTATCAACTGGTGGATAAATGATTCATTTTGACTATCACAGTTTTTCAATTTTAGACAGGATATTGTTTACCCCAAAATTCTTTGCCTCTTTTCTTCCATTGACTGAAACTTGCACATCTTGATTCAAACATTATTCCTTACACTTGATATGGTGACCATCCCATGTCTATGTTAACCATGATCTAGGGATAAAGGAATTATGATGATGAAAGGTTTTGGGGTTACTAGTTCTTGTTTGTATGTTGTAGCAGATGAATTACAACTACCGTGAATTTGTGGAAAACAGGTGAACTTGCTTTAATCAGGGGTTTGCATTTTTAAGGGAACTTCATTTCCTTCCACTTGGAGCAGAGAACGTCCTTTATCTTTCTATATAGCATGAGTTTGGAAATGGACATGGCCTAGGATTTGTCAGTGTGATTTTTTGGCTTTTATCTCCATATTTATTTGATGGGACAAAGATATTTTACTGTTCAAACTTGAATAAGAAAGTGGATGGTTGAGTTGAAGAAGCTCAGCAAATATGCATGGATATGCTGACCACCACGTTATCTTATTTTATGCTATGTTCTTCTCATGCTTGATGTGTTTCAACTTCATGGATATTGTTGAGCTAGATTTGCCTAAGGCATGTCAAGATTCTCTTAGATGTGCTTGTTTGACCATAAGTGTGTTTAACAAGGTGTTGAAATGTACTGGGCGAGAACTCTTCTTTTATTTACTTCACATTCCTATTGTTTGCAGTCTTCTTTTCTGGAAATGATGGAATAAATCCTGTGTTTGAAATTGAGGCTTCAACTGTGTACATGGTTCTCTTGATAGGACAAGTATTTTCCCTTCTTTTTCTGTTTTGGTATTTGATTGCATTAGTATTTGCTGTTGCTTAGTTTTTGCTCTTATGCCTTGGAGGCTCTTCTATAAATGACTGACTGATTCACCGGTACTTTTCCTCTCTTCTCAATTAAATTCCTTTATTTGGAATCATGAACAAAGTCAATATTCGAAGGAGATGGTTTTTGTTTTCTTCTATCCTTTTCCCTCCTTTTTTTGGCTTGCAATCAGTACATTTATTGAAGTGTCACATATTGTATCATATTGGAGGTTTCCAGTTGTAACCAGTAGGAGTTGCTTCTTCTATGAACCTATTTTCTTATGATAAAAGTCCTTATCTGCTAGCCATTCGATGATAAGGAGAAAACTAGTTTTTGAATAGTGGTCGATTTGTTTTTTCTGTTGAGTGTGTTTCGTTATTCTTTTCGGCAGTACAATCCCCCAAGAACTTTAGAGGCTTTAATACTGCATTCAGGTTTACTAGTGTGGGCATATGTGCTTAATTGTAAATCTGTAAGATAGAGCATCTGCTGTTGAAGAAAAGTAGATTTTACATTTTAACGGTATTTTTCTTTCTGTTATTTAAATGAGAAGGGGTACACTCTAGTGTGTTTTATATGTGTTGTGCATTTTTCATTGTTCCAGGAATAAATGCTATGGAGTTATTTATGATGCATTTGATGGAAAATTTGCTTCAACTGCTGCAATTGAGTTGGAAGCAGTCCTTTATGCTGCAGATAATGATCTTCTCAAGTTGGAAAATGTTGCTGGGACTTGATGCAGCAGAATGCGTGCTCTTATAACTGAGTTGCATTCTACATATGCTCTCTCTCTCTCTCTCTCTCTCTCTCTCAAGTGCACACTCATGCACCCATATGCTGTTTTCTCCACTCCTTGTTGCATCTCGGAAGTTAATATTTCATCTAGATATGGCATTTTATAACCGTCAAGATTTTCAATCATGGTTTCTCCAACTTGTAAGTGGCAATGGAAAACTTGGTTTCATAAGTTGCTCATATTCTCCAATGTTTTTTGGTGACTATGATTTGCTAATTGTGGTGTGACATTGATAATTATTACTGTTTATATCCAGAGTTGTTAACAACCAAATCTTTGTAGACTTGTTAAAACTCACACTTGATGTAAATTTTCTGATTGCCATAGAGATCTTGCGCCAAACTGCCATGCCATCCTGTTTAAGAATATCATGTTATTCCACTGGTTTTAGATCCATGTAAGTGAACAAGGGGGAAAAAAACCTGAAGGTCAAATTCCCGATACTTCCAGTGGCAGTTAGAAGGGTATATGACTTCCCTGTTCATTTAGTTCTGTGAAGGTTGAAAGAGCTGAGTAAGAAAGAACACCCTATTACTTTTTTTTTTTTTTTTCCTGCTAGGTGATAGAAGTTACTTATTGCTTGATTTTCTTTTCTTTTTTAGTGACAGGTAATATCCAAAAGTGCTTGGTACCTTACCAGGGGAGTTAGTGCTTCTGTTTTACTGTCATTTAGTACATACATATGTTACCTTATCAGTGATAGGTAATATCTGTGTATGTTCCTTGATCTTTTCTGTCAAAACATAAATTGCAAACACCTAGCAAAAACCCAATCAATTTGGTTATTTATAAATTTTTGTTCAGTTCCAATTTTGATTCTTTTGAAACATTGTTATTTCTGTGCCCACTCCTCAATATGAATGGGCTTTTCTAAATTCCCTTTCATCTTGAAATTTGTCTCTCTTGCTTTTCATCTTTTCCCCCCTGCTTGCTGATGTTTATGGAATTGCATGTGCATGCTTTACCAACCTTTGCATCTATATTTTAACTCTTTTTATGTCCACAACGTTGATCAGTGTGAATACTTGCAAATCTCTTTGTTGTCCATGAATAAACAGCAATTTTATATTGTCTTCAAAAACTCCACCAGTAACGGTCTTCTCCCCGATACAGGAATTTTAAGGAACAAGGATGCTCTTCATGTATTTATTGCGAGTGTTATGTACGTAACTGAAATTTTTTATGTTATATTTCCTGAGCCAGGCTTCAAGAACATGCTGGATCAACATTTGGATAAGAACTTTAACGGGCCTACTGCCAAAGGGTATCTATTGAGATAGACTTCCATAAGATATTGGTCCAGCCAACATTTCTGAGAGTGTAAACAAATTCACAATCACTGCGAAGTTTTTCTTTTTTTCTTTTTCTTTCTCTTTTCTCTTTGTTAGTTGGTTCCTATGCATGTGAGCTTGTTGCTGTATAACATTCTCTTCAGATGCTGCTGAATACATTTGACTACAAAAATTTGGTGAATTGTCAAAATTCTTGCTATACTTGATTGTGCAACCTAAATTTACTGATCCACCAGCGCTTCTGCATGATACTGTAGTTTAACGATCTGGTTTTTTAGATAGTTTTTGTCGATTGAGAAAGAAATTTGTCTTTTGGGTGCCTGACAGGATATTTTTAGTATTTTCCTTGACAGAGTATTTACCATTGCAGGTTGACGAATGAGTGAACTTTAAAGAATACATAAACGATGCCGCCAGTGCATGAGGCTCCCCTCTTTGCAAGTTTTGAGAGGCTTGTTTTTGTATGCAGCCACAACATTGCTTTGCAAATAGGCTATTTCGACAACTCGAATTCATGATATATCAATCACAAAAGTGCAACCTTAGCCTTGCTATCAACGAGCAACCTTACTTAAGATAATAAGGCTATTCCAAAGACCCGGAGAACTTGAATTTTTGTATTAATATGAGAGAAGATAGGTTGTGTCTAAGCATAGCGTTGATGTTTGGAATTTAGCTTGCTAACTAGCATCTTTTGGTTGCTATAGGAAGGGAGATATTACCAGTGTCTCAAAGTTTAGCCATGTAGCTCACAAGTGCATGAATTCTTTCAGATGTAGACAAAACCTTCATCTACAAATTGTTCTTTAGAAATAAATATGTGAAAGCCTTTCTGGCAAATGATGTTGAAGAATAGTTTTATTTATTTATTTTTTTCAATTTCTCTTTTTTTAAGCTTCATATAGCTGCAGTTCCTGTGAAATTTAAAAATGGACTCGACAGTTAGTGGCAAGCCTAAGAGCTGTCGTAGATGAAGCTGGGAGAGACCACAAGAAAGAAAGATCCATATCACTATGCAATCTTTTTGAGTCTTGTTTTGCTAAAAAAGAGAGAGTTGTGGGAAAGAAGAAGTTGCATGGGATTTGCAGCAGAAGGGAGAAAGAAGAGAGAGGAGGCACGGGAAAAAAAGGATGTGGTAATTATTAGCAGGGAAGGTATATAGGAAGAAGAAAAAGAAAGAAAAGTTTAGTTATGTGGAGATGAGATGAGATTCCCTCATGAAAGATGACACATGCAAGTGCACTGAGAGATAGGAAGAGGAGTCAGGAATAGAAGGGAACCTTTTGGTTTGGCTGCTTGTGCTGCTAAGCCAGATAAAAAGATGCAGTCTTTTTCACTGGGCAAACTGGCATGTAGTTTGTACCTTAACCCTGCATCTCTTATATCTACTACTTTTAAAAAGCTTGGATATACCATGACCTCTCCTTTGATCAATCCCCAGGTCCCCGCCCCACAACCCCACCAAAAAAAAAAAAAAAAAAAAAAAGAGATCAACCTCTCCATCTAAATGGTGAATATACTTCTCTCTTTATATCAATTAATTTGTTTTTTTTTATTCTTTTGGTGGCTGGTGTTTAGTTCTTAAATTTCTTTCTCTCTAGCACGTCTATACTTTCTTCGATGCAGTGTAGTGTGTACCTGAAAGCCCATGATTGTAACATTCTTGTTTCTGTTCTATGGTTGAAATCAAATCTTCTTTAACTCATTAAAGGCTTCTCTAATTTATTATGCAGTTGCAGTGCTCTCCAAGCTACTTGTGACATATATACCTGCTTTTTTTTTTTTTTTTAATTTTGGGGGATGTGTTTCTGCATGTATAATACACACACACACACACACCCACACATATATATATATATATATATATAAAGTGCCAGAAATTGCATGGAAGGGTTTTATTAACACGTAGAACACATAGATGAAAGGCTGTAATAGCACAGAATTTGAGAAAGGTGATCCAGGAAAATGACTCAGAATTATACATAGAGAGTGATTCAAAGTTGCAATCAAGCATCTTTTCCCTAGCCGTTGACATTTTTGCCATCTTTTATTTTGTCATCTTTTCTTTTCTTTTCTTTTCTTCTCTTCTCTTTTCCTTTTCCCGGACCACCAATACACTCTGCATAAATCCCACGGGCTTATCAGCTTCCTCCCCTTTATACCTCACGCTTACATGCAACAGCTGGTAATTTGGAGCTTCTCTCTACTCTCTTCAATCAAAAAGGGGTCCTGTATTTTTTAATTGATTTCTCTTTCAAATTGATTGTAACTGTATATATGTAATATGCCTGTAATTTTGAAGCGTATTGCTCTATAATTTCATTTTGTGAAAAGTTGTTAGGAATGGCACCTTTCTAGTAGGCCATGATCCATGAGATTGATTTAACTTCAGTATGGCAAAGGGGCAATGATGATGGTCGGTCTGTCACTGTGGCTTACGTACTGTTTTATCTTGATTTATCTCAAGTGTCTGTCTCTGATGCACCTTCACTCTTCAGCCTTAGATGACCTCACTTTTTGTTTAATTATGTATGGTACTTTCCACAGTATCATAAGTTAGCAAAATAAGTGGAACCATAGAGTCCATATGAAGCTTTCTTAGCAAAATACTATGCTGGAACTTCTGGTTTATTTATTAACTTTTTTCTTGGTAGAAGGCTTAGTTAGTTAAGGAATTAATATACCAATTCTTAATTTTGACGTGATCATAGTTATTTCTAACTAGACGAACCCATCATCTTAGCTTTATTAATAGACAATAGTGGATTTCGTGTCCTATATACCATGACTAATGTCTACGTGTGCTGCACTATGACCAATGTCTACTTTTTATAAGAGAATTTTGTGTTTTAGAATCTACCATCTTATTTCAAAAAATGAAGAAGGAACCTGATGGTGATAGTTGGGTTTACTTGCCCTGACATTGTGAATTTCAATTGTATACATTGCTTTTATAAAAAAGTAAAATGGAGAAGTGTTTATCAATAAGTAAATGAATAACACTTTCATCGGGTTTAAAAAATTTAAAATAAACTATAATTAGATTAAGTGCTCTTTACAAGACGTTTATGTAATAATTAATGTATTGTTTTTTAATTTTTGTTACGACTAACACTAATAATTTAAAACATTCAAAATACCTTTGCAAGAAAAGATTGGAGAGAGTGCTATTAATTTCGTTTATAAATTAAACGAATATTTGCATAACTAATAAATATTAAATTAAAATTTAAATTCTCATAATGTCTATAAAATATTAATCTTGAGAGTTTGAGATACTACAAAATCTTGAGATCAATTATGTTTTTATGCGAAATTGTGGAATCACCTACATAAGAGTCAGGTGTTGAGTTAAATATTCATTCGGATAATATGTAAATATATAAGAATATTATTTGAACACGAGTGAGAATACTCATTCGAATAATATTTAAATAATTTGTGTGAATATTATTTATTATGTATATACTCCTAAGCCTTAATAATGTGAATAATCAATGTTGAAAAAAGTACATTCACAACATGCACTGTCGGATGTTAATCACTTACGTGTCTAAATAATAGCATTTTCTTTGAATGAACCCACCCGGGACAGACGCATAACATTAGGCAGTCTCCTCTTGTCAAAGCCACAATGACCACAGTGTGTGAGTGTGAATTTTAGGGCTGCCAAATGCTGCAATCAGGTAAGAACCACCCAATTGTATGCCAATTTAACATTACTAACTAAGTTTGCCATCAAATCTGAAGATTAGTTCCATCTTCCACAGGCAGTTAAAACGTAGAAAAATGAATTGAAAAAAGATTAAGTAGAAGAACATTTATATATATACAGAGGGAGAAAGTTGAACAGATCTAGCTATAATTGAATGATTGACACAATAAGTTTTAATCCCAAGCTCGAGGAGGAGGAGGAGGAGGAGGAGAGTTGTGTTAGGTGGGTAATGCATAGCTAATTCAAACCTGGGGTAGATCAGATCAGATCAGATCAAATACCATAAATTTCATTTAATTTGGCAGTTGATGACATTTGTTCAGAGGAACCAGATAAGAGAAAAGAAGCACGAAAATTAATTAAGATTCATGAAAGATAAAAGTCAGCAAATCCCTCTTAGATAGCAAATTTCCGAACAAGAAGAAGAAAAATAAAACAAAACAAAACATGAAATTTATGTAAGGGAAAGACAGGGAAAATAAAGGGCAAAAGTTCTTGTTCTTTCTGTTTGGATCTCCGATTACTGTTTTTCATCATCCCTGCGAGGCCAGCTTTTCTAGCAATTCCCCCATGTTTCCGAGAAGCTTTGAGCCTTGAACAGCGTCGGGACCTCCACTCTCCCGGCAGCCGGGAACGACAAAACAAACCTCTCATCGCCGCCGCCGCCACCACCACCTCCGCCGCCACACTGATCCCTTGTCAAGCCCAGAAAGTCCCTGGTCAGGCTGTCGCTTTTCTGCCAGTTGGACGTGAAGCCCAGATACTCCGGCGGGATTATTCCGGTGCCGGAGCCCATTTCCAACTGGGTCATGGCGGAGGCTACGTGGCCGACTGGTTGTGCACCAAAGCTGGCGGCCTTCTGGAGGAGAGCAGTGGCTGAGAGGTGGGCTGAGGTGGCGGCACTGCTTGATGAGCCCGCAAGGAGGTGGTTCTTGTGGGTTAGTGTTGCCGGTGGCGGGTCTTGGAAAAACGGGGCCGGGGCGATGGGTGGCCGTTGTCGTGGTGGGATGGGAATGTGGATGGCTTCAGGCTTGATGTGGATTGGGGTTTGGTTGAGGTGGCTAGGTTTAGGGTTTTGGGGCTGGTCCCAAGTGTTAAGAGACATGTCAACAGCTGCTTGAGCTTGTTGGGGATTTGGGAAGAGGTGGTGGTGGTTTTGGGTGGAGAAAGGGAAGAGGGGTGGTGGCTGGTGGAAGGGCTGGGCATTGTTAATGGGGAGGTTTGTAATATTCATTCCCATCTGGCTTGCTGAGATTCTAGCACTTTCTTCAGCCAGGGCATCACAGAATGCTCTGTGGGTAATGAAGCTATCCTTCCTGTTCAGTTTCGCATCCAAAATAAACACACTTTTTAGAACCAAATTTAAACCAAGTTTACACACACACACACACACACATATATATATATATATTATGCCCTTTGTGGAGGAATATTTTAGACCACATAATGCAAAGTGGGTGAAATTTGAGAGATGTATGATATTCCAAGGGGAACAAAAATTGTTTCTGTTGATAAGAAAGACAAAGAAAACCATGAGTACGTAGATCTTGAAAACAGTCATATTATTGAAGTACTTTGCATCGATTCCCCTTGTTAATTTCTCCACCAAAGGGTGAGAGAGTGAGAGATGGGTTTATTATAGACTTAACAACTCTTGCAAGATAAGGAGTCATTGGTTAAACAACAATATAATAATGGTAATTAATGTGCATGTGTAACAGATGATAATTAAACTTAAAAGATGCATCGCATACTGATTATCAGTGTAAATGGAAAAAAAAAAGAAGAGAAAATTAAACAATTAGTTGCATAATTTTTTTTTGTAAAGTAGAATTTTCCAAAACAAAAACACTTCACATTCTTACATTCAAATAATTAATATAATATAGCACATGCAAGACTGTAACTAATAATTTTATGCATAACTCAATTGGATATGATGTGACTTGCTACAGAATTCAATTTTTTTGCTTTTCAAAACCATGGCTCAATTTATTAAACGCTGCCCCAAATGGGAGGCAAAGAAAACAACTCACCAGATCAGATATTTTGGCAGATTTATCAGTACTCATCATCATCATCATAAGCCTTTCAGAGTTTCAGATGAGGGGGGCTGTGTGTCTCTGCAGTGAACAATGCCATGGTCCATGCAATATAATCACGGGAATCTCAGCCATGAAAGCCCCCCGACGAACGAATCAATGAGCTTATCTCTATCTATCTATCTATCTATCTATCTTACACGAGTAGCTAGAAACCATCATTGTTTTTGAGAATATAATGCAGTCTCCATTACCAGTACCAAAAGCAAGCAAAGCAAAGAGAAGAACCAGGAATTAAACCAAATTAATTAATGAACACATCCTTTGAGAAGCCAATTAAAATGGGAACAGGAAAATGTAATAATATGCAATCTCCAAAAGAGAAAAGGACAAGAAGTTTAATGATGTCGATCATTCAACTCTGTTGCATTAATTATATAAGTTTTTAATTAATTAATACGATCTAATTAATTCCCCTTCACAGTTCATCATGTTCCATTTGATCATTGAAAATACCAACTAGGCTGCAGATTTTTGTTTCAGAGATGGGTTTCAGCTTCTCTTGCAATACGACCATCATCAGTTGCGGGCACTTGTATTAATGGCGGCCACTTTCATGCACCCTCTATTTAAGCTTACACACAGATGGATTTCATGCAAGCAAGCTTTCCACTTTGGTGGAAGAGCAGCCAGAAAACAAAACACATTTTGAAGCAAAAACAAAACCAAACCATCCACCAAAGCACATGAGACTTACCACTTCAAGCAAAAAAACAAACCCTTCCACTGCAACCCATATCAGAAAAAATATATATATGAAGCATCAAAACTGATGAAAACTTTAAACGAACATATAAATCAGAAAGTTTATATATATTAATCTAGAATTGATAAAAAACTTGGGTAATTCAATTGATGGATTACCTGGAGAAGAGGGTTCCGCAATCACATCGATACTCTCGAGTCCCACAGGTTTTGGAGTGAGCTTTCCAATCGGATTGAACGGCATAGACCTTGGAGCACTTCTCACACTTCCACTTCTTCTCGCCGTGTTTTCTGCAGAAGTGTTTCTTGATGCCGGTGAGATCGCCGAGAGCCCTAGAAGGGTGGTGGTGAACGCAAGAAGGCTCGGGGCAAACATAGGCCTTCTTTCGGTTCTCTTTACTGTTTCGTTGCTTAAGCTTCCATGGGAGGTTGTGACCCCTTCTGTGAAGCTGGAGGTTCTGGTCTCTCTGAAACCCCTTGTTGCAGATCTCACACACGAATCTATTGGTAGCCAGAAGGGTCTTCGGAGATAACGCGATCACTTCGGCATCTGGGTCTGCAGCACCACCACCATCATCAAAAACATCAAGTACGAGTGCAGTGAAATCTGGGTCAAATCAGAAAACTGAAAGCCAGTTACAGAACCCTATAAGCTATAGCCCGTCTTTGCTCGAAAACTCTCCGAAAGAGAGCCAAGACACGATTTTTTTTTTTTCTCTCTCTCTCTATCTGGAAAGTTTTAGAAAATTTAGGATGAATCTCACCTGGGTTTCCGGGCAGGCTCCGCTTCTTCTTGATCTTCTGTGGCTGCTGGATAGAGAGGGTGGAAACAGTGGGATTTAAGCCGCCCAAACCGGAGGAAAAACTGGTTGCTTCTTCAGACAAGGAAGTGGAGTTAGAGATGAGCGGTGAAGGAAACATGGTCCTTGAAGAAGACTCCAACGGAGAAAAAGAAAGCAAATTCACTACAACTATTACTACTGCTGCTACTGATCTATCTCCGGTCTCTTTCTTTTTTGTTTGATTTCAAGCACCACGAGAGCGAGCGAGCCTTTTCTGTGATGACAAAAGGAAACCCACTTGGGTCGTCTTTTGGAAGAAAACAACAAATTAAGAGACAGTGAAGAACAGCCCAAAAATAGAGAATCCCGGGCCTTGGGTACAACTAAGCGATAAGCAGCAGCAGAAGCGTTTTTTTGTTCATGAACAGGTGGCAACGGAAAAATCTCGTGATGATGGGGGCGGTTCTTAATTTGGGTCGCTATCTAGCTAGCAATCAAGCCATGGGATTGCTTTCCCTGAAAAACTCTCTGCGACGAAATTCAGATTATATATATCTCTCCATATCCAATTCCCGATCGACCTCTCCTAGGGCCATCATGATCATGCGATCAAAAACATGGGAAAAAACAGACAAGAAGCGGGTCTCTCTTCAAGAATCGGCACCACCCGTTAACCTTATACGTGAATAAAAAGAGACAAAGCTTTCAAAAGAAACATTATCTGATCAATGGTAGAGAGAGATGGTGCACAGAAGGTGATGATTACAGTGACAGACTCAGGCAGCTGAGAAATTAAAATTAAAACCAAGAAAAAGCAAAGAATTCTTCTCCCACAGAGAGAGAGAGAGAGAGAGAGAGAGGTGGGGGGTAGAGAGAGAGTATGGTGAATAAGGCCAAAGTAAGCAAGGACCAGGAAGAATCGTTACGGACCCAGCTGCTCAAGCATTAATATATATATATATATATATATTTTCTTCCTTAAGGTTTTAGATTAGATTGATTATTATCTTTCAATGCTGGCGCTGGACTTTTTGTCTTTTTGCTAGCTTTGTTTACTGTATAAAACACCCAAAACCATAAAAGGTAAGAGTGATTGATTTGAATGGAATGGCTTTGGGAAGAGGGATTATTGCAAACAAGTGAAGGCCTTCTTAGTAAGAGAGAAAAGGAAAATGGCAAAGATGAGTTTTCCCCCTCTTTTATCTTTATCTATCAGACTTATCACTATGTTATTGTCTTAATTTTCTATATATATCCACCCCCACAATAGCTAAGCTAATTTAAATGGTTGATTCATTCATTATTTTTATGTCACAACCATCCGTGTACAGTATTATTATTTTTATAAATGTG